>CM073574.1:154490469-155690469 GCA_037074715.1 Magnolia kwangsiensis
TGTCAGATCTTAGCCAATTTGGCTTTTGATCAGTTTTCATCTTCTGTATTGCGGCGTAATGCTTGAACTGAGGAGTGTTTTGCACGGTCAACAGAAATGCAAATGTTTATTTTAGTGGTACAAGGACGGAGTGCAAGATGAGTTTTGACACAAGCATTGTAGTTTTGAAAAAAAAAAATTGACTCTTCATTCAGATATATGCAACTGCTAAACATTATTGTTTTTACAGTGAGACGCATCTGAGCAAGTGATGATGATTGTAATCTGATACTTCTTTCCATGAGGTTTCAAATATTGAGCTTTTTAAAACTGATGCTCAGATGCGTCTAAGAGTTATTTATTTATTTTTTCATGTAATTGCTAAACATTGTCTTATTGCATTCTCTCCATGTTTGGGAGTGAAACTTCAACCAAAAAGAGCCAAAATCATGTGCTGATTTGCGTTGTGTAAAATTTCAAGTTCTTGATTGAAAATGACACCAGTACCTATGTTTTTAGTTGGAGAAGTGTATACTTGCAGCAGATATTGTAGCAAACAATGTTTCTTGACTTTCGTATTAGTTTCCTACATTTGTTTTATCATAGCATGATTCACATGCATTTTGATGGTGGGATCTCAGCTGTGTGCACTTGTTGGCATTTTTTTAATATGTCAAATTACAAACTTGGTATCTTTGTGAGCATCTGCCGTATGGCCGGTTTCATAAAATTTTGGGACTTACTATTTGCAAGCCATAAAACTAATTCCAATGTAATATTTAAAAGCTGGCCTAAAATTGATGATGATGATGGTCCCGCAACCATTTTTTCTTCCTGCACATGGTAATGCAATGGTGAAAAGCTGTATCTAATCCTACCCAAAATACCAACAATATCAATGTTATCAAGCACATATGGAATGTTCATTGACTGTTCCATACATCCAGCGGTGGCTTGGGTCTCACCCAACTGAGTGGTTTTTTCTGTTTATGCCCACATTATCTGCTTAAAGATTAAAGGTCCAGATCTTGTGTATGTACCGCTTGTACTAGTAAAGTTGATAGCACTGACTGGATGATATCTCATCTGTTAACAAGGCTCGAGTGTAAATAACATGCCCTGTGCATTTATGTCATTTATCTGGAAATATGATCATTTGCAATTTCTGAAACTGCAGTTGGCAACTCACAAAAATGCACTTGGAGTTGCTGTGGGGGCAACATTGGGACACACCATCTGCACGTCGATTGCTGTGGTGGGTGGAAGCATGCTTGCGTCAAAGATCTCGCAAGGGACGGTGGCGGCCATTGGGGGGCTTCTCTTCCTCTGTTTCTCCTTGTCCTCCTACTTCTATCCTCCGATGTGATTGTAGATTATACTGATTCTTTGTGAGTACCTTGTCCTAACCCTCCTCCCATTTTGTTTGTTGGTAAAAATCAAAGCAGGACTCTGATAGAGATAGTACAAGATTTTGGGCTGTGTTTTTAACCCCTTCTCGTTCATTTTTTTTTTTTTAATTATTATCATCAATTATTTGTACACTACAGCCCATATCCATGTTGCTTTCTTTTTCAGCTCAGTGTTCCACCAAATCATAGAAATTTCAGATTAATAGCATTCCGCAGAGAGAGAGAGAGAGAGTTGCAGATTAGAAGTTGGATGAGAGTTGCAGATTAGAAGTTGTCATCCAAAAATAATCTAGCATCCGAACAAGTTCCACGGAATGTGTGGTCCACCTGCATTGGTCGGAATAATTCATCCAGTGGGTCCCACATCTGCCCTTTTCTCACTGTTGATGGGGGCTCAGTGATTGTTGAGACTACATAAAACTACCTACTTGGAATTTACATACCAGCGCCTTTTGCAAAAAAAAAAAAAAAGGGTTTTCAATAAGCTACCTGGCTGATCTAAATAGTTATCAGTAAGGTACCTTCTAGTAGCAGCTTGGGTCAGCCCATGCCAGTAAGCGGGTCATGGCTCAGGTGGACTCCACCCCAATGTTTATGTGAAATCCACCTAAACCACCAGGTGGGTCACCCTCGTTAGCCAAGGCTTAAAATTCAATTCCATCTGTGGTTCAGGTGGACCACATGATTGGAAATGGTGTACAAGGAATCCCTCATCTTCCAAGCTGTTTCTCTTGCGTGGCCCATTTGAATCATGGATTGGCCTGGCCTTATTTTTTCAGTCTGAGGCCCAAATTTTGGTGTGACATTTGATGTTTGGAGTTGATTTCATGTGCTCATTATTTACAGTAGGCCCTATAAAACCCTATGAAAATTAAGGGTGATCATCTCTCTCTCAACTGTTTCCTTTGGTGTGGCCCACCTGAATCACTGTCAGGGCTGGATCCTAATGGTCTGACTGGATCTCATGGATCCCCGGATTGCATATCGCCCTGGGCCCACTGATGTTTGTATGCCATTCAAACTCTTCAAAGGTCATTCGCACTGGGGTCCGTACTTATGGCTTATGGATATTCATTTCCACTGGGTCCTAGTTCATGGCTTGGTGGTAGAGTCACAGGAGTTTCAACAATAAGGTCATGGGTTTGAATACCCATTGTGGTATGTGTGGGTGTGATGGTGTGTGCAAAACGGATGGATAGGATGGATTTCTCATCACGTAGGCCCTGCCTAACTTCCGACCATGTTCAGTCTCTATTGTTCCTTGTCGTGTGGCCCACTTGAGTTTTGGACCAGCCTTATTTTTAGGCTCATGTCTTAACATGAGCTGGCAAAACGGATGGATAGTGGATTTCTCAAAAACATCACGTACGCCCTGCCTACCTTCCGACCACAGGATGTCCCAGTTACAGGCAATCCACACTGAATCTCACATATGCGTCATGGTGGGTGTCCCATGGAATTTCTTTTCTTCCATATATCGGCAGGTGGAAATATCTATGTTCTCTTTCTGGAATAGTTAAGAGAGGAATGCCACCCTTTATTTATTTTTTATAGGGCCCACCATGACTGTGCATGTAAAATCCAGGGAGAGACAGGTCCACCCTTAACTTTTACCAGGACCTACCGTGATAATTATATGAAATTCACTTCAACCGTTAGATGACACCAAAATTCATCTAACGGTGGCCCGTGGCCAAAAAACCAGGGTCATCCGAGGTTCATGTGGGCCACACCAAGGATAAAACAGTTTGAAGGGTGAATGTTTCCTTGTATACTGTTTCCAATTATATGATCCACCTGAATCCTATATTAATTAGGTAGATTTTTCTTAATTATAATTTTTATTTTTTTATTTTTTACTTTTATTATTATTATTATTACTACTATTATTTGCTTTTAATTATTTGTATAGAACAAACAAATCTAGCATCATATAGCTGGATTTGGTCGACCGTCAGTCATTGGAACCTGCCCCTTTCCCTACCCCTTGGAAAGGACTCATTCGGTGGTGACCCCTTATACCAACACCGGTGCTGCAAAAGCTGTGTCCTACCATCATGTATAGTTTTATCCAAGCCGTCCATCCATTTTGTCAGCTCATTTTAGGACATAGCCCAAAAATGAGGTAGATCCAAATCTAAGGCGGACCACGCCAAGAAAACTGTGGTGATTGAACTCTCACCATTAAAATTTTCTTGGGGCCACAAGTTTTGGCTCAAATTGATATTCATATTTTCCATTCATCCAGGTCAGTGTGACTTAATTAACAGATTGGATGACAAATAAACATAACAATGGACCTTAGGCAGTTTTAAACGGTGGGCGTTCAATCAATGATGTTTCCTGTGGTGTGGTCCACCTGAAATTTGGATCTGCTTCATGTTTGGGCTCGTGCCCTGAAATGAGCTGACAAAATAGAGAGAGAGAGAGAGAGAGACATCCAAAAATAATCTAGCATCAGCACAAGTTCCATGGAATGTAAGGTCCACATCCATTGATCGGAACAAATCATCCAGTGGGTCCCACCTGTCCTTTTGCATGTTCCTTTATTTTTAGTTGTATTCCACCAAATAATAGATGTTGCAGATTACATGCGGTTCTCCAAAAGTAATGTCGCACCCATTAGTTGGATTTGCAGAAGCTCCACGGAATGTGGGGTCCACTATCAGTGATTGGAACCCCACTACAAGTTCCAGGGACGCGGTTTGGCTGGTGACCCCACACCAGCCAGCTAATGTCAAAGCTGTGGGCCCTACCGTGATGTATGTGTCTCATCCATGCTGTCCATCTATTTTTTTTTTTTTTCTCATTTTAGGGCATGATCCAAAATATGAGGCAGATCTAAATCCCAGGTGAATCACACCACAAGAAACAGTGGTGATTGAATTCCAACCGTTAAAAAACTTCCTATGGCACACCATAATGTTTATTTGTCATAACCTGTTGATTATATCGCATAACCTGAACGAAGGGAAAACACATATATCTGCTTGGTTGAAAACATTTGTGGCCCCAGACAACTTTTCAACCGTTGAGTTCAATTCCTACTGGTAACTGTGGTGAGGTCCATGTGAGCTTTGGATTGGCCTCATACCCTAAAATAAGCTAGCAAAATAGATGGACGGCTGGATAAAACCCATCATGGTGGGCCCATAGAGCTCTGACACCAGCTAGCTGGCTGGCATTGCATACTGACCAGTCCGACATTACTGGTCAGTGCTCTGTGGGCCCCACCATGATATTTTATCCATGCTATCCATCCATTTTGCAAGCTCATCTTAGTGCATAGGCCCAAAAATGAGTCTTTCAGGTGGACCACACCATAGGTAAACAATGGTGATTGACTGCCTACCATTAAAAACTTCCTAGGGTCCACTGTAATGTTTATCTGCCATCCAACTTGTTGATTAGGTCACGCGGAAGGGGCTGAAGGGAAAACATGAATATTAGCTTGACCCAAAACTCGCCCCAAGGAAATTTTAACGGCGGACATTCAATCACCATTGTTTCCTTTGATGTGGTCCACCTAAGATTTGGATCTACCTCAAATTTGGGATCATACCCTAATATGAGGTGAAAATATGGATGGATAGAGTAAATAAAAGAATATGAGATTTCCACTCGCTATCCAAACAAGACCCTATAAAAATGGTATTCATGAGAATCCATGTATCAATGTTTCAATAGCGCTCATGAATCCATAGAAATCATTCATTGGATAATAATTGCAGTTTTCTTCTCCTTTCTCACAATATTCATAGATACAATCTTCATGCATCAAAATGACTACATTCATGAATGAATGATTTACTTACAGAAGCAAAATCTCTGCTTTCAGCTTACATGCAAACCTGACCAAAAACAGGGAATACCAAAAAAATAAAAAAAACACCACAACCCCCAACTCTCAGGTTGGAGGGAAGAATCTGTTGAGATTGAAGGGTAGTGTATAGAATTCCTCATTCCTTACATCCCCTCTGAAGTTTCTGAACTTGGCCCACCATGGCATTCCCCTATCCTTCTTTGACCCCTCAACATCTACTGTATTGTCCAACACAACAGCGACTATCAATGCAACTGTCGGCGCCGATGAAAACACCGTGTTGAGAAAACCGTCAAACTGAAAGCAACATAAATATAATGCCATTAAAGTGGTCCTGTAGAGATTGTTCCAATGAAAAGGAAAATGAAGGGTGTGTTTGGATGAACAATTTAATTGAGTTTCGATCAGTCTAACGAAGTGGAACCAAGCAAATTGCAATTTCTTTGGCATGCACATTGAGGGTAATGCGATGTGAATATCACTTGGAAGAAACCCAAGTGCGGTAATGCGTGTGAATATCACTTGGAAGAAACCCAAGTGCGGTAATGCGTGTGAATATCACTTGGAAGAAACCCAAGTGCGGTAATGCAATGTGAATATCACTTGGAAGAAACCCAAGTGCAGACAGAGGGTACTTCATGATTATGAACTATATCACAATTCAATTCACTTGTGCATGTGCATCCAAACGCAGCTTAACGGAAATGAAGGGTGTGTTTGGATGCACAATTTAATTGAGTTGAATTTGTTAGTCTAATAAAGTGTAACCAAGCAAATTGCAATTTCTTTGGCATTCACATTGAGGATAATGTAATGTGAATATCACTTGCAAGAAACCCGAGTGCACATTGAAGGTACTTGCTGATTATGAACTATATATCAGAATTCAATTCACTTGAGCATCCAAACACAGCCTAAATAACTCACCCAGCTTGCTCTCGTGTGCACTGGCCCATGACCCGAAGAAGAAAAAAACTGATTGAAGTACTGCGGAACGGATAGCCCAAGGAAAAGCGAGAGGCCGGTGATGAACATGTTTCTCATGCAGTTCATGTTTGTGAATTGGAGGAATGATAGTCCAAGAGATGCTGCAGATGAAAACCATGAAGTTTAGCTATTCAGACCATTGATCATCATGCCAATATATATATATATATATATATATATAGAGAGAGAGAGAGAGAGAGAGAGAGAGAGAGAGAGAGATGCTCACACACAACTAGTTGGACCATTCAAATTGGTCCAACTAGCTGTGCATTAAATTACAAAAATATCTTTCTTTATTTACATATAATGCCCACCTATGAGAGAGTATCTAAGATAGAGTCTTATAGGGGTACAACAAGAATATGCACCAAACATCTACACCGTTCATCAAATATAGCCTATTAATTAAATTTTATTTGCGAAAAATAGTAAATGAATTTCATTCTCGGATCCATATATGCAAGTTAAATTTGAACTGTTAGAATGGATTTTTAACAACTTACTTTTCTAGTATAAATATATGCAAGTTAAATTTTATTTGCGAAAAATAGTAAATGAATTTCATTCTCAGATCCATATATGCAAGTTAAATTTGAACTGTTAGAATGGATTTTTAACAACTTACTTTTCTAGTATAAATATATCATACTGTTAATCATAGAAAATAATATTTTATGGCATTCACATGCTTACAAAGAACCTTACCCAATTAACGAACTAGATTTTTTTACACGTGGTGCATTACGCAAATACATCGCACATGTACTGCTTGTCTCCTCATCCTATTTTCTTTGGGAAAAAGCCTCTTCCTTCTCTCTATCTCTCATCATTTAATGTTCTCTCTTCTCAATTAATGCAATCTCCATACCTATGCTATAGGAAGCTAAGTGGGGCCCACTATGACGTTTGTGATAAATCCATCTTGTCCATCAGTTTTTCTAGATCGTGTTAGGACATGGGCTTGAAAAGGAGGCATATCAAAGGATCAAGTGGACCACACCACATGAATAGTAGGGACTTATAGCCTACTGTTCAAAACATGTTGGGGGCCACAAAAGTTTTAGATCAAGTTGATATTTATGTTTTCCCTTCATACACGTCTATGTGACCTTGTGAACAGGTTGGATGGCAAATAAACATGACAGTGGGTCTTAAGAAGTTTTCAAGAGTAAGTGTTCAATCCCCACTATTTCATGTGATGTGGTCCACTTGAGCATCCAATCTATCTTTTTTCTTTTTTGGTTCATGGGATAAAATGTCTGTCAAAATAGATGAACGGTGGAGATAAAATATATGGATCACGTTGGGCACATAAAGCCTCTGACATGGCCATCCGTCCTGGATAGTTAGATAGGTCTGGTGGGGGTAATACCCAATCCATGCCCTCTTTTAAGCTTCTTTCCAGATGAGAGTGTATTAGGTGTCACCGGGTAATATGTGAGTGGGTGCTAACCTGACCATATGTGGCCCACCTTAATGAATGTATTGTATATCCATGTTGCCCATCCATTTTTTCATCGCATTTTATGCTTGATCCCAGAACTTGAGAAGATCCAAACCTAAAGTGGACAACACCACTAGAAACAATACTGATTGACCATTAAAAACTTACTGTGGGCCATAAAGTTTTAGGTTAAGTTAATCTTTGTATTTGTCCTTCATCCAGGTCTAATCTGATAAATCTATCCTGTCCATCAGTTTCTAGATCATGTTATGCAAATAAACATTGCAGTGGGCCATAGGTGGTCCCTAACTAGTTTTTGAAGGTGAGCATTAAATAAACATTGTTTCCAATGATGTGGCCCACCTGAGATTTGGATATACTTAAGTTTTGAGATTAAGTCCTAAAATGATTAATAAAAACTGATGGACAGGGATGATGTACAACATGTTCATCAAGGTGGGCCCCCCAGTCAAGGTAACATCTAATCCACTCCCCTTTGAGTGTTGAGATCAAGTCCTAAAATGATTAATAAAAACTGATGGACAGGGTTGATGTATAACACGTTCATCAAGGTGGGCCCCATAGTCAAGGTAACATCTAATCCACTCCCCTTTGAAAACACTCTGAAAGAGTACCATGCACTCACAGACCCTATCCACTGTCATACCAGATCATTGTAGGACATGGGACAAAAAATAAGGTAGATCCACGGCTCGTATGGGTTGTGGGACAGGAAAAAGTGGTTAGGGAAAAAGCCTATAGTTGAAACCTCCATGGGTCCACACCATGATGTTTATATTGCATCTATACTGTTTATAAGGTCATTTACTACTAGGATGAATTGAAAATACAAAAATATTAGCCTCATCCAAAACTTTTGTGGCCTCATGGATGTTTCAACAATAGACGTTCAATCTGCAGTTTTTCTTATTGTGTGGCTACTAAAGTTTTGGATTTGTCTTATTTTTAAGCTCATGCCCTAACATGATATAGAAAATCTGATGGACGGGATAGATTTATCACAAACATCATAGTGGGCCCCACTAGCTTCCTATGGCAGGAAGTTGCGGAAGGTTAAAAGGCAACTGACGTCCGTAATATTTTTATACAAGAAAAGTGGGCAGTTAGAAACCCATTCCAATAATCTAGTTTCGACTTACATGTGTGGATTCAGCTATAAAGTTCATTTATTAATTTTTGGCCCATAAAATTTAATTCGTGGGCCATGTTTAATAAACAAGCTAGATCTTTGACACGTGTTCCCAACATAGCCATGTAATACTTGATATCACATTGTCTTTCATAAATAGGCATTACATGTAGATAGAAAGAGATATTTAAGTAATTTAATGCAGAGCTAGTTGGACCAATTTGAATTGTCCAACTAGTTGTGTGTGAGCATTTCTCATATATATATTCAAGATTGGAAAATCTAACACATCCAATCCTTTCTTTCTTTTTTTCCTCCCCTTAAGTTGAATGGACTTTTGCTGTAGTTTGTTTCTTAACCATCTGTTTGCTTTGCTAGCCACCAACTGAGCGGGTAGGATTTTTCCATCTGGGAGATTTTTAGGGCATGGCCCATCTGTGATGGCTGTCTAAATAATCTTGTAATGATGATTTTTGCTAAGTAATGCTTCTTAAGATAACAGCACTAGGGATCGAATATGGCGTACTTATCAGTCCAAATAGAACACAGTAGAGTGCAGCGAATATTGGGAAGGGAATGGATGCAAACAAAGCTCCGAATTTCCCTGCAGATACAAGGTTAGTGTTGGAAGCAGTGATCAATGGAAATCGAAAGTGGGCCCATCACGATTACTACTGTACCTAAGATTGAGAAAAAAATCATGAAGCCTGCCGACACTTGAATGATCCTGCGGCTTCCAACTCGAGATAGCCCAAGCAGCCCCACATTCTCTCTGAAATGAGATTGAAAATATCAGTAGTCTTTTAAGTGTCCATGGAAGAATGTTCATGAGTTCGGAAAGATAAGATGGTTTTCTTACATTGAAACGGTTGATCCAGTGGCAGTTCCATAGAGGCCGTCGAGCAACACACCAATTCCCTATATGGAGTTACTAATCAAAACAGTGACCAAAAGAAAGGGGTAGACTAGCATGTGCAGTACATCATTTCATGGATGGTATGTGGGGCATTGATGTGTATCAATCCAGACCATCAAAATTGTTGGCCTCACTGAGAGCAAGTTGCATGTCCAGAAAATCACATTGATTTGATGATCCAAACATCCAATTGGTGGCCATGAGATGGATAGTTGAAAGGATAATGATCATGCGTCCAGATTCGACACATGATATCACGCTACAAAGTGTGCTTCCCGTTCTTACTTAATGGTGGTGAATTATCCATCACAGATGTTGCATGAACATGATCCTGAAAACCACACTGATCAGCCGAGCCGAACCATCCAATTGGTGGCCATAAGATTGACAGTCGAAATGAAAATGACCTTATGAGAAATTCATGGCTGATATCAAATGGATAAGGTTGTCAGATCATTATGGCTTTTGGGCTGTGGTTCATCCACTATGGGGCCCATGATTTTGGTGGTCTGGATTGACATCCATGTATGCCAATACATGTATGGATGCTGAGTTACCACCATTTAGGAAAGAACTGTTCAATCAAGCTCACCTCCTAAGAGCATTGAACAAATATAAAACTGATCATGGTACTTGAGATGAGTCAAAGAGATCAAAGATTGCTCAAATTCATAGTTGTATGCCTCTGGATTCTACTTTTGACAATATCAACCGTTGGATTATACCTGCCATCCAATACCACGACTGAGGACATAGGCAGGTGGCGGTGTGGCCATGGCAAAACGCGATGCGGCGATGTAAGCACCAGTGGACTGAAATCGTAGAGTAACAAGTGAGAATCCAAATCCCAACAGGAAGGCCATCAAAAACTAGAAATTTCTCATTCCAAACACCAAAGCACAATCACCTCTATCTGCGAAACAATAACTGCTGCCATCATGGCAAATGAATGGCCCGCATTGAACGTGGGAGCACCCCATTGAAGAGGATAGGGGAACTTGAACCTGAATATAGGACATGAACAACATCATTTGAATTTCAAACCTGTGAATTACTCCAAAGCCCTGCTCTTTTGGACCCACACGTGTGAGATCTGGGCCATTTGTGATCATCATTTGATTCATGCAGTAGTCTGTCCAGTTATCAGATGGACCACACCACTATTTATGCAAATGTAGACCTCTGGTCAATTATTTTTAACATCCCGTTGCACAGCCCACCTGATGAATGGAGTACACACCTCATTTCCGAGGTGTGACACATCAATGATGGTACCCACCTGGATCTGGTGGCACATGCAACATTGGCAGCAGAGGAGGATACTAGGCTGTTCATAAGGTGATCCCGCCCGTTGGTTGAAAATCAGGTATGTCCCGCCATCCCACGGGCCACATGTTTATGCAATGTAGATCACTAGTCAATTGTTTTCAAAAATGCATGTGCCCCACATGATGGATGACTGGACAGACCTGGTTTGGGCGCGGCTTCGGTGGATCCCTGGATCCACTGAAGTGGGTGGATCCTTGACTGTTCGGCCCACTGGGATGTATGTGACTTACATCCACACTGTTCATCTGTTTTGAAACTCATTTTAGGGCATGATTCCAATAATGAACCAGATCCAAGTCTTAGGTGGACCACACCAAAGGAAACAGTTTTGATTGAATACCCACCATTAAAAACATCTTGGTTGCAACAGGAATGTTTATTTGCCATCCACACTGTTGACAAGATCACAAAGAACTGGATGAAGGGACCACACAAATATCAGCTTGATCCCAAAATTTGGTGGCCCACAAGAAGTTTTTAATGGTCAATAACCACTGTTTCCTATGGTGTGGTCCACCTGAGATTTGGATCTGCTTCCTTTTTGGGATCATGTCCTAAAATGAGCTGTTAAAACGGATGGACAGCAAGGATGTAATGAAGGTACATCATGGTGGTGGGCCCCACAACCAGTGATTCACCCACCTCTGTGGATCTGGGGATCCACCGAAGCTGCACCCACCTGATTTTTGAGCCATGGCACATCCACGATGGGACCCATCTGACAAACTGCCTGGATCTCACACACACATGCCATTGCACAGTGTCATATGGGTAGAGCAGGATTCTGGGATTTGAGCGATTAGCCATCACACTTCTTTGGATTTAGCTTCTTGTTATGTTACATGCTGCTCCGTATAATCTATAACATAGCAGAAAACCAATTTGTTCTTGAGGTTAAGTTCACATACCAAGGTGCAGATGATATCAGATAAGCTCTATCGGTGCGGCAATGATCTTTCGTTTTTTCCGGTACATGTCTGTAGGCGCCTCCAACTGTCAAGAGATGGGAATACAACCATATGATCACGATGCTCAGAAGAATGCTGAACCGCTCGAACACAGGTGTATCTTTCCATATCCTGATATGCTTCAGATACTGCAATTCCAATCAGACCACAACCCTTTTCAGTAATGGAGCTACAAGCTGATGTAGGGAGTAACAATAGATCAGAGCATTTTGTGGAGATACCAGGCAAAATGCGATGATCGTGAGAAGCATTGGAATTCCAATTTCTACACACTTTCCGACCTGCATGAAAACCGTACTTCGGATAAATAAAGCTATAAGGACGTATAGTGGTGAGGACAGGAATTTTATGATCCTCAATCAGAGGTCGTGTCTAGTATCCTTGGGCTTTCAGTTGGCACAAGTGGGGCCCATTGTTCAATAACCATTGATCCACCATGACCTCCCGTCTATGGGTGGGTCATGCCTTGGAATCGCGTACGGGTTAATAAAAGAAATACAACAGCAGTCCATATTCAAATTAAAGAAAAAAAAAAGGCCAAAACGCTAGGTTCTTGGAGTCTGGGACATTTTCATGGCATTGTCCATACATCCAGGGTGGCGCTGTCAAACGAACAATCTAGATCATTGGATCATTTTGACGCCAGCAGCACAAACTACACATTGTTCAGTAATCACTAATCCAGACCATGATCTAGTGATGGGCCATGTACCAAAATCTCTTCCAAGTTAATGAAAGAAATACAACAGTCCATATTCAACTGAAGAAAAAGTCAGATGCCAGGTACTTTTTTTTTTTTGGTTAGCTTGTTAGTACACCCACTGTAAGATCCCACTTCACTGTTGGCCACCCCCACGAGGGAATCAATGCCAAGACCTCAGTGTTGAAACTGAGGTATCTTTCACTCAGGTCTACCACTTGAGCTATGGATCTGGGTGTATGCCAGGTACTTAATCTGGGAGATTTTCATGGCATTGTCTATCTATTGAGGGTGGGCCCCTTAAACGAACAATCGGGATCATTAGACCATTGGCCCCACTTGCACAAACTGAGGTATCTTTCACTCAGGTCTACCACTTGAGCTATGGATCTGGGTGTATGCCAGGTACTTAATCTGGGAGATTTTAATGGCATTGTCTATCTATTGAGGGTGGGCCCATTAAACGAACAATCTGGATCATACTCCAGTCAAAGATCATAAAATTCCTTTGTAGAGGAAGGGAATAGACGAAGCACCGCGGGAAAGCCATTCTCCAGTAGCCCCAGACCGAGCAAGCACATTACTGGAGACATGCTCAGCGGACTGAAAAATCTGTCAATGAGAATTCACCATGGTTAAAATACATGATGTGTAAGGTTCCATTTGGATGGCTCGAGAATTGTAGGCAGGCAGAACGCTTTTCTGCGAATTGATATTCCACTCATTTTGAAAGGAGTGAAATTCATTTTTGGCAGTGTTAAAATGGCAAAATGATAGCACGCATGGTGGGGTTTTTGTTTTCACGCTGCCCCAAACACTAGCAAAGTTCAAAATGCAGTGACCCCACCAACAAATTCAACCAAATGCCTATTCTGGGGCACTTCCAAATGCAGCACAAACATCGAAAGATAATTCAGCAAAATCTAAAACATACCGTGAGAAGATTCCCCATAGCTGACTATAACCGATGACGATTTGCAAACTTGATGCGACGATAACCGCTCCTTGAATTGCACGCATGGTTTGTAAGAATCTCTGCAAGATATTAGGGAACGATGCTGATGTCTGATGAGAGAACAAGCATCCTAAAAGTAATGCACCACCTACTTAGCTTTGCTCTCCGACCGTACTTCTTGATTGTTTGAAATCTGACGTAGTGAAGGATCGCCTATGATTGAGAGGACGGGTATCACGAAAGCATAAGATCCACCAATAATTGCAGGCAACCGAGTTCCGAATAGTGTCTGAAGTAACGTTTTAATGCCAGCTACAAACAGGAGTGTCTGTATGACCCTTGCTTTGTCACCCTGAATTGTATATGTACTGTAAGAATTCGTTTGAGAATTTTAGCAGTTAAGAGTATGATGAGCCAACTTACATTACTACCACCCATCAGAGGGACCAGCATGGATGGGATCATCACAGACGTCCCAAGCATTAAAATGTAGTTCTGAAATGCCAATATCATTGTTTGATCTGCAAGAGAATTTCTGGCTGTCATTTTTAATTCGTAAAATCGAAACAAACTATGTATGGGTTCACCAATCAATTGATCTATGTAGTTTTCCACACATGATTATAGTGCATTTACTATGAAAGATTCTCCAGTGCTCTCAGACAATGTTTTCAGTATCAGTATTGACGGGATGTATCACACCCTTGGGATATGGAAACTATTGGTTGTTGCAAGGGAAATATCAGATGTATCGCGTAACATTTCATTGTTTTTGGGAAATTGGTCAATTTTTTTAATGAAACTTCAGGGGATGTTTAAAAAGAAATCATTACACACTTGGAAATAAAGATATTACAAAAAACAAGTGCACATAGTAAGCTTCCCTTGTATATGAGGTCCCAAACCATGCACTATCTGACAAAAGTAATGCAACTATATTCAAAATCAATTCATATAATTTATAAATCATAGAAGACATGTATGAAAATACAACGCATATGTGGTGTACAAGTAATTGAAATTAAATTATCCAAACTGTCTCATAACCCAAAAGTTAGGTTTATTTCCTCGTCAGGATGAGATTGGTGGACATTTATTGGACAGTTGAGAATGAAAAATATCCAATGGTCCTGTTGCAACAAACAAGTGTTCACGAATCAAAGGTCAAGATCGTTCAAACAATCTGATGTGAGGACCATGACTTAGTGACAGTGGGTTCCACAATGTAATTATTGGTTTAATTTGAGTTAATATGTGACATGTGTACAATTTCTGAGTGCATGGACATCTAAGTGTTATGCATTTGCTAGAGTATCATACAAGTCCCCTTTTTAAATAGAGAATAGGAAAGTTGGGGAGCAAGGGGTTGCAATTCAGGTGGGCCCCACCACAATGTTCATGTGAAATCCACTCCGACCACCAGGTGTGTCAACCCATGTTAGGCACAAGGCCCAAAAATCAGCCCCATCTGTGATTCAGGTAGACCATAGAATTGGAAACAATGTACAGGGCAACACTCACCCTCCAAACAGTTTTCCTTCATGTGGCCCTCATGAAGTGGGCATGGGCCTGATTTTTGGGCCCCATGCCTAAATTTTGGTGTGCCATCTAATGGTTGGAATTGATTTCATATAATCATCATGGTGGGCCATGTAAAAAATTAAGGGTGGATGTCTCTCTCCAAACTATTTCCTTTTATGTGGCACACCCGATCTTTTGGCCGTAGGCCTAATGTGGGATTACACATCTAATGTTAGAGTGGATCTCACATACACATCGAGGTGGGCCCTATTAAAAATCAAGGTGTCCTACAAGTAATAATATAGTAGCCTCTAAAACATTTGGTAGAGGGATGCCCACACTTGATTTTTTATAGGGTCCACCGTGATGCAGTATGTGAGATTCACTATAACCATTAGATGTGTAATCTCCCATTAGGACCGGGGCCAAAAATTGGGGAGACCTGTGATTCAAGTGGGCCACACAAAAGGAAATAGTTTAGAGAGAGACATCCACCCTTGATTTTTATAGGGCCCACCATGATGATTATATGAAATCCACTCCAACCATTATATGCCACAATGAAATTTAGGGATGGGAACCAAAAATCAAGGTGGGCCCCATGGATTGCTTATGATTCCAAAGGATTGCTTTTGTTAGGCAATCACGAACATTCCATCCCTGGCTTGGGAAAAAGGATGGCTAAATAAAAAAGGCAGATCAAGGATGGATTTAATCATCCAATCAGTTCTATATTTACATGGTAGCCCATGAGATGTGTTTTGAAATTAATAGACTGTTCAGATCAATCGATTGGACCGTCCGAGTGAACAAATAAAACTAGGAGTCTAGGGAAACTATAACTTATATAGTGCTCTGGGAGCACTAGAGCGTTTCTCATTTACTATTAACATATGAATATAGAAAGACTTTTAAACAATGTTATGATATTTAAGTGCATTACATAACAAGATAAACACACAAAATTTCCTATGTTTTCCTCCTTTTTTTAAATTCAAAAATAAACCTCACTTTGACTGGACTCAGCCAGTGGAGTTTCAACCTAACTCAATGAGAGTGTAAGAACTACAAACAGTTCATGATGGAATAAATGAAAGGATCAGTATTTGCTTATAGAGATGGTAAGGTTTTAGAGAATCTTCTCTAGTTCTTTCTCACCTAGACTTATGGGTTTGAAAGAAATTCAAGTGATACGATCACTTGGGTGAAGTGGCATCCTTCGGAATCTTGATGGTTGGCTTTTTTAATGGATGAAATTTTGCTTCTAAGATAAATATCTTGTTTATGAACAGTGGTAGAGAGGCTACCGACACCCAAATGAGGGATTTGGGGGTTATTTCTCCTCGCATTGCAAACTCATTTCCTTTCTTTTGTGGCTTTTAGGAGCTTGTTTGCATGCAGGGTGTGAATGAAAGAGGATTAGCCCTGTCCTCCAAGGCTACACAAATAAACAGGAACTGACATACATTCATATGGAGTATGATATGAAACAATGGATCTGAAACTTTGATCAGCCACTGTCCATTTTAAAGACTATCCTCAGATTGAATAATTGGAATGTATTTCAAAAGAACTTTTTTTGTTTTGAAGAATTACTTTGAAAGAACATGCTGAACTAGGATGATACAAAACGGTGAATCTGAAACTTTGATCAGGCACAGTCCATTTTAAAGACTATCCTCAGATTGAATAATTGGAATATATTTCAAAAGAAATATTTTTTTTTAAAATTTTTTTTTGAAGAATTACCTCGAAAGAACATGCTGCACTAAGATGATACGAAACAGTGAATCTGAAACTTTGATCAGCCACCATCCATTTTAAAGACAATCCTCATATTGAATAATTGGAATATATTTCAAAAGATTTTTTTTTTTTTTTGAAGAATTGCTTCGAAAGAACATGCTGAACTAAGATGAGCTAAGCATGATCCTTGTACTGATAGAACCACTCCAAGGCCAAGGATGTCGACAATTGAAATCTTGAATTTCTGTGGTCTTTGTTTTTATACTTTCTTTTCATTTTGTGCTTAGCTATTTTTGGTTCCTAACCGATTGCCATGCATTGCTTTGCTTGCTCCGTGTTTTTGGTTCTCAAGGGCAGGGCTCTTCTGCTGTTTTTGACTTGTGTTTTGGCGTCACAGGCTCTGGGTTCCTTGCAGCACAGCCTCATGCTTGCGCTAAGCCAGTATCAAACACTGTTACAGGCTCAACCCAGTTCTCCTACCGGATCACAAAGTTACTAGATCGTTAACCCCTTGATTTTTTGTTTCAAATCTGGATTGCATTACCCAGTTTATGGTCATTTGAGATCCAGACCGCTACTCTAGCATACCGAAATTTTGGTTTTGTTGTTGATTAAGTTGTAACTTAAAAGTTTAGATTTAGAATGTAGAAAATTATTCTTCGATTTATTCAAGCACGCATTTATGCTAACTTCCATCATTTCATATATAAGTTATGACATATTAAGTAACTACGTTGCATCATCTCTTATCATATTGCTTTGTAATACATGGTCATTGTCAGTTTTAAACAGTACCCCGAATTCGAATCAACGGCCACATATTTCTGATCATGTGAAGCAATCTTTTGTAGATTTGTATGAGATTATGTAATCCTTATGAAGATAACTGCTTATCCAGTAGTGTTATATCTTGAAAGAAATTTCTATTTCTATTTGCAACCATAATAATCTGAAAATGAAATTGGGTGAACACATTGTTCGTTGGATAATCCTAGCTGTTCGAATTGGGGAAGAACACTCCTGACTCCCCATTACTGGGCTCTTCGGATAGAGCGGCTGGCATAGTTTAGCATTCATAGATTGCAATGATCAATGTGGAAGAGTGTAGAAATAGTTACAAGAGGCTTACCCCAACGTGGATTCGAGTCGATGCAGAATTCTAGATCCTGCAGTTGTTCCTGTGGAGGATGGCTGATGACGATATCCCCCATGGTGGCCCACTTGCTCCGATCACTGAACAACAGCTTCAATGCAGCGAATCAATGCTTTGCTGTGGAGGGAGCAATCACCATAATCCCATCAACAGAAATTCTCCCAAGTTTCAAGACTCCTCATGAACAGAATTCACTATAGGCAGATAAACAAATGTTTATCAGAATTCCAACGCTCTGCAAAGCGATTTCCCGCCTTAGGATTCTTGTTTCCTATCTATACTAAAACACCCAGAAATCGAATTCCAAAACCAATATAAGAGACCAGGCTCTTCTTCTTCTTCTTCTTCTTCTTATACCTCCTCTCTATGAAGAAGCTTAGGAAAGAGGGAGTCTTGAAACCAAAACTCAAATTACCTTTTATGCTAACAGAAGAGATGCCAGGTCACCTGGGTCGAGAATCCTATTCTCGCCGATCGCAGCATGTGGGCGTGGCCGTTCATCAGGTGGGTCCCACTGTTTATGTGATATGGGCCTAAAAACCAGGCTGGTCCAGTCACCAGGTGAGCCACATGAGTGCCCCTTAACAGGGCTGGGAGGAGGGTGGTGGAGAACGGACAAGGAGCACATGAGTGCTAGATCTGGGCCATTCATCAGTTGGGGCCCACCGTGAATAAGGCTGATCTGCTAATGGACGTACACTTCGGGTCTCGGAAGGCGCATTTTCATGGTGGGCCATACCTGACGGACGGTCCCAATCTCACACAAGTGTGACACGGTGGCTTAGATCTTCCACATCCCACTGAGTTGGGAAAAAAAATGGAGGGCTAGGAAGAAAGATGACCAACTCCTGAGATAGGACGCAGACGTGTGGGCCCAGTCGGGTTGATTTTCACCACGCCACTGGACATTCATGGTGGGGTCAACCTGATGAACGGCTACCCACCTCGCATACACTGGCGAAAGTAGGATTCTAGGAAGGGGAAAGAAACACCAAAGTCCACAAAGGAAAAAAGAAAGAAAAGCAAAAGAAAGAAAGAATCAAAACAGCCCAAAAGATGGAAGAAGAAATGTAGAAGAAGCAACACTTCTCAATGAAAGAAACAAAAAACAGCTCACATCCTTTTTACAAGATGCTTTCCTTAAATTTCAAGGATTCTCAGCTCCAACACAACATCACAGAGAGAGAGAGAGAGCCCAAATGCAAAAACCTATTGGAACAAAGCCCAAACCTTTCTAAAACCAGAGGACTGCATGAACGCTAGAGAGAGACCCAAATGCAAAAACCTATTGGAGAAGAGACCAAACCTTTCAAAACTAATCTTGGAAGCTCCCTTTTGTATTTGTACTACAAAAGAGAGAGACCCAAATGCAAAAACCTATTGGAGAAGAGCCCAAACCTTTCCAAGCTAATTGGAAGCACCCTTTTGTATTTGTACTACAAAAGAGAGAGAAATCAAATGCAAAAACCTATCGGAGAAGAGACCAAACCTATCAAAACTAATCTTGGAAGCTCCCTTTTGCATTTGTACTACAAGAGAGAGAGACCCAAACGCAAAAACCTTTTGGAGAAGAGCCCAAACCTTTCAAAACTAATCTTGGAAGCACCCTTTTGTATTTGTACTGCAAAAGAGAGACCTTTCAAAACCCATCTTGAAAGCTCTCTTCCTCTGGTTCTTGTACTACAAAAAAAGCAAAACCATCAATGCATGCATGTATGTGTTTTGGTGGGGCCCACTTAAAATTTTCTTATCTTGGGTCCGTTTCTTCTTCTCCTGTGGATGGTCCTCAACCCTCAATGCTCCTCTATTCACATAAGCAATGAAAGTAAGCCATACACGGAGAGCTAAGCCATGAAAAACCATCAGGTACGGCAGTGCAAAAGATTCCAGACTTCAATGAAGAGTAGGCATACCCCTCTACATGAAAAGCAGTGTCCTTGTTTGGGAACAAAAGCTCTTGTTTTATGTGCGCTGACTGCTCTCTGTGTGGTGAGAGAGATATTTAAATGGGGGAGGAGTGAAGTTGTTGCAGACTCACACTATACAGTGAAAAACATGGATACTGTGTCACATCGTTTCCTCCATACTCATGCACATGCCCACCATACACGTGGCATATGTTCGCCTCAATCTAATACCGTTCGAACTTTCCAAGATAGATGGTTACTAGCCACAAATGCACAATGAACAAATGGATATAAGTTTTAGATGAGTGGATATGTATTTAGAAGTGTAAACAAATATACATCAATGAGAGTTATGCATTTTCCTATAAAATTGAGTATTGTGATATGTCTATATTAGTTTGTACCACTAATTTTACGGTTTGGATTTAGTAATTAGAATGATATATGTCCAATTAATTAGTGAATGTGCTTTATTATTTTTGCACTGCCAGTGTACGGGAAGGAATAATCTGCAACACCCGTAAAATACCAAAGATCTGTGTGGCCCACCATGTTTTATATGTAAAATCGACTCCTTCCATCAAGTGATAAAACCTAATTTAACTGTACATAAAAAATATCAAACCTATAGAACTCTCTGATGGGCCACACTAATCGGAATGAATTAGAGTAGAACCTATAATTTCTTTCAGTATGGCACGCTTTATCTTTGGATCTTGCTAATTTGTATATATTCACTTAATCCTTATGATTTACACCTGATTACAGGTTTCGATGAAAGATAAAGGCCATGGTAGTCCAAAAAACAAACATACGGTTTCCATCGATCCTCATTTTTCCCTCTAGAATCTAGAATCGATGATGTAATCTGATGGACGGAGTGGATTTACATATAAAGCATGGTGGGCTCCACAGATACTGGGTGTTTTACGCACTGCCCACGATTCCCGTCCGCAGCGTACCTAACTCTTCCTTCTGCATGCCTCAGGGAGAATAACGCTGGTACTCTTGACAGTGCTAATGAGAACTATTCCCCTACACTCAACCGTACCACAACTTGTGGTACTATATCTTCTTTCCCACCTAACTTGCCACGTGTAGTAAATCAGTACCATGATGAAAATAGACCACACCATGAAGATCACCAATCCAGATAATCAGACTGAATTTCTTACTAGGTGGGCCATAACTCTATGTTAAATAGGACCGTCGGTTTTTCATTAATTCCAAAAGTTTGGTCCTTTTGATTAACAGACCAGATTGATTTTTATGTATGGTAATCTTCACTGTGGCGCTCTACAACTTTCATGGTACTGATTTTCTATACAAGTATTATCTCAGCAGGTGAGGTACCATAAGTTTTGGTACCTTGCTTGCACGTGATGCGTTTTCAAAGTTCCCAAGATTTGGTGGCCTGCACTGTGCCACAGTCTGCGAAGTATTTAAATTATAAACGTCCATCTCATGTCCACCAATCGGATGGCTATGATCACCTTTACGATATAAATTTTGGATGATCTCTAATCCTGAATGTTAATCATTATTTGAACGGTTCGGATTAACTTAAATACCTGCCACGTGTATAAGAGTAGCTTGCATGCCTATGGGTATGATAGTTCGTACATGATATTGCTGACAACGTATCAGAAGCAGATTTTATTACGTACCCCAACTGTAGCATTTAGTATCAGCCAGCTGACGTGGCAGTGCAATTTATTTCGGCTGATTTTCGCTGATTTTGCGCGCCAGAAAATTCGAATAAGGTAAGGTAAGGTAGTCCTCAGACTACTGAAATGAAATCGTAGTCCGGCAGCTGGGCCATTTGTGTCAGCGTAAGACCCATTTCATGGGTGGGCCCCACGATGGATAGGCCATGGACGGTCTTGTTTTTATGCAATGACTGTCCAAACCATTGGAAGATGGACTCGAATGCAAACCTTTGATCAGTCAATGATTTGTGTCCGTAGATGGAATATGTGGGATTTTTCTTATTAAATCCCACTCTTTCCATTCACGATGGACCAATTATTGAACGGTCTCGATCATTCATTCACGTGGCCAACAATTGACTACGATTTAAGTCTAGTCCGCGGACTACAAGACGAGGCGTCTTCAAGTAACTGCGGTACTTTTGAATTTGAAAATATTGACCGTTAGGTAGTGTATGTGAGCTCCATGTGTTCCGGACACAAGTGCAAGTGCCACACGTGCCACGTGCGAAGTCCTAGCCATTTATAAAATCAAATATCTCCGCAGACTCTCCAAATGGTATAGATGGAGCATAGTCTGAAATGACATTAAGTAGATAATATTTAAATATACCAATCACCAGTCTTCTTTTTTCTTTTTATTTTTCTTTTTAAAAATTAAATTATTTTTTTTTAACGCAGACCCACACCAAACACACTCATACCCACACCTACCTGTCCATTCATTTTGACAGCTCATTTTAGGCCATGATATCAAAAATGAAGCAGTTCCAAATCTTAAGCATACCAGACCCAATAAACAATGTAATTGAATCCTCAATTTAAAAACTTCACAGGGCCATCAAAATATTTATTTGTCATCTAATATATTGATAAGGTCACAAAATCTTAAATGAGCTAACCAATCAAATATCAGCATCATCTAAAAATTTCGTATCCCAAGAGAAGTTTTTAATGATTGATTGCCAACTATTTCTTATATTATGATCCACTTAAGATTCCAGTCTGATTCATTTTTGAGATCATACACTAAAATGAGTTTTCAAAACCGACTGGCAGAAAGGATACAATGAATATACATTTACTTCGAGTCCCACGGCCAGGGATCCCAGCCACATTGGTCTAGCAAAGCAGTGGTCTACACCCATACTGAGGCAGCACTCAATCCCATGATATCAGTGGTGAGACAAGGTCTGTCTACCACTGTAGACAGACCCAATCAATGATAAGAAAAAGACTTCAAGTTACAACACATGCAGGTGACAAAAAGACTACAATTCACTATCATTCTCAATGTAGGATTATCTATGTGGCCGTCCTCTCCTGTCCTAGACTTCTTCATCTTTTTTTAATCCTGATTGTTGACCATCTGTTTTCTTTTTTAAACTTGAAGCTGTAAAACCAAAAAGCTCGGTGGTAAGTCATGCAGGACAATGGCTTGGGCTTACAAACTTAGCCCAAGGGTAAGGCCTTAGCTGAGCTGGGCTTGAAATCTAGGCTTAATGTTCAACATGCATTATCGAAGAGCCCAGCTTGGCCTGGCCCATTGGACTCACTATATCATGCATGATTTACTCATTTTAACAACATGGAGTGTATATAAAAGCCAACATGGAGGGTCCTTACTCTTACCCGGGTGGTAGACTCCCAGGAGTTTCAACACCGGGTCAAGGGTTCGAGTACCCATCAGTGGTAAAATCCCACTGCGTGCATGCGTGGGGTGTATGCGTGCGCGAGTCAAAAAAAAAAGGTTTTTTTAAAAAAGCCAATATTTTGGCACCTGTACGTTGCCGTGCCTCAGTGGTACACTATTCGGAGTTTCAACGCCAGGTCACTGGTTCGGGCGCGTGTTTAAGAAATCCAATCTAATTATAACTTGAGTGACCTAATTGAAAGCATAGGTGTTCTCTTCTAACTTTTTTTTTTTTTTTTGAAATTATTATTTTTTTTTTACTTTTATCTTCTTTTTTCTGGCCCACCTAATTCACACATCGGCTTGATTTTTTTAATCTTGGGCCTAACGTGAGATTGTGCATCGAATGGCCAAAGTGAATTTTGCATAGCTGGTGTGGTTACGTGTCATGTAAAGACAAGCATTGACACACCTTGAGCTTCGAGTTGTACAAACAGCTCAAAGGAGATAAAATTTAAATGGGCCTCCAAAATGATGTATTGCACCTTGAGTTTTAAGTTGTACAAACAGTTCAAAGGAGATAAAATTTAAATGGCCCCAAAATGATGTATTGCACCTAGAGCTTTGAGTTGTACAAACAGTTCAAAGGAAATAAAATTTAATTGAACCCCAAAATGATATATTTATTATATCCACACTGTTCATACATTTTTTTTAAGGTCATCATAGAGCATGAGCCAAAAAATAATCATATCTAAAGGTCAACTTGACCGGGCCAAAAATAGCAGCGGGATAATAATTTTCACAGTAAAAATATTCATAGGGCCCACAGTAATGTCTATTTTCCATCCAATTTATTCATAAGGTCGCAAAAACCTTGATGAAGAGGGAAAAAATATCATATTGATACAAAACTTCTCTGACCTCTAAAAGGGTTTCAATGGTAGATGTTCAATACCCACTGTGCCTTTTGTAGTGTGGTCCACTTGATCTTTAGATCTGTTTTATTTTTCGATTCAAGCCTTATGAGGAGCTCTCCAAAGGGATGGACGGTTTAGATATGACACATACCTCATTATGGGACCTACAGAACTTGCTGACATCAATAAACCAGCTAGATAGCCAGTGTGTGGTACACCAATCAATCCGCTTCCGTTTAATATGCTCTGTACATTTATAGAACATTCGGGTGGCCCCGCAGAATGCTTTTCAAACCTTTCTCTCTTTTGCTTTGAATGTATAGGCAGGTATCTGTGTGTAACTGCTCACGTGGAAAGTTGGAACCTAGTGCGACCAGAAGTTAGGTGGGGCCACTGAGATATTTGTAAGAAATCCACAGGGTCCATATTTGTTTTGCCAAATCATGTCATGACGTGGGCTTAAAAATAAGGTGGATCCAACAACCAAGTGGGCTGCCCCACAAGAAAAATTGGGTAGGGATCCAAAACTCAAGCAACCTACCCCACTTGAAAAGGTGGGTAGGGAAATGCCTACAGTTGAAACCTCCTTGGGTCCACTATGATGTTTATATGCCATTTATACTCTTCTTAAGGTCATTCCTACTTGGATGAACTAAAAACACAAAAACCTTAGCCTAAACCAAAACTATTGTGGTCCTATAAATGTTTCAACATGGACATTCAATCCTTACTGTTTCTTGTTGCGCAACCTACTTGAGTTTTGGATCCACCTCATTTTTTAGTCCATATTCTAGCATGATCTAGAAAAATGAATGAGAGATGTAGATTCTGTTAATCAAGTGCTTTTAATCAATTGCTAAAATGAGAATTTTGATTCGATCAACAACTTTGTCGATTCGATCGAAAAAATCCCAGAAATCCAAGTTTACTCTCTGGACACTTTTGGACATTTTCAATTCAATCGACAAAGGCGTCAATTACAGTTGATTTGATCGATAGTCTGATTGACAAAGGCATCAATTACAGTTAGACATTTTCAATTCGATCAACAAAGGCGTCAATTACAGTTGATTAGATCGATAGTCTGATTGATAGTTTGCACAATTTCTGCGTAAGTGCACGTATTATTTCAAATTGTATATGGGGTGTATAAATACCATGTTAATCACATGATTAGGGTTAAGAAGAACGTGAGAGCTTGAGAGCTAAGGGTTTTAAGAGAATAGTTAGGGTTTTCCGTCCGTAAGTTGTTCAATCTCTTGTAATTCTTTTAATATGGCGAATTGTTTATCTCTTTGTGTTGTGGTTATTTTTTCGCAAGGATTTTTGTCACGTAAAATTCGTGTGTTCTTTATAGTTTCTTAAATTTTCTTTCTCTATTGCATTGCTTGATTCCATCTGAGGTTGCTTCGTGCCCAACAAGTCATGTTAGGGTTTGTTACATTCTCAACAAGTGGTATTGGAGCATACATTGGGTTCTTAGATTGAATCTGCAGACATGACATCAATGATGAAAACCCTCTTAATTTAACAATGGTTACTGCATGCACTCCTTAGGAAAGTGAAATGTCCTAAATCGATGAAGGAAGAGGATTGTGATAAACTTGATTAGAGGGCAATTAACACAATGCAATTGTGCTTGGTCGACGAAGTCCTATACAATGTCATTGATGAGACGACCATCGCAGGATTGTAGGTGAAGATGGAGAGCATCCATATGACGGAATTTCTCTTCAATTGTCTATATTTGAAGATACGGTTTTATAATATAAAGATGACAAAAGGGTTGAATATCTTTGAGCACATCAACATCTTCAACAAACTGGTTTGTAAACTGACAAGTGTGGAGGTGAAGATCAATGAAGAAGATAAAACTCTAATTTTGTTGACGTCTCTCCTCGTGCCCTACAAGTAACTGGTGGATATTCCGTGTTAAGGTAGGTATACCTTAGACATTGACATCGTTATTTCATCCATTCAATTGAAGCAGTTGAAAAGGAATAACGGAAGAAAATGTAGTTTTACAAGTGCATTGGTTGCTCGGGGAAGATAGTCAGAGTGAGAGAATGAGAAGTTATAATCGAGATCCAAGTTGAAGGATAAAAGAAAGTTGAAGTGTTGAAATTATAGTAAGATGGGACATATAAAGAAGGATTATACAAATTCCAAAGCCCAAAAAGAGAAGAGATCTAATGATTCATCAAAGGAAGCTAATTCAGTAAAATTCAATAAAGGAACGTTGTGATCTATTGTTAGTGTCCAAGGTTGGTTACTTTGTACAATAAGTGAATTTTGGATAGAGGCGCCATACCACATGTGTTCTCATCGGAGTTGGTTCACCGTAGATAGTGAGTATGATGGTAGCCTGATTCTTATGAGAAATGATCATGCCTGCATTATGATAAAAATTGGTTTGATTTGCATCAAAATGTTTGATGGGGTAGAATGTACTCTGACCGATGTGAGACACATTTTGAATTTGAAGAAGAATCTGATATCTCTGGGAGCTCTAGATGCACTCGGGTGCAAATTCGCCAGTTATAAAGGTATCATGAAGGTTTCTAAAGGGACACTCACTGTTATTAAAGCATAATAGAGCAAAAACCATCACAAGTTGACCAAGAATTCTATATAAGGTAGCATTGCATCGTCTATAGCGAATTCTACTAAGTACGTTTGTGGCACGCGTGCCTAGGTCACATGAGCAAAAGTGGTATGAAGGTACTTCTCAATTGTGGTTTAATTTTTTGTTTTAAATTTTTTTAATTTAAATATATATGAGCACTACATATACAGAAAACAATCAATGTTAAGTTTTAAAAATGGAAAACATATTAATAAATGACAACTTGATTACGTGCATTCAAATGTATGGGGGCCATCGCTCGTTATTTCTGAAGGAGGGTCGTATTTCTTTGTCACATTCATTGATGACTTCTCTAGAAAGGTATGAGTTTATTTTATGAAACATAAATCCAATGTTTTCGCTACTTTCAAAGCATATAAGACAATGGTTGAAAAGTAGACAGGATAAAAGTTAAAAATTTTAAGGATAGAAAACGACAAACAATTTACTTATAGGGAGTCTAATCAGTATTACAAAGATGAGAGGACTGTGAGACAATACAATGAAGCATATGGCATAACAAAATGGTGTGGCTAAACGTATGAATCAGACTCTTTTAGAAAGAGATGGAAGTATGTTGAGTAATGTTGGATTGGGTAAGGAGTTATACACTGGGATCGTAAATGCAACTTACTATTTAGTGAATTGATCTTTGTTTGGATCGATTGATTGTAAAATTCTAGATGAATTATAGAGCGGTTAGGAAGTTGTTTACTCAGTGTTGCATATATTTGGTTGTAATGCTTACTCTCATATACTTTTAGTTAAAAAATATAAGCTAGACCAAAGAACTAAAAAGTGTACTTTTGTTGGCTATGATAATGGGGTGAAAGGATACATATTATAGCACCGGATTTCACGCAAGATCCTATTTAGCTGGATCGTCAAGTTTAATAAAGGTTCATTATTCTAGAGAATAAACACAATGAATAAAAAAATTAGTGACTGATGTTGAAAAAGATAAAGTTGAAACACTTGAAGAAGCCGAGTCGCAAACGAATGTACAGGAAGAGGTGGTTTCATCACCTTTTAGGAGAAATCAAGTAGGAGATCACAGGGTACTGTTGAGATACATAGATAACTCAAAATGTTACATTTTTCCTTATTACGGATTAGGGGGGGTCCGTCTGCCTTCTAAAAACATTAGATGACACATATACAAAGAAGTGAATGACAACGATGCGTGATGAGACAGATTTTTTGTACAAGAACAAAATGTTGGAGCTGGTAGAGTTACCAATTTGGAGGAAAATGATTGGGTGTAAGTAGGTTTTTTGGAAGAAACTGAATAGGTACAAGGTTGGATTAGTAGTGAAGGGTTATGCTCAGAAAGAATGTGTCAACTTCAGTGAGATATTCGTACTAATAGTCAAGTAAGTATCTATCATATTCGTATTGACATTGGTTGCTCAATACAATCTGAAATTGAAACAGTTAGATGTGAATATTGCATTTCTACATGAGGAACTAAAATAACATATTTACATGAAGCAACCTAAAGGGTTCAAGATACAAGGAGCAGATAATTAAGTCTATATGTTGAAAAGGTTATTGTAGGCCTGAAATAATAGCATAGCCAGTTGTACAAGAAGTTTAATTCTTTCATGTTGAGCTAATGGCTTATCAAAAGTGATTTTGATCATCGTGTCCACTTTAGATCACCGAGTGGTAAAAAATTTCTTATTCTAGTATTGTATGTTGATGATATGTTTATCATCAGCTATAATATGTCTGAAATCAATATATTGAAGGATCAGTTATCAAAGACATTTAAGATGAAAGATCTGAAGGCCGGAAAAAAGGATTCTCAGTATCGATTTACAGAAAGACGAGGAAATGAGTAATCTATAGTTGTCTCAAGAAGAAGGTCTTGGTCAAGTTTGGACTTAAAAATGTAAAATCGGTTAGCACTCCCCATACTGCTAATTTTCGGCTTTCTTCGGATAATGTCTCGGGTCAGATGAAGAAAATCAGTATATGTCTTGTATGCCCTGCTTGAGTGCGATTGACAGTCTTATGTACACCATGGTCTATACTAAACTAGATATTTCATATGTTGTAGGTGTTATGAGTAAACACATGTCAAACTCTGCTAAGCAACACTAGGAGATAATGAAATGGTTACTTTATTACATACGGGGTACGATGGACTATGTCTTAACATTCGAAAAACCCGATAAGAGACTTATAGGCTATGTGGATGCGGATTTTTTGATAATGTGGACACATAAGGTTGACTTCTGGTTACTCGTTTGTGTTAGTGGGTGGAGCGATCATTTGAATGTAGAAGCTTCAGTACGCAGTTACTCTTTTCACAACTGAAGTGGAATATATGACATCGACAGAAGCATTTGAGGAAGCCATTTGGTTTAAATGGATGATGAATGATTTAGGGCTTCAACATGAAGTTATACCTGTGCATTGTCATAGAGAAAACACGATCAATTTAGCGAAGAACTTAGTGTACCATTCCCAAACTAAATACATTTATGTGTGTCATCATTTTATCTGACAAATGCTAGAGGAATGCGGTGTTATTCTTGAGAAAATTCACACCAATGAAAATCTAGTGGACATGCTTATAAAGGTGGTTCTTGTAATGAAATTTAAATTTTGCTCGACTTCTCTAGCCTCGGCAAAGAAAAAATGAAGACAAAGTGTGCACAAGAAGCGAAGATGATGATGCTACTATGAAGGAAATTATAGGTGGTGATAGCAGTTTAGAACAGTGGAGTTGGAAGATTAAAGCCATGGTAGAAACTGTTGATTGAGGGACTTTAATATGTTGTTGAAATAAAATTTTTGATTCAATCAACAACCTTATTAATTTGATCGAAAAAAATCTTAAAAATTCAAGTTTACTCTTTGGACACTTTTAGCCTTTTCGATTCAATCAACTGAGGTGTCGATTTGATCGATGGTCTATGAATTACAATCAATTCAATCGATAGTCCGATCCATGATTTTTGCAATTTCCACATAAGTGTTCGTTTTGTTTCTAATTGTGTATGGGGTGTAAAAATATCATGTTAATTATGCGATTAGGTTTACACAAAACGTGAAAGCTTGAGAGTCAAGGGTTTTGAGAGGGATAAAGCTAGGGTTTTTCATCTGTGAGTTGTTCAATCTTTTGTAATTCTACTGATATAGTAAATTGTTTGTTGCTTTATGTTGTAATATATATATATATATATATATATATATATATATATATATATATATATATATATATATATATATATATATATATATCTATTTCTTGTAAGGAGTTTTTTCTCATAAAATTCTTGTGTTTTCTTTAATTGTTTGAATTTTCTTTCTCCATTGCATTGTTTGATTATATCTTAGGTTACTTTTACTCCCAACAAGTCGTGTTAGAACTTGTTGCATGTCACGCCCCAAACTCGGGAATCGGATTCATAAGAATCCCGATTACCGAATCTAATGCCGACAGCCTCCGTAGTACCCCATTCTCGGCTCCTAGCATTCATATGCCAGATTCCGATCCTAGGATCCTACAAGGAGGATTTTTTTTTTTGTACATATAACTAGTAATAAGCATAACCACAAGGTTACTCAATTCACAAAGACAACATCATCATCACATATCCACTAGTATAATCGTTTGAGTACAATACTGAAAGGGAAATACATAAATAAAAGTCAAGCTCCAGAAGGCCACTGCACGCTCCAAGCTCAACACTGCTGCAACCTAACATCACCTGCACGCATCTATCGTGCATAAGCTTATAGAAAGCTTAGAGGGTGGTGTAAGTGTGTGCACAAGGTAAGTGTCAAGTATTCAATACAATGCTATAATCATACAATACCAAAAAAAATTTGTAATCCATAAACCATACAATGTCTAAATAAGTAGAAACACTAGCAAGAGCAGGGATTATCAGAGTAAGCGGAAATACTGACAAGATGTAAATCATACGATAACAGAGTAAGTGAAAGTATGGGCAAGTCTATAAGTTAATCAATATCAGAATACGCAATATAAAACAACTATGCGATAAGGAGTCATAAAGAGTTAAATATCATATGTCGAGAATGCAATGTAATATACAAATCCTGCTAAGTTTATCCAAGCCATATAAGTGAAGAAATAGCAACCCAAGATGTCATATGCCTGCGGACGTAATGTATTATGCGATGCGAATGAAATAACCATGCTGGAGTGTGAAGTCAGGATGATAGTACGTAGTATCGCAGGCTATGGGGTCCACTACAAGCGACTTCTATCCAAACCAGTCCCATACCTAAATTTGGATAGTCAGACTCATTGTGGCAAACTCCTGATCTCAGGCTAGTCGCGCGCCCAACCGAAATCCTTGCCATAACGAAGGTACACAACAATTAGTTGCGCACCACCAGCCCGAGTGGATAGTGAATGAATGAATGAGCATGCATCTCCTACTCAATAAGTCCACATATCAGTACGGTTCATCTCTGAGAAATCACTGGGGTCTATTACACTCCAAACCAGATTGTCGCCCCATCGCGCGCAACAAGGCGAGTGGAAGAGACCTCACTATTCGCCTGCCAATATCGGGCCCGGCTCACCGATAGCGGACCCATTCCTCGAGCTGGTCAAACTCAGCCTAGCTTTGCCCCCTCCTCTCGGGCAGGTAAGGCTGCACCCCCTTCCAACCGACCACGATACAGTGGAGAGCGCAGCCATCTGGTAGTCGACATTCGACGCTCATCTACCCACTCGGTCTAGACGTTGGAGCAACCTCTGGAACCAAGAGGGTTTAGAGACTTTCACCCAGGGATATCTATAGCACCCCATGTAGAACAGATTTCTGGTGTCCCATCTGGCCATCCACGATATGCCTGTGGAGGCTAAGGCCCTGATGTCCCTAGGGCATACAGTAATCACAGCACACAATGCAAGATGCATGAGCCACACAGTGCAATCATGCGTCAATCCTACGCATACCGTGCCCTCATGTAAGGTAACTTCGCCTGTCAGGGAGCCCCATGAATAACCTGCCCTATGGCATATGCAATGGTCAATCACATCTCATAACAAGCATGCAGATGATGCGTATGGCCATGTATCATGATGTTGTGCAGTCACATACTCATAATCAGTATCAATAACCGACATTGACAATCGACATCGACCATGTGGACATTTAACCAACATTGTCCCCCAAGGAATGACTCACATAAAGCTTAACATATAGTGGGCTCATTGCCTCACACAAGGGCCAAATATACAACACCATGGGCCTCACTCAACAGTTTAATACACATCACGATGGGCCTTCCACATGGGCCTAACATACATTACAATGGGTTTCATCGCCTACCCCTCAAATGCATCACAGTGGGCCTCATCACATAAGCCTCATATACATCACATTGGGCTTTAAACACGGGCTGGATAAACATCATAACGGGCCTCAAATACGGGCCGCATATACATCACATTGGGCCTCGACAATCGGTATCGGCGATCAGTCACGACAATCGGAATCGACAATCGGCCACGATAATTGGCCTCGATTGATAATCGGCCTCAATAATCAGAATCTGTAAATCGGTCGTGACAAGCAGAATCGGCAATCAGCCACGTCAATCGACAATCAGCCACGATCGGTAATCGGTCACGATAATCGGCCTCGATCGGTAATCGGTCAATCGGCCACGACAATCAGATTCGGCAATCGGCCACGTCAATCGATAATCGCCACGATCGATGATTGGTCACGATAATCGGCCTCGATCGGTAATCGGTCAATCGGCCATGACAAGCAGAGTCGGCAATCGACCACGTCAATCGATAATCGGCCACGATCGTTGATCGGTCACGATAATCGGCCTCGATCGGTAATCGGTCAATCGGCCACGACAAGCAGAGTCGGCAATCGGCCTCGATCGGTAATCGGTCAATCGGCCACGACAAGAAGAGTCGGCAATCGGCCACGTCAATCGATAATCAGCCACGATCGGTGATTGGTCACGATAATCGGCCTCCACAATAGATAATCGGTAATCAGTAGATAACAAAGAAGGGTCTATAAATGATCAGTCGATCAATCATAGTATAAAGATCGGCACTCAGCCGTGGTTATATCAAATCCAATAGCATAGAGTCATCCGTCTATGGCGAATGGGCCCCACTTATTTGGGTTAACCCACTTAGAGAATGGTGCGAATAAGCCTAACAAAGCCTACGGGAAGGTCACAATGAGGACATCTAACTATCCTTGCACATTAATGTGGACATCTAACCAACATTGCTCCCAAGGAGTGGTCCTCATAGGGCCAAACATATAGTGGGTCTATGTTCTCATACAAGGACTTCATACACAACATAGAGAGCTACATACAATCTCAATGGGCCACATGTGTGGGCCTCATCTACAACACATCGGGCCTCATCCATGGGCCGAAAATACATCACATCAAGCTTTGCCCATGGGCCTCAAATACATCATAGTGGACCTCGCTCATGGGCTTTGAATACATCACAATGGAACACGTCCAAAAAGGGTCATAAATACATAATAGGTTGGCCCTGCACCTGAGTCTCATACATCTTAGGTCGGGCCACGACCCATGGGTCTCAAATACAACAAGTGGGCCACATTAATGGGCCGCGCCAATGGGCTTCCTACATATCAAGTGAGCCTCTCAAGGTAATGAGGTCTACGACTTAAAAATAAATGGACAGTGTGTAATACACATACATCATGGTAGGGTCCACATCCTAGCTGGACTCGACGGCATGGCTATAACATGTGCATCAAGGTGGGCCATACGTCCATCAAAATGGATAGACAGCGTAGCTATAGAATATGTACTACCAAGGTGAGTCGGTCCTTAAAGTGATATGGAAATTCAAACGTACGACATAGATGTACAATACATAAATCACGGCGGATTTCGTAAATGGCCGGCATGGATGCAAAACAGGTGGATGACGTTGGTGAATTCAAAAATCATGGTGTTCCACGAGGGTGCGGACGACACAGATGAAACAGACGGCATGGCTAAAATACATGTATCAAGGTGGGCCATACATCCATTAAATTGGAAAGACGGCAGGGATATACCCATACATCATGGTCCACCATCCATAGTCAGTGTAGATAAAACACATACATCATTGTGGGGGCCACGGACGTCAGTGTGGATGGACCACAATATCAAGGCGGCCCACATGAACGAAATAGATTATACATACATATATGGCCCACCAGAGTTTTGAATCTGCCTCACGTCCATGTGGACGTGAGGATATAGAATACGTACATCATGGTGGGTCCCACGTGGGGCCCATCACAATATATATATATAATATTATATTATATTATATTATATATTAATATATAAATCTTTTTATTTATTTATTTAGATGCTCCAGCGTCCATGAGTACTGGACAGATGGCCTGAGGGAGAATGCATACATCAAAGGTAGGCCCCACACCCCACACGTGCACACGTGCAGGGTTGGTCCCACAAGATAGAGGTGTGGATAAAAACCACATACATCATGGAGGTGGGTTCCACCCGTCTAGATTGCTGGACGGTGTGGATGCACACACATACATTATGATGGCCCCACATACCACGTGGATGGAATGGATGGAACACCGACAACATGGTGGGTCCCACGAGCACGTCCAGATAGCTGGACGGCTGGATAAACAGATGAATGGTCTGGGATCTATCATACACCGCATGATAGGGCCCAACACATTTGTTGACGTCAGATACAACAACAATATGGTTGGTGTGGGGCCACGTGAATGGAATCCACGGGCAGAAACAAAGAGGTGGGTCCCACATGGATGGACCACACGTGTGATGGATGGTTGGATATAAAAATACCTCGTGATCACAGGCCCTTGTTGCTGACGTTCCAACGGATGAACGGTATGTATACGATGGCTTCCACTTGAGATTTGAATCTGTTACAATGGCTGGACGGTGTGTATACACACGTCCATCAAATGGGCCACGTCCGATGTACGGACGGTGTGGATACACACATACAACATGTTGTGGCCCACCGTCCAGATGGACGGCTGGGATACAACATATACATCACGAGGGGCCACAGGGCTGGCTGACGTCATCAGCTATATAACTGGTGTGTAACCAGGCCACCGTCCAGATGGACGGTCTGGATGATGTCAAAACAACATATACATCATGGTGGGGCCGTCAGAGTTTGGTGACGTCAGTACATCGGCTATATAGCTGGGCTGGTAGACCAGCGAATCTGCTCCCAACAACAGGTGGGTCTCATGGTTTCAACGGTGGACGTCCATTCTCTACATTGTTTTCTACGGTGTGGCCCACCTAATCATTAGATCTACCTCATTTTCTGTCCCCAGCCTCAAGATGAGCTTGCCAAATGGATAGATAGTTTGGATGTAACACATACAACAAGTAGGGGTATAACAATGCCTTGGAATCAGACCCCAGAACTTACTAACGTCAATACAGTAGCAACCTTGGGCTGCCGGCTACTAGTCCAGCGTCCAGGTGGTATTCTCACCGTCCTAACATGGACAGTGTGGATCACACATGCGTACGGTGGGCCACACCGTTAGATGGACGGATGGACTGAGTAGATATAACATAGCTTGATGGGGCCCACATCATCATAAGGAGAGAGAGAGAGAGAGAGAGAGAGAGAGAGAGAGAGAGAGAGAGAGAGAGAGAGAGAGAGAGAGAGATGAAGGAGAGGGACCCCGCCGCTATGGGCCTCCCTAAATACAAAGCATACATCAAGATGGGTTCCACCACATTTGGGCCCTCAAATCACAAAATCGACGGTAAATCACCCACAAAATAAAAGAAAAAGAGGGGGAGAAAGAAAGAAAGAAGCACCCACATCGTAAAAATGAAGAAATCTAACCTAAAGATGCACCCACCTTTGATCTTCCCTTCCTTCTTCCGTCAATGCATGATAGAGCTCCAAAGGTACAATTTCAACGGTGGAGATAGATTTTAGAGGGTGGGATTAGATGGTAGGAAGGTGGGCCACACTAGCTCTCTCATGGGGAGCTTGGACGTGGGTGGCTTGGGAGGAAAAATGTGAGAGAGAATGAAAGAGAGAGAAATGAAAGATGTGATGTGAAGAGAGAGAGAGAGAGAGAGGGATGGATAAGAGAGTGATGGAGTGATGGGGGGAGAGATGGGTGAGGTGATGGGAAAGTTGACTTTTGGGGATGGGTAGTTGTACTTAGGGATGGGTGTACTTGTGACAAATGATTTGATTGATGTGATGGATTTTCTTGGGATTAGCAACGCGCGGTATTTTCCTTGAACTGAACGCAGGCCCACATCTCCTGGCCTGGATATCGCCTCGGCGCATGAGACGCGGCATTAGAACCGCGGCGACAGCGCGGTCGCACTGGTACAAGTCTCAGGTCAAACTGACTCAGACCGACAGGATCTGACTCAGGATTGCGCGCAACGCCGGTTGCAGATCGCGAGTCACCGGAAATTGATCGGAATGACCGTGAAAGCCTCAGGGACAGTACGAATTAGGATACGGGTTTTACATTGCATTCCTAACATATTTGTCACAATCATCAGGTTGGCCTACCTAATTTGTTGCAGAAAAGTTTCCGAAATGCACATGACCCTCCCTCTTCATTGGATTTGCCAAACCCACTATTGTTATACATCACTTGTATAGTGTGAGGCTAATTTTGCCCTTGTAATTAGTTGCCGGTGAGGTTTGGGCATTTTTTTCTTATGACTAGGGTCAACCTCGACCTACCTTGGCCTGTAACTAGGCCTCATTGGAAGAAAGGGACAACTCAAAAATCACCATGATCCAAAACCCAGGTGAGCCATGCATGTGACTTAAATATCTTATTTTCACATCCAGTTTGGACCACTCAATATTTTCCTCTTAACCATCCATTTGATAGTTATCAATTGGACGGTTAGGATTGTTTGAACAATGTAATTTTAGGGATATACCCCATCCACATCCGGACCTAGAATTCGGATGGCTTGGATAGTTGTAAATTAGTGCCACAAGTGAGGAGGGCGAACCCTTATCATTTTTGAGTTGTGCAAAATCAAGAAAGGAGTCTGTCTTGATTGGAAACGGAATGGCTACTCCCCCTGACACCAACCCCGTGGCTGGTGGTCGGTGCTCTGTGCGCACCACCATGATGTATATGTTTCATCCATTCCGTTCATCCATTTTTATAGATCATTTTAGGAATTGATACCAAAAATGAGAGGTACATAAGTCTCAGGTGGATCACACCACATGAAAACAATAATGATTGGATATCTACCATTAAAATCCTCCTAAGGCCTAATGTATTGTTTATTAGACATCCAATCTGTTGATTAGGTCATATGGGCCAGATAAAGGGAAAAAATAAAAATCAGCTTGATCCAAAACTTTTATTGCCCCTAAAATATTTTTAATGGTCGATGCTCATTCAACATTGTTTCCTGCAATGTGATCTACTTGATATTGGGATATACTTCTTCTTTGGTCTCATACCATAAAATGATATGTAAAAATAGATGGACGGCATGGATGAAACACATACATCATAGTGGAGCCCACATAACACCAACTACTAGCCATTGGCTGGTGTCAGGGGGAGTAGCCAATCCGTTTCCCTCCTTATTTTCCTTCTGGCAGTCGATGTGGGCCAGTGGTGTATTTTTCCTACCGTCTTGGGCTAAAGATGAAGGGATGGGATCCTCTTCAAGACTTTATATATACGTATGATATCAAGCCTTCATAACACGTGTGAGATCCAAGCAGTCCATGAGGTGGACTTTAACATGAAGACATTCTAAAAATCCAGCTTTTATATATACTTATGATATCGAAAATGATTGTCAAACAAATGAACAAATTGGAAAAAGCTTATCCAGCCCGCCGTTCATTTATTTTTCACGCAATGGCCCATAATTTCAGAAGCCTGCCTTTCTGTAGCGTGGAATCTGGCCGGTGTGGCCCACTGTTGAGACTCAAATATTGTATAATTTTTGCTATTTATCTCTTGATTTTATGAATATAAATCATTTTAATATTCTATTTTACTCATGCATGTGTTGCAAGGTAAATTTAAGTACTTGGATTGAAAGGGTGCTAAAAAATATGGATTTGATGCTCAAGATTTACCAAGGAAAGGGATGAATTTTAGGAGACCAAGATTGAAGCATTCACATATCAAATATCCAAGAAAATCAAGTGACGAATGAAGAGAATCGACGATTTGAAGTGAAGAATCTTGAAATCGTCCTGAAAATGTGTATTTTGAAGCTGTGAAGTTTATTTTGAAAAACTGTGCAGCAGGAAGTCTGTTTTAAACGAACTAAGCAACGAGAAGTCTATTTTGAAAAAATACGTATATTTGATGCGGTTTATAGGATTTTCAACTTTGTGTGAAAATTGAAGTTCCCTACTTATAAATAGGGCCTCCTAAGGCATTCTAAAAAAGGATTCAAGTCATCCCAAAGCAAAGTTTAGGGTTTTTAAAGAGTTTTTAGTTTTATTAAAGTTTTTAAGTTGTTCTTTTTATTTTATATCTTTTCTATTTTGTATATTTTTTTTTTGTTGCTTTTTATTTCTGCAATTAAATTATGCTTTTCTAAGTTACTTCTACCTCAAACTAGAAGGGAAGCACATGGGTTTAATAGTTCTTTAAAATTATGATGATTGATTGTTTTAATGATGAGAAGAATGGTGTATGCATGTTGTCTATTATTTAGGTTTTATTTTTTTTATCCTCTTGTGAGATACATATGTTTCCATCATATGAGATTTACATTGATGGATAGGCTTAGCCTAGATCAATCAGATTTCCTAGATAGGAGAGGTTCTCAACCTATTATATTTCTTTAATATTCATTATCCTATAGATCTTGAATACTTGGAATCATTGGCGCTTGAGAATATATGTCAATGATACAGATCCATTATTTTCTAATATTTTATATCACTTTTTAATATTTAAACTGTCTTATTTTTCGATTAGGCTGACCATAGTGCTTAGATCCTAGTTGTGTTATCCAAGTCATCATGATTTTGGAACATTAACCTATGTGTGGAACTTTGAAGCTTGAGTGTTATTTTAATTCATTAAATTACATCCATTCAAAAATTCCAAAATCAAATCATTGGTTTAGTTTTTATTACTTAGTTTGTTTTGTATTTGATTTTTTTTCTTCTCACAATTCATTTCCTTGTGGGATCGATCCCGCATTCACGGGATATTACTTATGAACCTCTGTACTTGGAGACAAACAATCACCCACCCAATGAGCTGGTCCGACATTGCACGTGTATGCGACAATAGCATTTGCATTGAAGTACATGCATGTGACCATACACACTGAGCATGAGAAGAAGATCCAATTTTCCGTACCTTTGAACTTAAGGAGTCAAATCATACTCAGGCCCTCCATGATAAGGTACGGAGAATATACGAACTCAAATAAAACAAAGTTGGTGGAACCAATGTCTCGGAGGGGCGGTTTGGATGTATTCAAAATCATGTACTCGCATGTGCTGTCTTGCAGGTGAGGAACTTTATGCAGTGTACCAAACATTGTTTGTAAAGCATTTAAGGTATAGAAATGGAAAATGTTAAGAGCTTAAAATAATTGGTAATATAGATAGTATTACAAGATACATTACGTACGCATTGATTAATACATGTGTTGTATGTGGGTGTGTAGCCACTCCACTAGGGCTAACATGATGATAGCATCATAAGAAGGAAACGGATCGGCTAGCTGCTCACCCTGACACTAGCAAGTGGCTAGTGGTCCGTGCTCTGTGGGCCCCACCATAATGTTTGTGTTTCATCCATGTTGTTCACTCATTCTTCCATATCATTTTATTGTATGAGCCCAAAAATGAACAGTGTTGATTGGACCCTGACCATTAAAAACTTCTTGGGGACGGCAAAAGTTTTGGATCAAAGTGATATATATTTTTTCTCTTCATCCTTGTATGATGTCAAATAATCATTACAGTGGTCCCTAGGAGGTTTTTGTTAGTGGACATTCAATCGCAATTGTTTTCCCATGGTGTGGTCCACTTGAGAGTTAAATCTATCTTATTTTTGGGATCAAGCCCTAAAATTATCTTTCAAAATGGATGGACAATGTGGATAAAACAAATACTCCATGGTGGGGTCCACATAACACTGACTACTAGCCACCGCTGTTGGCAACGTCACAAGCCAAACTGTGCCGTATTAAGAACCATCTTGGCCAATTTAATTAAACTTAGTTTAACTTATAAACTCCGCTAATTCATTGAAACTTAGTTAACCCAGTCATTGTAACTCCAAGCTCAAGTTCAAGGCTAAGCCCATTACTACTTAGGACCATAATAAGGTAAAATTTGGTAGACGAAAAGCGATACCTCAGGAGTCTCCTATAAAAAATGGAGGCCATGCATGTAGTGAGCAGTGCATAAAGTGCCACCTCCCACATGGACATTCTCTACATTTTGTTGGGAGGTTAGGTGGGGTGATAATATTATTGACTCTCTTTATTAAGCGCGCTGGAAAGGAAAAAGACCTCATTGTTCTTATCTTTGGCCAAAATTATAACTTTTGCTTCTCGATCTTACTATCATGATTGTGTCATGTAGCAACGGTGAATCTCAACCATTTGAGTCACTTTTACGGATAGACTTCTTAAGAATAATCAAAATGTCATTCCAAGACCTTATGAGTATCTAATTTTACAACTAGATAGGGGCCGGCCTTCCACTCACTTATGCAGCATTTATTAACTTTGGTGGGTTAGGCAGATTGTGTAATAAGCCGAGGCCTATGCCTTATAGGAACTATCTACCTAAGATTGTCCCTTGACCCGTAGGTCCTGACACAATGTTAGAATTCTAACTCTTATAAAGTGGTATCTTACCGATGGCTTACGCTCCTTCGGAAGGAGGCCTAACATTATTCCATCTAGTGTCTTTCGGTTGAGGTCCACCCTAGAGGTTTGACTGCTGGGGTTATATTTGATAGTCTCAAGCAGTTAATGTGTGGCTCACATGATCATGATCATGGAATAGATTAAGGAAATTCAAGTGGCAAGCAACATCCTAATCTATAGCTCAAGTGGCAGACCAAGTGAAAGATACCTTGTTTCAAGGATGAGGTCTTGGTATCCATCTACTAGGGGTGGCTAACAGTGAAGTGTGAACCTCCAACGGGGTGTGCTAAAAAATAAATAAAAATAAAAATAAAAATGGCAAGCTAGGGTCAACCGATTTTCCGGACTCGGCCGTTAGGTGTTTATCGGACCAGGCTTAGACTGGCTGGCACAAAGCCGACCCATTTCCATTTCTTAGTATGGGAGGAACCTCTTCTCTTCATTATTTCTGAAAATGACAAAACCGTCCTAAGGCATGTACACATTGCATACGTGGAACTCTATGTCATGGCCTATGGCTATGGGTCCCAATTTAGATTTGGACGCGGTTTGGCTGGTGACCCAACACTAGACAGCTAGCTAGTGTCAAAGCATTGTGACCCCCACCATGATGCATCTGTCTTATCCACGCCGTCTATCCATTTTTCCGGATCATTTTAGGGCATGAGCCCAAAAATGATGTAGATCCAATGTACAATTGGACCACACTAAAGAAAACAGTGGAGATAATGACATCCACCTTTGAAACCTTACTAGGGCCCACAACAATCTTTATTTTTCATCCAACCTATTCATGAGGTTAATCAGATATGGATGAATTGGAAAAACAAATATCAGCTTGATCCAAAACTTCCATGGCCCCGAAGAAGTTTTCAATGGTAAGCGTTCAATCCCCGTCTTTCCCGTGGCGTGGTCCATTTGAGCTTTAGATCTGCCTCGTATTTTAATTTAGCCCTGAAATGAACGGGCAAATTGGATGGACGGCATGGATAAAACACATACATCATGGTGGGACCCAAAGAGCTTTGACGCCAGCTAGATGGCTACTGTTGGGGTCAGCAGCCAAACCACGTCACCAAACCAGTCTTGAATATCGGATCAGTAGATATCCATTGGACGGTTTTAAAATGAAAAAAAATAAAAATCCAATGGTCGGATTTCAACAAACAAGTGTCCACGAGTTAGAGGTTAGGATTATTTAATCAATCTGATATTGGGTCCATGAATAAGCTAGAGTGGGCTGCTCAATTTAGTCGGTTAAAATGTACATGTGTACACTTTGTAAGTGCCTGAGTATCAAGTGTCATACTTATCCAGAGCATCAAATCACTCTTGCCGAGGCCGCTCCCCACATGGGCGCAGCAAACCACCATACCGCATGCGCCCACCAAAGCCGAACGTTGCTCCTGACGTTTTGAAATTCTCGCGCCTTTTGTCATCCTTCCGCCAAGCTCCTCTTCCAACAACAACATTCTCAACATCTTCAACCAAACGCTTCCTAACAACAATCAAACTCAACCCAAATGACCATCTCACTACTCTCATCTTCCAATGTTCCTACCACACTCCATCCTTTTCCGCCGAAATCCCACAAGAATCCTTCTTTCATTTGCTCAGAAATGCCGCGAAGACCGAGAAAACTCTTTCGGAAGTCCAAGTTCTACACTGTCGAGCAATCAAGACCGGTTTCGAACAGAACCCGCAAGTGGGTAGCTGTCTTTCGAATCTGTATGTGAGATGTAGGTGTTTGGATCAGGCAGGCAAGCTGTTCGATGGAATTCCCAACAGAGATGTGCGAGATTGGACGGTTCAAATCACAGGTTACGCCCATATTGGTCTCTTTGGAATGGCAGTGGATCTCTTCTCTCGAATGCAAACGGAAGGTGTTTTACCGAATTGTTTCACTCTCTCTTGTGTTCTAAAGGGTTGTGCGGGTGCTAATTTTCTCAAAACCGGGAAGGAAATTCATGGATGGATTTTGAGAAATAGGATTGGATTAGATGTCGTTTTAGAGAATACAATCATTGACTTTTATGTGAAATGTGGTGTGTTCGATTACGCAAGAAGAGTATTTGAAATGATGGATGAAAGGGATACGGTGTCTTGGAATATTATGATAGGTGCCTATTTACAAATCGGAGACATAGAGAGATCGGTTGAATTGTTTAAAAGATTGCCCTTTAGGGATGTTGCCAGCTGGAATACGATCATGGTTGGGCAAATGCGAAATGGGTTTGTTAGGATGGCATTGGAGCTTCTTTATCAGATGGGTGAAATTGGACCCAAGTTCAATCAATTCACATTCTCCGTCTCTTTGGTACTGGTTTCTTCTCTATCCATGTTGGGATTAGGAAGACAGATTCATGGCCATGTACTCCGAATTGGGTTCGAGTCCGACTTGTTTATAAGGAATTCACTTATTGATATGTATTGCAAGTGTGGGAAAATGGAATATGCAACAGCTGTTTTCGATAAAATGTATAATTTGCAAAATCCCACAATATTCGATGATGGATTGACAGTGAATGCCATCACGTGGAGCTCCATGATTACTGGATATGTTCAAAATGGTAGGTGTGAAGATGCTCTCAATCTCTTCTGCCATATGCTTCGGGAAGGCTTCTATGTGGACCCATTCACTCTCACAAGCATAGCTTCGGCCTGTGCGGGTGCTGGAATTTTAGAGCAAGGAAGGCAGATCCATGCCTGCATTGAGAAACGCGGACACAGATATGATGCTTTTCTGGCATCTGCGATCATTGACATGTATGCTAAATGTGGGAGCTTAGATGACGCTCAAGCGATTTTTTATAGGGCTAGACCTAGTGATCAGAGTGTTGTGTTGTGGACTGCGATTATATCTGGTTGTGCTTTGCATGGGCGAGGAAGGGAGGCCGTCCGTCTCTTCGAGCTGATGTTGAAGGAAAACATTCAGCCAAATGAGATAAGCTTTGTAGGCATTTTATCTGCGTGTAGCCATGCGGGGCTGGTTGAAGAAGGCCATGCATATTTCAAGTCAATGCAAGAAGACTATGGGATAGTTCCTGATGTGGAGCACTTCACTTGCATGGTTGATCTTCTCAGCCGAGCGGGCCATCTTGATGAAGCAAAGGACTTCATTCGTAAAAATGGTATCTCCCACTTGAATGTTGTGTGGAGGGCATTGTTATCTGCTTGCCGAGTTCACAACAATATTGAGATGGGGAAATGGGCCTCTGAACAGCTGCTTCAACTTGAGCCATTCGATGCTGGTTCTTACATTTTGTTATCGAACATCTGCGTGACCTCACAAAGATGGGCCGAGGCAGCCAAAGTAAGGAGTTTGATGCAAGTCAGAGGGGTTAAAAAGCATCCGGGTCAGTCTTGGATCCAACTGAAGAACAAAGTTCACACGTTCCTTGTGGGTGATTGGTCCCACCCTCAAGCGGCTGAGATTTATTCTTACTTGGAAAAGCTGATTGGGAGAATGAAGGAAGTGGGGTATTCAACCAATACAAATCTGGTTCTTCATGATGTAGAACAAGAGCAAAGGGAAGTTCTTATCAGTTACCACAGCGAGAAGCTTGCAGTTGCATATGGTATCATGAGCACGCCTTGTGGGACCCCTATCCGTGTCATGAAGAATCTGCGTGTTTGTGGTGATTGCCACACAGCCATCAAGTATATTTCTGAGGTTACAGATCGGGAGATCATGCTTAGAGATGCATATCGGTTTCATCATTTTAAGAACGGGAGCTGTTCTTGTAGGGATTACTGGTGAAAACAGCTGAAATGTGCTTCTGGTGGATTAAACAGAAAAATCTGGTGTTCTGTTTAAAAAGACTCATGGCATTTGTCGCTGATGGCCCATCGATGATGGGGATGTATCACAGCATGGTCAGATGATCCAGACTGACCATTTGGTGGGCCATATGATTGATGGACACTATAAGTCACATGAGTGGGACAATTATAGTCGCGAGATTTTTTCCCATTTAATGTGGCTGTTATCCATTTCTGTTTTTAACATCTTTTCAGAGGCTGGTAATTCGATCTCTGGGACCATCCTACCGATATCATATTTGTACAGTCATCTATTCATTCAGGGTCATCTGATGGACGGTAAACATCATCTGTCCAAGCTAGCAATGGGCCCATCATGGTTGGTGAAGTGAACAAACTCTCGAGTAAGGTTGATAATATGTGAAAGGTCAGTCACTTCTCTCTGAATGAACTTACCAATGACTTATATTGAGGTAATTAGCAAATAGTGTCGAAGGAAATTTCTCAATAAATAAGCCCATGAATGTAAAACTGTCTGTATGAAATTGCAGCTGGTTTTGAGGTGCTGATGGGGCATGTATGTGCGAGGCCGGGCTGTTCATACCATGGGCTGAAACCAATTTGATCATTAGGTGGGCCACACGCACAATAAAAAAGAAAGTGAATGGCTAAAAGGAATTGACCAGCAGATCACATTCGACATGCTTATGTGGCCCACCTGATGACTGGTACATCTTGATTTTTGGGCTGTGGAATGATAAGATCAACCTGTAGTATAACCTGGATATCTCACCTATGTGCCACCCATCATTTTCGCATAGTGGGACCCACCTGATCAAACAATGTTCTATCACTCATTTTGATTTGGATGCGGTTTTCTCGCAAACCTGGTCACAGAGAGTTCTTCTAACCAAAGCTCTGTGGGGCCCACAGAGGTGTCCACCTGACATCCACTCCTTCCATCAGTTTTGCTAGCTGCCTCGAAATTCAAGTGGGCCACGCCACAGGAAACAGTGGAGATGGAAAATAGGGAGTTCTTGTAACCAAAGCTCTGTGGGGCCACAGAGATGTCTGTGTGACATCCACTCCGTCCATCAGTTTTTCCAGATGATGTTACAACAGGTGCCCAAAAACGAGGCACATCCAAAACTCAAGTGGGCCACACTGCAGGAAACAGTGGGGATGGAAACACACACCATTGGAACCTTCCACTATGATGTTTATATGACATCCAATCCGTTCATAAAGTGATTCATCAAGATGAAGGGTCAAAATCAGTTTATATAAAAATGCAACTTCTGAATGAATTGCAAAAATGTGTTTTCATTCCATGCATTTCAATGGACATTCTATCATCCGGGTTATGTTTCCCTATTACCAAACAGGCCTTTTCAACTATAATTAAGATCCGCTGGTATAGGATTGGATGATTCTTGTGCTAGTTGATATTAATCTGCATAGGTTGGAGATGGTATAAAGAAAGAGAATTTTACAAAAACTATCTAATTAATATGGAATTTACGTCCCGAGAGCTTTTTCAAAAGATTTTTACTCATTAATCGATATAATTATCATTCTACTGCCTTACAGATCTTTAACCGCAGGTTGGGTGGACGTGTGGGCAAATGGGTCAACTGCTTGTGTGAGCACCACCATGATGTTTATGTAAAAATCCACCCCGACCACGAGGTGCACTACCTCATGTTAGGCCAAGGGACCAAAACACACCCCCATCTATAATTCTGGTGGACCACACGATTGAAACAGTGTACATGTAATGATCACCCCCAAAACTATTCCCCTTGGTTTTGCCTATATGAATCAAGGATAGACCTGATTTTTAGGCCCTGGTTTTAATTTTTGATGTGGCATCAAATGGTTGGAGTGTATTTCATATAATCATCATGATGGGCCTTGTAAAAATCAACAGTGGACATTTCTCTGCCAATTGTTTTCTCTAGTATAGCCCACCTGAATCACAAATCAGCCTGATATTTATATTCTATTCTTTCTTTTTAATTTTTTGGGTGCTCTGGGCCTAAATTGGTGGGATTACACATTTAATAGCCGGATTGTATTTTGCATACACATCATGGTCGACCTCGCTCTTGATTTTGATGGACATGCTGTGATGTTTATTTAAGATGCAGTCCAATCATTAGATATTTAGTCCATGTTATGTCCAGAGTTAAAAACAAGGCTGATCCCACACAAGAGAAATAGTTGTGAGAGAGACATCCACCCTTGATTTACAAGGCCCACCGTAATAATTACATGAAATCCACTCCAACCAGTAGATTCCATATAAAAATTTAACCATATGGCCCCAAAATTATACAAAATACAGGATTCAAGCAGGCCACACTAATGGAATCAATTCAGAGGACAAGCATTGACGTGTAAACTGTTTCTAACCATGTGATCCACCTAAATCACAGATGGAGCTGATTTTTTGGCCCTTGGCGTAACATGGGGTGACACACCTGTTAGTTGGAGTGGATTGTATATAAACATCATGGTGGGTCCACCCAAGCTACCAACCCATTTGCTAAGAGAATAGCGATGAAGTAAGGTTAGGGCTGAAAGTCCGGCGGATTGGGTCAGGTTGAGTCGGGTTGGTGCTGAACCATAGCCTAACCTAAGTTTCTTATACCTCAACCCCAACCCAACCTAACCTCGGGTTGGAAATTCTCAACCCAAGCCCAACCTAAGTGGGCTCGGTTGGGTTTATCGGGTGAATACATGCTAATATTTTCATTATTACATTAGTCTATTATATTTCAATACACGTCTTATTTTTTGTACTTATGATTTTATTAATTATATTTGTAGTTATCTATCGTAAGAAATTTTAATTTTTCTAAATAAACAAGCTAAAATATAGGACAATTCTTCCTTTAAAAGTTTTGTTGTGTAGCATGCAATTTATTTGAGGGAGAGAAATTCGACATATCTTGTTAGCTCAAGTCATCAGAAATGGTGTGGACCAATGACACTTAACGGTACTAGAATTTCTTGTGCTTTCAACACAGACGATCCATACTCAGTTATAATTTAAAAGTAACTTATTTATCAATCAGGTTCAGTTGAGTCAGGCAACTCGAGCTTGACCCAAGTTTTATCGGGTTAGTGTTTATATAGTCCAAGCTCCAGACCAAACCTGATACATCCTGCCCGAGCCCAACCCAATGTCGGGCTGGTCACAGGTCGGTCGGGTTGAACCCGCCCCCCTAAGTAGGGGTGTACATGAATCGAGCTAGCTCGGTTAGCTCGCTCAACTTGACTCAAAAAAGCTTGATTCAACTCAGTTTGAAGTTGAGTACGAGCCGAGTTGAGCTGATTTTTTGAGCTTGAAAATGAGTTCGAGCTGGCTCCAACTCGACTTGACTCGGATCGAATCCAGCTCAAACTTGGCTTGACTCGAACTAGTTTGGTGGCTCGGTTACTTTGATATTGATGTTGCTCACCAAATGTTTGATGAAATGACTCAACGAAGTGTGGCTGGTAGCAAAGAAGGTATGTATATGAAATAAATACCCTTTTTTTCTTGATTTTTTTGTTGCTTAGAAGGCGTTTAAACCACTCTCCCAATTCGAGCCAATTCGAGCCAACCCATGAAACAAACCATTGTTGCTTATGTTGCTGCCATGTGACTCGCCCAATCAGGCTCGAGGAGCAAGCTGAGCCGAGTTCGAGCTAGTGGCCGAGTCGAGTCGAGCTGAAGCCTGCTTGACTCAGTTCAACTCGGTGTACACCCCTAGCCCTAAGTAAGGTAATGGAAGATGATATTGGTTAAAGAGGTACCTTTTTAAAAGGTCAAAATTTCGGGTGGTTTTTTTTTTGTAAAATTTCAAAACAAAAAAAGGGTCCGTTTGGACACAACTTGTGGAAACCCTTTTTCCGAGTGGTTTTTATGCAGATGAAGTTGGTGAACATGCATTCATTGCGGGAGACGTTCCGGCGACAAAAGCCCCTTTTGCTGGTGCATCCAAATGGGCCCTTTGGATGTGGACTGGAATTACTGTTAGGATGAGTTGACACAGCGGTTCACAGTTTCAGTTTATCTGGTCTTCCGAGTTTCTATTTCTATTTTATGTTCATTGCTTTCTTGTTAACGTTTTTATTCTCTGATTAACTCAGCACGGTCCACATGGTGAGTTGACTCAGTCTCAGCTGAGCCTATGCAATGCAAGCGTAGAAGATTGATACAAGTACAATGATGTGTGCACTGAGAAAAGGGCACGTGGCTCAATCCGACGGTGCAGAATGTTGCAGCTGTGAGGGTGGGTCGCCTTGTACCTAACGAAGAAAGAGATGAACTGGGGCTTGGCTTGATCTCGTTTTCAACTGAGCTGACTCGGGCGAGTTATATGATTACTAAGACTTGGATTTGAACTGATGTGACTGAGTTGACTCGGGCGAGTCACATGGCAGCAACAGTAAACTTTTCTATCAGAATCTGGGCCTGCTTGCTTTGACTTTCTGGAAATTGGGGTCGAGCTGAGTTCACTCGGGCGAGTCATGAGTTTGCCGAGTCTTTTTAGTACCGTCGCTGGCCGAGTGAGACTTTCTTGGGCTGGAATGGGAGCGGATTGGGTGTTACCCGGGGGCCCACTTGATGATTTATTACATATCCATTCCGTCCATCCATTTATCAATCCCATTTTAGGTGCGGTACGAGAAATTAATCAGATCCAAATATCAGGTGGACCACACCACAGGAAGCAGTAGTGATTGAACACCTATCATTAAAAACTACCCAGTGCCCATAATAAGCAGATCCGTAATAGTTGTTTGCATCCAACCCGTTTATAAGTTCAAACAGATGAGGATGAATGGGAAATACAAATATCAGCTTGATCTAAAGCCTTTGTGGCCTACAAAAAGTTTTTAATGGTCATTTACCACTTTTTCCAGGGGTGTGGTCCATAAGAGATTTGGATCTTCTTAATTTTTGGGTTGACGTCCTGAAATGAGCTGAAGAAACGGATGGACAGCGTGGATATATAATACAGTCATCAATATGGGCCCCACACGGTAAGGGTAACACCTAATCCTCTCTCCGCGGGTGTCAATGGGCCCGGCTCGACCAACTCGGTCCGAAGGCCCGGCCCGAAAAAAACCAGGGCCGAGAATTACTCCAGGCCCGGATGACAGCCCCAAATACTGTGGAAACTCACCTAACCTAACTCGTATGTTTAAAGCTCCAGTGTGGGTTTGCCACGAAGTATGAAGATTTCACATGCATCCAATCCGTCCAAATTTTGGTCCCATTGTGGCGGAAGCGTATACCAGAAATTGCATGGATTGAACTATCCTAGCTATCTTCTTTTACCCATCAAATGGATGGCCGACAACGGTCCAAATTCAGTAGGCAATATCTGATGGTGTAGATCGTTCGATCATGTGATTTTTCTGGCTATGCATGATCCATGATGAGGTCCATGATTTCGATGGTCCAAATCAGTTTGGAGTTTTCGGGTGGATGGGTTGCCACAATTTAGCGGAAGCGGATTGCCCGGCGACTGGACGCTGCTTCCGTGGACCCCTAACTGTTGGGCCCACCATGATACATGTTCCTTACATCTACGCCGTCCTTCCGTTTTGAAATCTCATTTTAGGGTATGATCCAAAAAATGAAGCAGATCCAAATCTCAGGTGGACCCCACCACGGGAAACAGTGGCGACTGACCATTAAAAATTTATTGTGGGACAAAATAGTCTTGGATCAAGCTGATATTTGTGTGGTCCGTTCATCCAGGTATTTGTGACCTTATCAACAGGTTGGATGGAAAATAAACATTCTGCTGCCCCCATGACCTGAATGAAGGGACAACACGAATATATCCAAAACTTTTGGGGCCCACCAGAAGTTTTTAATGGTCAAATCACCACTGTTTCCTGTGGTATGGTCCACCTGTTATTTGGATTTACTTCATTTTTGGAATGATACCTTAAACTGAACTGTCAAAACGGATGGACGGCATGGATGTAAGGCACCTACATCACCGTAGGTCCCCCGGGGATCCACCCAAGCTGACCAAACTTTGCTAGAGAACCATTATGATGTATGTATTTCATCCACGCCGTCCATCCCTTTTTCCTAGCACATATGATGTAAGTGCATGAGCCCAAAATTAACTAAACAGATTCAAAGATCAAGTGGACCACACCACTGAAATTAGTGGGGACGATGATTCCTAAGCCCAACCGTGATGTTTATTTGTCATCCAATCTTTCTGTAAGGTTCAACAGATCTGGATGAAGAGAAAACACAAATATCAGCTTGATCCAAAACTCCCGTAGCCTCAAGAATCTTTTAATGGTGGTTGTTCTATTCCCATTATTTCCTTTGGTGTGGTCTACTTGAGCTTTGGGTCTGTTACATTTTTGGACTCATTTCTTAAAATGAACGGATAAAACGGATGAACGACGTGGATGAAACACATGCACCAAGGTGGGCCCTAAATAGTTTGGTCCCCGGGCAATCCGCATCCCAACTGAGCCACTTGTGACAAAAAGCACATTCTAAAGTAAAAGACAAAAGTCTCCTCTAAAAATAGGAATATCGCAATCCCAAAATGCCTAACTCTCTTGGAAAGTTTTGGACGATACACATGAGAGGAATTACATGGTCCACATACCTTATGTTTGCACATTGTATGTGGGTGGGTTTTCAATTCAGACAAGTGGGGCCCACCGTTTTCCGATCCAAGCCATCGATCTATTGTGTCCGATAGTTGATGGGCCATGCCCCGGAAATATGCCAGATCCGAACATCCCCCAGACCAATCTTGGGGCCTTTTACAGTTGAGTGTGGACCGTTGTTGCCTCCATAGGCTGTGAAATGGAAGGTCGTGACCATCCGCATGAGGATATTTTTGTGGGGCTGTTGATGTTGATGAACAGTGGTATGAAATATATCAATGGTCTGGATCACCTAAACGTGGGCCCCACTCGTCAGAATTGAAAATCTTTGTATCCATCCCCTAGAGATGATGATATACCTTTGTACTTGTGGAGAGAGACATGAGACAATTCCCTGCAAGCAAGGGCAAAAGAAGTGAATCAGTGCTTTAAGCAATCTCAATCCACACATATTCCTCTCAGAATTTCAAAGCTTCCATACAACTTTAAGCTATTCCAATGAATCTGAATCTATCATTGGATTTATATGAGTCTTTAATGCATTATTTTCCAAAATAGGAGTGGAAAGTAGCATATCACATAATAACAAGGAACCCAACACCACCTCTCTGCCTCTCTCTCTATCATTCATTGGATTTCTTTCAAGAACCTCAACATGGTCTCCACACAATCTTTAGCTACAATACTCACATCTTGAAAAGGAAGAAAAGCTTGATGTGGGTTTGAGATTGGACGGTGTGGATTGGTCTTAAGAGTCCAAGTCACTTGCAATGGACTCTTTGACATGAAAGTAGTTCATTGGGGAAGAGTCCAGAGCAAGAAAAGAGAAAGGAAAGATGTTTGAAAGGGTGTCTTGGTATGTAAGGGAGGGTCGTAAATTCAAGTGCTCACTTGAGAATAAGATAGAAATCTTGAACTGACAAGTTAGTTTTGTGGGCTCGACCTGACCCTACTATTTGGACGTGCAATCAACATAGTAGGTTGAATTGCACACAACCGACATCTCTCTCTCTCTCTCTCTCTCTCTCTCTCTCTGCACAATACAACCAACACCCTTCTCTGTCTCCTACCAAACTTGGATCTTTCCTTTCGTACGTAAAATCATGCTAACTTGCTAACACAGCAAATACCACCTAATATAACAGACACCACCTAATATAACAAACTACACTTCTTGGTTGCATGCACATAACCACCTCCCTCCCTCTCTCTCTCTCTCTCTCTCTCTCTCTCTCCACTGTTCAATGAAGAGATGAGAGATCGTATGGAGCGCCTGGTGGTTCTTCCTTTCTCTATAGGCTGCGTTTCTCAATCAAGCATTGCCGTATGTGAAAATCAACCCAAGAAAACCAAACAAGAACCAAACACACCATCAACAAGTAATCTCCCTCTCATTTTCCTTACTTTTTCTTTCAAATCTCAATTGGTTTTGTTTTGATGGGTGATTCTCTCTCTCTCTTTCTCTCTCCCCCTCGTTAATTTTTTCATTCAAAATTATTTTGTTTTTGTTTTGATGGGTTTTATTCTGTGTATGTGGAAAAAAAGGAGAGTGCTTATCAGGTGGGAGAATGAAAACATCACTTGGGTTCTCTGGAGGGTTCCAAAGGTTGATCAAGGGCTTCAAGAGCTTCTCTCAATTGTTCGGTAAGTACGAGGTGAAAAACGATCAATTTTCAACTGTTTTAAGTGAACATTTCAAGCTAGGGTTGAACCCTAATCAACCTCACCTGCCCATTTAGTTTATCAATGAGCTGGATCACATAACTCAATCTGGCCAGTCCGGATGAGATATGAAAAATAAAAAATAAAAAATAAAAACTCTTTGATTGAATATTTCAACCCTTTGGTTGGACAATTTATTAATGTTGAATTTTCATATTCAAAGAAAAAGAACCAAATCATCTAAGGATTTAAATAATTCAATCCAGAGTATTTATTTATTATCTTTCCACCCTACAAAGTGATCAGAATCAGCCGTATAAATGATTTGGATCATTGGAAAATGACCTCAGTTTAAAGGCTAAAGTCCTAACATTATAAGATATTAAATCAAACCTCTATGATGAACGTAGGTTTGGATGTATACATTGACAGTCCTGACACCTTTAGCCACATGTTCCATTCTTAAACCCAAGCGTGCATGCTAGGTTGACCAGTCGAGTCTGTTGAACCCAACTCAATTATAAGTAATGAATCTGGTCCCTTGGGATTGGGTTATATGAATTTTAAGTGGGTTAGGTCACGCCACAGGTTAACAGGTCATGGGTCAGTTTTGGGCTGGGATTTTTGGCCGTTTTAGTAAATGGGTCTGGCTCAGGTTGACCCTAACCTGACCCATCGGCCTCTTGTCTAGCAGGGCTGTAGGCTCATCAAGTACCTTTACACCCTGGGGAATTTTTAAATATGGACCTTATCATCGCCATCTTATTTTAGTATTATGTGCTGTGGTGGGTGGCCAAAACGAAAACGGATTGGCTACTACCCCTGCCACCAGCCAATGGCTGGTGGTCGGTGCTGTGTGGGCCCCACCATGATGTATGTGTTTCATCCATGCCGTCCAACTGTTTTTCTATATCATTCTATTTATGAAAACAAAAATTAGGTATATACCAATCTCAAGTGTACCATATTACAGGAAACAATGTTGAACGAACGTCGACCATTAAGAACTTTTTGCAGGCCATGAAAGTTTTGGATTAATCTGATATTTGTTTTATCCCTTCATCTGGTTCTTTATGACCTAATAAACAGATTGGATATTAAATAAAAAGTACAGTGGGCCTTTGGAAGATTTTAATGGTGGATATCCGATCGCTATTGTTTTCCTGTGGTGTGGTCCATCTGATATTTAAATCCATATAATATCTAAGACCGAGAACTAAAATGATCTTTAAAAATGGATGAACGGAATGGATGAAACACATACATCATGTTGGGCCCCACAGAGCACCGACAATCAGCCACCGGGCTAGTGGCGGGGGAGTAGCCAATCCGTCTCCACTATATTCCACCAAAAAAAGAGCCTTCTTTTGATACTGGGTGTCTAAAGCTCTTTCCTGTAAAGGGTGTTTCTACGTCACCCGTGCCAACATGGCACGTGTTTGCAACATCCAGCCCGTTCATCAAGCTAGTCCCAGCCTGTATTTGACCATTGATCAGAGAGCTAGATGTTTGCTTGTGGGATAGGCCTTCTTTGCCTCCCTATGTAATGATTGAGGTTTCTAAGCTGACGCGTGTACAAGGCAGGTCATGTACACGCCATGCGACATGCCAAGGTGGTACACAGGTACAAAATCTAAGCCTTCCATCATGTAGCTATGAACTTTTAGATATTCTCTATATATAAAAAAAATAGTCTGGCCCAATCAGCATCTGGGCTACAATAGCCAAGTTCTCTCAGCCGTACACATTTTTTGGTATATCTGTGGCTCAACTCACAAGTGGACCGTCATTATTCTTGGGCAAGAGAATTTACATGGTGGTATCCCTCATGTATGGGATTGGTACCAGTATGCCATGCTGGCACACGTGTGTCATGTACACGACCTGATTTGTACACTCGTGGGAGTCGTATTTCTTGAAAATTAAGCAAGCCTGAAGCTCGAGTAGGTACATGATCCTCGACCCAATTAGACACAGCATCCTCAGATGTTCAGTTTTTACAACTGAAGCCCATCCAGACCATTAAAATAGTGGCCTCACTGTAGATGGACTGATCCCTGAAATTTCCCCAGATCGTAAGATCCGAACCATCCAATCTTTGTCCTTTTTGCAGAAATGATTGTGGACTCCTACTGGATATGTTTTCTTAACCGTCTATCTGCATTTAATCAAAAGAAAGGTCATCACCACCCCAAGAAGGGATTCTTGGGGCATAGTCCATCCACTATGGGTCCCATGAAACCAACGGTCTGGATCACCGAATCATGCCCCCCACAAGCACAATACTTCTACTATGGATAAAGTGTGTTGATTGATTAATTTTTGGGTCCTTTTGTAGTGTACAAGGAAGAGGAAGAGGGTGTAAAGATGGATATGGAGATTGGATTTCCAACAGATGTGAAGCATGTCACACATATTGGATGGGATGGGTCCACCACAACCAACACAACAATGAAGGGCTGGGATGATCTCAAGACCCCAGATTTGATTTCTCTCACTCCAATCTCTCTAAGACAATTTGAGCTTGCCATGGCTGCTCAATCAGATGCACCCCTTGCACATGGCTCTTCTCTCGGGCTTGCCTGATCTTCAGTGCATCTGAGATTGTAAAGACCTCCTAACGTTTGCTAATTCCACACACGTGTAGAGTCGTACAAATCCACACGTAGGCGCACATGTGTCACGATGTGATACGTTCATAAGATCTGAGCTTTTCATCAGATGAGCTACGTCGTTTAGATCTGCTACCATAATAATCATGCCATTTCACACCTCAGGTGGGACTTTTCAGATCAAAACAAATGAATGGCTGGAAAAAGGCTTTAACCTCTATAAATTTACTTTGCATGTTGTGGCCTACTTAAAGAGTGCAATTATCTATGCAACCATTATTTCTAATCTTATGGAAAGCTCAGATCCTTCACACGTGTTTCGTAGTTGCACCTGTGCCCGCGTGTGTATATGTACGGCTCTACACGAGTGTGCAATTAGCAAATCTCGCCCTACATTATTTTTTGTGGATTGCTGCGTTTGGGAGCTTCGTTCAGTGATGACATACGATAAAGGGTTGTTATTTATACTCCGGCTAGGTGTGATGCTTGATACGCATGCACTTGGAAATTGTATGTGTGTCATACACTAACTCAAATTTAAACCGATTGAATTGTGGAACTCACTGTTGAGGAGTCAAATCTAAAATTTTATTAGTTGAATAATCTTAACCTTTGATTCTTGGACACTTGTGAAATGGGACTGTTGATATTCTCCATTTTAATCGTCGGATAATCGTCTGCGGATCCGATTGTGGTATAATTAAATAAGTGTAATTTTTTTTTCATCATACATTGACATTGGGTCCCATAATTTGGACAGCTTGATTTGAATTACTGATATTCTAAGTAATTTTTAAAGCGCCTGTGTATCATCTACCATACTCCACCAGAGTATCAAAGTGGATAGGGAAAATTACAGTCAAGCTGGCACTTGGATAGATTTTAATGGGAAGCGGATTGCTTAATGAGTAACACAGTAAGGTAAGAGTATTGAGTAAACTCTGTGGGCCCCACCATGATTTATGTATTTTATCCATTCCGTACATCCATTTAACCAGATATTGTTAGGGCTTGAATTAAACAAATTGAAGTATATCCAAAGATCGAGTGGACCACACCACAGGAAACAGTGTGAATAGAATGTCTACTGTTGAAAATTCTTAAATTATTGTTTTGTTTGGCGGTGATACATAAAGGGTGTGTATACCACTTTGGGACGAATGACCACATGAGATCTAATCCATTGATCCAAACGGTTCACTAGGGCGAGTGCACATTTCATGTGCTACCATGCGAACGTGACACAATCTGTAGATATAAACCATTTGATCCATTGTCTTTAATATGGACGGTCAATGCTGTTTTCAGAGGAAAAAGTCTAATAAACAATCCTATCCATCTCTTTCTTAGGGCCCTCCGTGGATTGCTCATGTTTTCAAATAATCACTTTTGTTAGGTAATCATAACCATCCCATCCATGGCTTGGAAAAAAGATGGTTATAGAAAATAAGACCAAAGCAAAGGATGGATTGGATCATTGCATCAGTGCAATTTTTGCGGGGTTTCTTCAGTATATGAAATAATTGGACGGCGGAAACAAGCACAACTAATGCAACCAATGGATGCATTTGTTTGGGACACAGACTAATTTAATTAGTAGAATGGCCTGATTTTTGTGCCGGGGAAACTGATCTACCGTCTGATGGGAAGATATGATTTTGCACACGGATGCTAGCTTGCCACGTGCAATAAATATAGATGGGTCAGTGGGCTGGGCAATACACATGGGCGCGCTTAGTAAGGGCGTGTTTGGACGCCGGCCCATAACGTAAAATATTGTATATTTTAATAAAATATATAATTCAATGCTAGTCTATTCAAACGTTGCCACGTCGTATGCTGACTGGCTGAGTACTTTCTCGAAACCACACGCCTCGTAAATCATGTTACAATGCAGGTGTAAGTGCAGTACTTTCATTGCACTGCACCGCCATATCTTCGCTATTGAAAACCCACCATTCCTAAATCTCCATCGAGCTTCTTCAAATCTCAACTGGAAAATCACCCAAAAGCTGTCATTTCCCGGCAAAAGAACCTCGCTGGAAAAACCCATCATGTCATTCCAAGCCCAATATCAAAAGACAAGAAAAACCCTAGCAACTGAGCTTCTGTAGTCCCGAATCCAAACGCAAATGGGAAGTTGTTGCAGCAAGCAGAAAAAGAAGTCAACTCCACCTTTGCATCCTCATTTCCCTGCAAAACCTCCCGTGTCGGAATCTGACCCACAACTCAAAGATAACCTGAGTAGAGCTCCTCCCCCACCTACACCTCCTATTGAAGAGGAGACGATAAAAGAAGTGCTTCCGGAGACATCAAAATCCTCCATTCCAAAGATCGAAGAAGAAGATGAGAAGATCGGGAAAAAAGCTCCGATCGTGATCAATGGCTGTGATGAAATCTCTGATCTCCGTAGCTTGAGTGAGATCGTTTCCACAACAACGATGGTTGAGAAGAAAGGCAAGGATGAAGACGATGGAGAGGTCGAAATGAGGCGGGTAGAGAACAGATCTCAGGCCAAGTTCCAATGGAAAGGTTGAAATGCGGCAGTTTTCTGACTGATGAACACTCCATTCCCAAACATTGATTTCAGAAACGATGGTTTCCTTTAATTACAAGTGCACTCTTATCCAAAATTGTGAGTGGTTTGCAATTTGCAGATGCATTATTGTTGCAAGACCACTGTCACGCCCCAAACTCGGAAACCGGGCTCACAGAATTCCCGATCGCCGAATCCGGCGCCGACAGCCTCCGTAGAACCCCATTCTCGGCTCCTAGCTCCCATTCGCCAGGTTCCGATCCTGGGATGCTACGAGGAGGATTTTCAATGTCAGTTTGATTCGTAATAAGCATAACCAAAGGCATAACCCACAAACAACAACCAAGCACTCCATTACATTTCCACTATGATCAAAAATTTTTACAAGTACATGAGCATAAAGGGAAATACAATGGTAAATAACAGAAAACTCCAAAATGATCAGCGACGCGCTCCTGCCTCAACGCTGCTGTAGTCCAACGTCACCTGCACGCAACGGTCGTGCATAAGCTTACAGAAAGCTTAGAGGGTGGTGAAAGTGTGTGCGCAAGGTAGTAATATGAATGCAATGTCAGAGTAATGCGGAATATGCAGATGGAACCAAAACGTCATGAGCCGTACCAAGGCTATGCAATACAAGACATGAATGGTATCGGCCATCCCAAGGCCATGCAATGTACAATGCAACTCAAGCATACAGATCCTCATCAATGTCCACATATCAGTACAGCTCAGAGTATGGAATATCACCGGGGTCTAGTACACTCTAAACCAGATTGCCGCCACATCGCGCGCAATAAGGTAAGTGGAAGAGACCTCACTATCCGTCTGCCAATATCGGGCGCGACTCGTCGATAGCGGACCCATTCCTCGAGCTGGTCAAACTCAGCCTAGCATTGCCCCCTACACTCGGGCGGGTAAGGCCGCACCCCCTTCCAACCGACCACGACACAGTGGAGAGCGTAACCGTCTGGTAATCGGCACTCAACGCTCATCTACCCACTCGGTCTAGACGTTGGAGCAACCTCTTGGTACCATAAGGGTTTAGGGACTTTCACCCAGGGATATCTATAGTACCCCATGTAGAACAAGTATTTCCGGTATCCAATCCTACCAACCACGATGCGTCTGTGGAGGCTACGGCCCTGATGTCGCTAGGGCGTGCAATAACCATGTCACACAATGCGGAATGCATGAATCACGCTATCCAGTCATGCAACCAATCCTGCACATACCGTGCGCTCATGTAGGGCAACACCGCCTAACCGGGAGCCCATAATCAACCTGCCCGAAGGCAAATGCTATGATTAGTCAATCCTCATACCGAGCATACATATGATGCGCATGATCATGGTTATACTAAACATGTTATAATAAAATGAATTATCTTACGATGCAGATGGGCCTGGACACAGCAAGTACGGCCTGGTGATGGGCCCTAAGGAGAGTCGTAATGTGGACATCCAACCAGCATTACGCTCGCAATGTGGACGTCAAACCAACATTGCTCCCAAGGCACGATCGGTGTGAACATCGTACTTAGTCTATGATGGATTTACACATTGCAATGGACCGTAGGTTGTCCCCATTGGATCTTATATATATATATATATCAAATGAGCCATATCCTATGGGCTTTTATTCAACAGATGGGCCACATAAATGGGCCATACCAATGGGTCTTATGTGCATTGCAATGGGTCGAAACCCGTGGGCCTTGGATTGTATCAATTGGACCTAGTCATATGAGTCTAATATGTATCAAATGGGCCACACCAATTAGGCCCTCAAACGTATATCAAATGGGCCTCAACCAAGAGGCCTTATATGAGCCGAATGGTCCCAAATCCCTAGGCCTTAAACAATTCAAATGGGCCTAATCCATGAGCTTGTACGTATGTCAAGTGGGCCTAAACCCCTAGGCCTTACATATAACAATTGGCCTACCTCCATGGGCTTGCATGCATATCAAGTGGGTCTAATCCCATGGGCCCTTTTTATAAACAAAAAGGGGTTTAGTACCATAGGTCCTACCATATATCAAATATCCTACTTCCATGGGCTCTAAAATTTCAACAGAAGGGTCCAAGAGCATGGGCCTTGAAGTACATCCAATGGGCCTAGTCCCAAGGACTTGCAACACATCAAATGGGCCTAGATCTAGGCCTAAAATGCATCAAATGGGCCTAGCCCATAGCCCTTTTTGAAATTCAATGGGTCCCGACTCATGGGCCTTACAAAACATTTATTTCCATCCAAGCTAATCATAGGGACACATGGTCTAGGGCCCACTACAATTTTTTTATAATATAAAATATACATTTAAACTACATAATATACATAAAGATATAATGGTGGGTCCCACAGAAAATAATATGGGTAGCTGGTAGTGGGCCCCATCATCAAGACAGGTGGACGGCGTCTGTAAAACACCTGCAACAGGGTGAGTCTCACCGTCCACGGGCCGTGGACGGTGCAAATGAATCACACGCATCACCGTGGGTCCCACAAATGTGGCCCACCTTAATGTTTATTTGAAATCCAACCCGTTCATAAGGTCACTCAGACCTGTATGAAGGGTCAGTAAAAATTGCAGCTTGATCCAACCCTTCTGTGGGCCCCAAAGAGGTTTCTAATGGTAGGCATTCAGGTCCACTGTTTTCTATGGTGTGGGCTGCCAGAGCCTTGGATTGTCCTGAAATTCGAAGGGGGCCCACCTGAGATGGGGACCCACCCAATGGACGGCTTGGATATCATACAAACATCAAGGTGGGGCCCACGGCTGGAGCCGTGGGTCCCTGCTGCACGCCCGCTCGCCCGGGCGCTGCACGCTGCCGCGTGCAGCGTGCAGCAGCTGTCAGTGGCAACGTACCACCCTCTCTCCCTTTCTTCAAAATTTCGTTTTTCTGCCAAACGTCATGTGTGGGGCCCGCTTCTTGAAAATCCATCCCATCCTTAGTGTTCTACAGCTCGCAACCGACAGAAAGAGTCCGGAGTTCGAATTTTTTTGAGGCCTAGAAACACCAGGAAAATTTTCAATGGTAACCGTCCATGTTTCCCATGCTGTGGCCCACAAGATATTCGGATCAGTCCCATTCTTTTTCTTGACGGTTGAATCGAGGTGAGTAAGGGAATGGACGGCTCGGATCAAACATATACATCAAGGTGGGGCCTACACTAAGGGACCACCCAAACCCTTCATTTTCTTTCCCTTTTCTTACTTCCGTAAGACGTCCAGCGTCTGGACGGTTTTAAGGTTATTTATTATATTTTTTTTTTGAAAGTGGAGGGCCCTGATGAAGTGGGCTCCACTGATGGGTGGCATGGGAGTAACAGCCAAGGTGGGCCCCACTTGAATAAAATAAAATATATCAAGGGGGGATCCATTCAAGTGGGCCACACCCTCCCATTGCAATAACATATAATAAAATAAAATAAAATAAAATAAAATAAAAGAGAGAGAGAGAGAGATGGAGAGTGGGACACGGCTTGTGATGGAGGGACCCCGACATTATGGGCCCTCCTTTAAAAGCAAATGATACAAAAAAAAGAGTCCCTCAACACATGGGACCTTCAAGATCGAGAATCAACGGTGGAGATCCTCTCTCCACCAAAATGGACGGTCTAGATGACCTTTCTTAAAGAAATAGACATCATGATGGGGTCCATGGAGAATGGCCCCATCATGGAATGATCATGATGATCCAAGTGGTCCATCGGCCACAAATAAGGGTCCCAAGTGAGATCCACACCATTGATCGGTGGGCCTCACTTGGTCCACCATAAAAACAAGAAAATCTACCCTATAGAAGCACCCACCGTCCGATCTTCTCGCTCCTAGGGGTTCCTTGGCACCTTGGCTTCAACTTCAACGGCTAAGATGAAGGATGGAGGGTTGAGATGGGGGATTTTGGGGGTAGAAAGGTGGGCCACTTGAAGCTTAGAGGGAGGTTGGAAATCCTCATACGTGGGAGCTCCTTGCAATTTTTGTTGCTTGGATATTTTTGGAATGAGGGAGAGAGTGAGAGAGAGAGTGATGTAAAGGGAGAGAGAGAGTGATGGATGGATGGGTGAGTGATGGTGGTGTAAGAGAAACTTGACTTTTGTGTAAGAGGAGTATGGTTTAAGAAGACTTTTGTGGCTTTTTGTGTAAGAAAGGTATGGGTTGAGAAGACTTTGGTGGTTGCTTGGGAAAAGGGATGGAAGTGATGTGTACTTGACCTTTGATGGGTTGATGGGTGATTGATTGATGGGATTGATGTGATTGATGTGACACATCGTTGAGATTCCCTTGGTTTTCGCAACGCGCGGCGTTTTCTCGCACCGAACGTTGGCTCATATCTCTTGATCCGGGTATCGCCTTGGCGCGTGAGTCGCGGTATCGGAACCGCGGCGACGGTGCGGTCGCTAAGGTATTGGTTTCGGGTTGAGTCGACTCGGGTTGTCGGCACATGAATCCGGGTCGCGCGTCGATATCCGTTAAGGGTCGAAAGTTGCCGGAATTCGACCGGTAAGACCGCGGAAGTGTACGGAAAGGTACGGACCAAGATACGGGTCTTACAGCTCTCCCCTCCTTATAAAAATTTCGTCCTCGAAATTTACACAAGCGTCGCAACTAAGCATAACTCGCGAGGAATAAGAAACATAACGTCATCATATAGAATCAGGGTCAACGTACAAAATACAATACACGATCATCAACCATCAAAGAAATGAGGATATCGCTCTCGAATCTCAGCCTCACGCTCCCAAGAAGCCTCCTCTACCGAATGGTGACCCCACTGCACCTTCACCAACGGAATGACCTTGGTTCTGAGGACCTGCTCCTTCCGATCAAGGATACGGACTGGCTGCTCAATGTAAGAAGCGTCCTCACGAACCTCCAACGGCTGCCAATCAATAACGGGAACTATGTCTGACCCACACTTCCTCAACATGGAGACGTGAAACACGTTGTGGACGCCAGACAACTGTGATGGTAAGGCAAGCCGATAGGCCACGGCGCCAACGCGCCCAGTGATCTCAAAAGGTCCTATGAATCTCGGGGCAAGCTTGCCCTTCGCTCCAAATCGAACTACGCCCTTCATGGGCGAGACCTTGAGATACACATGGTCCCCTACATCAAACTCCAAGGGACGACGCCGACGATCAGCAGAACTCTTCTGTCGGCTCTGAGCTGTGCGCATCCTCTGCCTGATGATGTCAATAGCCTCTGAAGTCTCCTGCACAAGCTCGGGACCTAGGAGACGGCGCTCTCCAACCTCGGTCCAACAACTCGGTGATCTGCATGGTCTGCCATATAGTGCCTCAAAAGGAGCCATGCCGATGGTCGCCTGATAGCTGTTATTGTACGCAAACTCAGCCAATCGCAGATGCTCATCCCAGCTACCCCTGAAGTCAATCGCGCAGGCCCGAAGCATGTCCTCAAGTATCTGATTGACCCTCTCGGTCTGGCCATCGGTCTGCGGATGGTACGCGGTGCTGAGCTGCAAATCAGTCCCCATCGCACGCTGGAAGCTCCCCCAAAACTGAGATGTGAACCTCGAGTCTCGGTCAGAAACGATCGAGACTGGAACACCATGCAGTCTCACAATCTCCTCGAGGAATAGTCTCGCAAGCCGGTCCATAGACCAAGTCGCACGCATCGCAAGGAAATGTGCCGACTTCGTCAGACGATCCACAACAACCCAAATGGAGTCATGACCGCGCTGAGTCCTCGGCAAACCCATAATGAAATCAGTCGACACGTGCTCCCACTTCCACATCGGGATGCTCAACGGCTGCAAAAGACCAGGAGGTCTCTGATGATCGGCCTTGACACGCTGGCACGTGTCACACTCGGCCACAAAACTGGCGATCTGGCGCTTCATCCCCGCCCAAAAATACTGTCGCCTCATGTCACGGTACATCTTCGTCGAGCCCGGGTGGATAGAAAATCGCGATCGATGTGCCTCGGTCATAAGATCTCTGCGTAACTCTGGGATATCCGGGACACATAATCGGCCTCTGAAGCGAAGTCCACCGTCTGTACCGATCTGCCAATCTGCCTGACCCTCAGATGCCGCCTCAGCCATATAACCCTGCAACGACTCATCAGCCTGCTGAGCCTCGATCACCCTAGCGACAAGAGAGGGTTGAATCGACAAGCTCGATAACTGTACAATGGAAGACTGCAGGCCGAACTCAAAATCATATGCAGCAATATCCTCAAGCATCCGCCACTCCTGAATCATCATGTGCGCCACTAGGCCTCGTGGCTGACGGCTGAGGGCATCTGCCACCACGTTCGCCTTGCCCGGGTGGTACTGAAGGTCGAAATCATAGTCCTTCAGGAGCTCCATCCAGCGCCTCTGTCTCATATTCAACTCAGACTGCGAGAAGAGGTACTTCAAGCTCTTGTGATCAGAGAAGAGCTCGAACCTAATCCCGTAAAGGTAGTGCCTCCACACCTTCAGTGCGAAGACAACGGCAGCCAACTCCAGATCATGTGTAGGGTAGTTCAGCTCATGGACTTTGAGCTGACGAGACGCAAAGGCCACTGGTCTCCCGTGCTGCATCAGGACAGCACCCAAACCGATATGCGAGGCATCGGTGAATACAATAAAGCCATCACTCCCAGAGGGAAGAGTGAGGACAGGAGCGGACGTCAGACGGTCCTTCAACTCCGTAAATGCTCGCTCGCAGGCGTCACTCCAAATAAACTCTGCCCCCTTCCGAGTCAACCTGGTCAGCGGGGCTGCAATACGAGAAAAACCCTCGATGAAACGCCGGTAGTAGCCCGCCAAACCAAGGAAACTACGGATCTCTGTCGCAGTCGTGGGCTGGCCCCACTGACGCACTGCCTCGACCTTCGAGGGGTCCACTGCGACACCCTCCCTCGTCACCACGTGACCGAGGAACTTCACCTCCTCCTGCCAGAACTCGCACTTCTCCAGCTTCGCATACAGCTGGTGTGCGCGGAGGGTCTGTAGAGTAATCTCCAAGTGCTGCTCATGCTTCTCACGGGTCCTCGAATAGATCAGAATGTCGTCGATGAAGACTACAACAAACTGATCTAGATATGGGCGAAAAACCTCGTTCATCAACTGCATGAAGACCGCGGGTGCATTGGTCAGTCCGAAGGACATGACCTGAAACTCAAAATGACCGTAACGCGTCCTGAATGCTGTCTTCGGAATGTCCTCATCTCGGACCCGAATCTGATGATAACCAGAACGCAGGTCAATCTTCGAAAAGAACTGTGCACCCTGCAGCTGGTCGAACAAATCATCAATCCTAGGGAGCGGGTACTTGTTCTTGATCGTGACTTTGTTGAGCTCGCGATAGTCAACGCAGAGCCTCAACGAGCCATCCTTCTTCTTCACGAAGAGTACCGGCGCTCCCCACGGCGAACTGCTCGGACGAATAAAACCCAACTCACGCAACTCGTCCAACTGCTTCTGCAGTTCCCGTAACTCCAACGGTGCCATGCGATACGGGGCCTTCGAAATAGGCGCGGTACCGGGCACGAGATCGATCTGGAACTCGGTGAGTCGACGAGGCGGTAATCCCGGAATCTCCTGGAACACATCGGGAAAATCGCAAACTATCGGTAAATGGTCGATGCAAACGGCGACATGCTCCTCTATGGCACACGACATCAAACAAGACAACTGCTCTCCTCTGGCCTCTGCAACGAACTGAAACTGTGGCACGCCGGGTATACAGAACGTGACGGTCCTCGCGGCGCAGTCCAGAATGGCATAGTACTCGGCGAGCCAATCCATGCCCAAGATAACGTCGAACTCGGACATCGGCAAAACAAACAAATCAGCAGGCAGGAAGGTATCCCCAACTAGAACGGGACAAGACGAACAGAATCGTCCCAACGCTGCAGTCCTTCCCAAGGGAGTCGATACTGATAGACTCTCACCAGCGGACTCTAACGGTAAGCCAGCCGATCGACAGAAGCTCTCGGCCACAAAGGAATGCGATGCACCAGAATCAAACAATACACGTGCAATGCATGCAGAAACTGGCAGTATACCCTCAACGACTCCCCCAGATGACTGCGGATCCTGCTGAGCCGCATAAAACCTAGCCTGAGCTGGCTGGGGAGGTGCCTGTCCCCTCTGAACGTGCTGCTGCTGCTGCTGAGGTCGCTGAGGTGGTCGAAACTGCTGCCTCTGCTGCTGTGGCCTCTGAGGCTGGTGCTGATGCTGGTGCTGCTGCTGAGGTGGCCTCGGTGGTAGAGGCTGCTGTCGCTGCTGCTGTCGCTGCTGCTGTGGGGGTCTCTGCTGCTGCGGTGGAGGTCTCTGCTGCTGTGGACCTCTCTGCTGCTGCTGGGGACTGGGACACTCCCATGAACGGTGTCCCGTCGCACCGCACCTGAAGCAAGTGCCGTTGAACTGTCTCTGAGGTGGTGGTGGAGGTGCTGCTGGTGCTGATGGTGCACGGAAAGCTGGGCGACCAGTACGCCTCTGCTGCTGTGGTCGACCCTGCTGGGAATGACTGGAAGAAGCCTGCCTCTTCCGGTCTCCCCTCTGACCACGATCAGACTGAGAACCGGCCCACTCAGTCTCGTATATCTGAGCCTTCCGCACCACTGCCTGGAAGGTAGGAAGCTCATGCCCAATAACGCGACCTCGAAGGCCGTAACGTAGGCCGTGCTCGAAACGGCGGGCCTTCCGCCCCTCATCATCAACCATGTACGGCGCAAATCTCGATAGTGCCATGAAACGGGCCGCGTACTGTGCCACGGTCATGTCTCCCTGCACCAGAGTCTCGAACTCTAAGGCTCGCTGACGACGGATGTGGTCAGGGAAGTACTGCTCCTCGAATCGCTCCACAAAGTCCTCCCATGTCCAGACATAGTCAGGTCCGGCGACACGGGCGACAGAGGTCCACCAATGCTCGGCCTCACCGTGGAAGAGAAATACTGCTAACCGGACGCGCTGCTCGGTCGTGCACAACATGGTATCGAATATCTTCTCCACATCGGAGCGCCATCTCTCGGCTGCAGTCGGATCCGGCTCGCCCTGGAAACGAGGGGGATCATGCCGTCTAAACTCACGAAGTACGGCGCTCGCGCGCTCCTGCTCCGCCTGAGCTGGTGAAACAGCTGGGCGTCTACCCTGTCCCTGTAGTGCAGCTGTCACAGCCTGCAACATCTGCTGTAACTGAGAGGCACTCACAGTCACAGTCGGCTCCTCATCAGCCTCGGGTGGAGGAATGTCATCCTCATGGGAGGAATCAGGGATCTCTGAGGGTGGGATGGGAGACGCAGGTGGTAGAGCTGGAGTCTCTGATGGTGAGGTAGAATCCTCAGGTGGTGGTGCGGGAGTCGATCGAGTAACAGGCGCCATACCCTACAGGAAAGAGCGAAAGCGCCTATCAACTTCAAAACTCTCGAATGTACGCATGTTAATGGTCTGATTCGGAAGGTCGTGAAGTTATCCGAACTTCAGAACTTAGCCATTCTTCACTCATAGCAAACATGTAATGTTGTTCTCGGTTATTCCCAAGTTATGCTCTGATACCAACTTCTGTCACGCCCCAAACTCGGAAACCGGGCTCACAGAATTCCCGATCGCCGAATCCGGCGCCGACAGCCTCCGTAGAACCCCATTCTCGGCTCCTAGCTCCCATTCGCCAGGTTCCGATCCTGGGATGCTACGAGGAGGATTTTCAATGTCAGTTTGATTCGTAATAAGCATAACCAAAGGCATAACCCACAAACAACAACCAAGCACTCCATTACATTTCCACTATGATCAAAAATTTTTACAAGTACATGAGCATAAAGGGAAATACAATGGTAAATAACAGAAAACTCCAAAATGATCAGCGACGCGCTCCTGCCTCAACGCTGCTGTAGTCCAACGTCACCTGCACGCAACGGTCGTGCATAAGCTTACAGAAAGCTTAGAGGGTGGTGAAAGTGTGTGCGCAAGGTAGTAATATGAATGCAATGTCAGAGTAATGCGGAATATGCAGATGGAACCAAAACGTCATGAGCCGTACCAAGGCTATGCAATACAAGACATGAATGGTATCGGCCATCCCAAGGCCATGCAATGTACAATGCAACTCAAGCATACAGATCCTCATCAATGTCCACATATCAGTACAGCTCAGAGTATGGAATATCACCGGGGTCTAGTACACTCTAAACCAGATTGCCGCCACATCGCGCGCAATAAGGTAAGTGGAAGAGACCTCACTATCCGTCTGCCAATATCGGGCGCGACTCGTCGATAGCGGACCCATTCCTCGAGCTGGTCAAACTCAGCCTAGCATTGCCCCCTACACTCGGGCGGGTAAGGCCGCACCCCCTTCCAACCGACCACGACACAGTGGAGAGCGTAACCGTCTGGTAATCGGCACTCAACGCTCATCTACCCACTCGGTCTAGACGTTGGAGCAACCTCTTGGTACCATAAGGGTTTAGGGACTTTCACCCAGGGATATCTATAGTACCCCATGTAGAACAAGTATTTCCGGTATCCAATCCTACCAACCACGATGCGTCTGTGGAGGCTACGGCCCTGATGTCGCTAGGGCGTGCAATAACCATGTCACACAATGCGGAATGCATGAATCACGCTATCCAGTCATGCAACCAATCCTGCACATACCGTGCGCTCATGTAGGGCAACACCGCCTAACCGGGAGCCCATAATCAACCTGCCCGAAGGCAAATGCTATGATTAGTCAATCCTCATACCGAGCATACATATGATGCGCATGATCATGGTTATACTAAACATGTTATAATAAAATGAATTATCTTACGATGCAGATGGGCCTGGACACAGCAAGTACGGCCTGGTGATGGGCCCTAAGGAGAGTCGTAATGTGGACATCCAACCAGCATTACGCTCGCAATGTGGACGTCAAACCAACATTGCTCCCAAGGCACGATCGGTGTGAACATCGTACTTAGTCTATGATGGATTTACACATTGCAATGGACCGTAGGTTGTCCCCATTGGATCTTATATATATATATATATCAAATGAGCCATATCCTATGGGCTTTTATTCAACAGATGGGCCACATAAATGGGCCATACCAATGGGTCTTATGTGCATTGCAATGGGTCGAAACCCGTGGGCCTTGGATTGTATCAATTGGACCTAGTCATATGAGTCTAATATGTATCAAATGGGCCACACCAATTAGGCCCTCAAACGTATATCAAATGGGCCTCAACCAAGAGGCCTTATATGAGCCGAATGGTCCCAAATCCCTAGGCCTTAAACAATTCAAATGGGCCTAATCCATGAGCTTGTACGTATGTCAAGTGGGCCTAAACCCCTAGGCCTTACATATAACAATTGGCCTACCTCCATGGGCTTGCATGCATATCAAGTGGGTCTAATCCCATGGGCCCTTTTTATAAACAAAAAGGGGTTTAGTACCATAGGTCCTACCATATATCAAATATCCTACTTCCATGGGCTCTAAAATTTCAACAGAAGGGTCCAAGAGCATGGGCCTTGAAGTACATCCAATGGGCCTAGTCCCAAGGACTTGCAACACATCAAATGGGCCTAGATCTAGGCCTAAAATGCATCAAATGGGCCTAGCCCATAGCCCTTTTTGAAATTCAATGGGTCCCGACTCATGGGCCTTACAAAACATTTATTTCCATCCAAGCTAATCATAGGGACACATGGTCTAGGGCCCACTACAATTTTTTTATAATATAAAATATACATTTAAACTACATAATATACATAAAGATATAATGGTGGGTCCCACAGAAAATAATATGGGTAGCTGGTAGTGGGCCCCATCATCAAGACAGGTGGACGGCGTCTGTAAAACACCTGCAACAGGGTGAGTCTCACCGTCCACGGGCCGTGGACGGTGCAAATGAATCACACGCATCACCGTGGGTCCCACAAATGTGGCCCACCTTAATGTTTATTTGAAATCCAACCCGTTCATAAGGTCACTCAGACCTGTATGAAGGGTCAGTAAAAATTGCAGCTTGATCCAACCCTTCTGTGGGCCCCAAAGAGGTTTCTAATGGTAGGCATTCAGGTCCACTGTTTTCTATGGTGTGGGCTGCCAGAGCCTTGGATTGTCCTGAAATTCGAAGGGGGCCCACCTGAGATGGGGACCCACCCAATGGACGGCTTGGATATCATACAAACATCAAGGTGGGGCCCACGGCTGGAGCCGTGGGTCCCTGCTGCACGCCCGCTCGCCCGGGCGCTGCACGCTGCCGCGTGCAGCGTGCAGCAGCTGTCAGTGGCAACGTACCACCCTCTCTCCCTTTCTTCAAAATTTCGTTTTTCTGCCAAACGTCATGTGTGGGGCCCGCTTCTTGAAAATCCATCCCATCCTTAGTGTTCTACAGCTCGCAACCGACAGAAAGAGTCCGGAGTTCGAATTTTTTTGAGGCCTAGAAACACCAGGAAAATTTTCAATGGTAACCGTCCATGTTTCCCATGCTGTGGCCCACAAGATATTCGGATCAGTCCCATTCTTTTTCTTGACGGTTGAATCGAGGTGAGTAAGGGAATGGACGGCTCGGATCAAACATATACATCAAGGTGGGGCCTACACTAAGGGACCACCCAAACCCTTCATTTTCTTTCCCTTTTCTTACTTCCGTAAGACGTCCAGCGTCTGGACGGTTTTAAGGTTATTTATTATATTTTTTTTTTGAAAGTGGAGGGCCCTGATGAAGTGGGCTCCACTGATGGGTGGCATGGGAGTAACAGCCAAGGTGGGCCCCACTTGAATAAAATAAAATATATCAAGGGGGGATCCATTCAAGTGGGCCACACCCTCCCATTGCAATAACATATAATAAAATAAAATAAAATAAAATAAAATAAAAGAGAGAGAGAGAGAGATGGAGAGTGGGACACGGCTTGTGATGGAGGGACCCCGACATTATGGGCCCTCCTTTAAAAGCAAATGATACAAAAAAAAGAGTCCCTCAACACATGGGACCTTCAAGATCGAGAATCAACGGTGGAGATCCTCTCTCCACCAAAATGGACGGTCTAGATGACCTTTCTTAAAGAAATAGACATCATGATGGGGTCCATGGAGAATGGCCCCATCATGGAATGATCATGATGATCCAAGTGGTCCATCGGCCACAAATAAGGGTCCCAAGTGAGATCCACACCATTGATCGGTGGGCCTCACTTGGTCCACCATAAAAACAAGAAAATCTACCCTATAGAAGCACCCACCGTCCGATCTTCTCGCTCCTAGGGGTTCCTTGGCACCTTGGCTTCAACTTCAACGGCTAAGATGAAGGATGGAGGGTTGAGATGGGGGATTTTGGGGGTAGAAAGGTGGGCCACTTGAAGCTTAGAGGGAGGTTGGAAATCCTCATACGTGGGAGCTCCTTGCAATTTTTGTTGCTTGGATATTTTTGGAATGAGGGAGAGAGTGAGAGAGAGAGTGATGTAAAGGGAGAGAGAGAGTGATGGATGGATGGGTGAGTGATGGTGGTGTAAGAGAAACTTGACTTTTGTGTAAGAGGAGTATGGTTTAAGAAGACTTTTGTGGCTTTTTGTGTAAGAAAGGTATGGGTTGAGAAGACTTTGGTGGTTGCTTGGGAAAAGGGATGGAAGTGATGTGTACTTGACCTTTGATGGGTTGATGGGTGATTGATTGATGGGATTGATGTGATTGATGTGACACATCGTTGAGATTCCCTTGGTTTTCGCAACGCGCGGCGTTTTCTCGCACCGAACGTTGGCTCATATCTCTTGATCCGGGTATCGCCTTGGCGCGTGAGTCGCGGTATCGGAACCGCGGCGACGGTGCGGTCGCTAAGGTATTGGTTTCGGGTTGAGTCGACTCGGGTTGTCGGCACATGAATCCGGGTCGCGCGTCGATATCCGTTAAGGGTCGAAAGTTGCCGGAATTCGACCGGTAAGACCGCGGAAGTGTACGGAAAGGTACGGACCAAGATACGGGTCTTACAACCACTAATACTTTGATGGGACAATTTTACTTCCCTGTACAATGCTATACGCGAATCCAACCACTTAAATCATGCTGTGCATCTAGAAACATCTCCATTAAAAACTTTGCACATTCACTGGATGTAAGAATTCTATAAGGTAGGCCTTATTGATCAACGGTTTGCATTTCACTAAGGGATGGATAGTGTGATCGATTCTCCATGTCCTTCGGTTGACAATCTAATTGAGAATGGATAGAGTCATAAGCGGGCTAAAAAGATTGATTTCTTCTTCTGTACGAAGCCAGATCATCAGAAGAAAGACGGCATAAAGTATAAGCAGTGTCTCATAAGGAATGATAATAATTCTATCTGAGTTTGTTTTAAATATAATATAACTAATGTGTTAGTAGATTCTTGGTAGATAGATTTAGGAACTATTATTTTGATTTGTACTTCTGTGTAAGACTTGCTATAAAGCAGGTCACCATCTGATGTAGAATGCTCGATATACATATGTAATAATATTAAAGTTGACGTAGAGTTAATCAGAATATGTGGGCTTAGGTTATGGTTAATTAGTTTATTCATTGAAATTAGTTGATACATTTTGTGTGTCTTCCATAAGACATAATTAATTAATTTCAGTTTCTTATTTGGAAAAATCAAGATATTCTTTCGGATTTAAGAACAAAAAGTTGAGTATTTGCTTTGATTCAATTTTTGTTGACACTAGCTCTACGGTGAATAACCTATACTAATTAGACTTAAATGTCTCATATGTGTATAATGTAAATGCCTTGCATATAAATAAAGTATGATCTAGGCAGAGACTATGCTATGAAAATTTCTCAATGTTCGTGGCATATGCGATTATGACATATCTTTTGTGAGAGATTGGAAAGGCCAGAGTAGGATGAGATTCTTCATTTTATAGACTTCTCCAACCATAAAATATGTATTGATTGTATTAAGGGTAAACAGACCAAAACTAGAAAGAAATATGTAATAAGGAGTGTATGACTCTTAGAGGTGATACATACGGACATTTGTGAGCAATTCCTTACAACATCTTTGAGTGAGCACGAATATTTATCAATTTTATAGATAACTACTCTCGTTTGGGGTACTTTTATCTTATAAATGAAAAATTAGATGCCCTATATGCTTTTAAAATATATAAGGCTGAAGTTGAAAATCAACTCGATAAGAGATTAAGGTCGTCCATTTTAACTGTGGTGGGTAGGTATGACAAATCGAGTCATAATCTAGGATCCTTCACTATATACCTAAAAGGTTGTGACATTGTTGCCTAGTACACTATGCTTGAGACTCTAAAGTAGAATAGTGTGACTGAAAGATGCAATTCCACCCTATGAACATGGTGCATAACATGATAAGTAATTTGACATTGTTAGAATCTCTGTGGGGTTAATGTGATCAAAACTACAGTTTATATCCTTAATAATGTTCTTAAAAAGGCCGTAATTAATTTTTTTTTGAGTTGTGGAATGAGAGAAAGTCAAGCCTCTGATATTTACATGTTTCTAAATTAATCATTGACATTAATTAATGTGGCCCAAGTGGGAGAATGTAAGAATTTCATAAGGTGGGCTTTATTGATCAATGGACTTGATCTCCTTAGGGGTTGGATAGTGTGATCAAACATACCAATGAACCTTATAAAGTTGTGATTCATCTAAAATTGTGTAAGGGATGGTGTGCTACAATTGTGTCACACGCACAATATTCTAGTTAGACTAGGATTGACACATTCGTGTGAAGCCTAAAGGAGACGAGTTTTGATGGATTTCAAACTCCTTAACCATCTAAATCATCTAAACAGGGCTGGTTACCCAAGCCTACATACGACAAAAGCTATTTCTCTATCTCGGTACTTCTCTAAAGGGTATAAGGTAAGGAAGACCAAGGTGTCAAGCCTACAATGATGGTGTCCCAATCAGATATGTTGTTTATTTAGGTTATTTGATCTCCGTACTCGATGCATAGCATGGTCCCTTGCAATTCCACATTATAGTTTACACCGTACATCTGACTACATATGATTGTATTTTGGGGTCATTCATTTGGAATCCCGAAATGTTGGAGTTATAATCTTAATGTGTTCTTAAAACAAGAGAGTAATTTTGGCGTATTTGGTCTAATTCAAACCAAATACACTCTTCCAAACACACTAATTACCACTATACACGGTCACAAGTGTGAATTGGTAGCAATTGAGATGTTTGGGAGGAGTACATTTGGTGTGAATTGGAATTTAATTCACACCAAATACACCAAAAGCTACTCTCTTTTTTAAATCATAATAAAATTATGTGTTTTCATTTTGTATGGATTCTTAACACTAATTTACAAATCACATCATCTGTTTCTCTCCTTCATATAGGGGCTGTCAAGCACAATTTGGTGAATGCAAGCATTGGATTGCTGTAGATTCCAACGGATTCCTATTGTAAGCATGCATAGGATGACTCTACTTCACATGGATTCCATAATAATTGCCAATGTATATTAAATACAGACATTTAATTCACTCTTTGAAATAAGAGTTTTTAGCAATACATTTTTAATAGTAACTAACAATGTACGGATTGCTAGATCAAATTAGAACGAGTAGATATGAGGAGGATGAGCGATCTATCAGTTGTGTTTCTCTCTTTCACTAATGTCTCTTTTCTTCCGGGCTTTTGCTTGGATGAAAAGAGCATGATTGAATGCATTATTATTGTATATACTTTTACATTAATAAAAAGAGTAATTAACTAAATTATTTTTCTTTCCTCGATCTTTTGCTTTAATAAGAAGAGTATAATATTGAATGCAATGTCTTTTTATGTGCTCCCTCTTTAATGAGAGGAGTAATTTCAATGACATGTGATATTACACACTTTTACTTTGATGAGAAGAATACTTCGAATGCAATGTGTTTGTATATTAGAATGTTATATATACCAGCCTTTTATTTTAATAATATAACCATTTGTGATGTGATACTTATTATTTGTGTTCTATATATACATGGTTAAAATGTATAGGCAACAATAAACCATATTCAATTGAAATGATCATATTAATTAATAATTTATTGTATGTTTCCATACTAGATATTTGATAGAGATTATCTATCATATGGGAATGAATGATATATCACCTCACATTTAATAACGACTCAAAATATATGTTTTATTACCCATATTCTATCTGTTCTTGGCATGAAATGTTAGTGAATTTTCAGTTCAGTTTAGAACATGAATAAAAAAGGAGGTAGATAAAAAAAATAAAATAAAGTGTGGTTTTTCTTCTTCTGATAATAAGGTTCGATGGAAAATAAATAAACATTAAAGTGCACTAAAAAGCTTCAAAGGTAGGCATCATTATTCGCATTGTTTTTCTGTAGTGTAGTCCACTTGAGCTCTGAATCTCTTTTATTTTTGGGCTCATGTACTGAAATGAGCTGGCAAAACAGATGGATGACAATGGATAAAACACATACATTACAGTGGCCCATGGAATCCAGTCACCAAGGATATCCTGTCCCCATCGAATCCGCTCGTCGTGTCAGCCATCCTAAAAGAAAGGAATGGACTGTTTAAAAGGACTTGCCAGTATTTCACAATCAACGTATGAGTGTTGTTCACTTGCTTGATGAATGAGCCGGCCTGATTTTTTTTTAATTTTTTTTTTGCCCAATCATGTGAATGGCCGTGTCTACCTTATTTACATCCTAGATGTACTTTTCGTTTTTCCTGAGCCATGGAGCCGGACCCAGCTCAGATGTACTTCACGTGCCAGTTTTGCATGTCTTTTACGGCATCTCTACACGCTGCACACAAACCATTGTGGAATTGTGTGGCCATCTAAGGCGTGAATAACGTGGGCCCCACCGTGAACACGCCAAGAGTCTCCTTTGAATGTAGACCGTTGGCAGTTTTCTAGCCGTCTATTCTTCTCGTTAGTGGTGTCCCACCTAATAAGCAGACCGACTTCGTGCTTTTTTGGCTAGCAAGCTCCTCTTTATACGGACGTGAATTGCCCATGCTCCCTGACCACACGAAGTTCCTGTGGTGGGAGTTATGTGGGGCCTACGGAGGTACCCGTGAAAAATCTACTCTGTCCATCAGTTGTTTAAGATCACGATAGGACATAAATTAAAAAAAAAAAGGCAGATTAAAATCTCAGGTGGGCCACACCACATGAAAGAGCGGGGATTGAAAGGCCACAATTGAAACTTTGTGGGGGCCACAGAAGTTTTGTATCAGGATGATATTTGTGGTTACGATTTATTTGAGTGGCAATAACCATATGAACGGTTTGGATGTTATATAAAGAACATGTTCCGCTCTAGGAAGGTTTCAGTAGTGGATGTTTTCATTCTCACTGTTTTGTGTTGTGTGACCTAACCGAGTTTTGAATCTGTCTAATTTTTGGATTTCTATCCTATTATGATCTTAAGAAACTGATGGACGGAGTGGATTTGTCACGGGAGTCTCTGTGGGCCCCACAGATTCCAATCACAGAAGCTTCACGTGGATCGGTTGATAACCATTTGATTGGTAGCTTGTAAAGAGACAATAATCATCTAGGAGGCCCATTACACGGACGACCTTGATGGATACACAATGAGAAAACCCTGATAGATGGCATCTATATTTGGGGTGTGGCCCATCTATGATAGGACAGATGACTACTCGGCTGAATAGTTGCGGCCCTGCCTCACCCAACACGGTGCGGCCCTGACCGTGGGGTCCATCTTGATGTATGTATTCATGTATATCCTCGCCCATCTGTTTTTCCGGTTCATTTTTGGGCATGAGCCCAAAACGAAGCAAATTCAAATCTCAAATGGCCCAAATTCGAGGAAACAATGGTTATTGACCATTAAAAACTTATCAAGGGCCACGAATGTTTTGGATCAAGCTAATATTTGTTTTTACACTTCATCTAAGTCTTAGTGACCTTATCAACAGGTTGGTTAGCAAATAAATTAACGCTAAGGTGGCCCCTAGGAAGCTTTTAATGGTGGGGAGTTCAATCACCGCTATTTCCTAGTGTACACATGAGGTTTGGATCTGTTTCATTTATGGTCTGGTGCCCTAAAATGAGTTGGCAAAATGTATGGATGGTGTGGATTTACAGTACATACATCAAGATGGCACCTATGGTCAATGCTGCACTGCCTTTGGATCCACTCCTATGAGATTTGAGATAGTCGTTAGGGTGCATGTGGGTGAGAGTAAATGCAACTAAATGAAATGAATTGGTAGTAAATGCCTTGTAAATGAAATTCTATCTAAAAATGAAGTATGCCTTTTTGGGCTTCCTCCAGGAGTTGTAAGAGTAAACAAATTAGGTATTGTTAAGCACATGTTCATGGTACACGCACACGTTTATTGTACACGTGGCACAGTGATGATACACCAAAACAATGCAATTATTGCCATATCACTAAAATCACACCGATTGAATGATCTAAACTGTTTAAAGGTCGGCCATCTAAATTGACAGTTAAAAAGCATTGGCAGGTTGTTTGTGGGTCCCTACTAATGGCTCAGTGTTAAGGGTGAAAGTTGGGCAGGTTCAACTTGACCGACCGACCGTCCCGACATTGGGTTGGGCTTTGGTATGATGTATTTGGTTTTCTCTTGGGCTTGCACTGTACAAACACTAACTCGATGGAACTTGGGTTAGGCTCAGGTTGAGGTCTCGGGTTGCCCGACCCAACCTGAACCCGAGCAATATATAAATTTCTTATAAATTAATTATAATTGAGTGCGGATCGCCCATGTTGAAGGCACAAGAAATTCCAAATGTTGTCGGGTTTCATTGGTCCACTCACTTCCGATTCTAACAAGATATGCCAAATTTCTCTCCCAAATAGATTGATTGGTGCATAATACGACTTTTAAAGGAGTATGTATCATATATTTTAGCTTATTTGTTTAGAAAAAATGAATTTCTTTACAATAAATAACAACATATATATAATTAATAAAATTACAGGTACTAAAAATAAGACATGTATTGAAAATATAATAGATTAATGTAATAATGAAAATATTAACATATATTTGCCCAACCAACCTGGACAACCCAACCAAGCCTACTTAGGTTGGGCTTGGGTTGAGAATTCCCAACTCAAGATTGGATTGGGTTGGGTTAGGATTGAGGTATAAGAACCTTGGGTTGGGCTAGGGTTGAGCACCAACCCGACCCGACCCGACCCGACCCAACCTAACCCAACCCAACCCAACCCAACCCAACCCGACCCGCCTGACTTTCAGCCCTACTTAGCGTAGACTTATATGAGTTTGAACATTGAAGTTTTAGGTCAATTGTCCATTGTGGCGTGTGTCTATGTGTGAGCTACAGTGCAATAAACAAAAAAGAGTTACTTATTTGTGATTCTTACGTTTGTGGCCCATTGGAGGTTTGAAATTTTCACACTTATAACTAAAGCTTATATTTCAATGGGCTTATTAGAAACATTCTATAAAATATCACATATGTACATTTTCAATTCTTCGCATTTACTTTCATTCAAAAAAAATATTTGAATTTTAAATGCATTTCATTAACTCTCATCTAAACATAATTAAGTCATTTATTTCCAATTCATTTACTTTCAATTTCATTTCGCATTTACCTCCATTAATGAGCTCCTGAAGGACTCCTTGGCACGTTTGCTTGTTATGAATGCACACTGGCCTAAAATAAAGATGATTCATTCATCAACTACATGGCATGTGTATTTTAAATGTAGACTCTAAAGTCCTTTTCTTTTTAACAGACGATGAATGGATCGGGTTGATTTTTTGAACTAGGATATGTTAAAGGTGGGCCAACGGATGAATGACCCATATCCTATGAATACCGTTACTTTGTGCATTAGTTTCAATTATATTGTAAAGGGTATTTTCATCATCTAATGTATTTCCTTGGTTGACTCTTAAACTAAGTGTATGAAAGGAAAAGGCAATTTTCGTATACTGCTACCCACTTAATTGGATATTTATGTTCTGATACCTAATTAAATTGACATTTCATTACTCTACCTTATTAATCAAGGTACGTCGCATCCTACTATTTTTGTTTAATTTTGTCTGAATTCTTTAAGTTACTTTATTTAATAAATAACAAAAACAGCACTCTATTAAAGAATGACATAAAGTAAAAATCCATTTTCCGCGATAAGAAAAATACTAGCTACCATAAGTAGCATTACCAAGGGCATGTTTCAATACCACCAAACAAGTTAATTTTTAACTTATGGTAAGTGATTAAGTTATTTTTTTCACTTAAGTGAATTTGGAAAACATCATTATAAAAGTAACTTTCATGTTAAAAGCTACTTATTTTAACAAGTTTTTTTTTTTTTTTTTTTAAAGCTTTTTAAGTTACTACTTTTCTATTTCTCTCTTACGACCCATGTGTCAAATGGTGAATGACTCACATCCAAGGTGGACCCTACATGATGGATGATCCACATCCAAGTGAGGCCCACACAAATGAATGGTCCATATCAAGGGTTGACTCACTTGAGAGAATAATTACTTATGATGTTGAAAACAAAACATGCTTTTATATTTTTTAGTTAATAATTATGTTGTTTACCAAACATACTTATCTATTGAATAAGTAGAAACTAAAATTAACTATTTATCACATAAGTAACTTATCTAAAGTAATTAATGATCCAAATGCTCGTAGATATTACTAGCATGTCCAATTGGGAAGTTTTATCATGAAAATGGAATACTCCGAATATGTGTAACGCCCTGAAAATTGGAGGTCGAGCAAGAGCCTAACTCTCGAGTTCCAAGATATCACTTTTGTAACATAGATAATGACGGTTAAATGTTGTCCGTATTAGTGCATTAAACATGAGTGAGATTATACCAAAACATCATATTATACTCCAGAGACAGATAAATTACGCAAGTGGAAGACTGTGATAGTTATATAAAACATATAAGTAGTTATGAATCCCTAGAGTATGAACATGTCACCAGGTCAAATAATTACATGTATAATTCTCAAAATAACAAAATGATAAAATGTAATGTCTGCTAATTCATATCCCTGTATCCCCGTCAGTGCAACTCCAGGTCTGTATAGACCTGCTAGAGAGTTGTATGTAGGAGAATTTCTCGTCATCATAAAAATTCGGTTCTGTTTCGCAAGAATTACCATCATCTGCAACTACAATAGGGTTTGGTTGGTGGTTTAAAACACCGTCCCAGAACATGGGAGTGAATGATCAACTCAGTGGAGCTATGAAGTAAAGGTTAACATGTTATTAATTCAGTCAAGTAGTAATAATAAAGTAATATAACAAACATTCTTAGGTACTTTGGTTAATACAAAGATGATATGTTATAATGATGCATGCCCTCACTTACACTCCCTCTGCGACATCATCTCATGATCGTGGCATGCACCCCTTCCTCAGTGCTCAACTCCAACGCCAAAGGCACATGCAATGCGGTGCATGTACGTGATTAGTCAAGTTCTTAATTACACATATTCATACAGCAAGATTGGGAAGCTAAGGTACCTCTCTGTATATCATTGACCCAAACATTGATCCATCTAGGGTCGTCAATCCTAGTTAATCGCATACGAAGAATAGTTTCAGGTCGTTACAGAGCGGCTCGTCACCTCAGTTCAAACCTGATTTATACTGGAGGTCACTATGGAAAGGCTCGTCACCTTAGCGTAGTCTTAGTGTATACTTATGGTCACTACGGGCTCGTCACCTGATCGTAGGTCAACAACTCGAATACAGTGTCCCATACACCACCATATTCGGCTCATGAGTTTGGGTTGCTCAATGGTTACTACTGGGAGGCTTGTCACCCCAGCGTAGGCCGACAGCTTGACCACGGTGTCCCATACACTACCATGTCCGGTTCATGAGTCTTTATGGATCAAGGTACTAAGGTTAAATGAGATTTTTACTAGTAAGTTGGTACTTTAGATTCAAGCAGTAGCGTATATAAATGGTGAACATACATTAGGCCAATCGGGTTGCTTGACAAGCTCGATTGGTACGATCGTACATTGAATTAACCGACATGGACCGCATACGCACTCCTCGTGGCCTAACCACTGTCGATAATCTCCGTGCGACTCGGATTCCTCGAACTTATCCGTCGTGACTAAAACAGCTTGGTCACCGATAGTAAATCATTACCAATTGACTGGACTATATTGTAGCCCCAATCATGCTCTAAATAATAACATTCACATATGATAGTCAAAGACAACATGTGACAACCAATTTCGGTATCGAACTCATTTAAGCATTTTAACAAACACGTAGTACACATGTTACCATACATAAGAATTTTATCTATAAGTCACATAGCAGTAGGATAGATTACATGAAGGAAACTGTAACTATAGGCAAGGTAGTTGAGAATCTTATTTCAACGGCCTTATTAGATACATTTTAACAAGCATTTTTTCATTCAGGCATATTATTACACACTTAGACTACACACATCACATACATGTAATAAATTACTTATAACATATAGTATAACAAATCCTTTCGCAAAGGAATTGCCACATGTACAACAATCATATATATATAATAAATAATCATGGCAAACACAAATCCAAATTCCATATTCATTCAAACATTTCAAGAAATACATGTAATGTATTATAAATCATCATAGTTTATATATATGCATAATATTCAAAAAATCTCATATCTAAGCACATGTGATAGCAATTAAGCCAGTCATAAATCATTACTGACATTAAAAGCCTTGAAAACTATAACCTAAACATTTATAGTCCGCGCCTTTCGCCGATAGACTGGTAACGAGCTCAGTTTGAACTCTATATTTTTGTCTACGGCACAACGACAACATATAACATGAAATAGGTTAGCTATTTCATCCTCTACTCTATTTCAATCCCTAAAACAGATTAGGGTTAGGATTTCTTATCCAAGTACGGAGTCAGAATCACTGGAATAGCGATACAGACAGGTCGATTCAGCACATGGAGCGATGGGATCGAATCCCATGAACTCTCTCTCGCTTTCTCTCTTTCCTTCTCTCTTTGCTCTCTTTTCTCTCCTAAGGTTTGTAATTCGTATGGAATGAGAGAGAGGTGGGTTAAGGCCCTTATATAAGCCCAGAACTAATGTAAATGGCCCTAAGGCCATGGTATACTTAGGTTATAGCCAAGGGTCGGCTGTTTCGATCCAACGGAGCACATCCGAAGGCCCCTTTTATATATACTGTCGTGAGTAAGCTCCTTGACATTGGATCTACGGTAGGTTAAGATCTCGTTCCGATCGGATCAGTGGATTAGCTGTGAGAGACCAGTTTCAATTCAACGGTCACCGGTACTCAATCAAGGCAACAAGTACACTGACATGTGTTGAAAATTTTTCTTGATCCGAGAGTGTAATTGGGTCTAAATCTAATTGTCTGAATCTTTAGATTCGGCCTGCAAGCGAACGACTCAATTCACTCAAGTTTCAGTTCATTTTCTAAAGATATTCGGGTTTCTCATACACTTCGCTCTGGGCTCAAATTGTGTGTTTCTGTATACTATTAGGACTTGATTTTCAAGGTGGTTATCAAGCCCAATAAAGCGGTCATAATCATATAGTTTTGGGGTAATCGGACTTTCGACGCACGGTCCAAGTCCGATACGGATTTTCATGAAGCTCCCGAGAGCAACTGGGTTTTGAGATAGACCCTAGGTTTTTAGGTAATGTAGCGTTATGATTCTGCTAATTTTGGATCTTACAGTTCGTATTTAAAGTGGTTAGAGCTAATTTTACAGATGATCTAGTTTAACACTTAGTTAATTCTCGTCTAATTTCTAAAAGATTTAGTCCTTAGTGATTTATACCTGAGGTGGTACTCGGGTCTTTGTACGATTTTTTTCGAGACGTTACAATATGCCTTTCCAACTATAATGTGAACCTTTTGTCTATTTAGAAGTGGTAGAGTGGTTGTCCATTAATTTTTATTGTACCGCCTATAATAATTGGACATATTTAATTTTGGGGCATCCCATTACTATGGCTGGGCTCGCTTAATGTGAGGTTGGATATATATATATATATATATATATATATATATATATATATATATATATATATATATATATATATATATATATATATATATATATAAAGAAAAGTAAACCCCATATGCACAAACAAAAAAACAAGGTGGCCCCACAATGGTTGACCAACCTGGCATATTGAACACTGAAGTATACATCATCCACCACTCTTTCTTCAATCTACCATTTCCCCCTCAAATCCAGCAGCACCCAGGATTGTCCAAGAGACATGATCTTTGGGCTTGAACATGCCCGCCATGAGGTTGGCTTGAATGAAGAAAGCTTGATTTGAATTACTTGTATTCTAAGTAATTTTTAAGCACCTATGTATCATCAACCACAATTGGCTGTCTTCCCTACTATAAATCAGATAGGGAAAATTACAGTCAAGCACTTATATTTATGTATAATATTTATAATTATCTACCTATATATCATTTATACAGTTATACCTTAAAAATATTATATTACTGTCTACACTTGGATACATTTAAATGATGAACATATCCTTTATAATATAAAAATTATTGTTTTGTTTACCCATTAATTATACATTCAAGGGCTTGCATATCATGATGGGACGAATGACCTTATGACTTAATCCGTTGATCCAAATTGTTCACTAAAACGAATGCACATTTCATGGGCTACCATGTGCAATCTAACAAATATTAACCATTCGATCCATCTCCTTTAATAAGGATGATCAATATTGTTTTCACAAAAAAGAAAGAAAGAAAAGAAGTCTAATAAACAATCTGATCCATCTATTTCATAGGGCCCTTTATGGATTGCTCATGTGAAAGAATCACTTTTATTAGGCAACCATAATTCATTCCATCTTCACCATTATTATTATTTTTTTAATAATTTTATACAAGGGTCAAAAGGATTAGAAGCAGCTTCACAATCATAATGATTATATTTTCTTAAAATATTCTCTATATAGTGCGATTGGGTTAAGAATAATAATTATATTTTCTTAAGATCTTCTCTATATAGTGAGATTGGGTTAAGATTATACCAGAATACTTCTGAATAATCTTAATTCTTAAAATGACACTAGCTTCACTTATGTCCTTCATGTCAAAATGAGAAGATAAAAATACCTTATTAGTTTTATTAATAATGTCTAAGTTTATAGCAAAGATCAAAAGATTATCCATGTACAAATATACCAAAATAATAGAGTTGCCAGACATCTTAGAATAAATGCATCTCTCATTCTCATTATACACGAACCCGTTTGACATCTTTACATAGGCGAATTTTCCATGCCATTGTCTAGGAGCTTGTTTAAGTCCGTATAAGACTTTAAAAGTCTACACACTTTGTTTTCTTGTCCTAGCACAACAAAAAATTTAGGTTGCCCTATATATATTTCTTCTTCCAATTTACTATTTAAGAAGGTTGTTTTAATGCCCATTTGTTGAATTAGGAGATTATTGATAGAAGCTATGACAATCAAAATACAAATGGATATCATCTTAAATATATGAGAATATGTATCAAAATGATTAACCCATTCCATTTGTTTAAAACTTTTGGCTACCAACCCAGCCTTATATTTTTTAATAAAACCATCTACCCTACGTTTTCTTTTGAATATCCATTTACAACCTAAAGTTTTTGTCCTAGGTGGTAGGTCCACTAATTTTCATGTGTTATTAGACTTAATAAAATCTATTTCATTGGTGATTACTTCTTTCCAAAAGATAGCATTATGCGAGGAGCCCCAAGACACCAGATGTTCGATTTATCACAGTTTCTTGTGGTATGGTCCACTTGAGCTTTGTATCTGCCTCGGTTTTGGGCTCATGCCCTAAATTCAGCTAGCATAATGAATGAACAATGCGGATAATACATACACATCATAGTGAGCCCCACATTCATTTAACAACTCTCAATTTTAGTGCTCAAAAGGTAAGCCATAAACATTTGCATGAGAACGATGTAGTAATTGCTTAGGTAAATAATTATTACCCATTGACAAGGTAATTACCTTTGAGACGAAAATAAAATAGGCTCTAACCCAAAGAGTGAGGTTGACCTAGATCGGGTAAACATGACCAACAGTATTTTCCTCTAATGTAGATCAAATTTTCTATTCACTTGTGGAATCTAGGTGGTTTGGAAGAGACAACCATGGCTTATCTCTTCTTGATAATCTATACATCCCTTATCAGTATATGAATTGCATACTAACTTTGCTAGTGGCAACTACTATTGGGAAAGCTTTGAAGGCCCACCATGATGTATGTGATTCATCTACATTGTCTATCCATTTGCCCTTCATTTTAGAGCATGAGCCCAAAATGAGTTGGATCTAAACTTTAGGTAAACTATATCACATTAAACCGTGGTAATTGAATGCCCACAATTAAATTGTTTTTAAGGCCATGAAAGTTTTGGATCAAGCTGATATTTGTGTTTCACCTTCATCCAGGTCACACAGACCGTTGGATGACAAATAAAGATTATAGTGGACCCTAAGAAGTAATTTCAATGATGGGCACATTCAATCACCACTATTTTCCCATGGTGGTATGCACATGAGATTTGGATATGCCTCAATTTTGGGCTCATGCCCTAAAATGAGTTGGCAATATGGATGTACTACTTGATAAAACATCTACATCATGATGGGTCAGGTCGTTACTAATAGGGTAACATGTAATCCATGTCCACTAGGCTTTACCTTTTCGAAAGGTGCTTGAAGTCGGGAGCAGATTAGGTGAGACCCCCACCTCACCCAAGATGGTGCAGCCCCTACCATGGGGCCACCTTGATGTATCTATTCTATGTCTATGCTGTTCATCCTCATTTCCAGATCATTTTAGGGCATGATCCAAAAAATGAAGAAGATCCAAATCTTGGGTGGACCCGGTCTAGGAAACAGTGGCGGTTGAACACTTTATTGAGACTTGTGGAAATACACAGAGCAGAATTAAGCAAAGTAATCACAATCGCACAAACAAACCCAAACAAAAAGGCAATTCAAATTTTACGTGAAAAAATTCTTACAAAAAAAAAAAGAAGTACGGCACAAAGCGACAAGTAATGTACTATGAAAGTAATATTACGAAAGATAGATAATTTTACCAATTAGAACAATCCAAATCTCCTTTGAATCTCTAGCTACCATTAAACCCTTAAAAACAACTTAGAAAGCCCTAATAATCTTCTAATCATGATTACACCCGATATATATACTATCACAATCGGGATAGGAAACAAATCATTCAATTACCCAATTTTGTGTGTCTTCAATGAGATGTTCGATGGCATTGACCCACATCAAATATCTGTCGATGGCATCGAAACCCATCGAGTAGTGCGTATAACATTGTGTTTTTTTTCATCTGATGATGGCATCGGAATCTACTTGATGGGATCGACTTGTCTGTCAATGACATCAATATATTTAAGTTATTGACAACACACCCTACCATTAAAAATTTCTTAGGGCCTACCTTAATGTTTGTTTCTTTAGTGTTTATTTGCCATCCAATCCATTGATAAGGTCACAGGAAGAGAAAAAACAAATATCAGCTTGATAAAAAAAAAAATTGTAGCCCATTAATGGTCAATCACCACTATTTCCTGTGGTATGGTCCACCCGATAATTAGTTCTGCTTCATTTTTGGGATCATGCACTAAATTGATCTTGAAAAACAGATGAACAGCATGGATATAGAATAGATACATCAAAGGTGGGCCAGACGGTACGGGCTACACTGTCTTGGGTGAGACCGGTGTCTCACTTAATCCGCACCCCTTGAAGCCTCACCATTCACCATCTGTATTCCTTATAAATGTTGTTCGCCTCAATCCAAGCCGCTAACGCTCTACAAAGATTTTCTTGTTCTTCACCGGAAAGTATCTCTGCTAAGAATATTTGGAAACTCTTTTTCTCAAGCTGGGATCGTGTTCCTGTCTAAAGGCATCTTCCCTCCTCAAGTAGATAACTGACCTGTCCTTATCTCCATGTGAGAACTCAATCACCGGCTGATCGCGACATTCACGTGTGTATTCTCCAAATCCATCCTCCCGGAGCTGCATCATCCAAACCCTCCATCCATCTTCCCTCACATGGACTCTTTGAAAAGTGCTCCTGCTTTATCTCCAAGCAAGTACAGATATTCGTGCGTGGGCAACAACGGCTGCTGGGGAATCACCTCCAAGTTTGAAATCCGTGACTGCTTCCTCTCCCAACGAACATAGCCTGCCCAGTTGGGAGAGCCCAAAATCAGGTCTTTCGATTAACTCTAACCTCTTTCACATGGACACACACTCTTCAGTTTCTCAACGTCCAACGAAACATCTGCTATTCCGGAAGTAGGCTAATAAAAGAAGCTAAGGATTTGATGAGGCAACACGAAGTGAGTTTGAAAGTTATTCGGTTAATTATATATTACATGTTTAAAAACTATTTATCCTATTAAATCCTGTCACATCAAGTCACCAGATTAAAAAAGAACATTTTATAATATTAAATACATCATTAAATACTTCTAAAAAGCCATAAGTTTTGGATGTCTTTTTCTTTCATCTAAGTTTATTTGACCTTATTTAAGGTGGGCTTTAATTAGTAAGATTTAAATGGTCGGTGTTATTATCTCCATCCCATGGTGTGGTCCACTTGTGATTTAGATATGACTGTTTTTTGTGCTCATGTCCTAGACTGAGATGGAAAAATGAATGAACGGCATGGATTGGGTTGAACCAACATACGGTATTGGAGGGATTACCACCGAATCCGGGTCCGCTGCGACTTCAGTTTGGACGGGTCCATTTGGTCTACACGTATTACACGTGTACACTCCGGATTACGCAAGTGGATAAGAGAAGCGGATTACGTCCTACCGCAGCTGGACAAGAACCTGTTAAGGCAAGGCTACGTGGGGTCCACCCAGATGTATGGGTTTTATCCATACCGTCCATCCATTTTTTTCATATCATAGGAGCCTTCGTATCTAAGTCTTAAGTGGGGCACACCATAGGAAGCTGCAATGATAATAACACGGTGGTGTTTATTTGCCATCAAACCTCTTCATAAGAAGATATGGACGTGGATGAAGGGAAATATCATTATCAATTTCATCCATAACTTCTACGGCTCTCAATAAGTTATTAATGGTGGGTGTTCAATCCGTACTGTGTAGTCCACTTGAGACTTGGATCTGTATTTGTTTCACACCCAATTAATCTTAAGAAAATGGATGGACGGTGTAAATAAAACCCATGCATCACGGTGGGCCCCACATTGCTATAGCTCTAGACGGATCATCGTCCAGCGGGTACAACACGCAATCCGCTTCCGATAAGGTGGATGCGTGTGTATATCGGGAAGGACAATGACATTGATTCGAATTTCGAAATTCCAATTACGTACTCTCCTTGGCTCTGCAGCGCGTGTGAAATAGAGCTGAGACTTCGCTACGCGGCTTACGTTCCATCATATCCAACGGACTGGATCCATATGAGAATTACCCAATCCCAAATCTAGATATAGTCCTATTCAGGTGGGCCCCTCAAAACGTTGAAAATGTACTCATGGTTCATACATCGCGGTCTTTGTTCTTGAAAGCTGGTTCTTAGGGAGAGTGGAATGGCCCGTAATTCTCATTTTCCATCCAACCTGTAGATAATTTCAAACAGATCAGCATGAAGATGAACACAAATATCAGCTTAATCCAAGGCTTTTGTGGCCCGCAAAAAAATAAAATAAAAAATTAATGGTCGATCACCACTGTTTCCTATGGTGTGGTCCACTTTAGATTTGGATCTAATTCATTTTTGGAAATATGCCATAAAATGAGCTTTAAGGACGGAGTGGATATACAAAACATATATTAAGGTGGCCCACGATCAGGGACTCACCCACGGACTCGGATTGCGTAGTGTATCACACACCACCGAACTCGCTGGTGTGTTAAGCGGCAAAGTTCCGTGGGCCCCGCATTGTATGTAATATATCCATACCGTCCATCCATTTTTCCATATCATTTTAGGGCATGAGACCAAAAATGAGTTAGATCCAAACCTCTGGTATTCCACACAACAGAAATCAGTGGGAACAATGACACCGAAACCTTCCCAGGCCTACCATGATGTTTATTTGTCATCCAAGCTGTTCATAACGTCACACAGGCCTAGATGAAGAGAAAAACACAATATCAGCTTGATCCAAAACTTCAGTGGCCCTCCAGAAGTTTTCAATGTTAAGCGTTCAATCCCCACTGTTACCTGTGGTGTGGTCACTTTCAGCTTTCGATCTGTTTTAATTATACCCTAATGTCCTAAAATGATCTGTCGAAATGGATGGATGGTGTGGATATAACACATACATCACAGTTGGCCATATAACTTTGCCACGTCAATACCCATGGAAGTCGGTGTACCGCACACCAACAATATAGCTGGTGTATTGACGTCAGCAAGTTCTGTGGATCCCAAATGGAGTAACGGTCCCTTCTCAACACTGTGACTAGCAATGAATATTGGCAAGTCATTTTGCTTGTGACAATCCAAATGTAGTAATGTCCTGTTTGTTTTGCTAATTTTCACAAAAAAAAATATATCATCATTACCATTTTACCACCATCAAACTAACAAGGAATTATTAGTAGATGCCGATGTAATCAGGAGACATTTAAATAAATTTATAATCATTGTACTTTTTATAGTATTATTGTGAAAATCTTGAATCAGAAGAGCGATACCAATTTATTTTGACGATGATTTGATATTAATGTAAAACTGCCATTATTAGGATTTTTAAACGAAACATGAGAATTGAGAGTCAAATACAGTTGTTCTCGAGAGATAATAAAGTAATTTGTAATCATTGCATATTTCCTTTACATTATTATGGTAATTGGCAAAATAAACCAGCAGTCAGACATGCATATATGAGAAAAAGCTGCTCTCCTAATTTCCAAAAAAAAAGGATGCCAGCCGGACATGCTAGGGATGCAACTTGGGCAGTCGGGTTGGGTTGACGGTCAATCTGAGCCCAATCCGACCTTATAAGTACCCAACTTGCAACCCGACCCAACTAGAATTCCAGCCCAAGGTTCCCAATCCGAAACCAACCTAAAGTCTTCTATACTCAACCCAACCGACCCGACCCAACCCAACCCAACCGACCCGACCCAACCCAACCCAACCCAACCCAACTACATGTAATTATTTCCAACTGAGCCAACCTAACTCAATTACATGTGATCATTCTTCTAACGTGATCTGAATTTGCTTAACTTGAACCCAACCCAAATTTAAATCTGTTTTGTGTTTTCCAACCCGAACCTAACCTAAGGACCTTAACAACCTAACATGACCAGACCTGACCTGAACTTAGGTTAGATAAATTGGGTTTGGGACCCAAAGCCAAATTGCAGCCCTACCTCCCACACTAGAATAAGAGACTTGCCATTAAAAAAAAAAAAACAAAAAACACAAACACACACATGCACACACACACACATAGATTAGGATGAAATTTCGGGCCTGTTGGACACTTGAATGGGCTACAATCTCATATGTAATTCCAAGCTATCAGTCTGCTTTGGACAGGTGCTAATGCATTGAGGAAGAAGCCTGACAGTGAGGAATTCTAGGTAGAAGGACTAGAGGCAAAAGCAAATTAAGGGCACTGGAGATCCAATGAGGAATCTGGATCGGATAGGAAGAAGTCCTAATCGAAATCAAGGGCAAGGGATGTAGAGTGTTACTACTGTCACCAAACGGGACATTTCAAGAGAAGAGTACCAAAAACATCAGAAAAACATAGGAGAAGCAGGAAAAAAAAAAAAAACCCTCCGATATAGCTAGTGTGGCAGCATAAAATTTTGATGGTAATGATGAGGATATGCTGTGTCTCCTCAGGTATGAGTGATTTTGTTGATGCTTGAATTTTAGATTCTGGTTGTTCGTATCATATGTGTGATAACTTGACATGATTTCGAGAATTCCCTGGTGTTTTACATATATTGCTATAACCCCAATAGGGTTTATTTATAGAGATGTATCACCCCATACACATGTGGAAGAAGTAACTACTATATATGTTGTGCATATATGGAAGAAAGTAAATACTATATCTATCACCTCCCTCAAACTAGAGTGGGAGATCAACTAGCAACAATTTGTGAACGATAAAAGAGTGCCAGGAAATGGTCATCTTTCTACATAAGAATATCAATAATCTGATCCTAAGGCACCACGTGTGAAGGTGAAATAATCCCATACTAGAATATCTCTTGAATGAAGTGATAATCAACCTTAATGTGCGTTGTCCTCTCGTGGAATATGTGATTAGAGGTTATCTGGATGACACTGATGTTATCTACATGAAGAGGCGTCAAGGAAGTAAGATAAATCTAAAAATCTAAAAGAAGTCCGAGTACCTAAACGATCTCACTGTAGGCAGAAGATATAGCTTTATACTCAACCTTAGTGCTGGACTTGGAGACTATCAATTGTTGAATCTCGGATAATTGATACAGAAAAAATACGAATAAAGTAAATCAAAACTAATAGAACTCCACATTTGTATGGATGATTTGGGAGGGTAGTAACATTTCCAGAAATGAGGATTTAGATATTCCATTAGGTCGAAGTGCGTACGTGGTCGCTACCTTTGAGATAGTTCGTGCTCCTCGTTGTGTAAAACCAATGTAGAAGGATGTCAACATGCTATCTCCCAGGACAAAACACCCAGTAGATGGATGTCCACAACGCGCACAGATTGAAAATCCCAACACCAATATCACACCGACACCTCCTTCTTATGGCTAAAAACAAAAAAGAATGGATGAAACAAGAAGATCGATCAAGAGAGATCACAGCCTGAGAGGGAATGTTTTTCATCTACAAACCCTAACTCATAAATCCTCATAGAGAAAAATGTTATGAAAACTATCAAAGGGATCGTCACGACATTTGAGATGCGCCTGTGAATTAAGAGGCACATTTCATACATTGAAAATGGCCTAAGTGGGTTACATCCAACGGTCATGATGAAAACAAAAGGAGTTAATAATCTAGGTAAAACCAAGCTCATCAAAACTCAACTCATAGAGGCCTGCGCAAGCCTTCCGAGGCTCAATTTCTCCCCCCTCTGCACACAAGTATTCATGTGAACTCACCTAGTTAGTTAGTTTTTAGGTTAGTTTTCCCACCAATCTAGCCTAAGGCGTGCGTATAGGCCAAGGACAAAGGTTTATAAACAACTTGATAACACTTCTTTCTATTCATTGTGAGACTAAAGATTTTCAAAAAAAGACAAAACTATGCTTGGTTTGCTTTTTTCTTTTTCCCTTTCCTTTCCTTTTCTTTGTATTTCATGAAATACATTTAATAATCCCCCAATCATTTCAAAAAAATACAAAATTGGGCATACAAGAGAGCTATCGTGCATAAATGATGGTAGTTAAACGTCTTGAACCTCACTTAGTGAATCAAATTTGGACTACAAGAAATTAGTTAAGTAGGTCTTGAACTAGATTTCTTTTAAAGTAGACTGCATATGAAACAACATAGTAGTTTAAGTTATTCAAGTTGTCTAGAGCAGCCCTTTATGGCCAAGTGCAATATTTTGATTTCATGAACACTTTGAAAAATTAGCCCAATTCTAATAAGAAGCGGCCCCGCTCCCACCTTTTTTTTTAAAAAAGGAAAACTCTCTATAGATTTATTCATTCTATGGGAGAAAGCTTTACAAAAATTCTTCAGGCGAACCTAACATCAAAAAGGGGAATAGGTTCGCCTATCATGAGAAAACCAAAAAGAAAAGCCAAAGAAAAAAATTAACCTTCCCTCAGATTTCCCAGCCCCAACCTATTTAGAAATAAAGGTCCTTTGGTGATCTGGGGGAGATCCATCGTGGAGTGGAAAAATAAACGGACTGGCCCTCGCTGCCCCTTCGAGCTAGGTCATCAACCACCACATTTACTTCCCTAGGGGAATGAGTGATGGAAACCTCCAAATGAACCATGAGTCTCTTGATCCTGGCCCACCATTAGTGCATGGTCCACAAGGGAGAGGAGTTCCTCGTGAGGATTCCTACAACTGCCTTGGAATCACTCTCCACCTCCACCTCAGAGAAGCCTAGCTCCATGCAATGGGATAGGCCCTCCCAGATTCCTCGATTTCTACCAAATCCCCCCCTCCCCCCCCCCCGCCCCCCCCCCAAGGGGCCCAGGTTCCCTATCGACGATCCATCTACGTTGATTTTAACCCAGCCCAGCTTGGGTTTAGTCCATCTAATCACCTGGACAACCTCCTAGATTTCACTGCACCATTAATTCCTAACTTGGCTAAGGCTGTAGCAGATACACGCTTAACAACTTTGGGGAGTGGGAGAGCTGGGCCAAGGCAGTAGATCCAATGATGGACACGGGCGATCACTTCTACACTTATGTATGTGAGTTTATCAAGAGTGTCTTTGTAACACCTATCATCTCAAGTCAATGTTATAAACTCATTAAGGGATTCACACAACCTCAATACTTTACAGAGATTTGCATTAGTAACACCATATAGAGATAATTCCTCCTAAACATGCAATGCAATTCAACTAAAGAATTATCTAAAAATTTATTTTTTCATTGAACCTAATTCTTGGAATCTCCAGTCCTTAAGTTAGCTTATCATTTTCAGTAATTTATTTTTCGAAGTCCCATCTCCGTTGATATTTTTGGATTTTTTTTTCAAGCTAGAGTGTTAGTTAAAGTATCCACAATATTAACATTGGATCTTATAAAGTCTAGAGTCATTACACAATTTCTTAATAGTTGTCCCACACAACCATGTTTCAAACAAACTTATTTGGATTTTTCATTATAACACTTTTTTTTTTTTTTAAAGCTCTATGGTAGTCAAACTATCACAATGAATGGATATAGGAAATATTGGTTTCACCCAAAAATGTACATCTATTAATAGTGTTTTTACCCATTCAATCCCTTTACCAACTATTGTCAAAGCAGCCAGTTTAGATTCCATTGTAGAATGAGGTATACAAGTTTTTTTTTTTTTTTTTTTAATTTAAATTTCTATGAAATAGCTCAAAGATTTACAATCGTCTGACCTTGACCAGTTTAGATTCCATTGTAGAATGAGCTATACAAGTTGACTTAGTTCACTAGAACAAGTGTTTATGATGTTTAAATGAATTTACTTGACCATGTGTGAATGATGCTTAAATTAATTCACTTGAATATGTGCGAATGATGCTCGACTTAGTTCACTTGAACATGTGTAAATGATGCTTGACTTAGTTCATTAGAATATGTGCTTATGATGCTTGAATTAGTTCACTTGAATATGTGTGAACGATGCTTTATTTAGTTCACTCGAACATGTGTGAATGATGCTTAACTTAGTTGACTTGAATAGGTGTTTATGATGCTTGACTTAGTTCACTTGAACATGTATGAATGATGCTTGACTTAGTTCACGTGAACATGTGTTTATGATGTTTAAATTAGTTCACTTGAACATATATGAATAATACTTGACTTAATTCACTTGAACATGTGTGAATGACGCTTGACTTCGTTCACTTGAACATGTGTTTATGTTGCTTAAATCAGTCCAATAGAACATGTGTTTATGATGATTAAATTAATTCACTTGGATATGTGGTAATGATACTAGGATCAACTGACTAGAACATGTGTTTATGATGCTTAAATCAATCCACTTGGATCTGTGGTAATGATGCCAAGATCAGCCCACTAGAACATGTGTTTATGATGCTTAAATCAGTTCATTGGGATGTGTAGTAATGATGCTAAGATAAGCCCACTAGAACATATGTTGATGATGCTTAAATTAGTCTACTTAAACATGTGTGAATGATGCTTGACTTAGTTTACTTGAACGTCTATGAATGATGCTTGAGTTTGTTCACTTGAACATATGTGAACGATGCTTGACTTAGTTCACTTGAACATGTGTGAATGATGCTTGACTTGGTTCATTTGGGCATAGGTGTATAGTGCCTATGTGGTCCACTTTTTTTTTTTTTTTTTTTAGAAAAAAAAAAATAAAGGGCGCCAGGCCCTGATTTCATTTCAAAATGTGAGGATGTACATTCGGGTATGCCCAGGAAAAGCTGGGCAACCTATCATAGCTCTCAACATGAGAGCAAAACCAAAATACTCACAAAAGCTACAAAAGGAGGAAGGCTAATTTTCTCTAACACCCCCCAGGCCCACCTTATCAAGGAATAAAAGCGCCTTGATCTCTGATGGGAGGTCAGCAACCGAGGAGAAGGAAGAGGAGGACTGGGTATCCGAACCTACCCGTGCCAACGCGTTTGCTGGGAAGTTAGCCTTCCTGAAAGTATACACAATTTGGGACTGACCCATCTCCAAATAGCCCTAAATCCTCTTAAGCCAGTACATCCATTTCCAGCCCGGGCGGGACCCACCATTCAAAATGTTCACCACCAATTGAGAATTCGATTCAACAATAACCTGAGACAGGCCCCTGCTCTTACATAAGGACAGGCCATCATGGATGGCACGAAGCTCAGCGCAAGTGTTAGTGCCAATACCATAACCGGTGGAGAATGCAAAAATAAATTCTCCTTTATCATTTCTACACACTCCTCCTCCCCCAGATAGCCCGGGATTTCCTTTGGATGAACCATGTGGTCCACTTGATCATTAGTTAGGAATGCACATACCAGCCCACTCAACCCTGTGTGGTGGTGACTAAAACAGTCCACTATTTGAATGTGATATGTGTGCAAGATAGACCAATGTTCAATTGTATTAGTGTGGCAAGTTAGATCCATGAGGTGCACACTACCTGTGTGTACAATTTAGACTCTTTCTCAAGCGTACAAGTGCAACAAACTAGACAACGGTGGGTGTGAAAGTGTACGCAAATTAGAGCTCTTATTAAATGGGAAATCCATGTAGACTAGCCCTTTACTAAAGTAGCAAATCATGTGTAAACTTACCATTTTATAACTTGTTAACTTGAAAGAATTTCATCTCGAATCATGCATAAGAACTCATGCATGTGCACCATGGAATTGTTGGAAATTGTGAACTCATGTGGGTAGTAAGAACCTTGATATGGTTCGGATTTGTTAGCTCATGTAAAAATTAGAACCTTAAGATTGTTCGCATTTATGAGCTCATATGGATAGTTAGAACCTTGAAATGGTTTAGATTTGTGTGCTCATGTGAATCGTTAGAACCTTGGGATAATTCAGAATGGTGAACTCATGTACCCCATGCATGTGTATGGTTAGAACCACAAGAATGTTTTGGGAACACCGGAAAAATTCGAGAGGGATAATTGAGTCCCTTGAGTTAAAAATCCTTAAAAGCCAAATAGAAGGAAACATCGAGGGGTCCCTTGGTGAGAGTCCAAAAACCCCACTTGGTACCAATTAGGACTTCCATTGTCAAGCCTGGTGGGTGAGCTCATGTTGCAAGTGAAATTGTGTGGGGAGATGCCATGATTACGTGTGGAAGCATAGCGGAGTTAAGGAATGATGGTTGTCCTAAAGGGAGGGGAGGGGGGAATTAGGACCAAATAAAAAATATATATTTTAGACACAATTGCCTACTTAAACTGATATGCAAATTAAACTAAGCAAGACAATTAGCTCTAAGGCTTCCAAGCCATTAGAGGGTCCAATCAAATAGACCACAAAAGATATGTCATTTAAGCAATTAATATATAAACATGATAGTGTACATGTGTGTGTGGGATGTGCTACCTATAAACTTCTAGCATTCATCTAATCATGCATACATATAATTAAACTTTTGCCACAAAAGCCTAATCAAACAACTACTCAAATACAATCCCAAACACAAGCATGTATAGTGGTTCGGTTTTCCCACTCCACACTCAGCGGATGCACTCAACCCATGAGTGTACCATATTTTACTATTGAAGGTTTTAAATTACGTTTACCTCTAACCTTTACAATCTTTCATAAAGACTAGCTCCCGCAAGAAACTTTTTGTGATTTTTTATAGGCTCCCTACGAACCTCGATCGTACACAAGAACCTATGGATGTACAAACCCGCCGAAGGCTCCCACAAGAGACTCGAGTTGGTTTTGTACAGGCTAACCAACAACCTCGGTCCTAATCCAAGGACATAAGTTTACTCCCTCTGGAGGCTTCCACAAAGATTAATACGTATGCATCCATGTCCGGTGAATTTGACCATACACAATAGCTTAGGTCCGACACAAGAACCTATTCGAGTTTGAGTCACAAACTCTTATCCTCAATCCTATACAAGGAAAGAGAGTATGGACTCACTCAGTGACACTTGATGAATTGAGCCCCGTGAATGCGTTGTTCTTGAGTCACTTCTTCAAAGCTCTCTTGTGCTTGAATCCGTTCCTCAATTGCTTCCAAGGCTCCAGCTCCAAGATCAAATAACTTGTATGTGATGCTTTGTGCGGTCACCAAAGTGATGGGAGGTTGGGTATAATCTTTTACAATTAATGGGAAGTTGTAAATATTAGGGAATTCTACTGGATGGAAATTCTAAAGGTTGATAGACCCTTGGATTTGCTAAGAAAAATAGTGTTTAAACTCTAGAGAGGGCTTGAGATCATGATCTTTTTGTAAGGGAGCTTGAAATGCTTATTAGAGTGAAGAATCACTAAGAAGAGAGCATGAAGCTCATTGGGATAGAGCATAAGAGGTTTGGTAGAGCTTGGGATGCACCTGGGTCTTTAAAATGCCAATATTCATCATTTGCATAAAGATCTGGTTGCTAGATTTATAGGAAAAAAGGCTCTGATGGATCTTTAATGACTAGTATTTGGTTACACCAAATGTAGACAGGAAAGTTGCCAGATAGACTCGGGCACTTTTGGTAGCACCAAAGGTGCTCTTCGGTGAGTCCAAAGGTCGCACCCTGTTGCAGCTGAATTACTCGAAATTATATACCGGGCTGCTGTTCTGTTTTAGACAAGACTGAAGATGGGTTCAATGGGACCAAATGTTGCTAAATTTATGCAATTTTATTAGCAACATGGGACCTCTAAAGGCAATTTAAATATGGTTAATTTTGGCTCTTATGACTTAAGGGATGTTAAAAAAAAAAGGTTTACCTATTAGGTTTAAGATTATTTAGAGGTTTAAGTTACTTTCGGTCAAGGGTCAGGGTCATCAAGGTACCACATTTACTTGTTCTTAGCTCCTTGATGCTCCACCTTCACTTATGTCTTTGGTCTACAACTTATAAGGGCTCAACTGGCTACATGATTAAACGACTTATGTGATTGACAAATAGGGTGTGCATAAATCCGTGCACCAAGAATCACCTTCTTTGTTCATTACGTGACAAAACCTAACCGAAGATCATGTCATGGTCCCTACCAATGACATACCAGAACAACATAATATATTACATGTCCAATATTACAATGATATACAAATTTAAATACAGGACTCAAGACATGCAATACTTCCAATGCTCCCCCATACTTGCTCCCCCTATCTCATTAATTCCTACAACCATAAATAAACCCTGCAATACAAAATTCATTATTTTGGTGGGACTTGATCTTCTCCCCCCTTTTGTCATTATTTTTTTTTTTTTTCAAAAGTAGCCTGTAATTCATTTCAAAAAGAAGGCTAATTACAATGACTGTACTTCGGGTCGCCCCAGACCCTCAGCAATGGAATGGGGCAACCCATCATCTATGATTGAGCATTTTTACAAAGAAGGTATACAACCCTGGATCAGTAGGAGCAAAAAGAGATCTACATGAAACCAAAAACGGACCGATACAAAAAGCCCACCCAATCTGGGGGCTAGCCCCTAACTGAGCCAAGACCCACCCTATCTAAAAAAATAATACCCTCACCTCCCTAGGCAATTCTACCACAGAAAGAAATAGGGAAGTGGCTTGGGACCCACTGCCCATTCTAGCCATCTTATCAATCGGGCCGTTCCCTTCACGGAAGGTGTGAAGGAACAAAATGTCCCCTCCTCGTTGGAGGGCTTTAATCCTGCCCAGCCAATATTTCCATTTCCACCCTGGCTTGTTAGACCCTGAAAGAAGGTTGGTAGCAAGCACGGAATCCGATTCAACAAGGATCTTGGAGAACCCCCTTTGGAGACAAATGAACAACCCATTGTGGATTGCTCTTAATTCCGCACGGGTGTTGGACGCCCTACCATATCCCACAACAAAAGCGAAAATGAAGCCCACCGAGTCACTTCTACAAATCCCCCACCTCCAGACAATCCAGGATTTTCCCTGGCGGACCCATCCACATTTATTTTGACCCACCCGGTAGGGGGTTTGATCCATCTGATCAGTTGCACGTTACACACCGCAGGACCAAAGAGAGGGTGGCCCAACGAAGGAGGACCGAAGACGGACGTGGGACGAGAACTGCTAGGGTTACACTTATTAGAGATTGCAGAAAGCCAGCCGCTAACCCGCGAGATCTGAACCTGGATAGAGGGGGGATAGCCGTCGAATTTTGCTTGATTTCTGCTCTTCCACAGTTCCCAGATGATGATGCGGGGGGGCAGTTTGAATAGGGTCTTCGCCTAGCCCCTGGGTGAAGGGCCACTTCACCATTGTTCCAGTCTGGCTTCGATAGATGACGCCCCTAAGAGAGATCTCCCAAAAACTGTGACAAAGTGGCCCCACAACGCCTTCACCCTTGCGTTGAGAAGAAAAAGATGATTAATCATTTCTGCCGCTAGCCCTTGAGACGCGATCCCATCGCAGCAGACTCAACGGGAGGTGAGATGAACTCCTCTAGCTTGGACTACTAACTTAACCGGAACAACTCCCTTGATCGACTTCCAAACCAGTAATGAGAATTTGGGGGGCAATTGAGGGAACCAAATCCTGCTGAACCAGCTTACTTGCAGCATAGGAGACCGCCATGATACCTTACTGAATGAATAGAAAACTCGCCAGATGGATCGAGCGCCAGCAAGGAGTGTCCAATTCATCTGAGGTGCAGTAACCACTGTGAAAAATGGCGTCAATGATCTCCTGCGGCAAGAACGTGAATAGTGAGGAAGGGGGAAAAGGCCCCGCCCAACCCAAACAATCTTTTGTCAGTATTTGACACATAGTTAGTTTTAATAAATATACCAATAAAAACATAGCATGGAACAACTCTATAAGTGATAGATTTCCCAATTATAAGGCACATACTAACAGGCAATTAAAGGATTTATATAATCATTAAAACATGGAGCATACTTATTATGGTCGTTCAATGGATATACTAAATAAATTAGGAATGACCAATGATAGTCTAATATAAAACCGTGTGATATCAAAATTCAGTAACTTTAAAGCTTAAACTATCAAGAAAAATGAGGCTTAATCTTCAGATTCACCAATTAAGCACGATATGAGGTAGAGTCCTGCCTCATATTTTCTTATATGCTCAACATGACGCTAAAATCTTCTGATTTAACTATAGAGCACAAATATGAGCTTGAAATCCTCGTATTTATTAATTACGCTCATAAATGAGGTTGAAATCTTCAGGTTTATCAATTGAGCTTAAGGATGAGGCTTGATCCTCTGATTTAAGAATTTAGCCAAATTAAACCTTCTAAGGTCACCTATTCCTCTTCACAACCCACTTGGGTGTGAATTTCCTGGGACTTAAACTATATTTGGGAGAGGGAATGATATTCCTAAATGCATCTCCCTTAGGTGATTTCATAATTAGAGATCTATGTTCTATAGGTGATCTATCTATGTTAGTCGTACCTTGATTATTATTGCCCTTGATTAGCATTGACTTGACATTTTGATTAAGCCAGGCAATTTGAGTTAGCAACATCTTCATCCGATTGGTCTTTTTGGGATGGGTTGGAAACTCTTTCTTTTTCGGTTATCTTTTACGGATGCTTCTACATTGTTGCGTCAATTTCCCAGTCTTGAAGAAGTTACCGTTTTGGTTTATGATTGAGATGGATTGAGCCCTTTTAACAGATACACATTCAAATTTAATGCGCCCCACTTTTCCACAAGCACAACACACATGAGAGGTTCTCGAGCTACTTCCCAAAGTAGATGAGTCCCTTTGGATTACCTGAGGGGTAGAGGCAGAGATGTGACTATCAAGTTCAAATCCTCTATTATCCCTAAAAGGCTTATCCATTCTATATTAACAAATAAGTTCATGTTCTTAGGTAACCTTAGTTTTTCCCATACAGGAAGATATCATTTTAAGGCTCCTTTGGATCTTACGTCAAACGGTTAAGCCTTTTAGGAGGAACCCACTCTAATACCAATTGAAATTGTTTGGTGGGGGTGCTACGACTACCTGTGGAAGCTTGGCAAAGTGAAGGAATGATGGCTATGTCCTTTGGGGTGGGGGCATTAAACTAAGCATGATAATTAGCTCTAAGGCTTCCAAGCCATTAGAGGGTCCAATCACATAGACTACAAAAGATATGTCATTCAAACAGCTAGTCTATAAACATGATGTACATGTATGTGTAGAATGTGTTACCTATTAACTCCTAAAATTCATCTAATCATGCATACATATAATTAAACATTCACCACATAAGCATAATTAAACAAGTGCTCGAATACAATCCCAAACACAAGCATGTATAGTGGTTCGATTTCCCCACTCCATTCCCAGTGGACGCACTCAACCCATGAGTGTACCAGATTTCACCATCAAAGGTTTTAAATTAGGTTTACCCCTAATCTTTACAATCTTACACAAGGATCATCTCCCATAAGAAACTTTATGTGATTTTCTATAGGCTCGCCGCACCTCGGTCCTACACAAGAACCTACTAATGTACACTCCCGCCGGAGGCTCCCGCAAGAGACTTAAGTTGGTTTTCTACAGGCTAACCAACAACCTCGGTCCTAATCCAAGAACATATGTTTACCATCTCTGGAGCCGGCTCTCACAAAAATTAACACGTACTCACCCGTGTCCAGTGAATTCGACCATACATAAGAACTTAGGTCCTACACAAGAACATATTCAAATTTGGGTCACAAACTTTTACTCTCAATCCTATATAAGGAAAAAGAGTATGGACTCACTTAGTGACACTTGATGAATTGAGCCCCATTAATGCATCGTTCTTAAGTTGCTTCTTTAAAGCTCTTCTGTGCTTGAATCCACTCCTTAATTGCTTCCCCAATGATGATGATGATGATGCTTTGCCAAGGCTTCAACTCCAAGATCAAACAACTTGCATGTGATGCTCTGATGTGGTGACAAGGTGATGGGAAGTTGGGTAGAATCTCTTACAAATAATGAGAAGTTGTAAATATTAGGGTATTCTACTTTATGGATACTCTAAAGGTTAATAGACACTTGAATTTGCCAAGAAAAATAGTGTCTAAACTTTAGAGAGGGCTTGGGATCATGATCTTCTTGTAAGGGAGCTTAGAATGCTTATTAGAGTGAAGAGTCACTAAGAAGAGAACATGTATCTTATTATGTTAGAACATAGGAGGTTTGGTAGAGCTTGGGATGCACCTGGGTCTCTAAAATGCCAAAATCCATCACTTGCACAAGGATCTAGTTGTTAGATTTATAGTGGCCACCTTCGGTCTCTCCGAAGACACTTTCGTGTATTAAACATGAGTGGGATTAATCCAAAGTGTCTTCGGTGAGACCGAAGGTGGGACCCGGTTGCAGCTGAATTATTTAAAATTCTACATATTGTCCTGTTTTAGCTATTTTTGATCAAACAGAAGGTGGGTTCGGTGGGACGAAGCTTACTGAATTTGTGCAGTTTTCTCAGTAACACGGGATCTCCAAAACCAATCTAAGGACGGTCAATTTTGGCTCATATGATTTAAGGGATGATTAGTAAAAGGTTTACCTATTAGGTTTAATATCATTTAGAGGTTTAGGTTTTTGTGTCAGGGGTTGGGGTCACCAAGGCATCACGTATACCTGTTCTTAGCTCCTTGAAGCTCCATCTTCACTTGTGTCTTTGGTCTCCAGGGGCTTAACCAACTACATGACACAAGGACTCATGTGATGAGATTAAAGGTTTAGGTTGTTTGGGTCATAGAGTGTATAAATCAGTGCACTAACAGAAGGAGGTTCCTACTACTAAGGTCAGATGGAGAAGAGGTGTAATGAGCCTACAACATATGTTACGACAAAAAGGGTTCCTAATTGTCATTACAAGTTGGTTGAGCATGTTGGGTGTGCAACTAGTTTCCACTGTCGAGGTAGAATAATAGTCGGAAAAGTTTTGTCCAATTTGTGTAAAATGGCCCCGATTGTTCAATGAAGTTAATTGTGCTTAGATGTGTTGGTTGCTGCATTTATAAGTATCACATTTATAATTATATCTCATGCATAGTTTTATATATGTTGCCCAAATCAACATGTTAATCATGATTAACTATAGTAAGATGTGTTTGATTATCTCATATGAATAGAGGTGTACTTATTAAGCTCACCCAAGTTGTTATTTTTAATCTTCAAGAAAAGTTAACCCGTAACAATGGCTTGGCATGAACTTGAGAATATTATGCTTAGTTTATTTTTAGAACCATTTATTATAATATTTGTGTTGAGAACAAGTCTCGTTCTACAAACTCAATGGTTATTAAATGAGGTTGATGGTGGTTATTATTAGTTGAATATTATAATGATTGAATGAGTAGTTGTGTACTTGGTAATTATTAAAGAATAATAAACTCTCCCAAGATGTGCCTTTGGGCTCGGTGTCAGGGTCATGTGTGTATCCAGGCGACTGTTTCGGGGTGTGATAGACTTAGTGTCATAACATAAGGTTTTCGGATAATCTGGAATTAATTCTTATTTAACTTAAGACTTATTGAAATCTGGATTCCTAGTTTGAGAACCTAGATTCACTTACTATCATGAATTTGAGAACATAAACACATTGGAGTTAGGATGCCCCCTGTGTTGATATTTGCGATTAGAGAGTTACATTGGATTATGAAGTTTTTCTTGTCCAACTGTAGATCATGTCAAGGTACGACAAATTGATATATAACAGGAGTAGGCACACAGCTAGCATATCGACGTTATGCTCAACGCTACTGGCAATAGTCAGCCTTTGGAGGAAGGTTTTTGCACCTTGGGGAGCATGATGACGATACTGGAGCAGGAGGTCCGTCGTTTCAACAAAAGGCCCACACCGGTGCAGTAGGGCGGAGTGGGGAGCTCGATCCAGGAGTTCCAGACTTCTCTACAATTAACTCTTCATGTTTTTAAGCTACACTTAATGTTATGCATAGTTCGATGGAGAAATTTTTCAACTTTTCCAAAACATGCACTTTCACCAAGACTCTGTAACACGAATACCAAAGAATCAATGCACATCACACAATGTAATTTCTTCTTCCTAGACAGGCATGCAAAACCAACAATGTAGACACACTTTCATGCATGCATACATATACAATAGGAAGTTTATTAATTTAATACTCCCTTAATGCACTTTTCTTTTAACTCATAGCATTTCTTTGAGGAAATAAAACTTCTCTGGGTTGTGCTTTCGTAAATATATTTTCCACTTACTCATTTGTCTTGCAATAATTTATTTCGATATCGCCATTTGCAACAATTTCATAAAGGAAATGATGTTTTTCTGCAAGACGCTTTGTCCAGTTATGAAAAATAAGATTCTCTTTGCGATTGTGATTGTTGATTTATTGTCACAAAACATTTCCGTTCCTTCTTTGTCTTTGGCCGATATCTTCTGTAATTTTTCGAATCTAAATCGCTTGGCAAGTGCTGAGGGTCGAGCTACAGTTTGCTGCTTCTTTTAAATCGATTAGAATACTCTTGAACCCAAAGAGAATGCATATTTAGAAGTACTCTTCATATTGTCAAGCGATCCTTCACTGTCACTCTTTGTATATCCAATTATCTTTGAATCTGTCACAGAGTTGTACTAGAGTGACAATGATCACATTACATGTGTGCTTGCTGGATAATTTGTCTTCTTGCAGATTATCCTTTGTTTATGCTAAATGTTCTAGGGTTAGTCGTAGACCGCTTTGGAGCTCCTTGGAATCCTTCGCAGCAGGATATCCTGGTCCATGGGCAATTGCTGGTGACTTCAACGTGGTTCTAGACTCTTCTGAGTGAATAGGTTATAGGGACCATGATCTAGAAAGCATGAGGGAATTCAGAGAAGCTATTGATAAGTCTGGTTTATGTGATGCGGGCTTCTCAAGCAATAGATTCACCTGGAGTAACAATAGTGCGGGCCTCTCCCGGCTTGGAGCAGACTTGATCGCTCTCTTTGTAAGGGCAGCTGGTTGTAACTTTTCCTGGTTTTCCTTGTGAAGCACCTCCCTAGGCTCAACTCTGATCATGCCCCTCTATTAATGTCTTTCCCCTCATCTCCCATCCCCGGCCCAAAGCCTTTCAGATTTCAACGGATGTGGATGCTTGATGCCTCTTTCTCCCAAGTGATTGAAAATGTAGACATGTCCCCCCAACCCATGATAAATTTAGCGCTGAAACTGAAGGCAGTCAAACGGGCCCTGCGCACTTGGAACCGAGAGGTTTTCGGTAATATTTTCCAGAAAATACAACATGCTAAACAATCGTTGGCCTCTCTGGAATCTAGAGCGCTTTCAGACACCTTGGTCCCTACCAATGAAATTGCAGAAGCTCGTCTTCATCTGGCAAAAGCGGAACTCGCAGAAGAAATTTTTTGGAAGTAGAAATCCAGGAATTCCTGGTTGGAGGAGGGAGATAAAAACACTAAGTTCTTCCATCTTTAGGCTACTAAATGGGTCAGAAGGCTAGCGATTCACCAGATCCAAACTGGGGATGGGGGGCTCCTAACGGATCAACCAGCCATCCAAAGAGCTGTTGTGCTGTTTATACAGTCCCTGCTTTCCTTTGAGGCAGCGGCTCCTCCCTCAACTGTTTTTCAAGATCTTCTGGAATGTATCTCCCACATTATCTCTAAAGCGGACAACATCGGCCTCATGCAAAAGACTTCTCTTGAGGAAGTTCGATTGGTTGTCAAAAATCTCCCTAAAGATAGTGCGCCTGGGCCAGACGACCTATCTGGAGCTTTCTTCTTGGGTTGCTAGAACACTATAGGGAAAGATCTCCTCGCCGCTGTGGAAGCCTTCTTCCATGGATCCGAGCTTCCTAAGGCCTTCTCTGTCTCACTGATCTGCCTAATGCCAAAAAAATTGGGAGCCAAATCCTTTTCAGACTATAGGCCGTTCAGCCTGTGTAACATAGTGTACAAGATTTTTACCTTTATTATCTCGGATCGGCTCAGTACTATCCTCCCAAAGGTGATTTCCCCAGAGTAGGGGGCCTTTGTGCGGGGTCGTTCTATTGCTGAAAACATTGAGCTTGCTCAAGAGCTCTTTAGAGACGTGGACCAAAAAGTGAGGGGTAGGAATGTTGTCCTAAAACTAGATATGGAGAAAGCGTATGACAGGGTGAAATGGTATTTTTTGCATCAGGTCTTGCTGAAATTCGATTTTTCTGCTTCCTAGGTGAATTTAGTTCAATCTTGTTGGGAAAACAACTGGTTCTCAGTGCTGGTCAATGGAGTCAGTTGTGGTTTCTTCCAATCTTCGCGCGGTCTGAGACAAGGAGATCCTCTCTCGCCAAGTCTATTCATCCTTGCTTCTAAAGTTTTAAGTAGAGGGTTGTCCAAGCTAAACTTGAGAGGTTTATGGACCCCTTATAGGGTGAAACAGGGCTGCTTCCCCATTTCCCATTTACTGCATGCGGATGATATAGTTTTATTTCTAAACGGTTCAAAGCGATCTCTTCTAGCCGTTAAGAAATTCCTATCTGATTACCAATCCTTGTCAGGGCAAAGGATTAGCATTCACAAGAGTTCCTTTTTCTACTCCAAATCATCTAATGCGAGGATTAGAGGCATTTACTAGTCCATTAGCATATACAAATCTTTTGGTAATCTAGTCTATCTGGCGGTCCCTATTTTCAAAGGCCGAGCTAAGCGATTGTTCTTCGCCCCTCTCTTGGATAAGATGGCAGCAAAGATTAAATGGCTAGTCAGCTAGAATTCTCTCCCAAGCGGGCAGGCTCGCGCTGATTTCATCTGTTCGGAGTAACATCCCTATTCACTTCTTAGTGGCTTCAATTATGCTAAAAAGTATTCTGAAGGATGTGGAGTGGATGTTTGCCAATTTCCTTTGGGGCTGGTGGGATGGTAGGCCGAAGCTCCATTAGCATAAGTGGTCTTCCATTGCTATGCCTAAAGCTGAGGGTGGCCTTGGAATCAGACAACTGAAAGATGTGATGGCGGGTCTTCATTTAAAGATGGCTTGGTCGACCAAGCAAAAGGATAACAATAGTTTATGGGGGCAATTCATCAGATCCAAGTACTCACTCTCCTCTCATCCCAGGTTGGGCAGTCAGCTAGCTCTGTGCTCTCCTATCTAGAATAGAATGATGGACCTCTTCCTAGTCATTGATAATTTGCTTTATGGATTCTAGGGCGGGGAGACTGTAACTTGTGGAGTGTCAATTGGACTGGGCTGGGTCCACTTGATTCTCTTCCTTCTCTTCACATCTCCGATTCCTTGCGTCATATGAAAGTGTCCGACTTTTTGGACGGGGATGGCATTAGACAGGATGCTGCCGTTGTACTCCCCACTTGGCTCAAGACTTACATCGTCAGCGGCAGTTTCTGCACCTCGGACGCCGATGATTCTCTCATATGGCCTCTGGAGCCCTCGGGGCATTTCTTAGCTAAATCGGCTTGGAACATCTCCTGGTTTCATGGTTAGGTCCTCCCCTGGTCCAAAAGGATTTGGAATCCAAAAATCCCCCCCAAAATATCTATTTTCCTTTGGCGGGTGCTTCTCGATGCCCTTCCTATTGATGTCTTGGTGCAGCGTAAGGGTATCCAACTTGCGTCTGCTTGTAGTTACTGTATCGTTGAATCCACTTCAGGACCCCGGACTGAATCACCATCGCACCTTTTCTTTCGGAGCTCCCTTGCAGGCTCGGTGTGGCATCGGACTGCTACTTTCCTTGGGATACAACTCTTCACTCATCTCTCCATCACGAATAGACTGCACTGGTGGTGGCAGAGACCCCTTCCCCCTAGAAATAGGAATCTGATCATTCGTATGGCGTCGGGTTTCATATTGTGGGAGATTTGGAAGGCTAGGAATGCTGCCAGATTCGACAATCGCTTGTGTTCTGCTTCAACTATTTTCCTAAAGGTTCAGTGGTGGCTGCATGCTATTTTTCCCAATATGGACAAAATTTTCCTTCTTCGGCACTAGGCATCTCCTGCTTCTGCTTCCCACGCTGGCCCTTCCTCCCATCTGCCTGTCCGCCCCCCCTCCATTATCAAATGGATCAAGCCTCGAGTTGGATTCCTCAAGCTGAACATTGATGGTTCAGCTCTGGCTAATCCTGGTCGTGCGGGTGGTGGTGGGATCTGCCGGGATCACCATGGAGACCCTATTTTTGCCTTCACATGTGGATACGGTTCTTCCTCTAACAATACGGCTGAAATGCGTGCTGTGCATGACGACATTAAATTCTGTTTGGCTCTCGGGATATCTAACGTCATCATCGAATCAGATTCTAGTTGGGCAGTGTCCGGCCTAACAAAAGTTTCCTCGTCTTCTTGGAAATGGTCTTACTGGCTGGCAAAGATAAGACGTCTCTCCTCTCAGGGGAACTTCTGGATTCTCCACGTTTTTAGGGAAGCTAACAGCCCAGCTGACAGTTTGGCTAAGATTGGCAGCTTAGAACAAATTAACTCCTTTTTCCATGGTCTCGCTTCCCTCCCTCGCTTGATCAAGGGTCAGGTTTTATTGGATAAAATACGTCTTGGTTACATTAGAAAGGTTTCCCACTCTAAATTGTATAACACATGATAGGCAGTCCATCTGCCTGAAATAGGCTTGTGATTTCTCCCCAGCAATGAAATCCTTTGTTTAAAATAAAATAAAATAAGGAGATAATGAGAATGTCGGATGTACAATGTTGGCTCACTCTTGCTCCTTTGAAAACCTTTTGAATTGATTCTTTGGTCTTCTTGTTGTATGGTTTTGGTAAAAGTGTATGTCTTTGAGGAAAAGGTTCAGATCAGTGTTAGCGAAAAAAATTTGAAAAGGGGACAAGGTTTGATGAATTGATCTGAGAAATGGTGATTTCCTCGAGGGCTTGTTTGGATTTGTGGAAAGCTTGTGAAAGGAAAGATTGTTTATCGGGAAACCTTATTTCAAGGAAATTGTGAGAAATGAAACTTTGTTTTCCATGTTTGTTTTTAAATAAGATTTTCCAAAAAACTTTGGGGCATGTTTCCCATTTTATCGTTTGGTCAATAAAAAATTTCTCTTAGTAGTTATTGGCATGTGCCAGATTAACATGTGACACATGGAATGCTCGAAGATAGACAATAGCAGTCGTGGATGCTTCAGGTTAATGGTGTCACACATGACACATGAGGGGTGCTCGAAGTTGTATGATGGAAAATGTGACACATGCAACATATTAGCACATTTGACACGTGGGGACTTGAAGGTAGATGGTGTCATGTGCACATAGGCACATTGACATGTGGCATGCTGTTGCATGTAGCACATATAGAGCAATTGAAGATGGACAATGGCACATGTGACACAGTGGGACATGTGGAGCGCAAGTGAAAGATGGATGGTGGCACATATACGACACAACAAAAGACGGACATGAAAAGTCAGCACATGTGGCACATGTGAGGCCTAAGTGAAGATGGATGGTGGCACACACATGGCACAACAAAAGATGAACAATGGAAAGTTGGCACAATGACACATTTGAGGTGCTTCGTACATGTGAGGCCTAACTGAAAATGGATAGTAGCATATGTGTGGCAAATTAAAAGATGGACAGTGGAACACTTGGATATGTGACACAAGTGAGGAATTTGGAGATGGGCGGTGGGATATGTGTTTAACTCTTTAGAAATTCATTTTCCTTTGCTTGTAGGAAAATGCATTTCTTAAGGGGAGAAGTGGGAAAATAGATTTGTTGATTTTCCAATAAAAAGAGGGAGTGAGAAATAGGGTTTCTCACCAATTCTCACAAAAGTTATTCACAAACAATAGAAAATTAGTTTCATGGGAAATGTTGTTTCCTTTCCTTCACTTTCCATGAATGGAAACAGGCCCCAAGGAAATCATGATTTCTTGAATGGATAATTTGAAAGGATTCATTGTGTGGGTGACACTTAAATATCACAGGTGGATTAAGAGTGTGTCCTAGTGGACAGTGATCTATGCTGATAGATTTTCAAGTTAAGAAAAATTCTAAGTTCTATATTCTTCTTAGGAGAGAATTGCTTCTACTCAAAAATATTTTTGTGAGCTATCTAAGTTAACAAAGTGGTATCAACATAAAGAAAAGTTGGACTGGGCATGGGACCAAGTGTATTGAGAAATGAGCCCAATTGAAGATTTAGAATGGTGTGAGGGTGATTGGCAAATAAACACTATTCAATGTGATCCACCTTGATCATCTAAAGAGGGTTTTTTTCTTGTTTTTTTTTTAAAATTTTTTTAATAATAATGAAATGTGTGTAACAGATCATTGTTAGCAAATCCACACCATTAAATCTACCAGAGTAGATGTGCAACTCCCTATGATTAATGTCGATTCAGGATAACCTATAGGGATGATAATTTTTTATGCAAATATGGAGAATCCAGTGAAAGTCACTACTCCGTTCAAGACAATATTGTAGGGAGTGAATTGCAAAGTGCATTTAAGTGAGATAACATACACAATCCAAAAGAATGGACCAGATCATCAACCCCAGTAAGTTGCAACAATAAGATTCATGGGAGGATGATTCGCCTACACATGTAAGTGCACCAAGACAGATGAAGAGGTTAGCAGAGAAACATGTGGTTCTTTATGCATTGAAGGAATAAAATAATAATATTTCTTGAGCAAGAAAATGAAAAATTGAAGATTGCAAAAGAAATGTGTGAGTCAACAATTGAAGAGGATGGAATAGTAAGATGAGTGAATATTCCAGTTACAATGAAAAATGGAAGAATTAAAGCAGCAATTGCAAAGTTTTCTTAAGAAAATTAAGATTATTTATTTTTTTCAACATTAGGGGGGATCTTGTTAGAAAGTAATTTTTTTTAAAAATAGTGTGGGCTCCCTCTTATTAAATGAGCTCAGGAAATTTAAAAGATAAATATCGTGTTTTGTCAGAAAATGAAAAGGTGTTATGGGAATATGAGCTGTATGTGTGGTAAAAATGGAAAGGTAGTATAGGAAGATGAAATGTATTATGGAAGTTGTAAACTTTATTAATTAAGATACTTCTTTTTTGAGAAGGGTGGGAGCTCACCACTTGTAAGTTTATTGATTGAAACCAAATTTTGTGGAGCCTCTATTGAAGGGGCCAAGCTCCTAAACAAATTGCTATATAGATTGGAATCTCCACACAAAAAAATCTGGAGAGACTCCCCACATAAAGCCCAAACTGACCAAAAAAAAAAAAAAAAGGAAAAAGAAAAGAAAAGAAAAGAAAAGAAAAGAAAAGAATCTAATAGAAGCAACAAAAAAGCAAATAATACTTCTCCCTGGATGGGGTTAGCAGCCAACAGAAGGTAGGGACAGCTGAAAGCTGAAGACTACCATACTCCGATATTGTTGCAAAACATTTGGGAGGACTTGCTGCTGAAGCTGCCATTGTTCTATCATTGGGGCTATTGACGATGATGCTCCACTACTTGCCAGACCTACAGGATTCTTCTTACCATTTCCTAAGTAACCCACTGCTTATGCCGCCATTAATTTGACACCAGGGCCACTAACAATGATTGTCTGCTACTTTCTGAGCTTGCAAGATTCTTCTTGCCAAATTCCTAAGGCACCAATGGCTAATTCTTATACGGTCATATGAGACCAAAGGCGATGACGGACTATTGCAGTTCTGCCATTGTTCTATCATTGGGGCCATTGATGATGATGCTCCACTACTTGCCAGACCTACAAGATTCTTCTTACCATTTCCTAAGTAACCCATTGCTTATACCGCCATTAATTTGACACCAGGGCCACTAACGATGATTGTCTGCTACTTTCTGAGCTTGCAAGATTCTTCTTGCCAAATTCCTAAGGCACCAGTGGATAATTCTTATACGGTCATATGAGAACAATGGCGATGACGGACTATTGCAGTTCTGATGATGCTATTGCAAGGGAGCTAACTTCTCCTGTTGGGACTGCTTCCTACTTTGGATCTACTCCTTAAATCACAGCCTTCTCCCTCTGCTTCAACTGTTTGTAGCGAATGCACCCAATGCCTGAGTTTTTTATTGCCACCATTCCCTTGGTCTCCCTCAGAAGTTCAGTTCAGTTACTGTACACATCATTTACCTTGTCTGAGCTTCCAATGTGGGCTAGACTATTATCCACCATGGAATTTACTTCCCTATATACGTGGCGGATCTTATAATTCACCTTTTGCATTTTTGTCTCCTTTTGTCCAAGCAGATACCACATTTTTCAAGGAGGATTGGGGCATGGCTTCTTAAAGCATTCCATCATCACTCTTCAATCTGATTCTACAATGACATTTTGCAATCCCAGACTAGCACATTGCTTCATCCCGTCGAGCATAGCCCATGTCTCAGCCGCATTGTTCATTTTCCATCCATAATGGTGGTGAAATGTGAAGATGAGCTTACCTGCATGGTCTCTACACACACCTTTCCCTCCTCCCTCCCCCAGACTGCCCGTCATTGATCCATCTACGTTCAGTTTAACCCAACCCTCCTCTAGTCTTTGCCAAAACAAAATTTCAACAGTGCTCCTTCTTCCTACACCTTTTGGGCTTCCATTGACTTCAGACCACTACTCTCCATAAAGGAGCTATTTGAGTTTCCCTGCATTCTTTTGACAGGGCAAGACAACATTGATCTACTTCAGCTCCTAGATATGGAGGAGGTCCAGGAGGTGGCATTCCACATCCTAGGAGATACCATGCCAAGGTCCAATAGTTTACAGGAAGCTTCTTCTCCTCATGTTGGAGCATCATAATAGAGGACATCTAGGATACTTAATTTAGTTGTCATTTAGCTTATTTATATGAGAAGGATATGATGATTAGATGAAAAGCGGCGAAGAAAAAGAATAAAGAGATTGTAGAAAACTTCTCAAAGCAGAAGTTGTAATTCATCGACTAACGAAATATATTTTGATAAAAACCTCCTAGTAAAGTGTGGGAGCTTTTTTTCTCATTTTATTTCCTCCTTAATTTGAAAAAATAATTAATCTTGATTTTCTTCAGAAAACTTTGCAATTGTTGCTTGTAATTCATCTGTTAACATGTTCAATCGTCATGATTTTTTCTCACTGGAGTCCCTTCAATGCGCAAAGAGTAGCATATTGTGTTGTTTCCTTCTTCGCATGTCTAGGTGCAGTTACATGTGTATATGAATTGTACTCCCATGAATTTTATTGTTGCAACATGCTGGGGTTAGTGATCCGGTCCATTCTTTTGGATTGTGTATGTTGGCTCATGTAGATATACTTTGCAATTCACTTCCTACAATACCATCTTGGTCATTTATGACTTGGAGGTTCTCTTTTGTAGCCAATGGATGGGAGAGAAGAAGCTTCTAGATTTCTTGAAACACTTGATTTGGCCTATACCAAATCGAATTCTCATATGTGTTGATACCACTTTGTTAACTTAGAAAGCTGATATTATTTTGAGTAGGAGCTCTCCTCTCTTAAGAAGAAATAGAACATAGAATTTTTCTTGATTTGAATATCTATCAATATAGATCAGTGACCACTTGGGTCATACTCTTGATCCACCCGTGATATTTAGATCTCACCCATACAATGAATTCTTTCAACTTATTCGTTAAAAAAATCACAATTTACTTGAGGAAATCTCCATTTCTCGTGTCAATTCATCAAACATTGGTCCTTTATCAGATTTTTTACAAACATAGATCATTACCTTTAGCTTTGATACCAATTAGTTAATCTTAAAAACTAACACGAAAAAGGCATACACGACGGAAGTAACAAGAAGTTAAAGCACAAAATTGGACTTTGGAGATGTACTGCCATAGAGCTCCCACACTTTTCCAGAAGGGGGCATTTAACAAAGTGTACTTCTTTACTTAATCAATGAGAATTTTCATTTCGAGAGTTCTCTACAATCTCCTTTTTGTTTTCTTCTTCACTTCTCTTACTCCTCACATGCTTCTCATATATTTAAGATAAATAATAACTAAGTAAAAAAATTAAAATATATAAATAAATAAATAAATAAATAAAATAAAAACACTAAGTACCCTAATTAATAAATGTTGTCATGACTATTATGTAGGTTTTGTATATCATTAATCTTATACAATAGGCGAGGCCTGGATGTTTCAGTGGATGCTCCCCCAAATAGTTGTACAGGCCTTCTCAAGTTACAAAATTTCAAGTGGTGTGCTCCCATTGTTCCATTTACCAAAAAAGGAAAAAGAAAAAAAGGTATCCTAATTAATAATAAGGTTTACAATTTCAATAACACGTCATCTTTTCATATTACCATTTCATTTTTCCACACATACATTTCATATTTCCATAATACCTTTTCTTTTCCATCAAAACAAAATATTTACCTTCTCGAATTCTTAAGCTCATTAAATAAGAGGGGCCCACACTAGTTAATTATTATTATTTAGATTACCTTCTAGATTTAGTGCTAGGGGTTAAAAGAAAAGTGCATTAAGGGGGGTGTTGAATTAATGCACTTTCATGAATGTGTATGTATAAATGAAAATGTGTCTATATTGTTGGTTGTGCATGCATGTCTATGAAAAGAAGATTGTAATGTGTGTTGTGCGTTGATTCTTTGGTATTGTTGTTATAATATCTTGGTGAAAGTGTATGTCTTTGATTCCTTCATTGCAATATTTCCCAATTGTCTTCTAAGGGATTGAAGTTTGATAGTTTTGTTAACTTGAAAATCTTCTTTTAAAATGTCCCTTGCTTTGTGGCTTTAATGATTCTCAGAAAGTTGGCATCTAAAACTGCTTGTTAAATTGTTCTTCTTATTTCCCTTCAATTTCTCCACTTTAGCATTTGTGAGAGTGGTGCCATCATTTGGCTTAGTATTTCCAATCTCTACAATATCTCATATATCTTACGATTGAAGTAGAGTCTTCATCTTTATGCTCCAATATTCATAGTTCTCTCAACCATTGCCATCTCCTTTCTTCAATCTCTTGCACCTAGATGATGAATAAACATGGTAAGCTTTGATACCACTTCGTTAACTTAGATAGGTAAGTGTAGATGGAAATTGCTGTAAAGATAAAAATATTTTGAGTAGGAGCACTATTCTTCTAAGAAGAATATGGAACTTGGAACTTCTCTTGATTGCCAAAAGCTTTGCCAAATACAAGTATTTACAGACATTGTAGACTACCCCTAGGTTTCTCTAGACTTCTCTACAATTAACTCCTCTTCTCATATTTTCAAGCTAAATTTAATGATATAAATAGTTCCAAGGAGAATTTAAGCTTTCCAAGGACATACACTTTCACCAAGACTCTATAACAACAATACCTAAAAATCAATACACAACACATAATATAATCTTCTTTTCCTAGACATGCATCCACAACCAACAATATAGACACATTTTCATGCATGCATACATACACATGAAAGTGCATTAAGTCAACATCAATAACTGAACTCCTAAGGGTTGATGACTAATAACAAGTCTTATGGCAGTCGACTAGCTATAAGTTATAACAAGTGATACAGGAATTAAATTTGACAGGCCATCATCGTACTTGCACATGTGAATGAATTCAAAACATAGTCCAAAGACATTGGCATTACGCCTTTAGTGTATGGGTAGCATGAAACTTGCATATGTGGATGCTCATGATTCAAATCGAAAAAAGAAGTGCAGAACATTTACGGTTTGTGCTGGACAATCAAAATTTCAAATGGAAAGAATGTAATTAGAACTTGCTCAAATAGAGATTAACTGATTGATCAAAAGATATAGAACCAATAGAAAAGTTGTAATATTTGTCTCATTCTCTATGTGCATGTACTCAATTGTGCAACCTTGGTGCAACCAGCAATATGATCTTCGCTACGATCTTGTGTGGCCAGAAATGCAATTCAGGCTCAAAACTTGTTCATGAAAAAAAAAGAGATTTCACACTAGCCTTTCTTGCACATACACAAGCAACCCTGGAAGAATTTTTGCAAGGAAAATCATACAACTATGTACACAAACCAATTTGAATGTAAGTTGCAAGAGAAGAATCATAAATGAAATAAGATGTTATGACATAAATTTCTTCAGTTTTCCAAAGTTGATTTTATGCCACAAAAGTTAATATAGGCAAAGTTAAGACCATGAACCACCCTACTTATTAGCAATTTAAATTAATGAATTTAGGAAAATTTCAGGCAGCATCATATTTAATCAGTTACTTGTGACATAAAAGATAGATTCTGACCTTTTACTATTTAAGGTCTGATTCCAATAGATAAAAATATTGATGCAATTGGAATCTGTCTTCATGATATTGGTACAAATAAGATGGTAGTATTAATTTCCTAAATGCAACATCAACTAAAGATTTAGCAAGTGGAACAAACTTCCCATGGTTCAGTGAATCTGCCAGCCATCGTTTAGTGATGTGGACGACAATGTGTTATCTTGTGGATAGGGGGAGAGACTAACTACACAGTTCGTAGAGGCACGGGCCACGGTTTACTGATATAGACCACTGTCTGTGATTTTCAAAGAATGGAATTGCCTCATAAACAGTCCATTGGGGGGTGGGGAGTGGTTGTCGGACCACAGATTGTGAACTGGGCCATGGTGCAGGTGGAAGCCAAGGTGCATCGACCTGGTTGGGTTGGTGGCTTATATGTGTATAGTTTATACGAGCTGCAACAGCAGTGCACTTTTGAAGGCAGGAGAGGATGGATGGAGGGACACAGATGGCGCAAACAGAGGAAGCTTTCAACATGGATCAGCAGGCCAGACAAAGGTGGACGGGAGAGGTACAGTCGCTGAACATCCAGAGTCAGATAGAGGTGGGGAATGGAGATAAGAGGTGGGGAACATCCAGAGTCAGATGGAGGTGCAGCCGCGGAACATCTATTCTTTTATTGTTATCATCGCTAACAAGTTCTTGATGGTTACACAATCCTACTTTGCTAGGGAAGCATTTTGACAGTGGAATAAAAAGAGAGGTGCAAAATTAGACATTTTTAGTTGAATAAGAAATGCATAGATTAAATAATGGGCAACAAGGAGTTGGAAAAATAGAACAAAACACACCACATACCAACTTATTAGATCTCCATTGACACCAAAATGGAGCAAAATTCAAGAGCAACACAGTATGACAAGTAATAAACAAAGACCAAATAGAGATACATTCATGAGTAGAAAACTGGTCCTTATGAACCCTTAATCCACACAGTCAGTTGGGGTCACTTTTTGGGTATGGCAACCTTTCTTTGTTTACCTTAACTGTTAGGACAAGTACACATTCAGCTGAAAGTGCAGCTAGCTATACATAGGCTAGATAGATCACCTAGATTATCTAAGCATGTATTCTACATGTATGGCTCTTTTATATAAATGAGTTATTTGAGTTGAACACAGATACACAATGCAGCCCTATAGTGGCCCCCTATAGGAAAAATAAAAAGTCAATAGGGACCCTTTTCCACTTGCACCAATGGTCTTAACAAGCAATGTTGTTAGAATCCTATGATTTATGGTACAATTTGAGTAGAATATTAAGAAAAATGATTTCAATCCCACCTTTGTAACACCCTGAAAATCGGGGGTCGAGCATAAGCTCCACTCCCGATTTCCAACGCATCACTTATGCAACATAAATAATGATGATTGAGTGTTGATCGTATGAGTGCATTAAACATGAGTGGGATTATACCAAAACAGCATATCATACTCCAGAGACAGTTAAATTATGCAAGCGGAAGACTGTGTTAGATATATAACATATATAAACTATTGTAAGTCTCCAGAGTGTGAACATGTTACCAGGTTAAATATATACATATATACTCCAAAAATGAACAAAAAGAGTATACATGAGTGCTCCAAAAGTGTAAAATGACAAGTGTCATGGCGTCTAATCAACCTCTCTGTAATCCCGTCGATCAGAACACGGTCTACATAGACCCGCCTAATAGTTGCCTATAGGAGAAACCCTCCTCATCATCATGAAAGTCCGGCTCCGCTTCATAAGCAGCACCATCATCTGGAACTAAAATAAGGACTGGTTGGTGTGTACAACACCGTCCCGTAATGTGGGAGTGAGTGATCAACTCAGTAGAATCATAGAGCAAAGGTTAACATGTTATCAATTCAGTCAAGCAGTAATGATAAAGTAAGCAAATCAACCATTCCTAAATACTGTGATTAATGCAAGGATGAGATGCAATAATGATGCATGCCCTCACCAACATACTCCCTCGTGCGACACCATCTTACGTTCGTGGTATGCTTTCGTCCCTCAAGTGCTCCACATCTTCCAGGCACATGCAATGCGATATGGGCATGATTACCGAGTTGTTATTAGTCCTTTCATACAGAAGGATTGGGAAACTAAGCTGTAAGACCCGTATCTTGGTCCGTACCTTTCCGTACACTTCCGCGATCTTACCGGTCGGATTCCGGCAACCTTCGACCCTTAAACGATATCGACGCGTGACCCTGATTCATGTACCGACAACCCGAGTCGACTCAACCCGAGACCGATACCATAGCGACCGCACCGTCGCCGCGGTTCCGATACCGCGACTCGCACGCCAAGGCGATGCCCTGGTCAAGAGTTATGGGCCAACGTTCGGTGCGAGAAAACGCCACGCGTTACGAAAATCAAGGGAATCTCTACGATGTGTCACATCAATCACATCAATCCCATCAATCAATCACCCATCAATCCATCACATGTCAAGTACACATCACTTCCATCCCTTTTCCCAAGCAACCACAAAAGTCTTCACCACCCATACCTCTCTTACACAAAAAGCCACAAAAGTCTTCACCACCCATACCTTTCTTACACAAAAGCCACAAAAGTCAAGTTTTTCTTACACAACCATCACTCACCCATCCATCCATCACTCTCTCTCTCTCCCTTACATCACTCTCTCTCCTTCTCTCTTTCTCATTTCAAATTTCCAAGCAACAAATGAGCTCTAGGAGACTCCATACGTATGGAATTTCTCCAAATTCCTAAGCTCCAAGTGGCCCACCTTCCTACCCCAAAATCTCCCATCTAAACCCTCCATTCTTTATCTTAACCATTGAAGTTGAAGCCAAGGTGCCAAGGGACCCCTAGGAGCGAGAAGATCGGACGGTGGGTGCCTCTATAGGGTAGTTTTACTTGTTTTTATGGTGGACCAAGTGAGGCCCACCAATCAATGGTGTGGATCTCACTTGGGACCCTAAAATGTGGCCGATGGACCACTTGGATCATCATGATCATTCCATGATGGGGCCATTCTCCATGGACCCCATCATGATGTTTATTTTCATTTAGATAAGTCATCTAGACGGCCTATATCGGTGGAGAATGGATCTCCACCGTTGATTTACATTTTCAATGGTCCCATATGCAAAGGATCCATTTATTGTAAAATTTTCTTGTAAGGGAGGACCCATAATGTCGGGGTCCCTCCATCACAAGCCGTGTCCCACTCTCCATGTCTCTCTCTCTCTCTTTTATTGCTTTCATTTTATTTTATTTTAATTTATTATTATTTTTTTTATGCTATAGGATGGTGGCCCACTTGAATGGATCCCATCTTGATGTATTTATTTTATTCAAGTGGGGCCCACCTTAGACGTTATTCCCATGCCGCCCATCATGTGGTGGCCCACTTCATCAGGGCCCACCATTAAAATATATATATATATATATATATATATATATATATATATATATATATTATGAACCGTCCAGCGTCTGGGACGCTGGACGTTGTAAAGAAAATTAGAAAAAGAAAAGAAAAGAAAGAAGGGCTTTGGTGGCCCACTTGTATAGGCCCCACCGTGTTGTACCCAGACAATCCAAGCCGTCTACCCTCTTACTTATAGAGTTTTAACCGGTGGATAGAAGTTTGGGGTTGATTGGAAGACCTGGTGGGCCATAGCATCAAATAATGCACCTCGACCATTCAAGGATCCATTTTCTCATTTTATTCATTTTCTAGCGTCAAAAAAATCCAAACTCTGGACTCATTTGGACGGCCTCGGGCCACTGATCGCTATAGCTGGAGTGGATTTTCAGAAAGCGGGCCCCACACGTATTTTTTTGTCAAAAAATTGAAATTCAAGAGAGAGAGAGATGGAGTGAGGCAGCAGGATGCTGCTGCGTCAGGCGCTGGCAGCGCCTGCACGGCTGCCAGGCGACGGGCGGGCGGACCCCGTGGACCCACGGCTCCAGCCGTGGGCCCCACCTTGATGTTTATATGACATTCAAACCGTTCATCGGGTGGGCCACCCTCTAAAGTGGCCCCCCTCCAAAAATGGGACAGATCTAAAACTCAGGTGGCCCACACCACGTGAAACAGTAGAATTGAGTGTTGCCATTGAAAATTTTCCTGGGGCCCACAGAAGTATTGGATCAAGCTGAAATTTATGTCTTCCCTTCATCCCGGTCCAAGTGACCTTATGAACGGGTTGGATGGCATCTAAACATTTGGGTGGGCCCCACATGGGACCCACAATGTAGCGTGCCTTAAGACCACCGTCCAGTGGACGGTGGCGCCCACCTTGATGTTCCAGCATCTCCACCGTCCAGCGGACGGTGGAGCCTTCCTTGTTGCGTGTGCCCCGCCTGGCCGGCGGTAGTGGGACCCACCATGATGCCTGTAGTGCATCCAGACTGTCCATCCATTTGATGAGATCATTTTAAGGCTTGAACTAGTGGTGAGATGGACCATTCATATATGGGCTAGGCCCATTTGATTTATGAAATGTTTATGGGCTAGGCCCATTTAATTCATCTAAGGCCTATGAACTTGGGCCCACCTGATATGTAAAGCCTATGAGCTTAGGCTAACTTGACATTTAAGGCCCAAGAACTTAGGCCCACTTGATATGTAAAGCCTATGGGCTTAACTTGATATTTAAGGCCTATGGGTCTAGGCCCAATGGATATGATCTAAGGCCATGTGACTAGGCCATTTGATGTACTTCTAGGCCCATAAAATTGGACCTATTTGTTGCATTCTTAAAGCCCATGGAAGTGGACCCATTTGTTATATTGTAAGACCCATGGGACTACACCTATTTGATTAAGAAAGGGGCCATGGGATTAGGCGCACTTTGATATGCATGCAAGCTCATGGATTAGGCCCATTTGATATACATTTGGGGGCCCAATTGGTGTGGCCCATTTGATACATATTAGACTCATGTGACTAGGTCCAATTGATGCAATCCAAGGCCCACGGGTTTTGACCCATTGCAATGCACATAAGACCCATTGGTGTGTCTCATTTATGTGGCCCATCTGACGAATAAAAGGCCCATAAGCTATGGCCCATTTGATATATATGTAAGGCCCAATGGGAGGAACCTAAGGTCCATTGCAATGTGTAAACCTAATACCGATTATGTAGCGGTGTTTTAAGAAGATCGTACCTGGGATGCAGTGTCAGTTTGACGTCCACATTGCGAGTGTAATGTTGGTTGGATGTCCACATTACGACTCTCCTTAGGGTTCATTACTGGGCTGTACTTATTATGTATATGCCGTCCAGGTCCATCTGCATTGTGAGATAGTTCATTTTATTACATCATGTTTAGTACAGTTTCATGACTCATGATCATACGCATCATATGTATGATTGACGTGAGAATTGTCTGATCATAGCATTTGCCTCCGGGCAGGTTGTTTATGAGCTCCCGGTTAGGCGGTATTGCCCTACATGAGCGCACGATATGCGCAGGATTTGTTGCATGACTGGATAGCGTGAATCATGCATTTCGCATTTGTGTGACATGGTTATTGTACGCCCTAGCGACATCAGGGCCGTAGCCTCCACAGACGCATCGTGGTTGGCAGGATTGGATATCGAAAATCTTGTTCTACATGGGATACTATAGATATTCCTGGGTGAAAGTCCCTAAACCCTTATGGTACCAAGAGGTTGCTCCAACGTCTAGACCGAGTGGGTAGATGAGCGTTGAGTGCCGAATACCAGACGGTTACACTCTCCACTGTGTCGTGGTCGGTTGGAAGGGGGTGCTCCCTTACCCGCCCGAGAGTAGGGGGCAATGCTAGGCTGAGTTTGACCAGCTCGAGGAATGGGTCCGCTATCGACGAGTCGCGCCCGATATTGGCAGACGGATAGTGAGTGTCACGCCCCAAACCCGGAAATCGGATTCATAGGAATCCCGATCGCCGAATCCGGTGCCGACAGCCTCCGTAGTACCCCATTCTCGGCTCTTAGCATTCAAATGCCAGGTTCCGATCCTGGGATCCTACAAGGAGGATTTTTCTTTGTACATATAACTAGTAATAAGCATAACCACAAGATTACCCAATTCACAACAGCAACATTGTCATCACATATTCACTAATATAATCATTTGAATACAATACAAAAAGGGAAATACATAAATAGATAATCAAGCTTCAGAAGACCACCGCACGCTCCAAGCTCAACACTGCTGCAGCCTAACATCACCTGCACGCATCTATCGTGCATAAGCTTATAGAAAGCTCAGAGGGTGGTGTAAGTGTGTGCACAAGGTAAGTGCCAAGTATTCAATACAATGCTATAATCATACGATACCGGAAAAATTGGTAATCCATAAACCATACAATGTCTAAATAAGCAGAAACACTAACAAGAGCAGAAATTATCAGAGTAAGCGGAAATACTGACAAGATGTAAGTCATACGATAACAGGGTAAGTGGAAGTATGGACAAGTCTATAAGTTAATCAATATCAGAATACGCAATATAGAACAACTATGCGATAAGGAGTCATAAAGAGCTAAATAGCAGATGTCGAGAATGCAATGCAATGTACAAATCCTGCTAAATCTATCCAGGCCATATAAGTGCAGAAATAACAACCCAAGATGCCATATGCCTGCGGACGTAATATAATATGCGATGCGAATGAAATAACCATGCTGGAGTGTGAAGTCGGGATGATAGTACGTAGTATCGCAGGCTATGGGGTCCACCACAAGGGACTTCTATCCAAACCAGTCCCATACCTAAATTTGGATAGTCAGACTCATTATGATAAACTCCTGATCTCAGGCTAGTCGCGCGCCCAACCGAAATCCTTGCCATAACGAAGGTACACAACAATTAGTTGCGCACCACCAGCCCGAGTGGATAGTGAATGAATGAATGAGCATGCATCCCCTACTCAATAAGTCCACATGTCAGTACGGTTCCTCTCTGAGAAATCACCGGGGTCTAGTACACTCTAAACCAGATCGCCGCCACATCGAGCGCAATAAGGTAAGTGGAAGAGACCTCACTATCCGTCTGCCAATATCGGGCTCGACTCGTCGATAGCGGACCCATTCCTCGAGCTGGTCAGACTCAGCCTAGCATTGCCCCCTCCTCTCGGGCAGGTAAGGCCGCACCCCCTTCCAACCGACCACGAAACAGTGGAGAGCTGCAGCCATATGGTAATCGGCACACGGCGCTCATCTACCCACTCGGTCTAGACATTGGAGCAACCTCTGGAACCAAGAGAGTTTAGAGACTTTCACCCAGGGATATCTATAGCACCCCATGTAAAACAGATTTCCGGTGTCTCATCTGGCCATCCACGATATGCCTGTGGAGGCTACGGCCCTGATGTCGCTAGGGCATACAGTAATCACAACACACAATGCAAGATGCATGAGTCATACAATCCAGTCATGCATCAGTCCTACGCATACCGTGCACTCATGCGAGACAATCTCCGCCTATCAGGGAGTCTCATATCATCCTACCCAATGACATATGCAATGGTCAATCACATCTCATAACAAACATGCAGATGATGCGTATGGGCATGTATCATGATGCTATGCTGACACATACTCATAATCAGTATCAACAATCGGCCTCGATAATGTGGACATTTAACCAACATTGCCCTAAGGAATGACCCACATAAATCCAAACATATAATGGGCCCACGACCTTACACAACGGCCTAATATACAATACAATGGGACTTACTCAAGGGTTACATGTACACAACAGGTGGGCCCTGTTCATGGGCCTAACATACATCACAATGGGCTTTTTCACCCGGCCCTCAAATGCATCACAATGGGCCTCATCACCTAGGCCTCAATATACATCACATTGGGCCTTAGACACGGCTGAATACACATCACGTCAGGCCTCAAATATGGGTCGCATGTACATCACATTGGGCCCCTACAATCGAAATCAGTAATTGGCCATCATAATTGGTAATCGGTCATGATAAACGGCCTCGATCGCTAATCGGCAATCGGTCAGGATAATCGGCCTCGATCGCTAATCGGTAATCGGTCATGATAAACGGCCTCGATCGCTAATCGACAATCGGTCAGGATAATCGGCCTCGATCGCTAATCGGTAATCAGTCATGATAATCGGCCTCGACCGCTAATCGGTAATCAGTCATGATAATCGGCCTCGACCGTCAATCGACAATCGGTCATGATAATCTACCTCGACCGCTAATCGGTAATCAGTCATGATAATCGGCCTCGACCGTCAATCGACAATCGGTCATGATAATCTACCTCGATCGCTAATCGACAATCGGTCATGCAAATCAGAATCGATAATCGACCCTGATCGATAATCAGCCTTGATCGATAATCGACAATCGGACATGACAAATCAGAATCGGTAATCGATAATCGACGCAAGGCGGGGTCCATAGATGGACGGCCGATGATGGTCCAAGCATTATCAATGAGGCCCATTCGTTTGGGTTAACCCACTAGAGAATGATGAGAATGGGCCTAAACAGGCTTAAGGGAAGGTCACAATGTGGACATCCAACCATCATTACCCATCAATGTGGACATTTAACCAACATTTCCCTAAGGAGTGGCCTACATAAGGCCAAATATATAATGGGCCCCTGGCCTCTCACAAGGGCCTCATACACAACATAATGGGCCATGAATACATCAAGTCGGGCTTCATTTAAGGGTTGAAATATATGGTCTTCAAATATACAATAGGTGGGCCCTGTACATGGGCCATAAATACATCACATCGGGCCTTATCCATGGGCCGAAAATACATCAAATGGGCCACAACCCATGGGCCTTAATACACAACGGGTGGGCCCTACACATGGGCCTAATATACATCACAGGCAGGTCCTGCACATGGGCCTCAAATATACTTCATGATGGGCTGCATCAATGGGCAGCACCAGTGGGCCGTCATATACATCAAGTGGGTCGCATCACATGAGCTTCATGCATGTCAAAGTGGGCCTCAACAATGGGCCACACACACATCAAGATAGGCCTAATCACATAGGCCTCATATAAAACAAAGTGGGCCTCAACAACGGGCCACACACACATCGAGATGGGCCACAGCATATGGGCCGGAAGTACATCTCATTGGGTCTTACCAAATAGGCCAGAAATACATCACAATGGTCCTCATCATATGGGTTATAAATACACAATAGGTGGGCCCTGCACATGGGTCTCATATTTATCAAGGTGGGCTGCATCAATGAACGACATAGATATACAATACATGCATCAATGGTAGGCCCCACGTGGCACCATCGAAAGTTGGACGATGTGAATATAGAATATGTACCCCAAGGTGGACCCCATCACATGGGCATAATATGCATAACAGGTGGCCCCGCGTACACAACAAATGGGCCCCTACGTTGTGGTGGAGCTCACAACACTTACTGATGTGATACAACAGCTACATAGCTGGAGTGAGGTACACCAGTCAATCTGCTCACAGCAGGTGGGTCCCATTGATCTAGACAGATGGGCAGAGTGGATATAGAATAAATATATCAAGGTGTGTCCCATTAATCTAAACAGATGGACGGCTTAGAGAAATACATGCATCACGGTGGACCCTCGGTATGGACGGCATGGAATGAAGCACATGCATCAAGGTGGGGTCCACGTCCCCTTATTGGACGGACGGAGTGAATATAAAACACTTACACCAATGTGGGTCCCACCAAACTTGCTGACGTCAACACATCAGCTAGAAAGCTGGTGTGGGACCCACAAACCATGCTACCCTCAATGCAGCCGCGAGCTGTTGGTGTGAGGTACTCCATCCAATCACGTACTTCACGGTGGGGCCCACAGACGTCATTACAATAGCATATCTGGTGGTGTGACCAGCAGACAGATGGTGTAGGTACTCGCATCCAGTGGGTCCCACGTGGTGGCCCACACAACGGATGGATAGAATGGATATAACACATCATCTTAGAGGACTTCCTGGACAGCGCACAGCTGCTAGACCTGGCCTATTCTAGGCATCAATCAGATGGACGGTTTGGGTGAAATACATGGCCCTGGTGGGCCCCACTTACACATGGGTCATCACGCAGGTGGACGATCCTAAACATCCCAAGTCAGGTGGGTTCCCACGTCCTTTAGATGGACGGTGTGGGATCTCACACGTGCAGGGTGGGACCTGCAGGTGGATGGCGTGGAATACAGATACATTACGGTGGTCCACACTGCTGACATCAATCAGCAGCTACAGCTGCTGGGACCCACCATTTGGATGGACGGTGTGTATAGAATACATATATCAAGAGGACCCCACCCATCACCGTCCAATCCGGGTGGACGGCTGGATTAAACACACTATCAAGGTGGGTCCCACAGCACCGTCCAGACGCTGTCAGGACAGATGGACGGTGTGGGTTATTCCATACATCAAGGTGGATCCCACGTGAGACCTGCCATACACGTGTTATATATATTATATAATAATATATTATCATATATATATATATATATATATATATATATATATATATAACAATGACTAGCATCCAGGCCTGGATGAATGGCCTGGATGGAAAACACATATATGAAGGTGCATCCAGCACCGTCTGTGTGTTGGATGGTGGGGACACAGTACAGATGTGGTGGGGTCCACACAGGTGGCCCACCCAGCTCGGGATCTAGCTTGTCTTTGTATTTCCCTTCATCCAGGGCCTGTCTAGGAGGGATAGCCTGGATACAACACGTGTCATGCTGGGTCCACATCCAACACCGTCTGTATGGTGGACGGCCTTGCTAAAATACATTATCACATGGTCCCCACGTACTGGGCAGCCGTGAATACAACAAATGTGTCAGTGGGCTCCACCGTGCATCTGGTAGGTCCAGCATCGTCCCAGGTTTGGTGGACGGTGTGGATTCAACACACGTTTGGTGGGCCATCACATAAGGAAAAGAAGAGAGAGAGTGGAAGAGAGAAACGGATGGAGGAGGGGGGCCTGCCACTATGGGCCCCCTCAATACAATGCATATATCAAATGGGTCCCACCACAAGTGGGCCCTCAAATCATTAAAAAAAACCAAATCTTAAATCACCCACAAAATAAAAAGAAAAAGAGAGAAATAAGGAAAGAAAGAAGCACCCACCTTTGATCTTCCCTTCCTTCTTTCGCCAATGCATGATAGAGCTCCAAAGGTACAATTCCAACGGTGGAGATCGATTTTAGAGGGTGGGATTAGATGGTAGGAAGGTGGGCCACACTAGCTCTCTCATGGGGAGCTTGGACGTGGGTGGCTTGGGAGGAAAAATGTGAGAGAGAATGAAAGAGAGAGAAATGAAAGATGTGATGTGAAGAGAGAGAGAGAGGGATGGATAAGAGAGTGATGGAGTGATGGGGAGAGAGATGGGTGAGGTGATGGGAAAGTTGACTTTTGGGGATGGGTAGTTGTACTTAGGGATGGGTGTACTTGGGACAAATGATTTGATTGATGTGATGGATTTTCTTGGGATTAGCAACGCGCGGTATTTTTCTTGAACTGAACGCAGGCCCACATCTCCTGGCCTGGGTATCGCCTCGGCGCGTGAGACACGGCATCGGAACCGCGGCGACAGCGCGGTCGCACTGGTACAAGTCTCGGGTCAAACTGACTCAGACCGACAGGATCTGACTCAGGATTGCGCGCAACGCCGGTTGCAGATCGCGAGTCACCGAAAATTGATCGGAATGACCGTGAAAGCCTCAGGGACAGTACGAATTAGGATACGGGTTTTACAGTGAGGTCTCTTCCACTTACCTTATTGCGCGTGATGTGGCGGCAATCTGGTTTAGAGTGTACTAGACCCCGGTGATATTCCATATTTTGAGCTGTATTGATGTATGAACATAGATGAGGACTTGTATGCTTGAGCTGCATTGCACATCGCATGGCCTTAGGATGGCCGATACCATTCATGTCTTGCATCGCATAGCCTTGTTACGGCTCATGATATTATAGATCCATCTGCATATTCCGCTTTACTTTAACATTGCATGTTCATATTACTACCTTGCGCACACACTTTCACCACCCTCTAAGCTTTCTGTAAGCTTATGCACGACCGTTGCGTGCAGGTGACGTTGGATCGCAGCAGCGTTGAGGCAGGAACACGTTGCAGAGCGTTTGGAGTTTTTAGTTCTTTACTATTGTATTTCCCTTTATGCTTATTGTACTTGTAAAGTTTTTGATCATAGTGGAAATGTAATGGAGTTCTTGGTTGTTGTTTGTGGGTTATGCCTTTGGTTATGCTCATCACGAATCAGACTGACATTGAAAATCCTCCTCGTAGCATCCCAGGATCGGAACCTGGCGAATGAGAGCTAGGAGCCGAGAATGGGGTTCTACAGAGGCTGTCGGCGCCGGATTCGGCGATCGGGAATTCTGTGAGCCCGGTTTTTGAGTTTGGGGCGTGACATAAGGTACCTCCCTTATATCATTCCCAAACAAGGATCCTGTCTAGGGTCGTCACTCCTAGTTAATCTCATACAATGATGCGGTTCTAGGTCTCTGGAAGGGATGTCAGGGTTGTTACATGCACTCGTTGCACTACTCCCCCATCACCTTATCATTATAGGCCTCGTTTATACTCTGTTTACTATGGGAAGGCTCGTCACCTCTCCGCAGATTCAGAGTATGCTCGAGGTCACTACAAAGGGTTGCCAGGGCTGTTACACGCACTCGTTGCACCGCTCCCCCATCACCTTATCAATGTAGGCCGACAGCTCGAATATAGTGTCCCATACCACCATAATCGGCTCACGAGTCTGGATTACTCACTGGTCACTACGGGGAGGTTCGTGGCCCCAGCGTAGGCCGACAGCTTGACCACGGTGTCCCATACCACCATGCCCGACTCATGAGTCTTAATGGATCAAGGTACCATGGTTATCAGGGTTTTCACTGGTAAGTTCAGTACCCTAGGTTCAAGCAGTTATGACCAATACAAGGTGAACATACAACGGTCAATCGGGTTACTCGACGAGTTCGACTAGTACGAGTGTCCGTTGAGTTGTACGACATGAAGTGCATAAGCACTTCGTATGGCCTAACCACTTTCGACAAGCAACGCACGACTCGGGTTCATCAAAGACGTCTTGCGTGGCAAATAGAGGCTAACCACGAGCTCAAATCTGTTACCGATTGCCTGGACCATAGCATAGCCCCAAACACATTCCATATTAACCAGTAAACATGTACAGTAGCCAGAACAGAAATAACCAATTAATTCAAACATATTTCCCAACATGTTATAAGATACAACATGAACAAGAATCCACATGCATGCATTTCAAAGTAAAGTGACTAAGTTAAACAACTTGCATGGAAGAAATCATAAACATCGCTAAGGTAGTTGAGAATCCTATTTCAACACCCAAGTAGAGCATTATTTACTACGTATATACTCATACAAGCATTTATACAAACACTTAGACTACACATCTTAGCCTACACATCATATGTTGGCTAAAACCTGTATTAGGGCGAATCCTTTCGCCAAACAGATACTACATCCATAAGTCGCATGTATATACGACAAATACTCATGGCAATTATATTTACAAAATTTATACGTATACGTATTTTCTACAAATACCTAAAATGCATAAAATTCCATATACTTCGTATGTATTCGAAATGAAAAACAGACAACATGTTCTACATGTGAAATAGCATCCTCGTCAATAATCTACCATTAGCCGACAATGAAAGCTTTGAAAAATGACAACCTAAGCGTCTAAAATCCACACCTTACGCCGTAGAAGTGTAACGAATTCAATAGAGACTAAGTCTTTGTCAACGACTGATTGGCAACCTACAATATGATTTAGGTTAGCTACTTCACCACTTGCACCAATTGAAACCCTAGAACAGGTTAGGGTTAGGCTTTCTTACCTAAGAACGAAGTTAGAATCGAAAAGGCGATTAAATCGTGATGGTTAAGCACGTAGGATAGCAGGGTAGGATAGCAGGAAGATCTTCCCACTTCTCTCACACTTTCTCCCTCTTTTCTCTCTTCTCTCTCCTAGGTTTTTCCAAATTCGTATGAGATGAGAGAGTGAGGGTTTAAGGTCCTTATATAGGCCCAAAACTCTCCAAATTAGACTCAGGGCCATGGTATACTTAGGTTATGTCGAAATACGGACTGTTCCGTCTCAATGGAGCACTTTTGGAGGTCCTGTTACTGTGTGCGGTCAGACTTAAGCTTATAGATGCTGGATCTTGATCAAGTTAAGTTTTCAGTTCGATCGGATTTCCAGATCGACCGTGGCGGATCAGTTTCGGTTCAACGGTTACTGAAAGTCGATCAGAGCCACAAGTGCTATGACATGTATGGACCACCTATCCTGATCCGAGGGCGAATTTGGGTTGAAATCTAACGGTCAGAACGCTTATAAACATCGCGCAAGCGACACGTTCCAGATTACTTAAAATTATATTTAATTTCTTAAAATTTTTCGTTTTCTCACTCTCTTCACTCTGGACTCAAGGAAATGGTCTCAGGACATCGTTTGGGCTTGATTTTCGAGATGATAGTCAAGTCCAACTAGGCGGTCATAATTGTCTAAGTTCATCGCTATTAGACTTTCGACGTGCGGTGCAGGTCCGATACGAAGTTTTAAAGTGCTCCAGAGAGCAACTGGGTTTAGAGATTGATCCTGGATTTGAGGATAGCATAATGTTATTGATTCTACAGGTTTTGGGTCTTACGGATCGTATTTAAAGTGGTTGGTGCTTATTTCACAGGTAATCTAGTGTAGCGCTAGTTAATTCACGTTAAATTTCTAAAGAATTTCGTTCTAAATGATTTCTTTGGCTTTGAACTTAGGTTATGAGATGTTACCAAGGTGTTATGGTTGACCCATTGCCTAAGGACGTCTAAATTCGGGTTGGCAAAAATCCGGGGTGTTATAACCTTGAATCCATTTTTAGATGAATCTTACAATTCTATGTTTTGAATCCAATGAATTACGATTCAAATCCTGATTTATGATTCAAATTGTACTTGTTATCTTGTATTTTAAGCTTTACTTGGCTTTCATTTTATGTTTTTTTTTTAATAATTTTAAATTGGTGGGGGCTATAAGAATCATTTAGAAGAGGTCAATTAAGAGATTACATGATGGATATTCTCTTCAATGTTAAATTATTATGTATTTTCTTGTAATTTCTTACTTCTCAAATTATTGACCATGCTAATTGCTTGTGAGATATCCAGCCTCATGCAGACCATCGCGTACATGAGACTCCCAACTGCACTCGCATACATCACATGTGACATGTCTGAAATCTCCTCTTCTGTGCTTGAATATGATTTGGCTGGCAACTTAAAGTGACCTAGTAGAGGCGTGCTAACTGCCTTAACACCTTCCATGTGGAACCTCTCTAGCACCTCCTACACATATCACCTCTAAGACAGCCATAGCTTCCTAAAATATGTCTTTGTGAATCTCCATGCCTAAGATCTTCTTCACAAAGCGTAGATCCTTCATATCAAACTCCTTGCTTAATAGAGACTTGAGCAAGAGTATCTCCTTCTTGTCCTTTGCAGTAATCAACATGTCATCAACATATAGCATTAGTAGAATGTATGACTCATTCTTAAGCACCCTGTAATATACACAGCAATTGTACTCACATCAGATATAACTAATCTCTACCATGTAGGAATCGAACTACTTGTACTATTGCCTTGGAGACTACTTTAGCCCATAAATGACTTCTTCAGCCTACACATGTTATCTTCCTTACCAAGCTCCTCGAATCCTTCTGACTACTTCATGTAAATAACTTCCTCCAAGTTCCCATGTAGAAATGCCATTTTCACATCAAGCTGCTCCAATTCCCATTCCTCTGTATCATACTTGTTGGCATTCAACATAGATGCCTCATCGAAGATGACATCTCTGTTTATGACCACATTTTGAGAAACTGCATCCCAAAGCTTGTAACTCTTAATACTTTTCTCCTACCCGATAAAGATGTACTTTCTAGATTTGGGATCCAACTTCGTCCTTTGTCCACTCTGCACGTGAACGTATACTGGCTACCCAAAAATCCTCAACCCTGAGTAATCAATGTCCTTTCCTGTCTAGACTTCCTTCGCAACTTTGGAGTTGAAAGCTGTAGATGGTGATCGATTCACAATAAAGCATGAGATGCTAACCGCCTCTGCCTAAAAGCTTTTAAGCAACCCCACATTTAACTACATCATTGTCGCCCTCTCCAATAGAGTTTTTTTCATCCTTTCTGCTACCTCGATTTGTTATGGGGTTCTTGGAGTTGAGAAGTACCTTGTGATGCCTTGTTCCTTGAAGAATTCCATGAATTCTGAATTCTGCCTTTCTGTACTCTATACCGTTATCTGACATGAGACACCTAACCTATCTCCTGGTTTGCTTCTCTACTTTCGCCTTCCATTCCTTGAACTTGGAGAGCACCTCAAATTTGTGCCTTAAGAAGTAAACCCAAACCTTCCTCGAGTAATCATCTATGAAGCTCATAAAGTATCGTGCTTCTCCCTTAGACGGTACTGCCATAAGCCCCCAAACATCAGAATGTATGGAATTGAGCATCCCACTGCTAGTCTATGTAGCAGGCTTGAACCTTACCCCGCACTGCTTCCCATAGATGCAATGTTTGTAGAAATCCACCTTGCATCCCATAACTCCCTTCAACAGTTTCTGTTTATGGAGTTCCATTATGCCCCTCTCGCTCATAGTTTATAGTTGCATATGCCACAAATTAGCGTCATTTGTGCCAAATTCTATGTGTGAGGTGCTAGCTACCTTACTTATAACCATGCTCCCAACCAACTTGTACAAATTCGTCATCTTATGTCCCTTCATTAACACAATTGCACCTCTAGTGACCTTGATTACACCGCTAGATGTGGTGAGTGTGCACCCATTCGTATCTATAATGCCCAAGGATATCAAGTTCTTCTTCAGATCCGAGTCATGCTTAACATCACCTAGAGTCCATACAACTCCATTAAACATCCTTACCTTAATGGTACCTATTCTGATGGCCTTACATGCAGTGTCGTTTCCCATCAAAACGCTCCCACATCATATGACTTTTAGGTATCGAACCAAGTCCTCTTTGGGCACGTATGATATAAACATTCCGAATCGAGTATCCATATATCTATAAGATGACTCGTACATGAGGAGATCAAGAGGAGATCTCCTTCTGAGCTGTTTTATGCAACGCTGGTCGATTCACTCACGTTATTTTTATTCTTGCTTTCTAGGTCTTCCTTCCATTTCTAGCAATCTCTCTAGAAGTGTCCCTTCACACCATACGAGAAGCATTGGTCGTTAGCCTTCGATTTCTATCTAGACTTTTTTTCCTGTCAGATTAAGATCACTCCATTGATCTCTCACGTCCTTGACCCCCTTTCGTACCTAAACCCTCCGCCTGAGAATCCTCATCACTTGATTTCATCCTCATCTTGTTAGACACAATAGCTGCGATAACTTCCTCCGTCTTCATAGTACTCTTCCTATATGGTAGAGTAGTAACGAGAAGGTCGTATGATGTGGGAAGCGATACTGGAACTATTTCATCCTTGATTGTCTCTCCGAGCCTTTACAACTTGATATATATATTCATAAATGAGTTCATTTGCTCTAGAAGATCAGATCCTTCCTTCATCCGTAGCCCATAAAGTTGGTTCTTCACAAATTGAAATTGGGCGGAATAGTCTACCACAGTGTGTGCTGATCGAGCAGTTTATCATTAATTTATTTATTTTATTAAAAAATTCATGTGGAACCAATTTGGATGACTTTAGAATGATCTGAGCCATCCATCAGGTTAGTCAAACCTTTCCATGCCCTGAGTCCAAGATTGAGTTAGATCTGATACTTATGTGGGCCATACAACGTGAATTTGGGTGTTTAATTTATGATCTATGAAAATATAATGGTCGGATCACTTAAGAATTTTTTGCCAACGATCTAAGGGGTCCCTAAACTAGTTTAGATGGACGTTAATGGTCGGGTTGTAATCAGGTGGTCCAATTTGTCCGATCAAATGGTGGCTAGTCAAACTAAAAGTTGGGGACTTGAAGGACAATGGATTTTGAGTTGGGTCCCCAAATTGATAGTGTATAGTTCAATTCGAAGTATTAAGCATTGTGCGGAGTTTCGTCGTGATTGGATTTTTAGAAACAAGTTTTTTGAGGTTCGATGTTGTGTATGATGACATAAACTCTAAACAACTTTAGATTGATCAATGTTGTATTTCTAACCATTATAATTGGATATAAACGGTCTAAAATATTCACCTATATACCAAGGTTATGACCTAACGTTCTAATTTGTTAATGATCAAGTCTAAAGGCTTAAATCGCATCTAAGGTTAATTTCAAGATGATGTGATGGTCCATATAAGAAAATCAATAGTTGGATGGCTTGATCTATGGATAAAGAGCATTCTTGACAGTTAAATCAAAGGCTACTCAAGTATATATCAAATATACGATGCTTTCATGATTCATTTTATATGATTAGATAGTCCAAAATCGAAGTGGGTGATCAAATTGCTTCAGCCAGTGATGATGAGTCTTTTCAACGTTTGGATTGATGCATAATCGAGTATTTGATCTTAGGGTCAATTGTATGAATGGTCTAATCTATACTTGAGTTGAAGCGTTGTACGTATTAGTTTAGGACAAACATTGAGGAATTGGTTGAATTGAAGAATTTGAGGAAAATACGTTGATGCAGGAGAAGAGAGAAGATGGTGTGGGGATAGATGGAGACCTCGCACCTCCGTTAATGAAGATTAGCCTCACACTAATCTTTCTTCCAAATCGTATGGAAGTATCTTCAAATCGCATGAAGATGGAAGAAGAAAGAAAGAGCTATTCTCTTCTTCTTCTTTTTATTTTTTATTTTTTATTTTTTTTAAAATCACAAAATCCAACGAGGGAGAAGGTGATGTAGAATGTGTCACAGATGCATTCCTAGCATGGTTGGACCAAAAGAAGGTGGACCGTAAATTGATCATAACTTTTGATCCGGGTAACGTTATGACGCACTAGACTGAGTATCATGAACCGATGCAGCACGAGAACTCGAGGATGACTTCTTTTGAAGTGGAGGGGACTGATGTAGAGCGGGTCGCAGACACTTTTATGTCCAAGATGGATCAAAGAAAGCCCGATCAGAGGCAAAAGTCATCAAGACCGTCAGAACCTTAAAACAGGCATATCTCACAAATCAGAATGAGTTACTCAACGTACCATATATGATTTTGGAGTAGGATGGGCTACTTTAGACAGCCAACCTGGATTTTCTGGGTTCCCCACACCAAATTTGCGAGATTCCATCATATCAATGGTCAAATTCCATTTTTAATTCCGTTTTTACCATAAATAGTGAGTTTTAGTTTCATTATAACTCTTCATCCGTTGGGCTTTAGGAGTTGCGCCCAAAAAGAAAAGTGTTTATAAAAATTAGGAGAATAACTTGGTTAAGCCACATTGGACACTTACTATAATTAGAAAATTTACTATTTATAGTAAGTTACGAATTTTAGGGAGTTTTAGTTATAGTTTAATTCCTAAAATTATTAGGAGTCTTGGTATCCCTATTTAAAGGGTTGTAGACTCATTTATTTCGTCTCTCAATATTCAAAAAATTTATTTTGACTTTCTAGAATTATTTCTAGTCTCTATTTTTTCTTGTGGATTCGAGAAGTCTCTTTAAGGAGTCCAAAGAAGCTTCGTGGATTTGAAGTTGTTACCCCCCTGAGGAAGATGGTGATCGACCTCACCACGTTCATCCCTTCATCAGAAGGTCACACGCCCACCCTCTTTTATAGATCCAAGAAAGTTCTAAAATTATAATAAACACCCTATGTTGTGAATTTTGATGAAAATAGACCTAGTCTAATTAAAATCAACTAAAAACACTCACAATGGTGTCCGAACATAACATAAATAAAACCAAATCCTATAAGCTATTAAAATCTAAGAAAAACTAGTGAGGACGAACCACGATCAATGGCCCGATCATGTGATCCAATGGCCCGATCATGTGATCCAATAGCCCGATCGTCATGTCCCTCCAATCCAATGGTCTGGATCACTCCATAAAGCAGCCCTTGTGCATCTTCCTACTGTGGGGTCTTCCGGATGCTCGTACATGCACATGAGGTCTTTAGCACGATCACAGGTACTCGCCTAGCTACAGGAAAATCGGTGTAGCTCGTCTCTGCCTTTGATATGTATGCAAGGGTGTACGTGAGGTGATGTCCTCATCAAATTGTCTCACTAGTAAAGCTGGTTAGTGCACACAATCTATGGGGGAAGACAGGGCTTGAATCCCACTTGAAATTCATTGATCTATAAGGGAATGTGGGAAGGGAGAAGAGAGAAGGATTTCCCATAATGTAAAAAACAGACTATTGATTTACTCTTATCATCTCTAACAAGTTCTTGATAGTTGTACAATCCTTTTTTGATAGGGGAACATTTGGACAATGGAATAAAAAGAGGTGTAAAATTAGACATTTTTAGTTGAATAAGAGATGCATTGATTAAGATGGAGGGCAACAAGGGGGTGGCAAACTTGAACATAACACACCACATACCAAGTTCTTACATCCCCGCTGACACCACAATGGAAAAATATTCAAGAACAACACATAATGACAAGCAAAAAAAAAGAAGACCAAATAGAGATACATTCAAGAGTAGAAAACCAGTCCTTATGATCCCTTAATCCATACAGTCAATTGGGGCCAAAACTTTTGGGTATGGCAACCTTTCTATGCTCACTTTTTTCTTTTTTCGTTTTCCAACAATTCTCAGCTTACCTTAACTGTTAGGAAAGCAGCTGTATGTGCAGTTGTACATGGGCTAGATACATTTACTAGATCATCTACATGCGGATTTTACATGTATTGCTCATGTATATTACTTATTAAGTGACATCCTATAAGTAAAAAAGTCAGTAGGTTCCCCTTTTACGCTTGCACAAATGGTCTTAAAAAGCAGCCATTATAATCACATTTATCTTTTATTGCTTCTCACCTAAGAGATCATCTCCAAATTCACCAACAGTTTACAAAAGTCGAATAAAGATTAAAAAAATAAAATCAAACATTGGTCAATTACTAGCTATTAGTCACATTAATGTGAACAGTCATAGCAAAATTAAACCAATGGTCAAATTTCCCTTTTTCTTTGAAAAAATTGCAATCTCATTATGTTTCTAAATACGGATTTTCTAGAATTATTAATGGAGTGTATGAGGTTTAATCAAGTCCTATTTTACAAGTACAAGCATGTGAATTTGTGAGCTTAAAAATAACTAGAAAGGTTTAAGAAATTTCAAAGACATAGTAAAAAATACTTCATAAACAATTGCCCGATAATAATCTCAAAATCTTGTCAAATCTATGGGGGAAAAGATGGAGTTTCATTTTCTAATACAATCAAAATACTTCGAGCTTTCATATCCAAATAAAATCGACAGTCTCGCTCAAAGATCAAATCCCTAAGGTTTTGGTTTCTTTTGTTCATGTTCTTAGGGAAGGTAACAGGCTGGTGGATGGGATGGCCCACAGGGGATTGGAGCTTCAAGAATTCTTTTACTCTTCCTCCTCCTCCGATCTTCCCCTTGAGATAAGGGGGCTTCTTTTCCTTGATAAGGTTGGGCTGAGCGATATTAGGCAGGTCAATTTGGGTTACCAGCAAGGGCTGGGCGGGTAGGTGGTTGTACATATCTTACAGTAGGCTTTTCCAAGGGGTTTGTTGTCCCTTGGTCTAGCCCAAATGGTGGGTGTGTTGTACAGTTCTCCCATGAATGAATATAGCTCTCTTAAAAAAAAAAAAATCAACAACAACAACAAAAAAAAAATCAAATCCCTAACTGGTAGTCCTACTGTAAATTAACCAGACACCAAGCTCTATAAACTGAAATTTGGGTTCTATAGTCAAAGCCCTCATGCATGACATAGTTTTTAGAAGTTTAGCAAACCATAATTATGTATAACAAGAATGCTTTTGCAAAATAAAAAAAAATCACACAAGCCTGCCCCTCATTGCAGGACTGACCAGAGGAATAGATACAAAATTCCAAATGAAGGCCAAAAAATGAAACAAGTCCGAAAGCAAGAATAACAAAAGTTTACAAGGCCGAGTCTATCCACTATCAATTTGTCTCTAGCTTCTCTAGGGAGCTCATTCAAGGACCAATAGATGTGATTGAGGTACCATACATTTCCATTCCTAGCCACCAATCTTCAAGCTCTCTCTGAGCACATGCCTTGCTTCCACATTTAACTCCATAAGGAGCAGCATCTCTCCACCAACATGACAGCACCGAGAGGCCCCTAGAGCTGGATTGAATTCCTTTGATAACCATTTTGGAATTGCTTTCCACTACCATATCACGCAGGCCTGTGTTCTTGCAAATTTGGAGGCTATCAACGACTGCCTAGACCATTGGCACTATGTTAGTTCGTGTGCCATAGCTACGATGGAATGTGAATAATAACCTTCCCTCCCAAGAATTGTTGATCTCATAATGTCAAGGTAGAAGTATGTCATACAACTACTGATCTGATATCATGAATCTTGGGTGGAAACTATCCACATATAACTATATATTGAGTTAGAAAAACCATGACTTCCTACTTTTTAAGGAGTGTGAATTTCGGTAAGACCTACAAGCCCAAATTGTTTTCTTCTTCTTCTTCTTCTTCTTCTTCTTCTCTCTCTCTCTCTCTCTCTCTCTCTCTCTCTCTCTCTCTCTCTCTCTCTCTCTCTCTCTCTCTCTCTCTCTTTTGTCCTTTGTCTTTGATGACTTTAGCATATTACAACATATAGAGTAAATAGGTTACACCATTGGAGAAAGTAACTAATGGGCTAGCATTCGGTCCCAAATCGCTAGAAAATAACAGGAAACATGGAATTTTGCTTATCAAATGGAAAACTATCATCTTCCTAATTGAAAAGGGCTACCGCAAGTATACTTATGACTTTTGATCTACTTCTATAGTGGAGATCTTCTTGGTGTCAGTCAATTGGTAATGACATGACGCATAGTGTATTTCTTCCATTCTACCTTATGAGCATCTAGAAGGAATCTAAAGATGAAATTTCTGTTGGCTTCATCATGTATTCAACAATGTGGTTAAAACTCAATTCTAAAGGAAGCAAATTTCAAGTGGGGATCATCCATAGAGCATGATTTAGTGGAGCAACTTTTTAATGATTGATGTGCCATTGTTCCTGCACATGCATGTCCAGCTTGTAACATTCATGCAATTGAAACAAAAAGCTTTTTTTTTTTTTTTGAGAAAAGTGGACTCATGCCACTACCTTTCATTAACAAGCAGAAATTACAGGGAATTCGAGAGGGCCACAACAAAAAACATGAAAGCCCCTCCTATCGTGTACCACCACCTAAAAGTAGGGGATAACTCCCCTGAATTCCTACAAAAGGAAAAAAACTATCTACAACGGTACAAAGCCCACTCCGCAGGGAGGAACCACAACCCACACCGGCACTCACTTGTTAGCCTGATCTAATGTTACCCAAACCGATTTTGTCCGGGAAGATCCTTCCTCTCACCTCCATAGGTAAATCTTGCAACTGCTGACCGAGAGCGAAGCTTTGAGCTAAACTACCTTGGCATGCTATCCCATCAGCTGGGCCATTTTCTTCATGAGGGATGAGGCTGAAAGAGACTAAGGCGAAGCTTATCAACTTTCTGATTCTTGAGACCCACGGCTTCCGGCGCTAGGCTACCATCGACCTACATGCTAGAAGATCAATGCTGATTTTGGAATTAGACTCCACTTTGATCTTGTCAAACCCTCTTTCCAGACAAAGGGCTAGGCCATTGTGAATTACGCGGAGTTCAGCTTCATTGTTAGTGCCCACTCCGTACCCCGTCAAGAAGGCGAAAAGCAAATTCCCCTCATTGTTTCTGCAAACCCCCCCACCTCCCGACTGGCCCGGATTCCCTCTAGAGGAACCATCTACATTGAGTTTGAACCAGCCCAAAAGCGGCTTCCTACAAAAAACAACCACATCTCAATTTGCTGCCTCGCCCGAGGGCCTTGGACTGACCCAAGACTGGCTGAACTGAGGGTCCCGCCTTGGCAGGTTAGTGCTTTGATTTGGAAAGCACCTATAGATGCGGGCAATGATCTTTGCTACCTGCATGGGAATTCCGTCGAATCTCACTGCGTTTCTAGCCTTCCAAATCTCCCACACAATCAGCATTGGGAGGGTGTGATCCTGAAGGGCAGAGTTCAAATTGGATGGATCGGCGCGACACCATTGCAGAAATATCTGCTCGAAGGACTGCCGACGGATACATGGAATACCGAACAAGGCGCCGAAGTGCCTCTAGATGGAGGAAGCCAGCCTTCCCTTCAGAAAAAGATGCAAAATGGACTCACTTGTTAATCACAATTTAGTGGGTCCCATTGAGAACTTCCCTAGGAATAAGACTCCTAATTTAGTTTTTTGGCTAGTTTCCTAGCTAAGTTTGTTCAGCATAGAGACTTCCTGGAAATGGTCTTATTGGCTGACAAAGATAAAACGTCTCTCCTCTCAGGGGAACTTTCAGATTCTCCATGGTTTTAAGGAAGAAAACAGCCTGGCTGACAGTTTGGCAAAGATGGTCAACTCAGATCAGACTAACTCTTTCTTCTAAGGTCTCGCTTCCCTCCCTCGTCTAATCAAGGATCAGGTTACGTTGGATAAAACTGGTCTTCCTTACTTTAGAAAGGATTCCCACACATTACATGTATAACACATGATAGGCAGAACTTCTGCCCGAAATAGGCATGTAATTTTCCATCAGTTATGAAAAAAAGAGAGAATTGCTTCAAAAAAAGAAAAAGAAAAAAAAGACTAAGTTTCCTCTAGGATTTCATTCGAATGCCATTGACTTAGCTTTTCAATGAACCCCATAATTACGATACATATGAAAGAGTTTTGGTTGTATATGGGTTAAAAGAGAATTTGGTTAATTTTTAGGTTTATATATTGCTACGATTAAAATCAATGATTGGCTGTGTTAGTATTATGATTTCTTTTCCCTTAAAAAGAAGTTCATAAATATTTTGAGATCTAATATTTCATTACATAGTTGATTGTCTTTATTCATGCTAAAAGTATACAGAAGGTGTGTAAAATTTGTTGATGGTTTAAGCTTGAACTCACTGAGCTACTCATGGATCTCACACACTTAGGGTTTCTCTCAATTCATTACAGAGTTGCTCAATGGATTCCAATGGTTATTTATCCCCTTGTTGATTCCGTTCTACAATTATGCTTTCACACTCTTCATAGCCAGTAGTTTTGACAAACGGCATTGTGTCACTCAACTTGGATGATGTGAACATCAGTGGTGCACACTTTAGAGTGTACTAAAGGAGGAGGTGTCATTGATAGAGTATCAGAGAAATTGAGTTGATGTGGATGGACGATGGGTCCATCGGACCCACTTTCTGACGTACTACGAGTGCAGGAGCGGCATGACCGCACCCCAACCATAGATCCATGGGTCAGATTTCATACCCCACTATACGGGTGTTTTAGTTTTAGACTTTTTTTAAAATTCTTTTTCTTGTTTTAGGAGCTTTATTGCAATTTTCTTTATTTTTCATATATATTTTTTTTGTTTCCAGGGGTTTTAGTGCACTTTTACTTTTTCCATAGCTTATATACGTTATGAGTAACTCTATTTTTGTTATTATTGAATGAATGGAAATTCGTCTCTTTTCTTCTTCTTTATTTAAGAGATTAGGGTTTCAGGTTTAGCCCTTAGGTGTTAAGGATTCTACTCCGATTTCAGGTTTCCTTCTTTTTAGATATTCGAGGTGTAGGAAAAGGTAAGAATCATCTTCCTTCTTTTCTTTTGATGACAAAAGGACCTGTACTTTCTTCATATCGAACCCTTCATTATTCACTCCTTTCATTCCTCTTTGGATACCCCCTTTCTAGTTTGAATAGAAAAGAGAGATAATTAGTCAGTAGGATCAGATCCAAACTTGACCATGGATTGACTTATACTGGATCTGGGATATCCTCATATCCCTATGTTCTCCCTTTTTATTGTTTACGTGATCTTATGCTAAGGGGCATAATCCTAACGGAATAACCTTATCTTTGTGTTGGGATTTACCTAATCCCTTTGATTGGAAAGGGTTAATTAATTGGTATATTTATTTGAATATTCTTTAACCTGATTATATATGCATCTAGGGTTAGGTCATCACATGTTCCTGCATCATTAGAAGTCTAAAAAATTAACGAGTCGACTTGAGGACCAATTGATCCACTCGGGATGGCCAATGCACTCAAGATTGGCCAGATACCTAGTCAGATCGCCCCAAATTCACACACACACACACACACACACACACCCCCAATTGGATCAAATCTTTACATAATGAGAGTTTTGGTGAGAAATGGACAATCCAACTTGACATTAATACAACTGAAGGACCAGCTGATCCACTCACTAATCCACTTGGGATTGTCCAAGGAACCCAAGACTGGCTAGATTCCTAGTTGCAATGCCCCAAAACTCATCCCAATTGGATTGAATTTTTCCACAATGACTATGAAAATTTAGCCGAGTTCTAGTGAGAAATGGACCGTCTCTCTCTCTCTCTCAATCTAAGTTGGTTGAGTCTCCAACTTGATTAAGTTCCTCTCTAGCAATTCTATAATGCCCTGAAAATAGGGGGTCGAGCAGAAGCTCAGCTCCCAAGTTTCAACGCATCACTTATGCAACATAAATAATGATGATTGAATGTTGCTCGTATTAGTGCATTAAACATGAGTGAGATTATACCAAAACAACATATCATACTCCAGAGATAGTTAAATTTCATAAGCGGAAGACTATGATAGATATATAAAATATATAAATTGTTGTAAGTCTCGAGAGTGTGAACATGTTACCAGGTTAAATATATCCATGTACACTCCACAAATGAACAAAATGAATATACATGGGTATTCTAAAAGTGCAAAATAACAGGTGTATTGGCATCTAATCAGCAACCCTATAACCCCGTCGATCAGAACATGGTCTACATAGACCTGCCTAATAACTGCATATAGGAGAAACCCTCATCATCATTGTAAAAGTCTGGCTCCGCTTCGTAAGCATTGCCATCATCTGAAACCAAAACAGAGTCAGGTAGGTGTTTAAAACACCGTCCCGTAATGTGAGAGTGAGTGATCAACTCAGTGGAATAATAAAGCAAAGGTTAACATGTTATCAATTCAGTCAAGCAATAATGATAACGCAATACAACAATCAGGTCCTAAGTACTCTTGTTAATGCAAAAATGATATGATGCATGCCCTCGCCTACGCTCCCTCAGTGACTTCATCTCATTATTGCGGCATGAAACACTTCCTCAGTGCTTGACCTGCTACGCCAAATGCACACATAATGCGGTGCATGCACGTGATTAGTCAGGTTCTCACTTAGGTTTATTCATACAAAAGGATTGAGAAGCTAAGGTACCTTCCTTATATCAATTCCCAAATAATGATCCATTATAGAGTCGTCAGTCCTAGTAAATCTCATACGATGTTATGATTCTAGGTCACTACAAAGGGCTCGTCACCTGATCAATGTAGGCCTAGTTTATACTCTAGTCGATACGGAAAGGCTCGTCGCCTCAACGCAGCCTCAAAGTATGCTCGAGGGTACTACAAATGGCTCGTCACTTGATCAGTGCAGGCCGACAGCTTGAATACAGTATCCCATACCACCGCATTCGGCTCATGAGTCTGGGTTGCTCATCGGTCACTACAGGGAGGCTCGTAACCCCAGCGTAGGCCGACAGCACGACCACGGTGTCGCATACTATCATGTCCGGCTCATAAGTCTTAGCGGATCGAGGTACTAAGGTTAAACGGGATTTTCACTGGTAAGTTGGTACCTTAGATTCAAGCAGTAGCGTCCATACATGGGGAACACACAATAGGCCAATTGGGTTACTTGACAAGTTCGATTGGTACGAGCGTACACTGAATTAATGACATGCAGCGCTAACCACTGTCGATAATCATCATACGACTCGGATTCATCGAACGCATCAAATGTGGTGAGACTAGCTCGGCCACTCAAATAGGAATTGTTACCGATTGCCTGGACTACGTCGTAGTCCTAATCACAGTCAAATGCAATAGGCATTCCTGTGTACTAATCAAAACAGTATGTTATAACCAATTCAACTATAAATCTCTTATAAGCATGTTAACGAACACGTAGAGTACATGTCACCATACATAAGCATTCATCCATAAATTACGTAGTAATAAGATAGATTACATAAAGGAAACGGTAACTATATACAAGGTAATTGAGAAACTCATCTCAATGGCCTCATTAAATATATTTCAGCGAGCATTTACTCATTCAGGCATTTTATCAAACACTTAGGCTACACACTTCACATACATATAATAAATTTGTTAAAACACGTATTATAGAAAATCCTTTCACAAGGGAGTTGCCACACGAACAAAAATCATGTATTCTCAAACATCAATCATAACAAGCACAAATAATCATTCCATATTCATTTAATCATTTCAACAAACACCTATAATGCATTAAAATCAACGCAGTTAACATATATATATAATATAAGGAAAACATCGTATCTAAGCATATGTGACAGCAATCAAGTCAGTCATAAACCATTACTGACATTGAAAGCCTTAAAAACCATAACCAAAATGTTTATAGTCCGCACCTTTCACCGGTAAACTCGTAACGAGCTCGGTTTGAACATGATGTCTTTGTCTACAACAAAAATGACAACCTGCGGCATGAAATAGGTTAGCTATTTCACCCGTTACTCTATTTAAATCCCTAAAATAAGTTAGGGTTAGGATTTCTTACCTAAGAACGGATTCAAAATCGCCGGAATAGTGATATGAAAGCAGTGGTTAAGCACGAGGAGTGGCAGGGATCGAATCCCATGAACAACTCCAACTCTCTCTCTCTCTCACTTTCTCTCTCTTTCCTTCTCTCTTTGCTCTCTTCTCTCTCATAGGTTTCCAAATTCGTATGGAATGAGAGAGGGGTGGGTTTAGGCCTTTATATAGGCCCATAACTGATCTCAATAGCCCAGGGCCATGGTATACTTAGGTTAAAGCCAAATATGGGCCGTTTCGGTCTAACGGAGATGTTCTGGAGGCCCCTTTTCTACATGCAGTCGGACTTAGGCTCTTTAACCATGGATCTAGATCAGGCTAAAATTTCAGGCTGATCGGATTTACAGATCGCCCGTGGCGGACCAGTTTCAGTTCGACGGTCACCGGTATTCGATCAAGGCCACAATTGCACTGACACGTGTGGAAAATTTTTCCTGATCTGAGGGTGTAATTAGGTCAGATTCTAATGGTCTAAATCCTTATATTTGGCCCGCAAGTGACATGACTCAGTTTACTTAAGTTCGGATTTTATTTCTAAGGATATTCACGATTCTCACTCACTTTGCTCCGGGCCCAAGTAAATAGCTTAGGGATACTATCTGGACTTGATTTCTGAGATGGTTGTCAAGTTTAGGAAGGCGGTCATAAATTCATAGCTTTGGGGTAATCAGACTTTTGACGCATGGTTTAGGTCCGATACGGAGTTTCGGCGTGCTCCCGAGAGCAACCGGGTTTTGAAATGGGTCTTAAGTTTCAGGGTAATATAGCATTAACAATTCTATATATTTTAGGTCTTAAAGATCATATTTAAAGTGATTTGAGCTAATTTTATTGATTGTTCAGTTTAACACTTATTTAAATCGTGCCCTAATTACGACAGAATAAGGTCATAGGGTAGTTCTACATCCCTTTCTAGCACTTTTAGTTGATATATTATTTTAATTATTTTTTTAGTAGTTTATCATAAAGTCTACTTCATCCTTACCAAATTTCATTAGATTTCGTATTGTAAAAAAAATTCTAAAAATTCTATAAGCAGCAGCTGTCAAAACTAATGATTTTCAGAAAGTTGTCACAATGACTTATATTTAACTATATTAAATATTTTATTATATTTTTAAATTATTTTTATATAAAACTAGACTTATCAAGCTTCAATATGGCTTTTGAATCACCTAAATCGGAGTTATAGCGAGGGAGATATGACTTTTTGAAATCAGACAAAAATTGAAGGAAATGGGTAAAAAGGGGATTTAAGACTTTGGGATTGAGTTCCGAGAAGTCAATTAAGGTGTTATGATCGACTCATTGCCCAAGGATGTCTATTTCCAAGTTGGCAAAAATTTAGGATGTTACAGATTCCTTGAGGGGAGTATCAATGGCGAGGAGCAACACAAAGGGAGTCGTTGAGAGAGGATTATACTAAAACGGACATTCTGATCCTCACCATAACTGTAAGACCCGTATCTTGGTCCGTACCTTTCCGTACACTTCCGCGGTCGTACCGGTCGAATTCCGGCAACTTTCGACCCTTAAACAATATCGACGCGCGACCTGGATTCATGTACCGACAACCCGAGTCGACTCAACCCGAGACCAATACCATAGCGACCGCGCTGTCGTTGCGGTTCCGATACCGCGACTCGCGTGCCAAGGCGATACCCTGATCAAGAGATATGAGCCAACGTTCGGTGCGAGAAAACGCCGCGCGTTGCGAAAACCAAGGGAATCTCAACGATGTGTCACATCAATCACATCAATCCCATCAATCAATCACCCATCAACCCATCAAAGGTCAAGTACACATCACTTCCATCCCTTTTCCCAAGCAACCACCAAAGTCTTCTCAACCCATACCTTTCTTACACAAAAAGCCACAAAAGTCTTCCTAACCCATACCTTTCTTACACAACCATCACTCACCCATCCATCCATCACTCTCTCTCTCTCCCTTTACATCACTCTCTCTCTTACTCTCCCTCATTCCAAAAAAATCCAAGCAACAAAAATTTGCAAGGGTTCCATACGTATGGAATTTTCCAAGCCCCTCTAAACTTCAAGTGGCCCACCTTCCTACCCCAAAATCCCCCATCTCAACCCTCCATTCTTCATCCTAACCGTTGAAGTTGAAGCCAAGGTGCCAAGGAACCCCTAGGAGCGAGAAGATCGGACGGTGGGTGCTTCTATAGGGTAGATTTTCTTGTTTTTATGGTGGACCAAGTGAGGCCCACCGATCAATGGTGTGGATCTCACTTGGGACCCTTATTTGTGGCCGATGGACCACTTGGATCATCATGATCATTCCATGATGGGGCCATTCTCCATGGACCCCATCATGATGTCTATTTCTTTAAGAAAGGTCATCTAGACCGTCCATTTTGGTGGAGAGAGGATCTCCACCGTTGATTCTCGATCTTGATGGTCCCATGTGTTGAGGGACCCTTTTTTTGTATCATTTACTTTTAAAGGAGGGCCCATAAGGACGGGGTCCCTCCATCACAAGCCGTGTCCCACTCTCCATCTCTCTCTCTTATATTCTTTTATTTTATTTTATTTTATTTCATTTTATGCTATAGGATTATGTGGCCCACTTGAATGGATCCCACCTTGATGTAATTATTTTTATTCAAGTGGGGCCCACCTTAGACATTGAACCCAGGCCCCCCATCAGTGGTGGCCCACTTCATCAGGGCCCATCATTAAAAAAAAAAAGGAAGAAAAGTGATATAAACCGTCCAGCGTCTGAGACGCTGGACGTTTCTAAGGAAAAAGAGAAAAAAGGGAAATGAAGAAAAGGGACTTTTGGGTGGTCCACTTGCCTAGGCCCCACCTTGATGTATATATTCGATCCAAGCCGTCCATCCCCTTGCCCACATAGTTTTAACCGTCGAGTAAAAGAATGGGGCTGATCTGAGTACCTGGTGGGCCATAGCATAGGGAACCTTGGTGGTTACCCTTAAAATTTTTCCTGACGATTATATATACCCAAAAAATTTTAAACTTTGGTCTCATTTGATTCGTTATGAGTTGGGGAATCCCATGGCTGGGATGGATTGTTTGAATATGGACCCCACCTGTGGAAAACCACACAAATACAAGAAAAGAGGAGAGAGAAAATGGAAGGGAGCAGCCTGCTCCCGCTGCTCGTGTCAGACCGGCGCAGGCGCTGCCTGCGCTGTCGCCAGCGGCGGGCGGGCGTCCATGACCCACGGCCTCTAGCCGTGGGCCCCACCTTGATGTATATGTTATATCCAGGCCGTCCGTGAGGTGGGCCGTCCCCAGTAGTGGGCCCCCTCCGAATTTCAGGTCGATCCAAAACTCAGGTGGCCCACACCATAAGAAACAGTGTGAATTGAATGTTACCGTTGAAAGGATTTTGGGACCCACAGAAGTGTTGGATCAAGCTGAAATTTTACGTTTTCCCTTCATCCAGGTTGAGTGACCTTATGATTGGGTTGGATGGCAGATGAACATTACAGAGTGGGCCCCACATGGGACCCACGATTGATGCATGTATCTTTAAGTCCACCGTCCAGTGGACGGTGGCACCCACTGTTGGGTATATGCAATCCCACCGTCCAGCGGACGGTGGGGCCCTTAGATTGTATGTGTGATATCCGTACTGTCCACTGGACAGTGGGACCCACCTTGTTCATGTGATGAATCCAACCGTCCACCTACTTGGTAAAGGCGTCGTAGGCATGAGTGTGGATTGGGTGGGCCACCTACCTATGGGTTAGGCCCATTGAATGTGAGGAAGGCCTATGGGCTAGTCCCATTTAAATTATGAAATACTTATGGGCTAGGCCCATTTGATTCGTTTAAGGCCCGAGAGCTTGGGCCCACTTGATATGTCCCAAGGCCATGTGTCTAGGCCCATTTGAATTAAATATGAGGCCTAGGGATTTAGACCCATCTGGCTCATATAACGCCTATGGGCTAGGCCATTCGAATTTCAAAAGGACTATGGGCTAGGCCCATTTGGGTTATGAAATTCTTATGGGCTAGGCCCATTGATTTCATTCTAGGCCTAAGAACTTAGGCCCATTTGATATGTTCTAAATCCATGGGACTAGGCCCATTTGATGTACTTCAAGGCCCATGAAATTGGACCCATTGTTGCATTCTTAAAAATCCATGGAAGGAGGACATTTGATATATGTAAGGCCTAGGGGTTAGGCCCACTTTGATATGTATTCAAGGCCTACAGATTTAGGCCATTTAATGAACCATAAGGCCTAGGGGTTAGGCCCATTTGAACCCATGTTTAGGTCTATGGGTTGAGGCCCACTTGATCTACATATAAGGGCCTAATTGGTGTGGCCCATTTGATACATATTAGACTCATGTGACTAGGTCCAAATTGGTGTAACCCAAGGCCCACGGGATTTGACCCATTGCAATGCACATAAGACCCATTGGTGTGGCCCATTTATATGGCCCATCTGATGAATAAAAGGCCCATAAGATATGGCCCATTTGATACATGTGTAAGGCCAATGGGATGAACCTACGGTCCATTGCAATGTGTAATCCCAATACAGTTTATGTAGCGACGTTAAGAAGATTGTGCCTGGGAAGCAATGCTGGTTTGACGTCCACATTGCGAGTGTAATGATGGTTGGATGTCCACATTACGACTCTCCTTAGGGCCCATTACTGGACCATGTTTATCGTATTTAGGCCGTTCAGGCTCATCTGCATTGTAAGATAATGCATTTTATTATAACATGTTTAGTATAGTTTCATGACCCATGATCATACGCATCATATGCATGCTTGATATGAGGATTGACTGATCATGGCATATGCCTTTGGGCAGGTTGTTTATGGGCTCCCGGTTAGGCGGGGTTGCCCTACATGAGTGCACGGTATACGCAGGATTGGTTGCATGACTGGATAGTGTGATTCATGCATTCCGCATTTGTGTGATATGGTTGTTGTACGCCCTAGCGACATCAGGGCCATAGCCTCCACAGACGCATCGTGGTTGGTAGGATTGGATACCGGAAATCTTGACTTACATGGGGTACTATAGATATCCCTGGGTGAAAGTCCCTAAACCCTTATGGTACCAAGAGGTTGCTCCAACGTCTAGACCGAGTGGGTAGATGAGCGTTGAGTGCCGATTACCAGATGGTTACGCTCTCCACTGTGTCGTGGTCGGTTGGAAGGGGGTGCGGCCTTACCCGCCCGAGTGTAGGGGGCAATGCTAGGCTGAGTTTGACCAGCTCGAGGAATGGGTCCGCTATCGACGAGTCGCGCCCGATATTGGCAGACAGATAGTGAGGTCTCTTCCACTTACCTTATTGCGCGCGATGTGGCGGCAATCTGGTTTAGAGTGTACTAGACCCCGGTGATATTCCATTACTATGAGCTGTATTGACGTGTGGACATTGATGAGTATCTGTATGCTTGAGTTGCATTGTACATTGCATGGCCTTGGGATGGCCGATACCATTCATGTCTTGTATTGCATAGCCTTGGTACGGCTCATGACGTTTTGGTTCCATCTGCATATTCCGCATTACTCTGACATTGCATTCATATTACTACCTTGTGCACACACTTTCACCACCCTCTAAGCTTTCTGTAAGCTTATGCACGACCGTTGCGTGCAGGTGACGTTGGACTGCAGCAGCGTTGAGGCAGGAGCGCGTTGCTGATCATTTTGGAGTTTTCTGTTATTTACCATTGTATTTCCCTTTATGCTCATTGTACTTGTAAAATTTTTGATCATAGTGGAAATGTAATGGAGTGCTTGGCTGTTGTTTGTGGGTTATGCCTTTAATTATGCTCATTACGTATCAGACTGATGTAAAAAAAAAAAAAAAAATCCTCCTCGTAGCATCCCAGAATCGGAACCTGGCGAATGGGAGCTAGGAGCCGAGAATGGGGTTCTACGGAGGCTGTCGGCGCCGAATTCGGCGATCGGGAATTTTGTGAGCCCGGTTTCCGAGTTTGGGGCGTGACAATAACCTACCCTAGTTTTTCAACTCACTCGATTGAGTCATTGTGTCAAAATCCAATCCAATCAAGGATGTGTTTTAGGATGTTTGATCAAGAATTTGACAAATCCCGAGTGGACTTGTTTAGTTTTTAGACCTTGACATTAATGATGCTTTCCCTATTTTTCTCACCATTAAAGCTCCTCTCAACAACCCTTCACCTTCTTCTTGTAGCACTATGGTTAAGGTTAGGATTTTCACCACTTCTACTTATCATCGAGGTGTCACTAACTCTTGTGAGAATATCCATGGCTTAGGTGCAAACTACATGTGCACAAGATCCCATCTACAACTTACATACGATACACTATACTAACTTGCAAGTCAACTTGGCCAAGTTGCTAATCCACTCAACTCTCCAAGATTTCAAATTTCCAAGAATTCCAATGTTTTAAATACTACTCAAGATACTAGGAAGTTTTTAATTTGAGCAATATACAAGAATGATCTAATAGTCTTATTGCATGGGAAAATTCCCTTACATTCAAGCATTGTGGGCCTACTATGTGTGAGTGACAACTAAATTTTGCATCAGACATACCCTTTCAAGTTGGTCAAGAAGCTCAAAACTCAACATAGTCAAAGACTCAAGTGGGTCACACCCAGATCCATAGCTCAACTGGTAGACTGAGTGGAGATACTCATTTCAACACTTGAGGTCTTGGTATCGATCCCTAGCGGGGGTGGCTAACATGGAGTGTGTGTACTGACATGGGTGTGTACTAACAAGCTAATCCAAAAGGAAAAAAGAAAAAAGAGTGGGCCACACTACAAGGAACAATGCAGAATAATGCATAAACCGCTACACATTGTTCAAAGTATCGATATTGCTACAAGTTTTGTTTGCCGGAGTTTTGGAAACAATATCGATATTGCTGATAATAACGTCGATAACTGGAAATGTGGAGAAACATTGGGGAAACATGGGGGAAACGGTGGGAATTTTTAGTAAAACTTAAGATGATGCTAAAATACACATATTTGTATATTTAAGAATTTTCAAAAATACTGCATACATAATAAGTCTCCATTTAATGGGGACCTAAAAGCATGCGTTATCATAAGAAATCAGTCCAACCATCCCATTAATCCCATCTATCCATCCAAATTTCCATACATACATCCATCGATTTTTCAAAATATCAACAACACATGACATTTCGTCGAAAAATTGTCGATAACTAGAAAGAAAACGAAAGATTGTGGTCCCATGTTGCAATAACGATAATATCGTGATATTATCATCGGCAATTTGAACATTGCATACAACCATGCACCCATAAAAAATAAAATAAAAATTGAACTGGAATTGTTTTTAATAAGATGATTTTTTATGATAATGATACAATGGTGATATGATCAAAATATTGTTGATACATTGGCGACACAAGTGACACTTGGAATTTTCTTAATAAAAGGAATTTTCTTAAGATATTACCAGTGTTATCAGTATCACCGATCTAGAGATACGGATAATATCGGGGATACCATGAACAACCTCTACATTCAGGTGGTGTAGCCCACCTGATTTTGGATCAAGCTGATTTTTGGGATGTCCCTCGATCTTAATTAGGCACACTTAATGAATGGTTTGAACAGAATATGCACACCATGTGATGAGGCTGAATAACGAAAGTTTCAATGATGGGCTTCAACCTCCCCATTATTACCTTTGTCATGGCCAATAAGAGTTTTGGATTATGTTCTTAATTGGTCTAAACACAAAATTGAAGTATGGCTTAGGTGGAATATTTTTGTAGATGGTTTTGATCATGTTGACTTATATACTATGATAATGATGGGTAAAAATCAAAATGTCTTTTTTCGTCAGTCTTTATAACAGAATGCCACTTTTCCAATGTGATTCTATGCTCAAGAAATAAAAGGAAAGCCAACAATCATCTAACACTCTCAGGATATGCAGGTATAATGGTGCATATGGTTGGGAAATGGATGATTGACAAGTTATTATTTTATTTTTTCTGATTTATTTTTATTTTGCAGATTTTCTTCAAATTTTTAAGAAAATAAAAAATCTAATGATTTGTGATTCGATGCAATCCAACCCTTAATACGATTTGAGATACGATAACGATTTTGACAACATTGTTAACAAGCAGTAATTAAAATCAGATTTACCTTTTATGGCTTCTCATCTAAAAGATGATCTCCAAATTCACCAACATTTTAAAGTTCAGTCAAACATGATACACAGAAGTCGAATAAAAATAAAAAATCAAACATTGGTCAATTACTAACTATTAGTAGCATTAAGGAGAACAATGATAGCAAAATCAAACCAATGGTCAAAATTTCCTTGTAAATATTGCAATCTCATTATGTTTCTAGATCCAGATTTTCTACAATTGTTAATAGAGTGTATGAGGTGTAATCAAGTCCCATTTTACAAGTTCAAACTTAACCATATGTGAGGAGCTGATTGCACCAAATATGATGAAATTTTGTTAAATTCCATTACTAAATACTAATTGGTCTAATTTAGTGAAGAATATCATGAAATTGGTGTAACCAAGCGCAACCTTGATTAAAAATCTAGAAGTAGTGTGTAGCTTACACTAGATGCTATGTAGCTTATGCCTCGTGCTTCAGAGATGTGAACGCTATGCTACACACTATTCACTATTAAAAAAATGATCTAAACATTTAAAGATTTGGGACCATGTCCACAATTTTATTGTTATAGCACATTTTCTCTTTTTCAATAATTTTTTTTTTTAAGAAGTAACATAGTCATTAACCAACAAAAAATCAAATTTCACAGCATTTTGGATCTTCCTAAGACAAAGGGAAGCAGATTCGATTTTCGTTGTGGTTGACCATTTTTCAAAGATTGCCTAGTTCATTCCATGCAAGAGGAAGATGGATGCTAGGCATATCTCTAACATAGTTTTTATAGAAATTGTGCAACTTCATGGGGTACTGAAGACAATAACTTTGGACTGTGATTCAAAGTTTGTGAATTAGTTCGAGCACACTTTATGAAAGCGATAGGGGACTAAGCTTCAATTCTCTAGCACATATCATCCTCAAATGGACGACCAAATTGAGGTAGTCAATAGGAACCTTGGTAACCTCTAGAGGAATATCACAGGTGAAAAAGTATCTCAGTGGGACTTGGCTTTATCTTGAGTTGAGTTTGCCTACAACAACTTAGTAAATTGTACTACTACAAAATCTTCATTTGAGATCCTAAATGGGAGAAGTCTACATAATGTACCTGATTAGTACCATTATTGGCATACGAACAAATGAGTGAAGATGTTGATGCTTTCACCAAGCATGTCCAAGACTTGAAAGCTCAGATAAAGAAGAAGATTGAAGATAGCAACAATAGGTACCAATAAAGCTACGAACAAACATCAGAGTGAGAAGATACTTAATTATAGTCCATCTTCGCAAAGAAAAGTTTCTAAGGGGAACTTATAATCATCTCAAGTCTAAATATCTCTTTGACTTAAAATGGTCTATCTCTGAATCAAGAGGATGTTGGGTAACAATGATTATGAAACTGAGTTGCCAGTAAATATCTCTTCAACTTAAAATGTGGACTTATTTGAGTACCATGGTGATGCATCTAACGTCCAAAATGAAATCATTGTCGATATGGATCAACAGCTTCTAAAGAAAAAGAAGGAAGACGTTGAACAAGTGTTGCAAATGAAGACTACAATCCCTAGACAGGGCCAATATAAGTAATACTTGGTGAAATGGAAGAACAACCCTATATTGAATGCTATGGGGTGGTGTTTGTAGGGAGGAAAAAGGAAATCTCATTTTCGCCTTCTCCACAAATTATGGGGTGGGCTCCAACAATCTTGCTGAGTTGCGGGCGATCCACGATGGGATCATGTTTTTCTTGGCAAGAGGATTGAAGAAAATTGAAGTTGAAACTGACTCTGAAGTCATTCTCAACCTCCGCCTTGGGAAATCCCACATCCCATGGCCGATGAGAGCATGAGTCATGAGGATTAACTCTCTCAAACAAGGAGGTTCTTTGTCCTTTATTCATACCTTTAGAGAAGGGAACGGGCCAGCGGATGGAATGGCCCATATGGGTAGTGAGTGCCAATCGTCTTCCTTCCATGTGCACTCGAGCTCCCTCCCGCGGTAGGTGCCGGTGCTGCTCATCCTTGACAGGGCTAGATTTGGGGTCCTTTGGACTTGCTGTGTAAAAAGTTAATGTCCCTGGGTTTCGCAGAGTTTTTTTGTTCTTTTCTCGCCTTTGGTGGCGAGCTATAAGAGCTACGACCCTAGTTTTTTGCTGTTTTGTTGATAGTTAGGAGATATGATAGGAGAGGCCTGAGTTTTTTGTGGTGCCCTCCTGAATTCGTGGTTTCCTTGTACATTCGATGTTTAGTCTATCAATGAAAAAAAAAAAAAAGACAGATGGGATTATTATTATTATTTTTTAAAACCTATATTGAATGCACGTGGATCACATGCAATGAATTGAAAATATTAGATCTAGTCCTCTACTACTAGTATGAAGCATCGGACTTGCCCTGGGTTGATTATTTACAGATTTGGGGGCCTAAATTAAGAATTGTAATTTACTGTTTTTGGGAGATATAGGGGGATATGAAGATGTGATTGATATAATTGAAAATATGAGCTAGTTTTAGAGATATAATTACTTTCAATGTTTGCTTTATATTGTGAGGCTTTTACCATGTCAAGGAAGATTATATTGGTTTGAAATAAATTGTAATTGATTTAAAATCAATCTCTTAGTTGAGGGGATTTTAATTAAGATTCATTTAAGATCTATAAAAGCTGGTGATGGTGTGGGAGTTGGGCATTTGAATATTATTCCAAATGTGAGTTCTCTTGAAGTTTTTACAAGAGAAGAAGGTTGACATCAGTAAAGTTCTCCTCCTCTCTACTTCATTGTTCTTGTGGTTATACTCTTTTTTTATTTTTATTTTAAATTTTGCAATTTGGGTATTGAGATGTTATTGACTCGATAATTGGGTTGCACCATATACACTGAGGTGACAACAAACCACCACAAAAAGGCATGCTTATGAAGACTTTAAGACTAATTTCTTAAGCTACATTTGTGGAATAAATTATAAGTACCACAAAGCTTCTAGCTTCCCTATCCTTCCATATAACCCATATAGTAGAAGCAAAAAGAAACACACCAACATGAATTTAAGTCTTACATAAACAATTAGTTGCCACCAAGCAAACAAAGATCATTGCATAAACAATTAGTTGTCACCAAGCAAACAAAGGTTCAACCAGAGGATACAAAAGTAAAAAACAATAACTATGTTAAGCAACCAAAGAAAAAATATCCAGACACGTATCGGCCAGTTGAAAATCACAAGAAAATAGAACTTAATTCTTCTAAATCAACAATGGAAACAAAATCAATTATAGTGAATGGTTCATGCTCAGTGATTCGGTGGTTGTAAGAATTATATTTTCTTAAATAACAGTCGAGAGTTACAGCCTGGCGTGAACAGTCTAAGACGCTATAGTGATGGGAAAAAAGAAAGGCTATTTGAGGAACAACTTCTAGGTTCAAAGGCACAATAACATCTAATTGATCCATTGAATTTTTTTAACCTAAAACCGGTTGCTTAAAAGCAATGACCTGAGAAACCAACATGTCTTGTAGAGAACTAGAAAACATGAGACCCATAAAGTTAAGATACCTACTCGCTTTGGCATATCGACCCGGTGCTCTCCTAATTGCAAATGGAGAATGACTAGCTAAAAGGAATATCATGGGAACATATATTACATATCAAACCATAAGAAAATATTCAACTCAAGTGGAATATATATCTCGATCCACCTGTTGTGAAGATCACACCACATACCAACTTCTTAGATCCCTGCTGACACCACAATGTAACAACATTCAAGGACCACATAAAATGACAAGTAAAAAAAAAAAGAAGACCAAATAGAGATACATTCAATAGTAGAAAACCAGTCCTTATGATCCCTAGATCTGGATTGAATTCCTTTGATAACCATTTTGGAATTGCTTTGCACTACCATATCACGCAAGCCCATGTTCTTGCAATTTTGGAGGTTATCAAGGACTGTCCAGATCATTGGCACCATGTTAGTTCATGTGCCATAGCTATGATGGAATGTGAATAATAACCTCCCCTCCCAAGAATTGTTGATCTCATAATGTCAAGGTAGAAGTATGTCATACAACTGATGATCTGATATCATGAATCTTGGGTGGAAACTATCCATGTATAACTATTTATTGAGTTAAAAGAACCATGACTTCCAACCCTATAAGAAGTGTGCATTTCGGTAAGACCTCCAAGCCCAAATTGTTTTCTTCTTCTTTTCTTTCTTTCTTTCTTTCTACCTTTTTTCTTCTTCTTTTTTTTTTTTAAAAAAAAATTATTTTTTAATTATTTTTTTGGTCCTTTGTCTCTAATGACTTTAGCATATTACAACACATGGAGTAAATAGGCAACACCATTAGAGAAAGTAACTAATGGGCTAGCATTCAGTCCCAAATCGCTAGACAATAACACGAAACATGCAATTTTGCTTATCAAATGGAAAACTATCATCTTCGTAATTGAAAAGGGCTTTCGCAAGTATACCTATAACTTTTGATCTACTTCTATAGTGGAGATCTGCTTGGTGTCTGTCAATTGGTAATGACATGGCACATAGTGTATTTCTTCCATTCTACCTTATGAGCATCTAGAAGGAATCTAAAGACGAAAATTCTGTTGGCTTCATTATGTATTCAACAATGTGGTTAAAACTCGATTTTAAAGGAAGCAAGTTTCAAGTGGAATGATCCATAGAGCATGATTTAGTCGAGCAACTTTTTAATGATTGATGTGCCATTGTTCCTACACATGCACGTCCAGCTTGTAACATTCATGCAATTGAAACGGAAATCTCGACATGGAGAAAGATGTCCAATTGCACACCTCTTCCATTGATATGGATTGAAGAAGATGGCCCTTAGCAACCTGTTAGCTACGAAATGAGTCTCAACCTTCTTCGCATTCTTTGAAGACATATCAAGCCTTTTGGGTTATAATAATGCAGCTCATATTTTTCAATTCATAAGGAAGAAAACTTGAATGCTAATCAATCCAGAAATCATGGTCTTTCTTGTAAGAGTTTAGGATATGTTTGGATATCATTGTTTGAAATGTTTGGATAGTGACTAATAGGGAAGATTTCACAAAGCTATTATTGCACTTATCCATAGTTTGGATTCTCTGGCAAAGAAACTGGGTTACTGGTGTCTCAGAAATATGAGAATTCCACTTGTTATCCAAACGAGACCCCCCAAAATGGAATCAATATTTCAATAGTGCTCATGGAAATAATCATTACCTAAACATTATTTTTCTTTTTATTCTCCCCTAGAATAAATCTATGCAAACATGGTCTTAAAGATTTGAGACCACGTCCACCATTTTATTGTTATAGTATATTATCTCTTTTTCAATAAATTCATGTTTTACTAAAAAGCAACATTGGCATTAAAGAGTGGAAAATAAATCTTCACAGAATAATGATATGGATTGCTAGGAACGAGTCTCCTTTTAACGCCTCCATCTGAATTTTTCCATCCCTATAACCCTCTAGATTCAACTCCCAAAACCTAAGACGTGCTGGATCTACCATTGAAATCTGCCCATCTCTAACAAACCATCAGATACGGCAATCGTTTATCGTTAGCCACCACCTCGGATGCATCTTTGTCCATTCGCAACCCACTAGAGCATTGTTGCTTGCACATCACCAAACAACCCATCTATGATTACACTGTCAATAGATCCCCATTGCCGATCTGTCACTCCTCGCCAATTCACAAACCTCCCCCAGATTTGACAACATTGTCACCATCTCTGACATCTGTCACATTGTTGAAGACGTCGCGTTTAGTCCGAAATTATCACCAGATCCAACATCTTGAATCCATTACAGCCAACACCATTGTTGTTGTGAAGGACAAGAGGTGTGAACACCTGTTTTCATTTCATCTCCTTTTCGATCCACAAGTTCACTGAAACTCATTACATTGATCCATAACTGGTTGAATCCATAATAAAAGACCCTCTCTACATGAGCAAATAATCTTTTGATTAAATTCATTTTGCAATGACTAAATAGCAATTGGTGTGTTTCCTTTTACTTCTACTATATGAGGTGTGTGGAAGGATAAGGAAGATATAAACTTTGTTGGCATTTATAATTTATTTGACAGATGTGGTTTAAGAAATAATTCTTGAAGTCTATATGGGCATGTCTAGTTTTTAGGTGTGGTTGTTTGGTGCCACTGCGGTGTACATTAGATATCAAAACAAAAATTCACCTATAAGGGGAAGGGTCTATATCAAAAAACAAATACACCTATAAAGGAAGGGCTCCATCATTCACCTAAGGAATTATATTGAAAATTCAAAAGAACAATGATGTGGCAACAAAACAGGCCAAGGGTTAGAAAATTTGAAGGTTCTTCACACTTTCCTTGTCAAGGAAAAAATAACTCATTTCCCTGGACATCTCGGTGCTAGATTGGAAAAACACATTCAACATATTGGTGCTACCGAATTTTGCCAAAACATTGGCTAACTGGTAACATTCTCTATAAATGTAGGATGTGGTGGCATTCATATTTGAGCATGCTCTCCCCGTAAGACTATTTGAAAGTTATATTTTTATAGAATTAAACCAAACTTATACTAAATTCACTTCTTTTACTAGACCTCTTGATAGATTATTAGCTTGACCATTTAAATGACTATTTTTTTTTGGAAGGTGAAGGCACGTGTTTGTTATATGAATTGTTTGTAGGGTAGGAATGGGTTTAGAGATAGCTAATGACTTGGGCAAAATCATCACGTCATATTAGAACTACTCAAAACCTTCATGCTAATGATCATGGCTCTTTGGTATGAAGTAGAAAGAGAGAGAGAGAGAGAGAGAGAGAGAGAGAGAGAGAGAGAGAGAGAGAGAGAGAGAGAGAGAGAGAGAGAGAGAGAGAGAGAGATTGAAAATAAAAATTTCATAATGGTCCAAGTAGTGAGTTAATATAGTGTGAGCTATGTAAGGAATGGCCCAAATCTTGCACAAGTATGGATGTTTAAGATGAAAAAACAATGAGGTGAAAACTCGAACCCTAGGGCAAGAAGAAGGGAAATATCTTTGAGAGGAGCATTAATGGCTAAGAGAGGGAGGGAGAAATTTCTTGAAAAGGCATTAATGTTAGAGGGAGGGAGGGAGGGAGGAGGAGAGAGGGAGAGAGAGAGAGAGAGAGAGAGAGAGAGAAAATCATTGAGAGGAGCATCAATGGTAGAGTAAGAGAGATGGCTCAATTGGCTCATTTGGTCCTCATCAAACTAGGCTGAGTTTTCCAAGTCACTTGTTGTATCAAAATTTGATATTATTGGATGAATTTGGAGCACGCACTCCAACTAGGCTCTGAGTTGACTTGCCAAAATTTAAACCTTGCTTTAATCAAAACTCGAGCCTAAGATTTTTAAATTAGGAAGTCTAATGCATCCGATGCATCCTGCATCTGGCCCAAGACACTCCGTATAGTTAATTTTTTTCAACAGCACATGATAAAAGTGCTTATCAGGCCATTTTTTCAACACATCATGCATGGGTTGTCATCTTTGACCAAGGATGACCATGATCATCTTTAGATCAATTGGCTCACTTGATCAATCACAATTTAGTGGGTCCCATTGAGAACTTCTTTAGGAATAAGACTCCTAATTTAGTTTTTTGGCTAGTTTCCTAGCTAAGTTTGTTTAGCATAAAGACTAAGTTCCCTCTAGGATTTCTTTCAAACGCCCATTGACTTAGCTTTTCGATGAACCCCATAATGACATCACATATGAATGAGTTATGGTCAATGACTTGACTTAATTTAAGGCGTGATTGGTTGTACATGGGTTAAAGGAGAATTTGGTTAACTTTTAGGTTTATATATTGCTAGGATTAAAAGAAATGATTGGCCATGTTAGTATTATGATTTCTTTTCCCTTAAAAAGAAGTTCACTACAAACAATTCAGACTTTTTGCAACAAGTCAACTCGTTGCTAACTTAGATAGCATTTAAGGTGCTATCTAAGTTATGAAATGGAAAAATCAGCTTGCTAAGAATAATAATGCTCAAGAGCTCCCTTCTTACTAGTAAAGTTGGCTAGTGCACAAAATCTACAAGGGACTACCGAACATTTGAAGATCTAATGTATAGCATCAACATAGTTTGAAGGTTAGGGTGGGGGATCTTGTATGTTTACTTGGCCAATTTGTTGAAGTTGTGTTAATCATCCTTTGGGGGGGGGGGGGGGGGGGGGGGGGGGGGGGGGGGGGGGGGGGGGGGGGGGGGGGGGGGGGGGGGGGGGGGGGGGGGGGGGGGGGGGGGGGGGGGGGGGGGGGGGGGGGGGGGGGGATTTTTGCCACAAAAAGATTCGAAGCCTCGCCTATCATATACTCTACTAAGGGAAAACCTATACAAGTTGAACCAACAAAATTGCCTCAAATTGTACAATCAAATGATCATAGCCATCTTGCGGTGGATTTTAACCTGTCTGTTGGTTGGACATTTCAAACTGTACATCTCTGATTTTCAATATTGTTCCATTTCATGCCTACGATAATACCCACACAAACCAGTACAAATTTTGGACCTTCAATAGTTTGATTAAGGTCCACTTTAAGAGAAAAAGTGGAGATTGGCATGACCAAAATGCTGTTTGCATCAAATTGTCCTACAATTAAATTCACTTGTAACAAAACTGCCTCAAATTGTACAATCAAATGATCATAGCCATCTTGCGGTGGATTTTAACCTGTCTGTTGGTTGGATGTTTCAAACTGTACATCTCTGATTTTCAATATTGTTCCATTTCATGCCTACGATAATACCCACACAAACCAGTACAAATTTTGGACCTTCAATAGTTTGATTAAGGTCCACTTTAAGAGAAAAAGTTGAGATTGGCATGACCAAAATGCTGTTTGCATCAAATTGTCCTACAATAAATTCACTTGTAACAAATTTAATAGTCCACATAGAAGGCAACTAACATAATCTCCACTAAAGAGAAGGATAATAAAATGAGATTGCTGCAATGAACCATTAGAAAGCATACAAGAATTATCTATACATCGTAGATGAGAGTTCCGAAATATGAGTAGAAATATAGTAGACAGGTTCACTTCATAATGATGAGCTTAGTTATCAATCTAAAAACTCCTAGTGGAGCTTGGACAAATGCATGGCCACATAAAAACACCTTTGAAAACAAGTTCCATTATGGATTGGTTGTCTTTCTACCCTACTTGTGCCTAGGGTGGTAAAGTTGTATCTAGTTGAGAAGAGAAGGCACATCTATCGAAGGTTATGAGCTCTAGGCTCAACTGTTCTAATGATCGACAATAAAAGATTAAAACCAACTAGATATTGGATCAAACACTCATTTTGATGAGTAGAGGTAGGGAAGTTAAAGATGAAGAAAGTATGAAGATAAGTAGAGAAATGGGTCTTCAATAATCTCAAAAGGTTAATAGTTCTAAAGACTCCTCTCCCCCATCAAAGGATAGAGGTTAATGGAAGAGAAATCTCCATTGGATGTTAATTCTCCAAACAATTCAGTGGCAGTCAGTCTAAAGCTGCCAAGTTGCATGCAACTAATGGGGACATCTCTTGATCTACAAATGGTTATGATCTGATGCTTGATCTGATGAGGGGCAAGATTCCTTGACAATGCGTTTGCACATCAAGATCTTTTTGGGCCGTGGAGGGAAAACAAACTAAGAAACAAAGCTTTCAAAAAGGTAATGTGTGGCATCTAGCAAAGCTACTTAGATTACTCACTACATACACCATCGTAGACTTGTAAGATTTCTACATGGATTGAGAATGGATGCAAGTCTGTCTAAGGCTTAAGAATCATTTAAGCGCAACCATGATAGAAATAATATGAAGGAAGCCAAGATTAAAAAGGTGAAGGTACTAATTGAGAGAAGTAAGCCCAAAAGAGAGAAGTAAAAGAAAGAGACTTGCTTAGCCAGGATGAAAATAACTCTTGAGGTATTTCAACATTAAAGCTTCTTTAAGAAAATGAAGCAAGAGGTATTTCAACGAAAGTTACGTTCCATAGTGGTGATCAGTGATGGACACAGCACAAACCACTATCTGCATTGGAACCACACACATGAAAGAAAACACTATGAGAGAGAGAGAGAGAGAGAGAGAGAGAGAGAGAGAGAGAGAGAGAGAGAGAGAGAGAGAGAGAGAGAAAGAGAGAGAGAGAGAGTTAAATTGAAAATGGTTGTTGCGCCCATTTCTAAATTCAATCTAAAAACAACCTTTCATAAAACTCATAGTAATAAAGGCCACTGTCATCATAAGCCTTTACCAAATCAATTTTAGGAACCATGCCATCCAATACATATTTTTAGTAAGAAATTAATCCAATATTTCACGATTAGAAATGATTCCTCTTTTACTTGAGCCTTTAAAACAGCCAAAGATGCACATCATAAGGGACAAAGCTTAAGGATTTTTTTTTTTTCTACAGAGATATAGGTTGAAAATTTGTTTATGCACCTATATGCATTTAAGTGAGGGAGGATCTGGTGCTTTAAATATTATCCAAGTTAGCTATCATGCATCAATTATTTGTACATGAGATACAAATTTAATTCAGGCCTTTCATCTGTATGGCCATATCATTGATGGGTCAAACCCCCAAAAGACACCAGTAACGTTATCCTAGTCATGAAAAGGAACAATATTTAAAATCAGAGATGTGCAGTTTGAAACATCCAAACAACAAACAACAATCGGTGGGTTAAAATCTTCCGCAAGATGGCTATGATCATTTGATTGTACAATTTCTAGCACGTTTCCTATTCTAATGGGTGTAAATTTTATGAATAGCCTAGATCTTGTACATGTGTGCCATTATGTATGGAAACCGAAGCCTGTTACCTAACTTGGATAGCATTTATGGGTGCTTATCTTTGTATATAGAATCTTTCAAGCTTGTTGTGGAACTCTAAAGTTTCAAATGGAAAAAATCAGCTTGCTAAAAAAAATAATTCTCAGGACCCCCCTTCATACTAGTAAAGTTGTCTAGTGCACACAATCTACAAGGGACTACTGAAATTTATAAGATCTAATGTATAGCATCTACATAGTTTGAAAGTTAAGGGGATTTTGAATGTATAGTTGGACATTTTGTTGAGGTTGTGTTAAACATCGGGCGGACACCACAAAAAGTTTCGAGCCTCACCTATCATATACTCTACTAAGACAAACCTATACAAATTTAACCAACAAAATCCTCTCTAATTGTACAATCAAGTAATCATAGCCATCTTGCAGAGAATTTTAACCAACTAAATATTGTATGTTGGTTGGACATTTCAAAATGCACATATGTGACTTTCAATATTGTTCCATTTCATGACTAGGATAATACCCACAATCAATACAAAATTTGGACCTTCAATATTTCGATCACGGTCCACTTTAAGAGCAATAGTGGAGATTGGCTTGACCAAAATGATGCCTACATCAAATAGTCCTACAATTAAATTTCCACTTGTAACATATAAAATAGTCCACGCAAAAGGTGACTAACATAATCTCCATTAAAGATAAGGATAATAAAATGAGGTTGCTCCAATGAACCATTAGAAAACATAGAAGCATCATCTATACATTGTAGATGAGAGTTCCAGGATATGAGTAGAAATATAGCAGAAGGGAACAACTTGGTTAGCATTCTGGAAACTCCTAGCTAGAGTAGGAGCTTGGATGACCATATAGAAACACCCTTCAAGAGAAGTTCCATTATGGGTTGGTTGTCTTTCTACCCTACTTGTGCCTAAGTCCAAGGGTTATAGGTGGTAATTTGTATCTAGTTGAGAAGAGAAGGTAGATCTAGAAAAGGTTGTGAGCTCATAGGCTCAACTGTTCTAATGATAGACAATAAAAGATGAGAACCAACTGGATATTGGGATCAAACACTCAATTTTCTGAGTGTTTAGAGGTAGGGAAGTTAAAGATGAAGAAAGTACGAAAGGTAGAGGTTAATGGAAGAGAAATCTCCATTGGATGTTAATTCCCCCAACAATTCAATGGCAGTCAGTCTAAAGCCGCCAAGTTGCATGCAACTGATGGGGACATCCCTTGATCTACAAATGATTATGATCTGATGCTCGATCCGATGAGAGGCAAGATTCCCTCACAATGCATTGGCACATTAAGATCTTTTCGGGCCATGGAGGGATCACAAACTAAGAAACAAATCTTTCAAAAAGGTAATGCATGGCCTGTAGCAAAGCTACTTAGATTACTCCCTACATTCACCATCAAAGACTTGTAATATTTCTACATGGATAGAAAATGGATGCCAAATCCTACTAATTGAGAGAACCAAGCCCAGAAGAGAGAAGTTCAAGAAAGAGACTTGGTTAGCGAGGATGAAAATGACTCTTATGGTATTCCAACCATAAAGCTTCTTTAGGAAAACAAAGCAAGAGGTATTTCAACCAAAGTTCCATAGTGGTGACTATTGATGGACACCGCACAAACCACTATTTACATTGAAACTGCATAGACATGCGAGCAAACATTGAGAGAGAGGTGTGTAGTTTGAAACGTCCAACCAACAAACAACATTCAGTGGGTTAAAATCCTCCCCAAGATGGCTATGATCATTTCATTGTACAATTTGTTGAACGTTTCCAATTCTGACTTGTGTAAAATTTACGAATAGTCCAGATCTTGTTCATGTGTGCCATTATGTGTGGAAACCGAAGCCTGGTACCTAATTTAGGTAACATTTGGGGGTGCTTCTTTCTATATATGATCTTTCAAACTTGCTTCTGAACTCTCTAGTTTCAAATGGAAAAATCAGCTTTCTAAGAAAAATAATGATCAAGAGCCCCCTACTTACTAGTAAAATTGGCCTGTGCACACAATCTATAGGGGACTACCTAACATTAGAAGATCTAATGTAGAGCATCAACATAGTTTGAAGTTTAGGGTAGGGATTTTGTATGTTTAGTAGGCCATTTTGTTGAGATTTTGTTAATCTTTAGGCGGGCACCACAAAAAGATTCGAGCCTCACCTATCATATACTCCACTAAGGCAAACCCATACAAGTTGAACCAACAAAAACCCCTCAAATTGTACAATCAAATTGAAAAATCAAATGACCATAGCCATCTTTCAGAGGATTTTAACCCATGGAATGTTGTTTGTTGGTTGGACGTTTCAAACTACAAATCTCTGATATTGGGATCGAACACTCGATTTGATGATTTGAAGGTTAGGGTGGGGACTTTGTATGTTCAGCATTTTGTTGAGGTTCTGTTAATCTTTGGGTGGGCATTACGAAAAGTTTGAGCCTCACCTATCATAGACTCTACTAAGGAAAAACTATATAAGTTGAACCAACAAAAACCCCTGAAATTGTACAATCAAATAATCATACCCATCTTGTGGAGGATTTTAACCCACTGAATGTTGTATGTTGGTTGGACGTTTCAAACTGCACATATGTGACTTTCTATATTATTCCATTTCACGGCCCACTTAAAGAGCAATTGTGGAGATTGGCTTAACCAAAATGATTCCCACATCAAATGGTCCTACAATTAAATTTCCACTTGTAAAATATATAATAGTCCACACAAAAGGTGACTAACATAATCTCCACTAAAGAGAAGGATAATAAAATGAGGTTGCTCCAATGAACCATTAGAAAACATTGAAGCATCATCTATACATTGTAGATGAGAGTTCCAAAATATGAGTAGAAATATAGCAAATAGGTTCCCTTCAAAATAACGAGCTTGGTTATCATTCGGGAAACTCTTAGAGGAGGAGCTTGGATAAATGCATGGCCACATGGAAACACCTTTCAAAAGAACTTCCATTATGGGTTGGTTGTCTGTTTACCCTACTTTTGCCTAACTCAAAGAGCTATAGGGGTAAAGTTGTATCTAGTGGAGAAGAGAAGGTGCATCAAAGGTTATGAGCTCATACGCTCAACGTTCTAACGATAGACAATAAAAGATGAGAACAAACTACATATTGGGATCAAACACTCAATTTGATGAGGGTTTAAAGGTAGGGAAGTTAAAAATGAAGAAAGTACGAAGATAAGTAGAGAAGTTGGTCTTCAACAATCTCAAAAGGTTAATAGTTCTAAAGACTCCTCTCACCCATCAAAGGGTGGAGTTTAGTGGAAGACAAATCTCCATTGGATGTGAGTTCTCCAAACAATTCAATGGCAATCAGTCTAAAGCTGCCAAGTTGCATGCAACTAATGGGGACAACCCTTGATCTACAAATGGTTATGATCTGATGCTCGGTACAAGAAAGGAGAGATTCCCTGACAACGCAATGGTACATTAAGATCTTTTTGGGCCATGGAGGGAACAGAACTTAAGAAACAAAGCTTTCAAAAAGGTAATGCGTGGCCTGTAGCAAAGCTACTTGGATTACTCCTTACATTCACCATCAAAGACTTAATGTACCATTGCGTTGTGCACTTGAGCTTTCTACTTGGATAGAAGAATGGTTGTCAAGTCCTACTAGGGCTTAAGGTTCATTATACTCACAACCATGATAGAAATTATATGATCAGAGCGAAGATTAAAAAGGTGAGGGTATTAATTGAGAGAAGCAAGCCTAGGAGAGAGAAGTTCGAGAAAGAGACTTGATTAGTTAGGATGAAAATGACTCTTGAGGTGTTTCAACCTTAAAGCTTCTTTAGGAAAATGAATCAAGAGGTATTTTAACCACAGTTTCAAAGAGGTGATTGTTGATGGACACTGCACAAACGACTATTAGCATTGAAACCGCACACACATGTGAGCAAACATTGCGAGAGAGAGAGAGAGAGAGAGAGAGAGAGAGAGAGAGAGAGAGAGAGAGAGAGAGAGAGAGAGAGAGAGAGAGAGTCTAATTGAAAATAGTCATTGCACCTATTTCTTAATTCAATCTAAAAACAACCTTTCCTAAAACTCATAGTAATAAATCCCACTATGATCGTAAGCCCTTTCCAAATCAATTTTAAGAACCACGCCATATAATACTCATTTTTAACAAGAAATTAATTGAATGTTTCATGATTAGAAATTATTCCTCTTTTACTCAACATTTAAAACAGCTAGAGATGCACGTCATAAGGGACGAAGCTTAATTTTTTTGTTATCTAAAGAGATATAGGATGAGAAATTGTTTTTACACCTATATGCATTTACGTGAGGGAGGACCTGGTGCTATAAATATTATCCAAGTTAGCTATCATGCGTCAATTATTTGTACATGAGGTACAAATTTAATTCACACCTTTCATCTGTAGGGCCATATCATCATTGGGTCAGACCCTAAAAGGACACTAGTAATGATCTCCTAGGCATGAAAATGTACAATATCTAAAATAAGAGATGTGAGTTTGAAATGTCCAAACAACAGACAACAATCGGTGGGTTAAAATCTTCCGCAAGTGGTGTTGCGCAGCACGCCAACAATGCAGTGAGCCGAGATCCAATCTCGAGCCTCACCCACAAACGATAAACAGAAAGAAATATAAACTAGCAACAGATCAAAGCAACCCAAACAAACCACAAGACAAGATATACGTAGAAAAATCCCAAACTAGGGTAAAAAACTATGGATGCAAACTTCCACTATGAAGAAAAAACAAAGATTACAAGGTAAAATACTAACCTCTCCCTTGGAAGCACATAGAAAACCCTTAGCACACACCTTAGAATTATTTCCCAATATTTCAATTATCTCTAGAAAAATCCTAAGAACCCCTATTTATAGTTTAGGTAACTTCCCTTCCGCACCCTTACGAAAGGCAATACCAAAATCCGCAGTCCGCATCAGATTCGGAAATGAATCTGCGTAACCTACGACTGGTCGAAGGGAAGCTATGACTGGTTGTACTACGACCAGTTGAACAGTTCCTACGAGTGGTCAAAGGACCCAAACATGAAAAAATAGGACTCGCTGGACTTTGAGTCGACGGTCCACGACCGGTCGAGCAGGCCCCTACGACCGGTCGAGTATGTCCTACGACCGGTCGAAGGCGTCCCAGATGTGGCTCCACATTCTCAACAATCTCCCACTTGGAGACACATTGCCATAAACCTTCGTCTTTTTCATCCGGAGTGCACCACCTCCCCGTCTTCAAGCTTGAAGACCAATCAAAGTTGAACAAAGCTTCAGCTTTTTCCTTGTGACTGCCTTGGTCAACATATCTGCAGGATTCTCACTTGTATAAATCTTCTCCAAAACAATTGATCCATCTTCCAGTAACGAACGTATGAAGTGAGATTTAATGGCAATATGCTTGGTCCTTGAATGAAAGACTAAATTCTTAGCCAAGTGTATTGCACTCTGACTGTCACTGTACAGCTTGCAATCTACTTGCTTCTTACCCAACTCTTCCATAAAACCTTGCATCCATGCCATCTCCTTGCATGCTTCTGTAGCCGTAACATATTCTGCTTTTATTGTACTGATAGATACTATCTTCTGTAACTGAGAGACCCAACTGACTGCAACACTACTCAGAGTAAACACATAACCTTTAGTGCTTCTTCTGTTGTCTATATCTCCTGCCAAATCTGAATCCACGTAGCCTTGTAGCTTGATTTTTGATCCACCATAACATAGCCCTACATCCTTAGTACTTACCAGGTATCTGAGGATCCACTTCATAGCTTCCCAATGTTCCTTCCCGGGGTCGTTCATGAACTTGCTACAACTCCCACTGCTTGAGTAATGTCTGGCCTCGTGCTCACTATAGCATACATGAGACTCCCAATAGCTGACGCGTATGGGACTTTGGCCATGTAGTCCCGTTCCTCCTGCGTCTTTGCCCTTTGCTCCTTAGATAGCTTGAAGTGGTTGGCTAATGGAGTGCTAACCGGCTTAGCACCTCCCATATTGAATCGATCGAGTACCTTTGCTTCGTACTCTGCCTGTGATAAAACCAGTTTCTTATTTTTCCTGTTGCGCTTTATCCTCATGCCTAGGATTTGTTTTGCAGCTCTTAAATCCTTCATGGAAAATTCTCTAGACAGTTATCTTTTGAGATCTGAGATGTCCTTCATGCTTGAATTGGCCACAAGCATATCATCAACGTACAAAAGATGGATGATGTACGACGTATCAAACTTCTTCAAATAATAGCAATGGTCTGCATGACATCTCCTAAAACTGTTTCCCGACATGAAACTATCGAACTTCTTATACCACTGCCTCGGGGCCTGCTTCAGGCCATATAGACTCTTTTTTAATCTGCACACCTTGTTCTCCTTTTCTGGTGCCACGTATTCTGTCGGCTGATACATATATATCTCTTCTTCAACGTCCCCATAAAGAAAGACTATCTTAACATCTAGCTGCTCTAGATGTAAGTCCTTTGTAGCCACTATACTCAAGACCATGCGAATCGTAGACATTTTCACTACTGGTGAAAATATTTCAGTGAAATCGATACCTGCCTTTTGTTGAAACCCTTTCACAACCAATTTGGCCTTGTACTGTCTCGAACCATCGTGCTCCTCCTTCAGTTTGTAAACCCACTTGTTATGAAGAGCTTTCTTACCCTTAGGTAGAGTGACTAGCTTCCATGTACGATTAGACTCATGAGAGTCTATCTCATCATCCATGGCCTGCTCCCACTTAACCTGTGTATCTGACTGTAATGCCTCTTCAAAACACTCTGGCTCATCATTATCTGTCAGCAGTAGATAATATAAGGAGGGTGAGTATCAGACTGTGGGTCTCCTCTCCCGAGTAGACCTCCTCATAACCGGTGTCTGTGGCTCTGCCTCATAATGCTCCCGTGCATGATCATCCTGTGGCGCTGTAACACCCATGTCCAGTAACTCTTCCAACTCTACGAATTCCTTTTCCTTGGCCTTATTTTCTTACACACTGTCCTTATGCATCACTTTTTCGTTGAAGACTAAGTCCTTGCTTCTGATGATTTTCCTGTTTTCTGCATCCCAAAACCTGTATCCAAAATCATGCTGCCCATAGCCTATAAATGTGCACCTTCTGGACTTCGTATCTAGCTTGTTTTTGTGTTCTGCATCAATGTGAACATATGAAGTGCAACCAAACACTTTGAGATGTGTAAGGTTCACTTCTTTTCCAGTCCACGTTTCTTCTAGTAGCCCACCATCCAATGGTGCTGAGGGACTTCTATTGATAAGATATACGGTAGTATTTACAGAATCTGCCCAAAAGATCTTGGGCAACCCTACATGTAACCTCATGCTCCTGGCGTGCTCAAGGATGGTCTTGTTAATGTGCTCAGCCACACCATTCTGCTGCGGTGTCCCTAGAATCATTTTCTGATATTTGATTTCCACTTGTTGCATAATACTCCTTAAACCTCTTGTCACAATACTCTCCCCTATTATCAGATCTGAGACACTTTACTGTTTTACTTGTTTCGTTTTCTACCAAAACTTTTCACTTCTTAAACGCATCAAATACATCAAATTTATGCTTTAAGAAATAAACCCACAGTTTTATACTAGCATCATCAATAAAGGAAACAAAATAACGTGAGCCACCAAGAGATGATACTTGTGCCGGTCCCCACACCTCAGTGTGTATAAGCCCTAACAGATGTGTCTTTGGAGTGCGTCCTGTCTTCTTGAAGCTTACCCTCTTCTACTTACCATACACGCAGTCCTCACAGAATTCTAAGTCAATAGACTTCAGCCCTGGTAGCTTCCCCTTTGACAATAACACTTTCATCCCTTTCTCACTCATATGTCCCAACCTTTGATGCCATAACTGCCCATTCACTCCAGTTGATGCGACTGCGAGTGAACTATACGATCATGAAGTCACGTATAAAGCACTTTCCTTTTTGCCTCGAAATATCACCAATGCACCTTTTGTGATCTTTCAGGAATCACTGGTGAATGTCGTCACATAACCGGTGTCAGCCAACTGCCCCACTGAGATCAGATTCCTTCTCAAACTCGGTACATGTCTGACATCCTTCAATTTCAAAACCGTTCTGTCTTTCTGATTGACTTGGACATCCCTTTTTCCAACTATACTGCATAACTCATCATCACCCAGGTAGACTCTCCCAAAGTCACCGACACATAATCAAGCAGACTTCCTTACATGAAGTGACATGAAACGAAGCACCCTAGTCTATAACCTAAGACTCATTCCTCGCATCAAGAGATAAGATCAATGCCTCTGTGTCACTCTCCTCAGATAGATTCACTGAATCCTTCCCGCCTTGAGAGCTTCCTTCTTGTTTCTTGAGCGCTCTGCAATCAAGTTTCATGTGCCCCTTCTTGCCGCAATGCCAACACCCATCTTTGTCTTTCAGTCCCTTAAACTTCTTCCTCGACTTAGAACGCCCGTGTTTATTACCTCTTTTATTCAGCAATCTTCCTCTTCCTTCAACGTTTAGAGCATTCCCTGAATCGCTTGAAACTCCTGATGCCTTCCTTCTAGATTCTTCGCTGAGAATTAGACCAGCCACATCATCAAATTTCAGCATCGTCGACCCTGAAGAATTGCTCATAACAATCACCAAACCATCCTAACTGTCTGGCAGACTGGATAAGATCACTAGCGCCCTGACCTCATCCTAAAAAATGATGCCAACGGATTCCAACTGGCTCGTAACTGTATTGAATTCGTTTAGATGTTCAGCCATGCTCCCACCATCTGACATCTTCATGTTGAATAGTTGTTTCATAAGATGAACCTTGTTCGATGCTGAGGGTTTTTCATACATGGTGGCTAGGACTTCTATTAATTCTTTATAGTTTTCATCTTGTATACGTTGAAGGCGATGCTCTTAGACAAAGAGAGTCGGATCGTTCCTAAAGCCTTCCTATCCAGTAAAAATCATTCATCATCTGTCATCTTTTCTGGTTTCTTCTCTATTCCTCCTAGAGGAATATAGAGGTCCTTCTGATACAGATAATCCTCCATCTGCATCTTCCAGAAGGTAAAGTTTGAACCATCAAACTTCTCAATTCTATTTTTTCCATCTTGTGTCATCCCTCCCAATAGAACTAAAATAATAGCTCTGATACCAGTTGTTGTGCAGCACGCCAACAACGTAGTGAGCCGAGATCCAATCTCAAGCCCACCCACAAACGATAAACAGAAAGAAATATAAACTAGAAACAGATCAAAGTAATCCAAACAAGCCACAAGACAAGATATATGTGAAAAAACCCCAAACTAGGGTTAAAAACTACGGATGCAAACTTTCACCATGAAGAAAAAATAAGGATTACAAGGCAAAATACTAACCTCTCCCTTGGAAGTACATAGAAAACCCTTAGCCCACACCTTAGAATTATTTCCCAATATTCCAATTCTCTCTAGAAAAACCTTAGGAACCCCTATTTATAGTTTAGGTAACTTTCTTTCTACACCCTTGCGAAAGGCGACACCAAAATCCGCAATTCGCATCAGATTTAGAAACGAATTTGCGTAACCTACGACTGGTCGAAGGGGAGCAATGACTGGTCGTACTATGACCAGTTGTTGAGGGTCAAATATTGCATATCAGACCCCAGTTATTGCCTGGATTTACGAATATTGTACTGTCTAACAGTCCGATTTAACCGTGTTTGTGCTGCAAGGTGTAATTACGAGCTTGAACTGAAAATGGATATTAAAAGCATGGTTTTAGCGCTCAAGATACACCAAGGCAAGTTGTGGGACCAAGATCGACGGAATTACTTGTCAGAGACCCGAGAAAATCAAGTGATTGAAGTTCAAGAGGCCAGACAATCGTCCAGAACGCAAGATTGCAGAGTTCCCACCATCTGATCAGCTCTGAATTTCATACATCGCTTGAGGACCACAAATGAGTTGTACACATCAAATTTCAACCCTTGGATCCCTACAAAAGTGGGCCAATAGACAGATCAGCCCATTAATCTTCAATTTGGGGTCTACCCGCTATCTGGATATGCTTCAAACTTGTTCTCGACGGTTAAAATAATATGAGAAAGAGGATGGAAGGTGTAGATTTCTCGTAAACATCACAGTGTGCCCTGTGTACTAGGTGTGTGCACACTGCGCACATGCATGTACGCGTGCACCAGAGCTGCTGACCCGCACCTTCCCAAAACAGCATTCGCTGTTTCCGTTTCAACAATGCATCACCGACGCTGTCCATTTTTATGGACCTTTGTGGGCCCCATATGTCGCCTGTACGGCTGATCCAACCCGTTCATCATGTAAACGGCCTCGAATACTACAAAACCATGTTGTTATTTTGCAAACATGCGTGCACATGTGTGCGGTACAGAGGCCATAAGTCGACTGTCCTGCAATGTTCAAAACGATTTTTGACGTGATTTCTTCTCTGGGTCGCGTCAATGGATGTTCAAAACCACCCATTCTTAACTGAAATTTTGTCCTGAATCCAATGGACGGGGTGGATTTCCCTGAAAACACTTCTGTGGGGCCCACTGAGCTACACAATGAAGAGGTGCGAAAGCTTTCGCACATCCACAAAAATCCAGATTTTTAGGCAGTTGTGGCCCACCATATTTCATTATATGACAGATCTGATCCGTCTATCATGTAGAGGACTCAAAAACGTCCTAAGAGACGGTGTTTCTTTGTAAATTGAGCGGGGAAAGTGGCGAGTTTTGAGGCACTAAAACTTAGCTACGAAAAGTTACACTCCGTGTCCTGTTGTAACTTTGCCATTGACTCCAGCCTTCCAGCAGCTATAAAAGGAGGTTGTGGATGTGAGAGAGAGATCATCAGAGCTTGGAGCTTGGACGTGGAGTGCAGCCGTGAAGGCGAGGGCTGAAGTCAGTTTCGGGAGTTCTTTTCTTCCTTTTTCTTTTTTTCTTTTCTGTTTATTTCTTTCCTTTCATATTTTTCCTAGTTCTAGCATAATCATGCTAGGCTAAACCTCTTAGCTAGGGCTAAGAGGTGAAGCTTGTAGCGTGATGGGAACTCTTTGCTTACCTTTTGTATAAAATGAACTGATGTTGAATTTGGTTAATGAAGGGAATGTTTTTAGTTTTTAATGGTCTGTTGTGACTGAAATTACAATGGTTCTGCAATGGTTTGAGCATGTTCCTTTCCTTTTCATGTTTATGACGTCAGGAAGCCCTATTGTTCACCATCGTCTCCTGGGCATGGTCGGATGACGGTACCCTTCCAAACCTTCATAGTATGTTGATTGGTCAATAATTAGTTTAATTCTGTTGTTTGCTTTATCTCCTGGACATGGTTTGGTGATGGAATCCATTCTAATTCATATACCTTTCATCTCTTAAAAACCATATCAAGTAAGTTCAGTCTAATTTCCATGATTCTTGAAGCAGGTATAAGATCTCCCTAATCTCTACAAGTGGATCCTCTAAATCCCTAGTTTCCTACATCTGAATTCTCCTAAGGTTTAGATATTTATTCCATCATTATTCTCTAAATTTCATTCAGTTTAGATTTCATCTTAGTCTAGTTCTAGTTCTACTTAGTTTCAGATAACGTACAGGTTTCAGTCCCTTGGGATTCGACCTCGGTCTTACCGAGTTTATTACTACATCACAACCCTGCACTTGGGATGTGAACACCAATCGAACAGTTCCTACGACTGGTCGAAGGACCCAAACATGAAAGAACATGACTCGCTAGACTTTGAGTCGACGGTCCACGACCGGTCGAGCATGTCCTACGATCGGTCAAAGGCGGCCTAGATGTGGCTCCACATTCTCAACAGATGGCTTTGATCATTTGATTGTATAATTTATAGCACGTTTCCTATTCTAACTATTGTAAAATTTATGAATAGTCCAGATCTTATACATGTGCCGTTGTGTGTGTGGAACCTGAAGCCTGATACCTAACTTAGATAGCATTTAGGGGTGATTCTCTTTGTATATATGATCTTTCAAACTTGTTGAAAAACTCCCTAGTTTCAAATGGAAAAATCAGCTTGCTTAGAAAAATATTGCTCAGGAAGGCCCCTTCTAACTATTAAAGTTGGCTAGTGCACACAATCTACAAGGGACTACCGAACATTAGAAGATTTAATATACAACATCAGCAAAGTTTGAAGGTTATGGTAGGGATTTTGAATGTTTAGTAGGCCATTTTGTTGAGGTTGTGTTAATCTTTGGGCGGGCACCACAAATAGATTCGAGCCTCGCCTATCATATACTCTACTAAGTCAAACCCATACTAGTTGAACCAACAAAACCCCCTAAAATTGTACAATAAAATTGTAAAAATCAAATAATCATAGCCATCTACAAAGGATTTTAATCCACTGAATCTTGTTTGTTGGTTGGACGTTTCAAATTGCACATATCTGACTTTCCATTTTGTTCCATTTCATGCTTAGGATAATACCCACACATACCAATACAAAATTTGGACCTTCAATAGTTCAATCACGGTCCACTTTAAGAGCAAAAGTGGAGATTGGAATAACCAAAATGCTGCCTACATCAAATTGTCCAACAATTAAATTCACTTGTAACATATTTAATAGCCCACATAGAAGGCAACTAACATAATCTCCACTAAAGAGAAGGATAATAAAATGAGATTGCTGCAATGAACCATTAGAAAGCATACAAGAATTATCTATACATCATAGGTGAGAGTTCCCGAATATGAGTAGAAATATTGTAGACAGGTTCACTTCATAATGATGAGCTTAGTTACCAATTTGGAAACTCCTAGAGGAGCTCGGATAAATGCATGGACACATAGAAACACCTTTCAAATCAAGTTCCATTATGGATTATTGATTGACTTTCTACCCTACTTGTCCCTAACGTAGTAAAGTTGTATCTAGTTGAGAAGAGAAGGTGCATCTAACAAAGGTTATGAGCTCATAGGCTCAACTGTTCTAATGATCGACAATAAAATATTAAAACCAACTAGATATTGGGATCAAACACTCAATTTGAAGAGTGTTTAGAGGTAGGGAAGTTAAAGATGAAGAAAGTGCGAAGATAAGTAGAGAAGTGGGTCTTCAATAATCTCAAAAGGTTAATAGTTCTAAAGACTCCTCTCCCCCATCAAAGGGTAGAGGTTAATGGAAGAGAAATCTCCATTGGATGTTAATTCTCCAAACAAGTTAGTGGCAATCAGTCTAAAGCTGCCAAGTTGCATGCAATTGATGGGGACATCTCTTGATCTACAAATGGTTATGATCTGATGCTCGATCTGATGAGAGGCAAGATTCCCTCACAATGCATTAGCACATTTAAGTTCTTTTCGGGTCGTGGAGGGAACACGGCCTAAGAAACAAAGCTTTCAAAAAGGTAATGCGTGGCCTGTAGGAAAGCTACTTGCATTACTCCCTACATTCACCAATGTAGACTTCTAAGATTTCTACATGGATAGAGAATGGATGCCAAGTCCAACTAGATCTTAAGGATCATTATAAGCACAACCATAATTGAAATAATATGAATGGAGCAAAGATTAAAAAGGTGAGGGTACTAATTGAGAGAAGCAAGCCTAGAAGAATGAAGTTTAAGAAAGAGACTTGGTTAGCCAGGATGAAAACGACTCTTGAGGTATTTCAACCTTAAAGCTTCTTTAGGAAAACGAAGCAAGTGGTATTTCAAGCAAAGTTCCATAGTGGTGATTATTGATGGAGAAAGCACAAACCACTATTTCCATTAAAACCACACACACATGCGAGCAAACATTGTGAGAGAGAGAGAGAGAGAGAGAGAGAGAGAGAGAGAGAGAGTCAAATTGAAAATGGCCGTTCCGCCCATTTCTAAATTCAATTTAAAAACAACCTTTCAAGTCAAAGTAATAATGGTCACTATGAAAATAAGACTTTCCTAAATCAATTTTAAGATCCATGACATCTAATATGCATTTTTAGTAAGAAATCTATCCAATATTTCCTAATTACACATGATTGCTCTTTTACTCGAGCCTTTCGAAGAGATAAAGATTCTTACCATAAGGGACAAAGCTTAATTTTTTTTTTAAAAAATTTTATTTTATTTTTATCATATGAGATATAAGAAGAAAATTTGTTTGTACACCTATATGCATTTACGTGAGGTACGATCTGGTGCTATAAATATTATCCAAGTTATCTATCATGTGTCAATTATTTGTAAATGAGGTACAAATTTAATTCAGACCTTTCATTTATTGGCCCATATCATCGATGGGTCAAACCCCAAAAAGACACCAGTAACATTCTCCTAGGCATGAAATGGAACAATATTGAAAATCCAAGATGTGTAGTTTGAAACGTCTCACCAATAGACAACATTCAGTGGGTTAAAATCCTCTGCAAGATGGCTATGATCATTTGATTGTACAATTTCTAGCACGTTTCCAATTCCGACTTGTGTAAAATTAACGAGTAGTCTAGATCTTGTACATGTGTGCCATTACGTGTGAAAATTGAAGCCTGATACCTAACTTAGATAGCATTTAGGGGTGATTATCTTTGTATATATGATCTTTCAAACTTGTTGCCAAACTCGCTAGTTTCAAATGGAAAAATCAGCTTGCTAAGAAAAATATTGCTCGGAGCCCCCTTCTTACTACTGAAGTTGGATAGTGGAAACAATCTACAGGGGACTACCAAACATAAGAAGATCCAATGCATAACATCAACATAGTTTGAAGGTTAGGGTGGGGATTTTGTATGTTTAGTAGGGCATTTTATTGAGGTTGTGTTAATCTTCGGGCGGGCATCACAAAAAGATTTGAGCCTCGCCTATCATATACTCTACTAAGGCAAACCTATACAAGTTGAACCAACAAAAACCCCTCAAACAACACATAAAAACGCATCTACCATAGAAGTCGGCTTAACACAGGACAAATGAATGATAAAATGGGAAAGAAAGGGTAGTCTGGAGCAAACTATACTCTCGAAAACAAAATAGCCATCATTGACCACCACTGTTCAAACAACTCAACCCATACACTATAGTAGCTGACCATCTTCAGTATCTACCATACATTCTTTTATCAGTGGTGGGCTCTAACCTTTTGCCAATTTGAAGAGAGATTGTTTACCCCATTCCGTGTGATTATCATATTGTAGTTTTACTCAACGAGTTACTCAAGGAAATCATGCTTCCCCTAGTTGTTGGCTTTCCTGCTGTTGAACACTTGTTGTGTGCCAAAACCTTACTTGAAAGACATTGAATTGTGCATAGAAACCCATTGATCGATCTTGGAGCTTGCTTATTTATCGATGACTTTTTCATTGTTCTCACTTGATTTGCCCGTAGCCCGTCTATCTCGTCATACCAATCCCAACCCAAGGTATTTAATAACAGTAACAACCAACGTAACAGCCAATTTTTTATTTTTATTTTTATTATTTTTTATTATTTTTATTTTTTTTAAAGGAGAAAAATTACATGAAAAAATCACTAAAATGAGAGAAGGTTTCCACCGTACTTTTTTCTGGTTTTGGATGTGTTTATGATGGTGTAATAAGCCATTCTTTTGTAAGAATACAATCCCAGAATGCCTGACAATATTATTAACCTAAGTGGCTTAAACTGACTTCAAAACTCCCATATAATCTATAAATATCTAACATCAATGGTTCAATGTAAATTTGAGAAAAAAAGAGTTAAAAACTAAATTCAAATGAATGGTGTCAGGCCGATTTGGATACATACTCTAATGCCCCCAAAAAGGTTTGAAATTCATGCAATATATTAGTTTTGAACAGAAGGGGACTTACATATGCAAAACAGCCTTTGGCCATTAGGCATGGTCATAACAATCATTATGTGAACGTAATGGCCAATACCGTCCATCCCATTACTACCCTATATCGCGTAACGACCTATGTTTTCACCATTATGTAACATATGCTACGTAACCATTTTTGTGTACATTGACCCTGATGGTCTACGCCATTTTGAATCATCTAGTCTTATATAGTGTAGAGAATTCTAGAATAGTCTAGACTATGATATAGTGGTGTAGAGATTTCTAGGAGGTTTTGGGTTCTCAATTGATTTTTGATATCAATGAGATATGTCAAAAGATCTAGAGAGATTCTAAAGGATTTATTACCATTGGATGAATGTTGCATAGCACCATCCTACTCATTAATGTCTGGTTGTAAAGATTTCATAGGTTTATGTATAAGGGAGTCTTCCTCATTTAGGATTCACTCGGAGTTGTCATCTTCGCTCTTTAGTGAAATGCAATCCTTTTCCCATGCACTCTCTTATCTTCTCTTGCATCTCACACTAAGCCCTTGTGTTTACTTGGGGGTGTAAGTGGGGGTTGAAAAAGGCTCCAAATACAGCTTTCGGGGATTCCCAGGAGAAAAAGGACATGGGGAAACCTATCATATCGAAAAACTGAAAAGATAGGATCAAAGAAAAGACAACCGATTGGTTACGTACGCAATCTCTCTCTCTAATCGCCCCCAACCCCAGTTTATCTAGGAATAAGAGACCACAGATCCTAGGAGAGAGATCCACCAAATCCTCAAAGATGGAGGAGCACTAAACATCACTACCCTGCCTAGCCAAGGCGTCCGCCGGGGCATCTCCTCTCCTAAAGATATGAGAGAATTCGATCCGGCCTTTACTCTTCAACTTGTTGATCCTATTTATCCAATAACTCTATCTCCAACCTGGCTTGGATATCCCATTGAGAACTTTCACAAAATACAGAGAATCTAGTTTAAGAATGATTTGATTGAGGCCTTTGGCTAGACATAGATTCAGCCTGTCATACACCACACGGAGCTTAGTGTAGGTGTTAGAACCGACACCATACCCTCAGGAGAAGGTGAACAGGAATTGTAGGTGGTCGGGTCAACACGGAAGAAAATGTGTGTAGTGGGTTTGAGCTGGATACATATACTTTCTGCCTAGCTAGGACAGAAAATTTGTTGTATCAGTTCTTAATCCTAGTCGATGCCAATCTTCTGCTTGATCAGAACATTGGATTTATTAGTAACTACTAGGATTGAGAATTCGATTCAAACCGCGAATACTTCGCTTATATATAGTTTCTCTACTCCGTGTCCCCGATTGTACTAAGTCCTTGGGAAGGCAAGTCTAAGGGGCATGCTGGTTTGACCTAAGTTCAATCTGAGGGATATACAAGTTTTTGTATGCATGAATAGTCTCTAAATCGAAACAGATTTCCTAAGAGTTACTATAGAAGCCTCTGAGTATTACGGGGATCTATCGAAGGAATGAAGTTCTACTCCAATCAAATTAAACCTACAATTCCTTAGCATATTCAGTCTTTACACTGCTTAATACAACTAGTAGTCTAGTTTGTAACTCACTAGCTGAAATCTAAAGTCTAAGCTTATACGCTAGATGGTTTCATACCATTTCTACTACAGGGAATTGTCCTATCGCTTAGGGTCAAGATTGTCTAATTGGAATCGGACTTCCTATATCGTCAGCTCTTTCAAAATCTAGGAGTACTAACTCTAGGTCCAAAACTCTAGATGGTCACTGTTTATGGACTAAGCTACTGCGTTTGGTCTCGCCCGACGGTAAAGCATAAAGATCGAGAAGATGACTATAACTAGCTCATAAAGAGCCATGGAAAATGAAGAAAATGAAGGGAAGGGCTAAGATCTTTGGGTCTCCACGGATCTAGGTCCGAAAGAGAAATGAAATGGGTCAAAGAAAGGGAAAATAGCGAAAAGAAAAGGGTAAGATAGGATAGGTTGGGGGTTGGCACGTTTTGGAGCTTCAAATGAGAGCTTGGAAGCTCCAATCACGGAAAATGGAGGAAGTAGCTGCTGGATATGATTGAGACCAGTGGAGGGATGATGGAAATAACGAAAAACGAAGGAAGGAGTGCTTGGAAGGGAGGTTTGAGAGAGAAGGCAACAAGTTTGGAGGAAAAAAAAAGCTTGGAGGGTCACTTTGTGAAGGAAGTAGGAGATTTTGAATGAAAGGGTGGTCGAATCCTGTACCAAAGGGTCCCATTTAACTCCAAACCTCATCGGCTCGGGAGGCCCAGCCCGAAAGACCCGCTGACCGGCGAGGCCTTGCCACTCTCTGGACAAATTGGCGATGACTCACCAAATGGGAGAGGTCCTCCCACCCCCTGGGTCCAGAAAAAGTTGGGGTCCCACTCTGGAACCCCCTAGAAGATGATCTATTGGCCCCCTTCTTCGATTTGAGCCGTTTCGGGTCATTTCCGCACTAACCTGACCTCTATTCACTCTTAGCGATTTCTAATGGCTGGAATGGGATAAAACACAATCTATACCCGTTAATTGACAGTCTAGAAGTGATTTAGGGTCATTGTGTGTGATCAGGAGTGTTTACGGACTCAATCTTGGTGATGGATTTCAGTAAACTTTCGCCAACAAACAAACTGGGGGTCCTAAACTTGTTTCTAGATTGTTCTCGCACCCTCCTACATTAAATTGGCGTCAGCGTGCGGTGTGTGACCATAACCCAGGTCCAGTTTAATCCAAATCATGCTCTGATACCATCTGTAACATCCCGAAAATCGAGGGTCGAGCATAAACTCCACTCCCGAGTTCCAGAACATCACTTATGCAACATTTTCAATGATGGATGAATGTTGTTCATATTAGTGTAGAAAACATGAGTGGGATTAAGCCAAAACAGTATATCATACTCTAGAGACAGTTAAATTATGCGAGCAGAAGACTGTGATAAATATATAAAATGTATAATTGATTGTAAGTCTCCAGAGTGTGAACATGTTACCAGGTTAAATATATACATGTATACTCCAAAAATGAACAAAAAGAATATACATGAGTCTTTAAATAAAAGGCAAAATACCAAGTGTATTGCCATCTAATCAATAACCCTGTAAACCTGTCGATCAGAACTTGCATATAGGAAAAATCCTCTTCAACATCATTAAGAAAGACCGACTCTGTCTCGCAAGCATCGTCGCCATCTGAAAATAAAACAAGGACTGGTTGGTCTGGCCAATAACGTTCTGTAACGTGGGAGTGAGTGATCAACTCAGTGGAAGCTATATACAGCAAAGGTGTAACGTCCCGAAAATCGGGGGTCGAGCATAAACTCCACTCCCGAGTTCCAGAACATCACTTATGCAACATAATGCTTATGATTGAATGTTGTCTATGTTAGTGTATTAAGCATGAGTGGGATTAAGCCAAAACAACATATCATACTCCGGAGACAGTCAAATTACTTAAGCGGAAGACTGTGATAAACATTTAATATGTATAAATGATTGTAAGTCTCCAGAGTGTGAACATGTTACCAGGTTAACTAAATACATGTATACTTAGAAAATGGAAAGAAAAGAATATACATGAGTGTTTAGATAAAAGGCAAATACCAAGTGTATTGGCATCTAAACAGTAACCCTGTAAACCCGTCAATCAGAACCTGCATATAGGAGGAATAATCCTCATCATCATAAAGTCCGGCTCTGCTTCACAAGCATCGCCATCATCTGAAACTAGAACAGGGACTGTTTGGTGTGTACAACACCGTCCCGTAACGTGGGAGTGAGTAGCTAACTCAGTGGAAACTATACAGCAAAGGTTAACATGTTATCAATTCAGTCAAGCAGTAATGATAAGAAAATACAATCAAACAGGTCCTAGATACTCTTGTTAATGCAAGGATGGTATGAAGAATGATGCATGCCCTCACCACAAACTCCCTCTGCGATCTTCATCTTATTATCGCGCATGTCAGTCACTTCCTCAGTGCTCTTACGCTAACACCGATAGCACATGCAATGCGATGATATGAGTATGCTTATCAAGTTCTTATTAGTCCTTTTCACACAACAGGATTGGGAAGCTAAGACACCTCCCTTGTATCATTTTCCAACGTTGATGCATTCTAGGGTCGTCAATCCTAGGAATCTCATACGATGTTATGGTTCTAGGTCGCTGCAAGGGCTGTTGCGTGCAATCGTTGCTCCTCTCCCCCATCACCTTATCAATACAGGCCTATTTATATCCTTAAGACTACAACAAGACTCGTCGCCCCTATGCAGTGTCAGGATAAACTCAAGGTCACTACAGAGGGCTCGTCACCAATCAGTGTAGGCCGACAGCAAGAATATAGTGTCCCATACCACCATAATCTGCTCAGAGTAGGGTGCTCACTGGTCACTACGGGGAGGTTTGTGGCCCCAGCGTAGGCCGACAGCACGACCACGGTGTCCCATACCACCATGCCCGGCTCATGAGTCTTAGGGGATCTTGGTACCATGGTTAACGGGAGTTTCACTGGTAAGCTCAGTGCCTTAGATTCAAACAGTGGCGACCAAACATGGTGAACAAGTATCGGTCAATCGGGTTAGTTGATAAGCTCAACTAGGCCAAGCGCACGTTGAGTTGAACGACATGGAATGCATAAGCACTCCGTGTGGCCTAACCACTGCCGAACACCCCAAGCATGACTCAGATTCGCTAACTCATCCTATGTGGCGAAGACAACCTCGACCACTATTTATGGAACGGTTTTCGATTGCCTGGACTGTAGCACAACCCCATTCACATACACATACAATAACTAGCATATGATTCATATTCTGCATCCATATGGACAATCATGAAGTATAACTTAAAAGTAAACATTACATACAGGAAATCATACACACATATAACATGATTCAATTAAACACATAAGCCATGGAGGAAATCATACACTTATTTAGCATGGATAACCTAAGTTACATGATTCATGAAGGGAATCATACACATCATTGATGTAGTTGAGAATCATATCTCAACCCGCATATAGGTACATCTTACTAACTCCTAACTCATTCAGACACTTTACATACACTTAGTTTACACATTACATCGTACATATTATGTATCCATTAGCATACGTATTAGGACAAATTCTTTCGTCAAAGGGTTATCGCCCATACAACAATCATATATCTGTGACAATTAGTCATGGCGAGCATGAAAGCAAATTCCATACTCATTCAGTCATTTTCATAAACACTTAGGCTACACATACTCACTACATATCGTATGTTGATATATCATCTATTTGACAAAATCCTTTCACTAGGGAGTTGCCCCATATATCACTTGCATATACCCACGACGGATAATCATAGCATGCATGAATCCGGGTTCCGTATTCATTTAGACATTTTTACAAACACGTGGGCTACACACTTTAACATATGCAGCGTATATTGGTCGTGACGTGATTTAGGGCAAGTCCTTTCGCCAAGGAGTTGTCACACATGTAACAAGCATATATTCACGGCAATTAATCATGTTAAGCACAAACCTGAATTTTATACGTATACGGTATTTTCTACAAATACGAAGAATACAATATATTCAACATAATCAACGTATAACTGAAAAACGAAACGGACAACACTTTATACATATGAAATAGCATCCTAAGCAAGAATAAATCATTACTTAACATTGAAAGTCTTGGAAACCATAACCTAAACGTATATAGTCCGCACCTTAAACCAGAAAAGACGTATTCAAGATGATTCAGACGATAAGTCTTCGTCAACGGCGGATACGCTACCTATGGCAAGAAACAAGTTAGCTAGAACATCATTGGAACTATCCTAGGCTTCAAAACAGGTTAGGGTTAGCTTCACTTACCCAAGAACGGAGTCAGCAACGCCATAATAGCGATACGGTAGAGGTGTTGAAGCACGTGGAGTAGCAGGGTAGAATCCCTGGGAGAAACTCCAACTCTCTCTCACTTTCTCTCTCTTTTCTCTCTTCTCTCTCCTAGGGTTTTCCTCAAATTCGTATGGGAGGAGAGAGTGAGGGCTTAAGGCCTTTTTATAAGCCCAAAAATGATGAAAATAGACTTGGGGCCAAGGTATACTTAAGTTATAACCAAAGTGGGTCTGTTTCGATCCAACGGAGCATTTCTGGAGGTCCTGTTATCAAATGCGGTCGGAATTAAGCTCACTAACATCTGATCTTTAGTCAGTTAGGTTTTCAGTCCGATCGGATTTTCAGATCGTCCGTGGCGGACCAGTGTCAATTCAACGGTTACCGAACTCCGATCAAGGCCACAAGTCCTTAGACATGTAAGGAAAAATTTTCCTGATCTGAGGGTGAAATTTGGTCGAATTCTAACGGTCAGAACGCTTAAAAATAACACATAAGTGAAACGTTCCAGATTCTAATTTATTTTCTAAAAATCTTCCTTTTATCACTCTCTTTACTCCGGACGCAAGGAAATGGTCTTAGGACATCAATTGGGCTTGATTTTCGAAACGATAGTCAAGTCCAACTAGGCGGTCATAATGGTCTAAGTTCACAGCTATCAAACTTTCGACGTGCGGTCCAGGTCCGATACGGAGTTTCTGAATGCTCCCGTGAGCAACTGGGTTTAAAGATTGATCCTAGATTTTAGGGTAACGTAGCGTTAACAATTCTAGAGGTTTTGGATCTTACAGATCGTATTTAAAGTGGTTGGTGCTAATTTTGCAGAAAATCTAGTGTAGCGCTGGTTAATTCACGTTAAATTTCTAAAGAATTGAGTTCTAAATGATTCCTTTGGCTTTGGAATTGAGTTCTAAGAGGATACCAAGGTGTTATGGTTGACCCGTTGCTTAAGGACGTCTAACTTTAGGTTGGAAAAAATTCGGGGTGTTACAAAAGGTTAACATGTTATCAATCCAATCAAGCAGTAATGATAAAGTAGTACAATCAAACAGGTTCTAGATACTCTTGTTAATGCAAGAATGATATGAAGAATGATGCATGCCCTCACCACAAACCCCTCTGCGACATCATTTAACGATCGCGGCATGACTCACTTCCTCAGTGCTCTATCACCAACGCCGTTAGCACATGCAATGCGGTGTTATGAATATGCTTACCAAGTTCTTATTAGTCCTTTTCATACAGCAGGATTGAGAAGCTAAGGTACCTTCCTTGTATCATTACCCAAACGGTGATCCATTCTTGGGTCGTCAGTCCGAGATAATCTCATATGATATTACGGTTCTAGGTCACTGCAAGGGCTGCCAGGGCTGTTGCGTGCAATGGTTGCTCCTCTCCCCCATCACCTTATCAATACAGGCATAGTTATATCCCACATACTGCAACAAGACTCGTCGCCCTTATGCACTATCAGGATATACTCGAGGTCACTACAAAGGGCTCGTCACCAATCAATGTATGCCGACAGCAAGAATATAGTGTCCCATACCACCATAATCTGCTCACGAGTATAGGTGCTCACTGGTCACTACAAAGGGCTCGTCACCAATCAATGTAGGGCGACAACACGAATATAGTGTCCTATACCACCATAATCGGCTCATGACTCTTAGCGGATCGAGGTACCAAGGTTAGAGGGGCTTTTCATTGGTAAGTTTGGTACCTTAGGTTCAAGCAGTAGCGACCAAACATGGTGAACAACCATCGGTCAATCAGGTTAGTTGATAAGCTTAACTAGGCCAAGCGCACGTTGAGTTGAACGACATGGAATGCATAAGCACTTCGTGTGGCCTAACCACTGCCGAACATCCCAAGCACGACTCAGATTCGTTAAACTCATCATATGTGGCAAACAACCTCAACCACTATTTACAGAACGATTACCGATTACCTGGACTGTAACACAGCCCCAATCACATACGAATTCCATAACAGGCATATGAGGCATATCCTACTAACATGTGGACATTCATGAAGTATAACTTAAATGTAAATACAGTACATAGAAGAAATCATATACACCTTTAACATGATTTATCTAAGTTAATCAATTCATGGAGGAAATCATATACACAGTTAATACAAATAATCTAAATTACACAATGCATGGAGAAAATCATATACTCAAGTATTATGATTGAGATTCATATCTCAACAACCTTAGCAATCACATTTTTACTAAGTACTAACTCATTCAGACACTTTTACATACACTTAGTCTACACATTACATCATACATATTGTGTATTCTTTAGCATAAGTATTAGGGCAAATCCCTTCATCAAAGGGTTATCACCCATACAACAATCATATATCCATGAAAATTAGTCATGGCGAGCACGAAAGCAAATTCCATACTCATTCAGCCATTTTCACAAACACTTAGGCTACACATACTAACTACATACTGTATGTTGATATATTATGTATTTGATCAAATCCTTTCATTAGGGAGTTGCCCCATATATCACTTGCATATACCCACGACGGATAATCATGGCATGCATGAATCCGGGTTCCGTATTCATTTAAACATTTTCACAAACATGTGAGCTACACACTTTTACATATATAGCGTATATTGGCTGTGGCGTGATTTAGGGCAAGTCCTTTCGCTAAGGATTTGTCACATCTGTAACAAACATATATTCACGGCAAATAATCATGTTAAGCACAAATCCAAATTTCATACGTATACGGTATTTTCTACAAATACGATGAATACAGTATATTCAACATAATTAATGTATAACTGAAAATCGAAACGGACAACACTTTGTACATTTGAAATAGCATCCTAGGCAAGAATAAATCATTACTTAACATTGAAAGTCTTGAAAACCATAACCTAAACGTATATAGTCTGCACCTTGAACCAGAAAAGACGTATTTAAGATGATTCAGACGATGTGTCTTTGTCAACGGCGGATACGCTACCTATGACACAAAACAGATTAGCTATAATGTCATTGGAACTATTCTAGGCTCCAAACAGGTTAGGGTTAGGATTTCTTACCTAAGAACGGGATCAGAAATGCCGGAATAGCTATATGGATAGGTGGATTAGGCACGTAGCAAAGCTGGAAAGAATCCCAGGAAGAAGCACCAACTTCTCTCACACTTTCTCTCTCTTTTCTCTCCCTTGGAAAGCTAAGGTTAGGAAATTCGTATGGAATTTGGAAATGGGGGTTTTAAGCCTTTTTATAAACCCAAAAGTGACGAAAATAGACTTGGGGCCAAGGTATACTTAGGTTATAACCAAATCGGGTCTGTTCCGACCCAACAGAGCACCTTCTGGAGGTCCTGTTACTAAATGCAGTCGGACTTAAGCTCTCTAATATCAGATCTAGGTCAAGCTAAGTTTTCATTCCAGTCGGGTTTCCAGATCGACCGTGGCGGACTAGTTTCAGTTCAACGGTTACCGAAACTCGATTAGGGCCACAAGTGCTATGACATGTAAGGGCCACCTATCCTGATCCGAGGGTAAATTTGGGTCAAATTCTAATGGTCAGAACGCTTAAAAATAATGCGCAAGTGAACCGTTCCAGATTTCTTAAAAAATATAATTAATTTTCTAAAAATCTTCATTTTCTTACTCTCTTCACTCCGGGCTCAATAAAATGGTCTCAGGACATCGTTTGGGCTTGATTTTCTAGGTGATTGACAAGCCTAACTAGGCAGTTTTAATGGTCTAAGTTCATAGCCATCGGACTCTCGATGCGCGGTCTAGAACCAATAAAAAGTTACAAAGCATTCCCGAGAGCAACTAGGTTTAGAGTTGGATCCTAGATTTTAGGGTAACGTAGCGTTAACAATTCTAGAGGTTTTGGGTCTTACAGATCGTATTTAAAGTGGTTGGTACTAATTTTGCAGGAAATCTAGTGTAGCGCTGGCTAATACATGTTAAATTTCTAAAGAATTAGGTTCTAAATGATTTCTCTGGCTTTGGACTCGAGTTTTGAGAAGTTACCAAGGTGCTATCGTTGACCCATTGCCTAAGGACGCCTAACTCCAGGTTGGTAAAAATCCGGGGTGTTACATGAGGACATGGACATGGACTACTGAATGTTGATGGATCTGGTAGATTTACTTACCGAGGAGTTTTGGTATGGATTAAAGTGTGGGAAAGGCCTAAATGTCTTGGAAACCCATAAACCCATTAATGGGCCACGCATTATGGTACTCATGGCACGCTTTTGGGTCCACAAAAGTGTTTTTGTTGGTATTTTCCTTAAGTTGCAATTTTTTCTTTATTTTTGGATGAATTTTAGTTTATTTACCTTTGTTTTTCATAGTTTATTTCCCTTTCCTTAAGTTAAAGCTTGGCTTGGAGAAGGCATATGACATTGTCCTTTGAAAATTCCTTCAAGTGGTACTGCAGAAATTTGGGTTTGGTGAGCAGTGGATCTCTCTCGTGGAAAAGTGTTGGGCTAATAATTGGTTCCCAATTTTGATTAATGGAGAAGCATGTGGAATTTTTAACTCTTCTTGGCCTTCACCAAGGTGACATGATCTCCCCATCCTTTTTCTTCATGGTTGTTGAGGCCTTCAGCAGAGGGTTTAGGCAAGGAAACTGGTGCTTGCAGGCCATTTAGCCTTTGGCGTGGCTGCCCGTTTGTAGCACACTTACTCTATGCAGATGAAACAATGATTTTTACCAATGGCACAACCAGTTTTCTGAATGTAGTCACAAACTTCTTGCAGAGTTATGAGGCTATCTTGAGTCTGAAGGTTAGCAAACAAAAGAGTAGAATTTACACTGCCTCTTAACAGCCAGTGGTTAGAATTCGTACTATGGAGAGAGTGTTGGGAATCCCCCATTCTCAATCGACTCTACACTATATTGGAGTTCCCATTTTCAAGGGAGGGCTACGAGCATCTCTTTCACGCCACTAGTGGACAAGATTCAGAATCGAGAAGCTGGTTGGAAGGGAAGATGGGTTGGCCAGGGGGGCAAACTGGTGTTACTCAACCATATTCTTACAAGTATCACGGTGCACACCTTGGTAGTGGCTGATGTTTCACTACATCTTCTATTAAAGATCCTTAAAGATTTTTTCTGGGTTTGGCAGGATGGGAGGAGAAATGTAATTGGAACTACTAGCATCGGGTTTCTAAGCCAAGGTCCGAAGGGGGCTTGGTAGTGAGACTGCTCAAGGACACATCATGAAGATCTTCAACATCATATTAGATTGGGTGGTTAGATACAGTTCCAGTAAAAGTGTCTGGGCATCATTCATGCATTAGAAATACAATAGGGACGTGACTTCTTCAGGCACTATGCATCCCTACTTTTTCCTTTCTGGATCAGAATTAGAAAATTCTTCTCGGTGATTGACGTGAATTCTTGCTGCCTAATTGGTGAAGGGAGAGGTGATTTCTGGAGTATGGACTAGACAGGTCTAGGTCCTATGTCGGCCTGGAGGCTTCAACATACTCCAGATAGTATGATCAACATCATGATGAAAGATGTGATTGGCCTAGATGGAGTGTTAAATGGAAGCCCAACTTGAGTTATTTCTTTTGTAGGTGGTGATTGAACATATAAGGGAGGAGGGGTTGTGCACAACAATGGGGGAAGATAGAAGGATATGGATGGGCTCATCGACAAGCAAATTCATGGTCAATTCTGTGTGGAAGATTTGTAGAACTCCATGAGAAAGAAAAGAGTGGGCTAATTGGGGTTGGCACGCAAAGTTGCCACCGAAGATCAGATTGCTTACCTGGAAAGTGCTTCATCGGGTTGTCCTAGTTGATCAAAGGGTGCAATCAAGGGGAATTCAGATGGTTTCAAAATGTTGTTACTGTGGCCCAACGTTCGCTCTGCTTTTGATGAAGAAAAGTTGGACCACCTATTCTCAAAGGGAGCACTGGCGAACCAAGTATGAGTCCATTTTAACACTCTGTTTGAAACTCCTGCTGCGAGCTCACAGAGTGGCAATCAAGGCCCGTCAATGGTGGATGAGAGTCTTCAATACCGACTGTTTCAAGATTCTTCGGGGAGTCGCCCCTTGTCTGATCATTTGGTAGGTTTGGGCTCAGCGGAATGGAAATCAGTATGAGGGGAAGGATGTAAATGATGCTAGCGTTATATCCAAAGTCTATATCTGGATGAGGAAGATTGGGGCTCCCCTCCCACATCCAAATCACGTGAAAGTGGCAAGGCATATTACCCTTCAGGCAATAGGGATTGCAACTAGCCACCAAACGAAACACACCTTGATGATAGTAAAGTGGAAGAGGCCCAACGAGGGCTGGGTTAAGATGAATGTCGACGGCTCATCTTGGGGTAACCTGTGGCTATCAAGGGGTGGGGGTGTTTGCAAGTATCATGAGGGAAGATATATGTTTGTGTTTTCCTCATGATACAGGTTGGTCTCTAACAACTAGGCCAAAATCAAAGCATTGGTGGAGGGAGTATCTACCTGTGTGACTAGGGGCTACTCCAAAGTGGAGGTGGAAAGTGATTCTTCTTTAGTGCAAGACATGATCAATAGAGTGTGGCTGTCCATGTGTGTAAGACCCGTATCTTGGTCCGTACCTTTCCGTACACTTCCGCGGTCTTACCGGTCGAATTCCGGCAAGTTTCGACCCTTAACCAGTATCGACGCGCGACCCTGATTCATGTGCCGACAACCCGAGTCGACTCAACCCGAGACCAATGCCATAGCGACCGTACCGTCGCCGCGGTTCCGATACCGCGACTCGCACGCCAAGGCGATACCCTGGTCAAGAGTTATGGGCCAACATTCGGTGCGAGAAAACGCCGCGCGTTGCAAAAACCAAGGGAATCTCAACGATGTGTCACATCAATCCCATCAATCAATCACCCATCAACCCATCACATGTCAAGTACACATCACTTCCATCCCTTTTCCCAAGCAACCACAAATGTCTCCCAAACCCATACCTCTCTTACACAAAAAGCCAACAAAGTCTTCTTAACCCATACCTTTCTTACACAAAAGGCCAAAAAGTCAAGTTTTTCTTACAACACCATCACTCACCCATCCATCCATCACTCTCTCTCTCCCTTTACATCACTCTCTCTTTCTCTCTTTCTCATTTTCAAAATTTTCAAGCAACTCCAAGAGCCCCATATGTATGAAAAATTTCAACTTTCCTAAGCTCTAAGTGGCCCACCTTCCTACCCCAAAATCTCCTATCTCAACCCTCCATTCTTCATCTTAACCGTTGAAGTTGAAGCCAAGGTGCCAAGGAACCCCTAGGAGCGAGAAGATCGGACGGTGGGTGCTTCTATAGGGTAGATTTTTCTTGTTTTTATGGTGGACCAAGTGAGGCCCACCGATTAATGGTGTGGATCTCACTTGGGACCCTTATTCGTGGCCGATGGACCACTTGGATCATCATGATCATTCCATGATGGGGCCATTCTCCATGGACCCCATCATGATGTTTATTTTCAATTAGAAAGGTCATCTAGACCGTCCATATCGGTGGAGATGGGATCTTCGCCGTTGATTACATTTTCAATGGTCCCATATGCAAGGGATCCATTTATTGTATAATTTTCTTGTAAGGGAGGGCCCATAATGTCGGGGTCCCTCCATCACAAGTCGTGTCCCACTCTCCATGACTCTCTCTCTCTCTTTTATCTTATCTTATTTTATTTTATTTTATTTATTTTTATTGCAATAGGATGGTGTGGCCCACTTGAATGGATCCCACCTTGATATAACCATTTTATTCAAGTGGGGCCCACCTTAGACATCGAAATAATATCACCCATCAGTGGTGGCCCACTTCATCAGGGCCCACCGTTTTCAAAAAAAAAAAATATGTAAAAACCGTCCAGCGTGTGGGACGCTGGACGTTCCAAGGGAAAGAAGAAAAAGGAAGAAAGAAAAAGAGGACTTTTTGGTGGCCCGCTTGAATAGGCCCCACCCTGATGTTTATGTTCTATCCAAGCCGTCCATCCTCTTACCCACGACATTTTAGCCGTTGGGTAGAGGTTTGGAGCTGATCCAATCACCTGGTGGGCCATAGCGTCGAATATTGCGCCCTCACCATTCAAACTCTATCTTCTTATTTTATTTCTCTTCCAAGCGTCAAAAAAATTCGAACTCTGGACTCATTTGGACGGCCTCGAGCCGCTGATCGCAATGGCTGGGGTAGATCTCGTTTTTGCGGGCCCCACGTGCGAAAAACCCTTGAAAATCGGGTTTTCCTTTTTTTTGGAAAATGCATTGGCAGAGGCTTTGCCTCTGCCCTGAATAATGGCCAGCGCCTGCACGCGCCTGCGTGTGGGCCCCACTATAATATGTATTTGTCATCCGACTTGGTCATGAGGTGGGCCACCCCAGTGGAGGGCCCCCCTCCAAAAATGAAACAGATCCAAAACTCAGGTGGCCCACACCAAGTGAAACAGTGTAAATTGAATTCTACCGTTGGAAAGTTTCTGGGGCTCACTGAGGTGTTGGATTAAGCTGAAATTTATGTTTTCCCTTCACCCAGGTCCGAGCTACCTTATGAACGGGTCAGATGCCAAATAAATATTACGGTGGGCCCCACATGGGACCCACAGTTGATGCATATGCTGTAGCCCACCGTCCAGGCGGACGGTGGCACCACCTGACACATGTGCTGCCCCCACCATCCACGGACGGTGGGGCCCTGTGTGATGAATGTGTTATATCCGCACTGTCCACTGGACAGTGGGACCCACCTTGATGCATATGATGCATCCGGACCGTCCATCCACTTTAACATATAAAGGGCTATGGGTTAGGCCCATTTGATTTATAAAAATGTTAATGGGCTGGGCCCATTTGATCCACTTGAGGCCTAAGAATTTGGGCCCACTTGATACGTAAAGCCTATGAGCTTGGGCTCACTTGTTATTTAAGGGCATGGGCTAGGCCCAGTCCAAGAACTTAAGCCCATTTGGCGTGTTGCAAGTCCATGGGACTAGGCCCATTCGATGTACTTCAAGGCCCATATACTTGGACCCTTTTATTGAAATTTTAAAGTCTATGGGAGTAGGACATTTGATATGTCGTAAGGCCCATGGGACTAAACCCATTTGATTATAAAAAAAAAGGGTCCATGGGATTAGGGCCACTGGATTTATTTGAGGCTCATGGGTTAGGCTCATTTAATTTGTTTAAGGCCTAGGAATTTAGGCCCATTTGACTCATGTTAGGTCTATGGGTTGGGGCCCACTTGACCTACATGTGGGATTCCAATTGGTGTGGCCCATTTGATACATACTAGACTCGTGTGACTAGTTCCAATTGATGCAATCTAAGGCCCACGGGTTTGACCCATTGCAATGCACCTAAGACCCATTGGTGGCCCACTTATGTGGCCCATCCGATGAATAAAAGCCCATAGGATATGGCCCATTTGATATATATATGTAAGGTCCAATGGGGACAACCTACGGTCCATTGCAATGTGTAAATCCATTTCAGGCTAAGTACGATGTTTACAACGATCGTGCCTTGGGAGCAATGTTGGTTTGACGTCCACATTGCGAGCGTAATGCTGGTTGGATGTCCACATTACGACCCTCCTTAGGGCCCATCACCAGGCCGTACTTGCTGTGTATAGACCGTCCAGGTCCATCTGCATTGTAAGGTAGTTCATTTTATTATAACATGTTAGTACAGTTCCATGACTCATGATCATACGCATCATATGTATGCTTGACGTGAGAGTTGTCTGATCATAGTATTTGCCTTCGGGCAGGTTGTTTATGGGCTCCCGGTTAGGCGGTGTTGCCCTACATGAGCGCACGACATGCGCAGGACTTGTTGCATGTTTGGATAGCGTGAATCATGCATTTCGCATTTGTATGACATGGTTATTGTACGCCCTAGCGACATCAGGGCCGTAGCCTCCACAGACGCATCGTGGTTGGCAGGATTGGATACCGGAAATCTTGATCTACATGGGGTACTATAGATATCCCTGGGTGAAAGTCCCTAAACCCTTATGGTACCAAGAGGTTGCTCCAACGTCTAGACCGAGTGGGTAGATGAGCGCTGAGTGCCGAATACCAGTTGGCTGTGCTCTCCACTGTGTCGTGGTCGGTTGGAAGGGGGTGTGGCCTTACCCGCCCGAGTGTAGGGGGCAATTGCTAGGCTGAGTTTGACCAGCTCGAGGAATGGGTCCGCTATCGACGAGTCGCGCCCGATATTGGCAGACGGATAGTGAGGTCTCTTCCACTTACCTTATTGCGCGCGATGTGGCGGCAATCTGGTTTAGAGTGTACTAGACCCCAGTGATATCCCATATTTGAGCTGTACTGATATGTGGACATAGATGAGGATCTGTATGCTTGAGTTGCATTGCACATCACATGGCCTTGGGATGGCCGATACCATTCATGTCTTGCACCGCATAAGCCTTGGTACGGCTCATGATATCATAGTTCCATCTGCATATTCCGCATTACTCTGATATTGCATGTTCATATTACTACCTTGCGCACACACTTTCACCATCCTCTAAGCTTTCTGTAAGCTTATGCACGATAGTTGCGTACAGGTGACGTTGGATCGCAGCAGCGTTGAGGCAGGAGCACGTTGCTGATCATTTTGGAGTTTTTCTGTTATTTACCATTGTATTTCCCTTTATGCCCATTGTACTTGTAAAGTTTTTTATTATAGTGGAAATGTAATGGATTTCTTGGTTGTTGTTTGTGGGTTATGCCTTTGGTTATGCTTATTACGAATCAGACTGACATTGAAAATCCTCCTCGTAGCATCCCCGGATCGGAACCTGGCGAATGGGAGCTAGGAGCCGAGAATGGGGTTCTACGGAGGCTGTCGGCGCCGGATTCGGCGATCGAAAATTCTGTGAGCCCGGTTTCCGAGTTTGGGGCGTGACAATGTGGAAGATGTGGTACTAGTGGTGTCAAGTCGATTTAATCAGGACGTGTATCGAGGTTAAAGTCAGTGCAATTCCAAGAGAGGGTAATATGGTGGCGGACGGACCAACGGGATGGGGCAGTGACTCCAAGTCAACCATCTCATCCACTCTCAGACTAACCTGTCTCCTCATATTAGAAGGATTCTCCTTCTGGACAGAGTGGGAGTGGGTGGTTTGAGGGAAAGAAAGGGAGGTTAATGCACCCCGCTCTTTGGTCTGCAGGAGTCCTACCCGAATGTGTCTACATTATATTAAAATTTTATTTTTATTTTTAGAGAGAGAGAGAGAGAGAGTAGATAGTGTATTTTAGTCTTTTCCTTTTAAAATACGATTGTAGGGTTGAGATTATAACATCCAACCCCTAGTTTATGCTTGATATAAGGCTAAATTTATTTCCATGACTTTTCTTTTGTTCCCTTTCATATAAAACTCAATACACAAAATTGTCCAACAGCTTATGGAGACATTTTTCTTATCTTTTCTACAACCCTAGGCTAGGGTTTTTGCAATTGCACCCGTGAGGCGTATGATCCAAGCCATCAAAACTAGTGAGAGCTGGAACAATATCGGGCCATATCATTGATAGTTTATACCCCCCAAAAGACACCAGTCAAGTTATCTTAGTTCAAACTGGAACAATATTGAAAAGAAAAGTACAATTTGAAACGTCCAACCAACAATGAATATTTGGTGGGTGAAAATCCTCCACACGATAGCTAGGATCGTTTGATTGATACAATTTTTAGCATGTGTCCTATTCAAATTAGCATAAAATTTATGAATAGCCTGGATTTTGTGCATGTGTGCCATTATGTATATAGACTGAAGCTTGATACCTAACTTAGATAATAGCATTTTGGAGTGCTTTTCTTTGTATATATGATCTTTCGAACTAGTTGTTGAACTAACTTGTTTCAAATGAAAAATAATCTTGATGAGAAAAACAAACTTCAAGAGTATTCATCTCATTGGTAAAGCAGGTTAGTGCACACAATCTATAGGGGAAGACCGGGCTTGAATCAGACTTGAAATTCATTGATCTATATGGGAATGCGGGAATGGAGAAGAGGAGGATTCCCCATAATGTAAAAATAGACTATTGATTTACTGTTATCATCTCTAACAAGTTCTCGATAGTTGTACAATTCTCCTTTTCTAGGGGAGCATTTGGACAATGGAATAAAAATAAGTGTAAAATTAGACATTTTTAGTTGAATAAGAGATGCATTGATTAAGATGGAGGGCAATAAGGGGGTGGAAAAATTGAACATAACACACCACATACCAACTTCTTAGATCCCCGCTGACACCACAATGGAGCAACATTCAAGAACAACACATGGTAACAAGTAATAATAATAATAATAAAAAGACCAAATAGAGATACATTCAAGAGTAGAAAACCAGTCCTTATGATCCCTTAATCCATACGGTCAATTGGGGCCAAAACCTTTGGGTATGGCAACCTTTCTATGCTCACTTTTTTTTTTTTCAACAATACTCTACTTACCTCAACTGTTAGGAAAGCATGCAGCTGTATGTGCGGTTGTACATGGGCTAGATACATTAACCAGATCATCTGGGAGTTATGGAAGGACAGAAACACCTCCAGATTTGACGGGTCCTTGGTCATTAGGAATATGCTGATCTCATGCGTCTCCGATTGGCTGTGGGCCACTGTGTTTAGGTGGGCCACACATCCCTCCCGAGTGCACAGCCTTGGAGGGGCCTTGGGTTCTTTGGAGATTGCAGGGCAGCCTCAACAGGAGAGTTGTTCACAGGTGGTGCATTGGAGAAAGCCGCCACTAGGTTAGGTGAAACTCAATGTCGATGGGTCGTCTAGAGGGAACCCGGGAGTGGCAGGAGGCGGGGGTGTCTGTAGAGGTGACAAAGGCAAGTTTTCCTTTGGGTTCTATGCGGGTTATGGCCTTGCCTCGAATACACGGGCCGAGTTTCGAGCAGTTCATGATGGCCTTATTCATTGCATCCATCAGGGCCTAAAAGACATCATAGTTGAGTTTGACTCGCTTCTAGTGGTTCAGGTGTTGTTGGGCAACTCTCTCCTAGGCAGGAAATGGAAGTATTGGATCGATAGAATCCAGAAGATTAGTAGTATTTGCAATGTAAACTTTGTTCATATTTGTAGATAAGGTAATGGGCCGGTGGATGGGATGGCCAAGTGGGGTAGTGAGAATCAAGGTTGCGCACTGATCTCCTCCCAAGCTAACCTCCCTCAAGTGGTGAGGGGGCCAACTCTTCCTTGATAGAGTGGGATTAGGGGCGGTCAAAAGGAGATTTAGGAGGTAGTCTCTTGACATACGATAGACTCCTCCTTTGGTTTTTCTAGGGGGAGTCCGAAGTTTAGATGTCTTGTTGGTAGAGTTATATATCCTCTGTTTTGTTTTATATGAAATCAAAGTTCCCCCCCCCCCAAAAAAAAAAAAAAAACTAGATCATCTACATGCGCATTCTACATGTATTGCTCATGTATATTACTTATAAAGTGACATCCTGGAAGTAAAAAAGTGAGTAGGTTCCCGCACAAATGGTCTTAAAAAGCATCCATTATAATCACATTTATCTTTTATTGCTTCTCACCTAAGAGATCATCTCCAAATTCACCAACAGTTGAAGTACAAAAGTCGAATAAAGATTAAAAAAATAAAATCAAACATTGGTCAATTACTAGCTATTAGTCACATTAATGTGAACAGTCATAGCAAAATCAAACCAATGGTCAAATTTCCCTTTTTCTTTGAAAAAATTGCAATCTCATTATGTTTCTAGATCTAGATTTTCTAGAATTATTAATGGAGTGTATGAGGTTTAATCGAGTCCTATTTTACAAGTACAAGCATGCAAACAAATGTGAGGAACTGATCATATCTCAGCAAGTCGCCCATCATAGAGAGGTCAGCAATTTAAAGGGAAAATAAGAAGAAAATTTGTGAGCTTAAAAATAACTAGAAAGGTTTAAGAAATTTCAAAGATATAGTAAAAAATGCTTCAGAAACAATTGCACCATAATAATCTCAAAATCTTGTCAAATCTATGGGGGAAAAGATGGAGATTCATTTTCTGAAACAATCAAAATACTTCGAGATTTCATATCCAAATAAAATCAACAGTCTCGCTCAAGGATCAAATCCCTAACGGGTTAGCGTACAGTAAGTTAACCAGACACCAAGGTCCACTAGTTTTTCAAAGTCAAGAATGCAAAAAAAATTAAAAAAAAAAATTCACATGGGGAGGTAGATTGGCACAAGCTTGCCCCTTGTTGCGGGACTATACATAGGCCAAAGGAATAAATACAAAATTCCGAATGAAGGCCAAAAAATGAAACAAGTCCGAAAGCAAGAATAACAAAAGTTTATAAGGCCAAGTCTATCCACTATCAATTTGTCTCTCGCTTCTCTACAGAGTTCATTCAAGGACCAATAGTTGTGATGGAGATGCCCTACACTTCCATTCCTAGCCACCAAAGCTCTCTCTGAGCAAATGCGTTGCTTCCACATTCAGCTCCATAAAGAGCATCATCGTTTCACCAACATGACAACACCAAGAGGTGCCTAGATCCAGATTGAATTCCTTCGATAACCATTTTGGAATTTCTTTCCACTACCATATCACGCAAGCCCATGTTCTTGCAAACTTGGAGGTTATCAAGGACTGCCCAGACCATTGGCACTATGTTAGTTCATGTGCCATAGCTATGATGGAATTTGAATAATAAGCTCCCCTCCCAAGAATTGTCGATCTCATAATGTCAAGGTACAAGTATGTCATACAACTGCTGATCTGATATCATGAATTTTGGGTGAAAACTATCCACATTTAACAATATATTGAGTTAGAAGAACCATGACTTCCAACTTTTTTTTTTTGTGGAAACAGGCAAATTTTCATAGCTTCAGCAAGATTGGAGTGTGCATTTCAGTAAGACCTCCAAGCCCAAATTGTTTTCTTCTTTCTTTCTTTCTTTCTTTCTTCTTCTTCTTTTTTTTTTTAGATTGGTAATGACATGCAATTTTTCTTATCAAATGGAAAACTATCATCTTCGTAATTGAAAAGGGCTTCTGCAAGTATACTTATGACGTTTTGATCTACTTCTATAGTGGAGATCTGCTCGGCGTCAGTCAATTGGTAATGACATGACGCAGTGTATTTCTTCCATTCTACCTTATGAGCATCTAGAAGGAATCGAAAGATGAAAATTCTGTTCGCTTCATTATGTATTTAACAATGTGGTTAAAACTCAATTATAAAGGAAGCAAGTTTCAAGTGGGATGATCCATTGAGCATGATTTAGTGGAGCAGCTTCTTAATGATTGATGTCCCATTGTTCCTGCACATGCATGTCCAGCTTGTAACATTCATGCAATTGAAACGGAAATCTTGGCATGGAGAAAGATGCCCAATTGCACACTTCTTCCATTGATATGGATTGAAGAAGATGGTCCTTAGCAACCTGTTAGCTAGGAAATGAGTCTCGACCTCCTTGGCATTCTTTGTAGACATATCGAGCTTTTTGGGTTATAGTAATGCAGCTCATATTTTTCGATTCATAAGGAAGAAAACTTGAATGCTGAACGATCTAGAAATTATGGTGTTTCTTGTAAGAGTTTAGGATATGTTCGGATATCAATGTTAGAAATGTATGGATAGTGAATAACAGGGAAGATTCCACAAAGCTATTATTGCACTAGTCCATAGTTTGGATTCTCTGGCACAAAAAACTGGGTGACCGATGTCTCAGAAATATGAGAATTCCACTTGTTATCTAAATGAGACCCCGTAAAATGGAATCAATATTTCAATAATGCTCATGGAAATAATCATTACCTAAACATTACTTTTCTTTTTTATTTTCCCCCGGAATAAATCTATGCAAACATGGCCTTAAAGATTTGAGACCACATCCACCATTTTATTGTTATAGTACATTATCTCTTTTTCAATAAATTCATGTTTTACTAAAAAGCAGCATTGGCATTAAAGAGTGGAAAATAAATCTTCACAACATAATGATAAGGATTGCTAGGAACGAGTCTCCTTTTTACGCCTCCATCTGAGTTTTTCCATCCATATAACCCTCTAGACTCAACTCCTAAAACCTAAGACGTGCTGGATCTACCATTGAAAACCTCTTCATTTTTGTCAAACTTGCCCATCTCTAACAAACCATCAGATATGACAATCGTTCATCATCAGCCACCACCTCGGATTCATCTTTGTCCATTTGCAACCCACCAAAGAACTATCGCTTGCACATCACCAAACAACCCATCTATGATTACACTGTCAATAGAGCCCCATTGTCAATTTGTCACTCCTCCCCAATTCACAAACCTCCCCCAGATTTGACAACATCGTCACCACCTCTGTCATCTATCACATTGTTGAAGATGTTGTGTTTAGTATGAAATTATCTCCAGATCCAACATCTTGAATCCACTACAGTCAACACCATCGTTGTTGTGAAGGACGAGGTGTGAACACCTGTTTTCGTTTCATCTCCTATTTGATCCACGAGTGCACTGGAACTCATCACATTGATATTTAACTGGTTAAATCCATAATAAAAGACCCTCTCTACATGAGCAAATAATCTTCTGATTAAATTCATTTTGCAATGATTAAATAGCTATTGGCATGTTTCCTTTCACTTCTACTATATGAGGTGTATAGAAGCATAAGGAAGATAGAAACTTTGTGGGCATTTATAATTTATTTGACAGATCATGTGGTTTAAGTTATTCTTGAAGTCTATATGAGCATGTCTAGTTTTTGGGTGTGGTGGTTCGGTGCCGCTGCGGTGTACATTAGATATCAAAACAGAAATTCACCTATAAGGGGAAGGGCCTATATAAAAAAAGAAATACACCCATAAAGGAAGGGCCCCATCATTCACCTAAGGAATTATATTGAAAATTCAAAAGAACAATGATGTGGCAACAAAACAGGCCAAGGGTTAGAAAAATTGAAGGATCTTCACACTTGCCTTGTCAAGGAAAAAATAACTCTTTTCTCTAGACACCTCTGTGCTAGATTGGGAAAACACATTCAACATATTAGTGCTACCCAATTTTGCCAAAACATCAGCTACCTAGTAACATTCTCTATAAATGTGGGATATGGTGGCATTCATATTTGAGCATGCTCTCCCTATAAGACTATTTGAAAGCTGCATTTTTATAGAATTAAACAAAACTTATACTAAATTCACTTCTTTTGTTAGACCTCTTGATAGATTATTAGCTTGACCATTTAAATGACTTTTTTTTTTTTTTTGGAAGGTGAAGACAGGTGTTTGTTATATGAACTGTTTGTAGGGTAGGAATGGGTTTAGAGATAGCTAATGACTTGGGTAAAATCATCACGTCATATTAGAACTACTCAAAACCATCATGCTAATGATCATGGCTCTTCGGGATGAAGTGAGAAAAAAAAAGATAGAAGAGAAATTGAAAATAAAAAATTTCAAAATGGGCCAACTAGTGAGTTAATATAGTGTGGGCTATGTAAGGAATGGCCCAAATCTTGCTCAAGTATGGATGTTTAAGATGAAAACTCACCCTAGGGCAAGAAGAAGGGAAAGATTTTTGAGAGGAGCATTAATGGCTAAGAGAGGGAGGGAGAAAATTGTTAAAAAGGAATTAATGTGAGAGAGAGAGAGAGAGAGAGAGAGAGAGAGAGAGAGAGAGAGAGAGAGAGAGAGAGAGAGAGAGAGAGAATCATTGAGAGGAGCATCGATGGCGGAGCAAGAGAGAGAAGGCTCAATTGGCTCATTTGGTCCTCATCAATACTCGACTGAGTTTTCCAAGACACTTGTTGTGTCAAAATTTGATATTATTTAGATGAATTCAAACCTTGCTTTAACCAAAACTCCAACTAGGCTTTGAGTTGACTTGCCAAAATTTAAACCTTGCTTTAAGCAAAACCCAAACTAGGCTCTGAGTCGTCTTGCCAAAATTTAAACCTTGCTTTAAGCGAAACTTGAGCCTAAGATTTTCCAATTTGACAAGTCTGATGCATCTGATGCATCCTGCATTTGGCCTAAGATATTCTGTACAGTTAATTTTTTTCAACAGCACACGATAAAAGTGCCTATTGGCCATATTTTCAGCATATCATGCATGAGTTGTCATCTTTGACCAAGGACAACCATGATAATCTTTAGATCAACTGGCTCACTTGATCAATCACAATTTAGTAGGTCCCATTGAGAACTTCACTAGGAATAAGACTCCTAACTTAGTTTTTTAGCTAGTTTCCTAGCTAAGCTTGTTTAACATAAAGACTAAGTTTCCTCTAGAATTTTATTCAAATGCCCATTGACTTAGCTTTTCGACGAACCCCATAATCACATTACATGTGAATGAGTTATGGTCAATGACTTGATTTAATTTAAGGCGTGATTGGTTGTATGTGGGTTAAAGGAGAAATTGGTTTATTTTTAGGTTTATATATTGCTAGGATTAAACGCAACGATTTTCGGCTATGTTAGTATTATGATTTTTTTCCCTTACAAAGAAGTTCATAAATATTTTGAGATCTAATATTTCATAACATAGTTGGTTGTCTTTCTTCGTGCTAAAATTCTACAGAAGGTGTGTAAAATTTGTTGAAGTTTTAAGCTTGAACTCATTGAGCCACTCGTGGATCTCACACACTTGGGGTTTCTCTCAATTCATTACAAAGTTGCTCAATGGATTCCAATGGTTATTTATTCCCCTGTTGATTCCATTCTACAATTATTCTTCCACAGTCTTCAGAGCTAGTAGTTTTGACTAACGGTGTTGTGTCACTCAGCTTGGAAGTTTAAAAAATCAACGAGTTGACTTGAGGACTAGCTGATCCACTCGGGATGGCCAATGCACTCAAGATTGGTTAGATACCTAGTCAGATTGCCCCAAATTCACACACAGACACACAATTGGATCAAATCTTTACATAATGAGAGTTTTGGTGAGAAATGGACAATCCAACGTGACATTGATACAACTGAAGGACTGGTTGATCCACTTGGGATTGTCCAAGGAACCCAAGACTGGCTAGATTCCCAATTGCATTGTCCCAAAACTCATCCCAATTGGATTGAATTTTTCCACAATGACTATGAAAATTCAGCCAAGTTCTGGTGAGAAATGGATTGTCCAACTTGGCCATCTCTCTATCTCTCAATCCAAGTTGGTTGGGTCTCCAACTTGATTGAGTTCCTCTCTAGAGATTCCTTGAGGGAAGAATTGATGGTAAGGAGCAACACAAAGGGAGTCGTTGCGAGAGGACTAGAATGAAATGGACATTCTGATCCTCACCATAACCAACCAGAGTTATTCAACTCACTTGATTGAGTCGTTGTGACAAAATCCAATCCAATCAAGGACGTGTGTTAGGATGTTTGATCAAGAATCTGACAAATCCCGAGTGGACTTGTTTAGTTTTTAAACCTTGACATTAATGACGCTTTCTCTCTCTTTTAATGGTCCTCTCAACAACCCTTCACCTTCTTCTTATAGCACTATGGTTAAGGTTAGGATTTTCACTTCTACTTATCATCGAGGTGCCACTAACTCTTGTGAGAATATCCATGGCTTAGGAGCAAACTAAATTCCTGGACAAGGTCATTAATGTCAAGGTTTAAAAACTAAACAAGTCCACTAACTCATCAGAGGAAGTCTATTCCTGGCCGACAAGGTCGACTTGGGCACATTAAGTGATCAATCTAGGAGGGCTTGAGAGGTTTGTTTGTTTGTAGTCTGGTGGGTTCTCCTTTTTGGAGCTATGATAGGGGTTCCCAGACATTTTTCCTGGGTGCCCCCGAATGAATTTTCTGAAGCTTGTGAATGACATTAGGGCCTGGCGCCCTTCTGGTTATTAAAAAAAATAAAGGTGCAAACTACATGTGCACAAGATCCCATCTACAATTTACATATGACACGCTATACTAACTTGCAAGTCAACTTGGCCAAGTTGCCAATCCACTCAACTCTCCAAGATTTCAAATTTCCAGGAATTCCAATGTTTTAAATACTGCTCAAGATACTAGGAATTTTTTAATTTGAGCAATATATAGGAATGATCTAATAGTCTTATTGCATGGGAAATTTCCCTTACATTCAAGCATTGGGGGCCTACCGTGTGTGAGTGACAACTAAACTATGCATCAGATATACCCTTTCATGTGGTCAAGAAGCTAAAAAATCAACAGTCAAAAACTCAAGTGGGCCACACTACAAGGAATAATGTAAAATAGTGCACAAACCTCTACACATTGTTCGAAGTATTGATATCACTACAAGTTTTGTTTGTCAGAGTTTCGGACACAATATTGATATTGTCGATAATAACGTTGATAACTAGAAATGCAGAGAAACATTGGAGAAACATGGGGAAATCGGTGGAAATTTTCAGTGAAACTTAAGAATATGCTAAAATACACATATTTGTATATTTAAGAATAAAAAATTTTGCAAAAAGAATGCATACAAAATACATCTCCATTTAATGGGGGCCTAAAAGCATGTATTATCATAAGAAATCAGTCCAACCATCCAAACTTCCATACAAACACCCATCAATATTTCAAAATATCAACAACACATGATATTTCATTGAAAAATCATCAACAACTGGAAAGAAAACGATATATTGAGGTTCCATGTTGCAATAATGATAATATCGTGATACTATCATCGACAATTTGAACATTGCATACAACCATGCGCCCATAAAAAAATTGAACTGGAATTTTTTTTAATAAGCAGATTTTTTACGATAATGATACATTGGCGATATGATCAAAATATATTTAATGCATTGACGACACCTGGAATTTGCTAAATAAAAATATTGTCGATACATTAGCGATATAAATACATTAACAGTACATTGCCAATACCTAGAATTTCTGATATTACTAGTGTTATCAGTATCTCCAATCTAGAGATACGGATAGTATCGGGGATACTATGAACAACCTCTAGGTTCAGGTGGTGTAGGCCACCTGATTTTAGGTCAAGCTGATTTTTGGGATGTCCCTTGATCTTGATTAGGCACACTTAATGAATGGTTTGCACAGAATATGCACACCATGTGATGGGGCTGAATAACACTAGTCTCAATTATAGGAAACAACCTCCCCATTATTACCTTTGTCATGGCAAACAAGAGTTTTGGATCAAGCTGATTTTAGGGCTCTCGTAATGATCACAGGGTTCCGAATCTGTGGAGTTGTGTGTGGGCACTCTATATGGAGCTGAGTTGTGTATGGGGCTCATTGTGATGTGTGTGAGTGTGTGTAAAACATCCAAACCAGGCATTAGGTGTGTCCCTTGTGAAAATGGGATACCTTAGAAATAAGGCTGGTATAAGACTCTAGAAAGCTGCGCTAAAGAAAATTAATGTCACGCCATGGAGCCAACAACGTATAGAATTCAGTGGTGGAGCCTGCCTGATGAATATATTAGCCTGATTTTTGTGGGTCCTGTTTTCATGGTGGGTGCACCATTTGGATGTTTGGATGCCAAATAGTGCACACAGTAGAGCTCAGTACAAACTAGAGCTTTCAAGTAGTTGTCTTTTTTTTGGCCTGCCAAATCATTGGATCTGGATAATTTTTGAGACATCCCCACCTAATGATTGGACCTATTTATAGGCAGGTTGGACATCCCCACCTGGAGGCAGAAGTCCAAAATTACCTGCTTGGAAGAGGGAGACAAGAATACGAGCTTCTTCCATGCGATTGCCTCTGAGAGGCACAAAAGATCGGTTATCAGCAGCATTCAAACAGCTTCGGGGCAGCTATTAGAAGACCAGGCCCTAATCAGAGCTGCAGCTGCTGCGCCTTTTCACAAGCAGCTATCAGCGTGGGTGTTCAATGGACTCCCAGCTTCTCGATGTGATTCCGGAGCTGGTGTCACAGGAAGACAATGAGAAGCTCTTAGCCCCCCCGTCCATTGAGGAGGTCCATTGTGTGGTTCAAGCAATCCCCGCTGATGGGGCCCTCGGGCCTGACAGTTTCTCTAGGTCTTTCTTTTTCACATGTTGGGAAATAGTTGGTGTGGATATCCATAAGGCTGCGGTGTTCTTCTTCCAAGGTGGGAAGCTTCCCAGGGCAGTAATCGCCTCCCTGATTTTCTTGATCCCCAAGACTTCCTCTCCCAAGGGGTTCTTTGACTTCAAGCCGATAAGTCCTTGTAACTGCGTCTATAAGATTCTATCTAAGATCATTGCTGTTAGGCTAAGTCAGATTCTCTCGTCCATCATCTCGTTGGAGCAAGGGGCTTTCATCCAAGGTAGAGCGATCTCGAAAAATATCGCTTTAGCGCAGGAGATTTTTAGAGAGATTAACAAAAAAGGTTCAGGGCGGGAACATCGTTCTAAAGATGGATATGGAGAAGGCTTATGACAGGGTGGAGTGGAGTTTTTTTAAGAAAGTTCTGCTTCGTTTCGGGTTTAGTCAGGGGTGGGAATGCTGGAGCAATTGTTGGTTTTTTGTTCTTGTTAATGGTGTAGCGGCAGGTTTCTTTAAGTCTTCCCGCGGTATCAGGCAAGGAGACCCCCTGTCCCCAAGTCTCTTCATTATTGCTTCGGAAGTCCTAAGCAGGGGGTTGAAATGGCTGGTCGAGCGAGGATTTTTCCATCCTTTCAAACTACCTAGAGGGTGCCCCTTACTCTCCCATCTCCTATACGCGGACGACACTCTTCTCTTTCTAAATGGTGGTTTATCATCCCTTATAGTCTCCAAAACCTTCCTAGACGCGTATCAGGCAGCTTCAGGCCAATCTATCAATTTTCACAAGAGCAGTTTTTTCAGTTCTAACCGAATTTCGTCCACTAGAATCCGGTCCATTGAGAGGCTTCTCGAGATAAGTAAATCATCCTCCTCTCTATCCTATCTTGGTGTCCCCATAGGAGCAAGGAGGCTGAATTCGAGGGACTTCCAGCCTTTAATTGATAAGATAGACAATCGAATCAGGGGATGGCAGGGGAGGTTCCTTTTGCAGGCGGGTAGAGTAGTTCTAATTAATCGCATGCTTGGTTCGATCCCGGTGCATACCTTGGCTGCCATTCACCTGCCATCTCAGGTCTTATCGTCGCTTGAGAAGCGCTTTACTAGTTTTTTTTTGGGGCCGGGCTGTCGGTAAGAAGAAGCTTCATTAGAAAAGTTGCAAGGTCATTACTCACCCGTGCTATGAAGGAGGGCTTGGTATCAGGAAGCTGGCCGAGGTCATGTTGGCCTTTTGCCTCAAAATGGCCTAGAACATTGTTTTTAACAAGGGGCGTAGTTTGTGGGGATCATACATGGCTGCCAAATACGCACACGATCTGTCCACTCCCAGCTAGGGCCGCGTGTCCAGCCTCCTATCCCTGATTTGGAAGAAGACCCTGCGGCTCAGGCCTTTTCTGGACTCCCAAGTCCGTTGGAGTATTGGCGATGGCAGTAGCAATTTCTGGTCTACTAACTGGATAGGGTTGGGCCCTCTCCAGGCTCTCGCTTTGGCTCCAATCCCGATTGAGTTGTAAGATCTTAGGGTGAATCAGTTTCTGGGCAGCAGTGGCCCCCTCCCCCCCTCCACAGAGTTTAACTTCCTCCCACAGGAAGTCTTAGATCATATTTTCCATGAGGGTTTTTGTCTTTCCCATGGGCCGGATTCCCCTTTCTGGCCTCATTCATCGTCAGGAGCTTTCTCCGTTAGATTGGCTTGGAGCGTTTGCAAGTCAAGGGCGCCCCGTCTGAGTTGGGCCAGCTGTGTTTGGCATGTGAAAATGCCCCCTCGGATCTCTACTTTTGTTTGGAGAGCATTGAACAATGCTATCATGGTGAACAGTGCCGTCCAATCTCGCGGTATTCTCCTAGCGTCGAAATGTGTATGTTGTACAACCAGCCCTGCTCAAATGTATGAATTTAAGACTATTCCTCATCTCCTGCTAGAGAGCGAGCTAGCGATGGGCTCCTGGAATCTCCTTGGTTCTTGCTTCGGTATCAATGTCATGTCGGCCTCCACGGTTGAAGCCAGGTTGGCACAAGGTGGGAACCCGTTTGGTCTCCTCCATCTCATCTCTAGTGCACAGGATAGCCCCGTGTGTGCTGCTGTGGGTGATCTGGAAGGCCAAAAACTCTGCTCGTTTTGACGATAAGCCGCTATCCCTGACAGCCATATCTGCTCATATATCGTGGTGGATTTTCGCCATTTCAGGAGCCACTTTCCCTCTCTCGGCGGATAATGTTTCTCTTCGCTCCCCTTGCCATTCAGGTGGGACGTCTGCGGTAAAGCCTTTGGTGGTGGTAAAATGGGCCAAACCTGTAAATGAGTGGGTTAAGGTCAACGTTGACGGGTCTTCCAGAGGAAACTCGGGTATCTCAGGAGGCGGAGGCATTAATTTATAGAGGTGAAAACGGTAATTTCTTATTTGCCTTTGTAGTTGGATATGACGCGGGGTTGAATACCTATGCAGAACTTCGTGCGGTTTTGGATGGGATTTTTGGGTGTATCTCTAAAGGGTTCTCTGATGTGGTGGTAGAGTCAGGCTCGCGGCTGGTGATTAGCATGTTAACTGGCCAGGTTAATCCAGGCTGGAAATGGAAGAGCTGGATTAAGAGGATTCAATCGTTGATGTCGGGTAGCCAGATTACCTTCTTGTTGAAGGTCAAATATTGCATATCAGACCCTATTTATTGCCTAGATTTACGAACATGATACTGTTTAACAACCTGATTTAATCGTGTTTGTGTTGCAAGGTGGATTTACGAGCATAGACTGAAAAAGGGTGCTTAAAGCATGGATTTAATACTCTGATGGCACCAAAGGCAAGGAACGGACGCCAGGAGACCAATATCGATGAAATTACATGCCAAAGATCCGAGAAAAGCGAAAAACTGAAGTCAAGTGGCTTGAAAATTATGCAGAACGCAAGATTGCAGAGTTCCCACCATCTGATCAGCTCTGAATTTCATACATCGCCTGAGGACCACAAATGAGCCCTACACGTCGAATTTCAGCCCCTAGATCCCTACAGAAGTGGGCCAACAGACAAATCAGCCTTAAACAATGGATTCTGGGCCCACCTGGTATTTGGATATACTCAAACTTTGGTCTCAACGGGTCACATGAGATGAAAAAGTGGATGGATGGCTTGGATATTTCATATACATCAAGGTGGGGCCACTTTACGAAAGAGTAGTGCATGGGAGCGTGCACTCGTAGTGCACCGAACGGGCAAAGTCGGTTAGCAGCGCTGACCCGACATTCGTTTCCAAAAAGGAAACAGCGACCTTATGCCCGGCCATTGGTTGATCATTGTGGGCCCCACTCATCATCTGTTTCGTCGATCTGAACCGTTCATTGGTCTCATGAGGTGGGTATTTCTCTCACCTAGGTGACCGTTTGTCCCCATGCAAGCGTTTGTGTGTTTTCATCCATTAAACATAGGTTGAACGGTGGTATAGACAATTCAGTGGGCCACGTCAGAAGCTCTCCCGCAACAGACCATCATGAACGGCTTTTCAAGATGCAACGAATAGACGGAGTGGATTTTTGGAACATCACCGATCATGGGCCCATTGATTTCCGCAGAACACGACTGCACAAGCTCTGTTTTGCAAACAGAGCTGTGGTCGATCCAGGTGGGCCACTCTCTCTGACCATTTCAAAGATCCAGACCGTTCATCTTGTAGTCCGTTCAAAAACGCCCCAAGGGACGTTGTCATCTTGGAAAGAAAGCAAGGAAGAATAAGGCTTTTTTCATTACCATCTTGGCTGCGTAAAAACCTTACGCAGGGGAAGCTTCACCGACACCTTCTACGCACGTCAACTCTTTTCTCCAGATCGGTCGGTTCTCCAAACAGAGTCTCCAGTCGACCTTCCTTGTCTATATAAAGAGAGAGAGAGAGAGAGAGAGAGAGAGAGAGAGAGAGAGAGAGAGAGAGCAGAAAAATTCATTAAAAAATCCATCTTTGGTTGGACGTGGAGTATAGAGGCAGCTGACTAGGGAGTGTTTATTGATTTTATTTTGGTATTTTTTTAATTAATTTCTGAGATTAGCCTAATCATGCCAAAGTCAGGCTAAGCCTTTTAGCTAGGGCTAAGAGGTGAAGCTTGTACTGAGATGGAAAATTCTATACTTTTAAATTAATTTTAATGTATGAATTGAAGTTGATTTAGTTTGATTAGTAAGGGAATACTTTCAGTCTTTAATGGTTTGTTGTGACAGAAATTAAAATAGATTTGCGATGACTTTGAGTATTTCTTTCTCTTGTTTATGTTTATGACGTCAGGAAGCCCTGTTGTTCACCATAGTCTCTTGGGCATAGTCGGATGACGGTACCCTTCCTAACCTTCATACATGTGATTGGTTGGTAATTAGTTTAATTTTTTTGTTTGCCATAGTCTCTTGGGCATGGTTTGGTGATGGAATCCATTCTAATTCATATACCTTTCATCTCTTGAAAACTAGATCAATGACAGTTCAATTAATTTCCATGATTCTTGAAGCAGGCGTAAGATTTTCCTGATCTCTACAAGTGGATCCTTTGAATCCCTAGTTTCTCACCTCTGATTTCTCCTAAGTTTTAGATTAATATTTCATAATTATTCTTCAAATTACAACTCAATTTAGATTTCATCTCATTCTAGTTCTTGTTTTGGTTAGTTTTAGATAACGTACAAGTATCAGTCCTTTGGGATTCGACCTCGGTCTTACCGAGTTATTACTACATCACAACCCTGCACTTGGGGAGTGAACACTTCTCGCATATTTTCAGGCAAGGTAATGCTCCTGCGGATGCCTTGGCTAGTTTGGGCAGCGCGAACCAAGCTCCTTTATTTTTTGATATTGTTACAGACCTCCCCCGTCAGATTAGAGGTCACCTTCTCCTAAATAAGGTGGGCCTCAGGGCATTCAGACACTAATAGGGGGTCTTTTCTTCTTCGTGGGGTCATTTGGGTTAGCTTATGATAGGCGTTCAGCAGGTCCTTTTCTCCTGGGTGATGCCCGAATGTATATACTTTTTACACATCAATGAAGTTCCAAGTTAAATTTTTTTTTTTTAAAAAAGGCAGGTTGGATGACATATAGACTGCAAGGTGGGCCTAACTCCATGGTAATTACCAATTACCACAGAGTGGACTCTACATATTCACTGTCCCAACTCCCCATGTATGTATATATGTGTACATATATGTGTAAATGCATAAACAAAAGTAGGAAAATTAGAACTAGATCAAATTTGTCTATTTTCTTCTTCCTTTCTCCTTCCACATATGGGAAAGCTTAAAACCAATTTCCAAATTCTCCCTTTACTTTCTTCTTTTCCTTCATTACTACCAATAAAAGCTCTTAAACTAGGAGCAGACAAAGTTCCAAAAAAAATAAATCTAGATTTATCTCAATCTAGGATCCCAAGAATTTAGAGTCTCTTTAGAATTAAAGAAAACCCAAACAAGGCCTTTGGACACCACTAAAGAAATTGTTAGTAATTTATCAGCATTGTTGTTCCATCTTCCTACATCAATCAATGTTGTGGTCACCAATGGGTGTTCTCACATTGTTGACTATCATCATCATTGTCTCATCCTCAAGTTCTTTGGATCCTTAACCCAATGAATTGAAAATCGAATTTAAAAGTCCTCTTAAAACCCAAACAATTATGCTGAATTATGGAAAGTGCGAGGTAGGATTTTACATTGGTAAAGTCGTTGAGTGACAACAAGGTCAACTAAACGAACTTGGAATTTGTCAATAAAACACAACAAAATGACTAGAATGAGTCTCCTTTTAAATCAAGTTATTCACCAAGTTTAAAAAACATGATGAAACTTAGTTTGAGGCAAGTCTTTTTTTTTTTGGGGGGGGGGGGGGGGGGGGGGGGGGGAGGCAACTTTCCTACACTTTAGCTATAAAAAACAACCACTTGAGTGAGTCTCAAGTCTCAAGTGGAAGAGTTTTATAACCTTGGTTTCAACTAGGTTTGGAGAACTACCTTGGTCCAGTTAGTTTAAAACTAATAGAGCATGTGAATTAACTAATTCTTGATGCAAAGGCTATCAAACTATCTACATGCATTGCACAAAATAATCAAATTGGGTATGTTAGTAGCATGGTAGTAGAGGTGCAGGCAATTCTTGATGATATTAAACATAACAAAATCCTTTCCTACAGAATGTTATTGTGGAGTCAGACTCTAATGTGGTGACAGAATGCCTAAAGAAGCCTACCCCTAGCCGTCCTAGCAAAGTCTAACACGAACTGGGGAAATCGAAAGAGAGCTAGCTAGCATGAAAAATCAACTATTATCTTAGTAGATGATGGCTTGGCCAGTGTAGGAGGTAATATTGGAGAAGAGCCGACCTCCCTAGAGTGGGTTTGCCTGACAATGGATGATGCAAGGATTGGAATCATGCATTGCAATTAGTTGGGTCCTTGAAGCAAGGAGAGGGTAGAGGTTTCCCTCCTTTTTGTGAATCCTGGCTTGATTGTACAATTGTGGTGTTTCTTTTGAAATTCACTTGTCATGCTGGGATGTATAAATTTGGTTTCACATCAATAAAATTGCAGGTGATATGCTCCAATCTTTCTACACAAACAAGGGTATGGAAGAAAGGTACTAACGGAGCACGTTGTCCATACTTCATTGATGAAAGAACAACATTTAGGTGTTGTCTAATGTCTTAAATTTGTCTGTAACGGAGTCTGTTGATGTCATCGACAGACACCACTCGATCCCATCAAGGAAAAAAAAATCCTAGAAGATTGTTGGACAATTTTGAAGGTTGCTACTCATTGGCATCGAAGGATTTTCGATGTCATCGACTGGTCCTCGATGGCTGTCGATGCCATCGAAGGAGCGTTGAAAATTGCGTAAGAGTGCTATTTGTTTCTTATTCTGATTGGGTAGTATATATATTGGATGTAATCAGGATTAGGGATTTCTAAGTTGTTCTAAAGGGTTCAAGGGAATAGCTAACAATTCAAAGGAGATTCGAGGGTTGTTCGAATTGGTAAGATCATCTATCTCTTCTAATATTTCTTTCATAGTGCATTACTTGTCTCTTTGTGGTGTGGTTTTTTCCCACAAGGGTTTTTCCACATAAAATTCAAATTGCTTTCTTATTGGGTTTGTTTGTGCAATTGTAATTACTTTGCTTTATTGCCTACCCCTTTTTGTCCTAGCAAAGTCTCGTACGAACTAGGGGAAATAGGAGCTAGCTAACATGAAAAATCAACTATTGTCTAACTCAGTAGATGATGGCTTGGCCAGTGTAGGAGGCAATATTGTCTAAGAGAAGAGCCAATCTCCCTAGAGAGATATGCTTAACAATGGAGAATGCGGGGATTGGAATCATGCGTTGGAATTAACCAGGTCCCTAAAGCAGGGAGAGGGTCAAGGTTTCCCAACATTTTGTAGATCCTGGCTTGATTGTGTGGTTGTGGTGTTTCTTTTGAAATTCACTTGTCATGCTTGGATGTATAAATTTGGTTTCATATTAATAAATTTATAGGTGATGTGCTTCGATCTTTGTAAATATTGCAATCTCATTATGTTTCTAGATCCAGATTTTCTATAATTATTAATGGATTGTATGAGTAATTATTATTATTATTATTTTTGTGTGTGTGTGTGAGGTTTAATCAAGTACCATTTTTCAAGTTCAAATATGTAAACATATATGATGAGCTGATCATTCTCAGCAAGTTGCCCATTATAGAGAGGTCAACAATTTAAAGGGAAAATAATAAGAAAATTTTCAAGCTTAAAAATATTTAGAAAGGTTTAAGAATTTTCAAAGACAGTAAAAAATTCTTTATAAACAATTGCACAATAATAATCTCAAAAGCTTGTCAGATCTACTGGGAAAAAGATGGAGTTTCATTGTCTGATACAATCAAAATACTTTCAGCATGCACATCCAAATAAAATCAACAGTCTCACTCAAGGATCAAATCTCTAAACTGGTTAGCCTACAGTAAATTAACCAGACACCAAGCTCTACAAACTGGTTAGCCTACAGTTAAATTTTTTTTATTTTATTTTTTATTTTTATTTTTTTAAAAACAGACACCAAGCTCTACAAACTGAAATTTGAGTTATACAGCCATAGCCCTCAAGACAGTTTTTCAAATTTAGCAAACCATAATTATGTATCATTGGAATGAATGTGCAAGACACACACACAAAAAAATAAAATAAATAATAATAATAATAATAAATTTTAAAAAATTTTAAAAATTTTTAAAAATTAATTTTTTTTTAAAAAAAAAAAAAAATCACAAAGATTGAAGTTCATTATGCCTTTTTTTTTTTTTTTCTTTTAAGGGATAGGTATATCATCACCACCGGCAGTATATTGGATGAAACTTCCAAAGTACATTTAGCCAGAGTAAGGCACATTGGCATTGTCTTCTGACTGCCTTGTATAGATCTCATATGATAGGCTGGATCCAAACCCTTTTTGTCAGGCCCAGCCCGAAAGGCTGTATTTTCCTGTTCATTTATATATTGGTGGTGGCATCTTCCCACCTTTCTTAAAAATAATACTAATAATAATAAAAGGCACATTGGCACAAGCCTGCCCCTCACTGCAGGGCTGTACATAGACTGGAGGAATAGATACAAAATTCCCTTTGAAGGTCAAAAACTGAAACAAGCCCAAAATCAAGAATAAAAAAAGTATACAAGGCCTAGTCTATCCACTATCAATCTGTCTCTAGCTTCTCTATGAAGCTCATTCAAGGACCAATAGATGTGATGAAGATCCACTTCCTTTCCTAGCCACCAATCTGCAAGCTATCTCTGAGCAAATGCCTTGCTTCCACATTCAGCCCCCTAAGGAGCAGCATTCCACTCCACCAACATGACGACAACAAGAGGCCACTTGAGCCAGATTGAATTCCTTCGATAACCATCTGGGAATCGCTTTCCACAACCATATCACGTAAGCCCATGTTCTTGCAAATTTTGAGTCTATCAGGGACTTCCCAGACCATTGCCACTATGTTAGTTCATATGCCATAGATATGATGGAATGTGAATAATAACCTCCCCTCCCAAGAATTGTTGATCTCATAATGTCAAGGTAGAAGCATGTCATACAACTGCTGATCTGATACCATAAATCGTGGGTGGAAACTATCCACATATAACTATATATTGAGTTAGGAGAACCATGACTTCCAAATTTTTGAGTGAATTCTGGTAAGACCTCCAAGCCCAAATGGTTTTCTTCTTATTCTTCTTTTCAGTCCTTTGTCTTTGATGAATTTAGCCTATTACAACATATAGAAAAATACGCAACACCATTGGAGAAAGTAACTAATGGGCTAGCATTCGGTCCCAAATCGCTAGACAATAACAGAAAACACAGAATTTTGCTTATCAAATGGAAAACTATCTTCTTCCTGATTGAACACGGTTTCTGTAAGTATTCTTATGACTTTTGATCTATTCCTATACTAGAGGTCAGCTTGGTGTTTGTCAATTGGTAATGACATGATCTCATACTGTATTTCTTCCATTCTACCTTAGGAGCATCTAGAAGGAATCACAATCTGAAAATTGTGTTGGCTTCATTATGCATTCAAGAATGTGGTTAAAACCCAATTCTAAAGCAAGCAATTTTCAAGTGGGATGATACGTAGTGGAGCGGCTTTTAATGATTAATGTGACATTGTGCCAGCAAATTCACATCCAGCTTATAACCTTCATGCAATTGAAACTGAAACCTCGGCATAGAGAAAGATGTCCAATTGCACACCTCTTCCATTGATAGGGAATATTGAAGGAGATGGCTTTTAGCAACCTGTTGGCTAGGAAAGGAGTCTTGACCTCCTTGGCATTCTTTGCAGACATATCAAGCTTTTTGGGTGATGCTAATGCATGCCATATTTTTCAATTCAAATGGAAGAAAACTTGAATGTTGATTAATCAAGAAATTTTGGTCTTTCTTCTAAGAGTTTAGGATATGTTTGGATATCACAGTTTGAAATGTTTGGATAGAGAACAACAGTAAGGATTCCAAAAAACTATTATTGCACTTGCCCCTAGTTTGGATTCTCTGGCACAAGAAACTAGGTGACTGGTGTCTCAGAAATGTGAGAATTCCACTTGTTATCTAAACGAGACCACCAAAAATGGAATCAATAATTCACAAGTCATCATGGAAATAATCTTTGCATAAAGAGCAACATTGGCATTACACAGTGGAAAGTAAAATTTCATAGCATAATGATAAAGAACAACAAAGAGGTAGAGACTTCCATCGAGTCAACAGATTGCTAAGAATGGGTCTCCTTTTTATGCCTCCAACAAATTCTGCCATTCTTGTAACTCTCTAGATTTGACTCCCGAAACCTACAACCAACTGGATCTACCAGCAGAAACCTCTCCATTTTTGTCGAATCTGCCCATCTTTGTATGCTTGCAACCCATCGAAGAACCATTGTTTGCACATCACCAAACAACCCATCTATGATTGCATCGTCATTAAAGCCCATTCCTGTGAAGTATGGAGCTCTCGAGGAAGAATTACTAGGAATTTGTTGTCTACTTTCCTCAAAAGTTTGGAGACGTCAAGGATCATGCTTGGGATCCTTTTGTAAAGCGTTTCGCGTCTCATTTATTTTTATATATAAAAAAAAAAAACTAGAAAAGGAGGATTCTCAACTTTCCTTGGCTGGATCACTCACATAAAGTTTACACTAGTTAACTTTCTAATATTATTATTCTTTGTAAAATTATATTAGTCAATTTTCTAATATTGTTTTTCTTTGTAAAATTCCAACTTTTATAGCTTTTAATTCAAATAGTTAACATGTGACATTCTTTGAATTGGAAACTCACATGTTAAAATGGTCAATCAAGTAAATTGGGAGGATGGATATAAATTGAAAAACAAGTGGTGGCTTTGCTATAAGTTCAAGAGTGTTTAACATAACTTTTTTCGGAGAATAATGGTGGAGGCTTAATAATGCTTCATAAGATCTTCGACTTCAAATCTAAAGTGGGAGCTTGATAAAAGAGGCAAATGATCTTCAATGGTGGTTGGGACATGATATGGGTTTTCCCTGTTGAATAATCAGAAGCCAATCCTTGATTTCTTCACAGGTGGCTTGAGATATATAATTCACTTTGAGTAGAATATTTTCTTATTATTTGATATGGAATGCATTGTCCCATGATATTCCTTTTAGCTATCCATTCTCCATTTGCAATTAGGACAGCACTGGATCGATATGCCAAAATGATTAGCTATTTTAACTTTATGGGTCTAAGGTTTTGTAGTCCTTGACTAGACATTTGGTTTCTCGTGCCATTGCTTCCAAGCAACCGATTTTAGGTTTTTTTTTTTTTTTTAAAAATAAAATTAATGGAACATTTAGATAATGGAACATACAAGTTTCTCAATCAGATCTTTTAACTCTCTAACGACCTTTAAATAGCCTTTTATTTTTCCCATCACTCTGGCACCCTGCAATATTCATGGTGGGATGTAATTCTCTTGTGCTATTTAAGAACATATAGTTCTTACAATGACTGAATCATTGTGCAAGGACAATTTGCTATAATTGATTTTGTTGTCAACAATCATTTAGAAGAATCAAGTTCCATTTTCTCATGAGTGTCAATTGGATGATACGTATATGGATATTTTTCCTTTAGTTGCTTATCGTAGTTATTACTTTTTTATTTTACATCTTTTGGTGAAGGCAAGGGCTCTACCATTCTCTAATGGAATTATACTGAAAATTCAAAAGAACAATGCCTTTGCAACAAAACTGGCAGAGGGACAGAAAATCTGATATCGCCAATATCGCCGGCATGAGTTTTGAAAACAATATCGATATCGTTGATAATATCATCAATAATCCCACTACGGCGTGAGTGTGTAGTGTGTGTGTGTGTGTGTGTAAATAAAAAAAAATAAAAATATATCATCTATAATGAAAAATGCAGAGAAACATTGGGGAAGCATGGGGAAAACGGTGAAATTTTTTAGTGAAACTTTAGAAGATGTTAAAATACACATATTTGCGTATTTAGGAATATATATATATATATATATATATATATATATATATATATATATATATATATATATATATATATATATATATATTGTAAAAAGTATGCATACATAATAAGTTTGCATTAAATAGGGGCATAAAAACATGCGTTGTTGTAAGAAATAAGTCCAACTCTACCATTAATCCCATCTATCCATCCAACCATCCAAGCATCCATCGATATTACAAAATATTGACAATTGAAAAAATTGTCGATACATTGGCGATATTGATACATTTGCAATACATTAATGCCAATACCTAGAATTTATGAAACCACCAGTGCTATCAGTATCGTCGAGCTAGAGATACGTATAATATCAGGGATGCTCCAAACAATGCCTCTACATTCATGTGGTGTGGCCCACTTGAATTCGGGTCAAGGTGATTTTTGGGATGTCCCTTCATCCTAATTAGGCACACTTAATGAATGGTTTGCACAGAATATGCACAACACGATGGGGCTGAATAACACAAGTTTCAATGATGCACCAACCTCCCCATTATTACCTTGCTCGTGACGAACAAGAGTTTTGGATTAGGCTGATTTTTGGGCTCTCGTAATGATCTCAGGGTTCTGAATATGTGGAGTTGTGTGGGGGCACTCTATATGCAGTTGAGTTGTGTGGGGCCCACTGTGACGTGTGTGTAAAACATCCAAACCAGGCATCAGGTGTGCCCCTTGTGAAAATGGGAGGCCCTAGAAATATGGCTGGTGTAAGACTCTAGTGGGCTACATTAAAGAAAATTAATGCCACACCATGGTGCCAACAACCTACAGATTTAGTGGTGGAGCCCGCCTGATGAGTATGTTGGCCTGCTTTTTGGGGGTCATGTTTTCATGGCGGGTGCACCACTTGGATGTTTGGATGCCAAAAAATGTACACGATGGACATCAGCATAAAATAGAGCTTTCAAGTGGTCGTCTTTGTGTGGCCCACCTAATGATTGGATTGGGTAATTTTTGGGACATCCCCAACTAATGATTGGAACTACTTGCAGGCAGGTTGGATGGCATACACACAGAAAGGTGGGCCCAAATCCATCGTAGTTCCCAATTATCACGGAGTAGAATCCACATGTTCATTGTCCCAGCTCCCCATATATGTATATATGTGTGTGTACATATATGCATAATAAACAAATATAGGAAATATTAAAACTAGATCAAATTTATCGTTTTCTTCCTTTCTCCTTCCATAGGAAAGCTTAAAACCAATTTGTGAATTCTCCCTTTACTTTCTTCTTTTCCTTTGTCACTACCAATAAAAGCTACTAAACTAAGAGTGGACAAAGTTCCAAAGAAACCCAAGAATTTGGAGTGTCTTTGGAATTAAAGAAAACCCAAACAAGGCTTTTATACACCCCGAAAGAAATTACTAGTAATTTATCGGCATTGTTGTTCCATCTTCCAAAATCAATCAATGTTGTAGTCACCAATGGTTGTTCTTACATTGTTTTTATTTTATTTTATTTTATTATTTATTATTTTTTATTTTTTTAAGGAATGAAGATTTTATTAAAAAGGAAACAGATGTACATCCTACAACTTTGGGCATGACCCACATAAAAACATCAGGTCTAGCCTATCATATAACCCCACTGTACAACCCACTTAAAGAAAAGACATGAAAACAAAAGCCACAACCTTATGACTTAAGCATCCTGATTGTTCCTGACCCAGCCGCATCCATAGTCAATAGGCCACTAATGAGACGAGGTAGATCCGCTCAGCTGAAATAAATGAGATTGGCATAACCCCGACTGCCCATCTTAGCTAATGCATCTGCTATCACATTAACTTCATGGAGCGTACAAGAGACTTTGAAATTGATAGCAGATCTTATTTGAATGATTTTACCCAAATAATACCAAATGCTCCATGATGTCACCCCTTTTAAGTTGAAAACCGCTTCAGCAACAACCTTAGAATCCGATTCAATCCAAATATTAGTCAGACCCATTTCAACGCTTATCTCCAAGCCATACACCACTACATGAGCTTCAACAACTGCATTGGAAACACATCCATAGGAGTTGTGGAAGGCAAATACTACCCTTCCACCACCGTCTCTACAAATGCCTCCCCTCCTAATCCTGGGGGTGCCCCGAGCTGATCCGTCAAAATTAAGCTTTAGCCACCCATCTGTTGGCCTTCGCCACTTGATTACACAAAAGCTTTGATCCTTGATTTCATTAGTCATAAGGCCAAATGACCGCAAAGTTAGTCGTACATTGTTCATCATCATCATCATCATCATTGTCTAATCCTGAAGCTCTTTGGATCCTTAACCCTACGAATTGAAAATTGAATTTAAAAGTCCTCTTAAAACCCAAACAATTACGTCACGTTATGGAAAGCATGAGATAGCATTTCACATTGGTAAACTCGTCGGGTGACAACAAGGTCAACTCAATTATGTTGGAATTGGTCAATAAAAGACAACAGAACAACTAGAATGAGTCTCCTTTCAACTCTAGAGATTCACCAAATGAAAAAACATGATGAAACTCAGTTTGAGTCAAGTCCTTTGTGTGTGTGTGTGTGTGCGCGCGAGTGGGTTGAGCACATCCTCTCAACATCCCTACACTTTAGCTATAAATGGAACCACTTCAGTGTAACTCATGCGGAAGAGTTTTATAACATTGGTTTGAACTAGGTTTTCAAAGCCACTTTCTTCGTGTTAAGTCATAACTAATAGAGCATGGGAATTAACTAACACTTGATGCAAAGGCTATCAAACTATCTACATGTATTGCACAAAATAATCAAACTAGGCATGTTAGCAGCATGGTAAAGCAGAGGTGCAAGAAATTCTTGATGGTATTAAATATAACAAAAACCTTGCCTACAGAATATTGTTGTGGAGTCGGACTCTAAGGTGGTGAAGGAATGCCTAAAGATGCCTACCCCTTGCTGTCCTAGCATGGTCTAATATGAAATGTGGGAAATCGAAAGAGAGCTAGCTAGCATGAAAAATCAGCTATTGTCTAACTCGATAGCTAATGGCTTGGCCAGTGTAGGGGGTAATATAGTCCAAGAGAAGAGCTAACCTCCCTAGAGAGGGGTTACCCGACAATGGACAATGCAAGGACGAGAATCATGTGTTGGAATTAGCTGGGTCCCTAAAGCAAAGAGACGGTCAAGCTTTGCATCCATTTTGTAGATCGTAGCTTGATTGTATAGTTTTGATGTTGCTTTTAAAATTCACTTGCCATGGTTGGATGTATAAATTTGGTTTCATATCAATAAAATTATAGGTCATGTGCTTTACAGGGGGGAGGAGCTACTAATGGAGCACATTGCCGATAATTGATTGATGAAAGAACAACATTCATGGAGATAGAGAGGGGTGGGGAAGATGAAAGAGGCCTTCTGGCCTCTTGTCTGTTTGGATTGCTTTCTATATGTTTCAATTCAATTTTGTTCTTTTGATAAAAAGAGAAAAGAAAAGAAAAGAAAAAAAAAGAAGAACAACATTCACACTAATGGTAGAGGCATGTATCCACCATTCAACCTTCCAAAAGCCTATACACAAGATCTATCAAGAGACTAGGCAAAGCAACAAAACAAACTGACCTCAATGGGGTGCCAAAAAACCCACGGTTGAAAGATTATCTTGCTCGGATATTGCAAATGCATGAACTATCCATGACCATGCACCTTGGTGATCAATGAACATAGTTTGAATTTTTTTAGGGAGCATCTTGATAACAAATAAGGGTGTAAAACAACACAATATTCTCAAAGGAAAAGAAAGAAAGAAAATGGATAATAGGGAAAGTCATTAATCTATATTGGAATGTAGGATGGGAGAAGAGAGGAGGTTGTTATCATTGTTAACAAGTTCTTAATAGTTGTATGATCCTACTTTGCTAGGGGAACATTTTGAGAGTGAAATAAAAAGAGGTGCAAAATTAGATATTTTTTAGTTGAATCAGAGATGCATTGATTAAGATGGAGGGCAACAAGGAATTGGAAAAATTGAAAATAACACACCACATACCAACTTCTTAGATCCCCGCTAACACCACACTTGAGCAACCACCTTCAAGAGCAACACATTATGATAGTAATAAACAAAGACCAAATAGAGTTACATTCATGAGTAAAAAAACCAGTCCTTATGATCCCTTAATCCACACAATTAGTTGGGGCCAATGCTTTTGGAAATGGAAACCTTTCTTTGCTTACCTTTTTTTTTTTTAAAAAAAAAAAACTGTTCATTGTTTACTTTGAATGTTAGTCTGCTCCTCACTGTGGAACAAAACCTAGACCGGAGGAATAGCTACAAAATTCCCTTTGAAGGCCAAAAAATTAAACAAGTCCAATATCAATAATAACAAAAAATTTACAAGGCCTAGTCTATCCACTATCAATTTGCCTCTCAATTTGCCTCTAGCTTATCAAGGGAGCCCATTCAAGAACAAATAGATGCAATGAAGATCCCCTACATTCCCTATCCTCACCAACCAATCCACAACCTCTTTTCTCTTTCTAAGCACGTGCCTTACTCCTGCATTTAGCTCTCTAGGGAGCAGCATTTCTCTTCACCACCATGCTGACACCCAAGGGCCCACAGAGTCTGATTGAATTCATTCGATAATCATTTTAGAATCGCTTTCCACTACTATATCACACAAACCTGTGTTCTTGCAAATTTGGAGGCTATCAAGGATTGCCCAGACCTTTGACACTATGTTAGTTGATATGCCATAGCTGGGATGGAAAGGTAGAAGTATGTCATACAACTGTTGATATGATATCTTGAATCTTAGGTGGAAATTATCCACACATAACTAATATTGAGTTACAGCAACCATGACTTCTAACTTTTTAAGGAGTGCATTTTGGTAACACCTCCAAGCACTTTTTTTATTTTTTATTTTTTTGGCTTTTGATGACTTGAGTATGTTTTGACATATAGAGAAAATAGGCGATACCGATATTGGAGAAAATAACCAATGGCCAATATTCAGTCCCAAATCACTAGCCAATAACAAGAAACACTAAATTTTTCTAATCAAATGTAAAACTATCTTCTTCCTAGTTGATCATGGCTTCTAAAAGTGAATGCAGATTGGGTACTACCCCTGTTGAGGAGAAGCCTTCAATCTTCAAGTTTTCATGTTGCTCGACCGGTCGTGGGGGAGCCACGACCGGTTGTGGGAGGTGCTCGACCGGTCGTAGGTTCAAGCCCTAGCACGACTCGAAGTCCAGCGAGTTGTGTTGTTTTTTTTGGGGTCTAGGACTGGTCGTAGGAAAGCTAGGACTGGTCGTAGGGGTCTACGACCAGTCGTAGGGGTCTAGCTAGAACCGGTCGTAGGTTAGCAGTTTGTTTCGCAATTTTGCGCGAAACTGCGGATTTGAGTCCTTTCGCAACCGGGATGCGAAAGGAAAGTTGTCTAAACTATAAATAGGTGTTCCTAGGGCTTTTCTAGGTATGACAAAAGCTTTCTAAAGGGGTTCTAGGAAAATTAAAGGGTGTAGCAAGGGTGAGATTCGAGGTTGTTCGAATCGGATAAATCCTCTCTCTTTGTAATTGATGCTTTCATAGTAGAGATCTGTCGCTTTGTGCCGTGGTTTTTTCCCGAAAGGGTTTTCCACGTTAAATTTATGTTCTCTTGTGTGCTTGGTGTCATTGGATTGCTATCCTAGATCTAGATCTGTGTGATTCCGCAGGTCAAAACCCCCAACAACTCCCACTAGGACCTATCTAGAGACGAACGATCATGATAAGGACCCTATGGGATCCACCATGATAAATGTGTTTTACCACACTGCCCATCCATTTTGATAAGGCATTTTAGGACATGAGCCTAAGAAGGAGGCAAATTGAAGGCTCAGGTAGACCAGACCACATGAAGTAATTGGTATTGAACACCTACCATTGAAAACTTCTTAGGGGCCACAAAGGTTTTAGATCAAGTTAATATTCATATTTTCCCTTCTTCTAGGTCTATGTGACCTCATTAATAGTTTGGATGGCAAATAAACTTCTTAGTGGGCCTTAGGAAGGTTTCAATAGTGGAAATCATTGTCACCACTATTTCCTATGGTGTGGCCCACTTAAGCATTTTGATTTGCCGAATTTTTGGGCTCATTCCTTAAAATGACCAGTCAAATTGGATATACGGTGTGGATAGATAAAACACATGTATACTTTATTAATGTTATTAGTTAAAAATCATTTTTTTTCTAAAAATATCCCAAATTCCATGTGGGGTTTATAAGAGAGCATTCTGGAAGGCGTATAGAGGAGTGTGAAAACATAAATGAGATGAAAGTAGAAGAACTCTTAGGTTCCCTACAAACTTATAAACTACACTTTAAGGCCCCCTCTAAAGCAAAGAAACTTGCTGTCCTTAAAACATCTCATAGGCATTGATAAGCTTAAGGTTGTTAAATCTGAAAGTGATAGTGATGATGAGGATGAGGATGGGGACATTGATTTCGAAAGAAAATTCAAGAAATTTCTCGAATTAATTAGTGGGAAGAGTTGTGACAAGAAGGACAAGATGGTTGAAAATTGAAAAGGTAAATCTGTTAAACCACCTAAGTAGGTTCAATGTTACAACTGTGAGGGTTATGAACTTATTGCCACTGATTTCCCTAGTAAAGTAAGATCTAACGGCAAGGTTGTGATGATAACATGAGATGATACAGAGGAGTCTGAATCTGCTTCAGAAGGTTCCTCTACTATTGAAGACCTTAGTCACGTGTCTTAAAACATCTGATAGGTGACTTTGGAAGGTCCTTTTGGGCTAAATTGAAAATCAGAGGATTTCAGCCTTAATCTTGGGCTCTACAATTAAATCAAAAGATTAAAAGGGCATTCGGTTCTTAGGCATTTGGATGAGTTTTTCGAGCAATAGAAGCTTAGGTGATTCCATGATCATATCTCTCATCCTAAGTCTCTAAGTTCATGAGATTTAAGTTGTCTTCCATGTAATTCATTAGTGGAAAGAGGATTCCAACCTCAATAAAGAAAATAAACTTGATCTCTACCTTGTTCTAAAGATTAGACTTGAACCAATCGTCAAATCTTTTTTTAAACCCTCTAGAACACTCATCTAGGTGAATCTTATAGGATTACAACATTCCATTAGATATAGGAGATTCACCTAATGTCCCATCACCTTGGTCAACTCAAAGGAGTACTTCATGCAAGGTGTTTTCTAAACCCTCTAGAATACTCATCTAGGTGAATCTTATAGGATTACAACATTCCATTAGATATAGGAGATTCACCTAATGTCCCATCACCTTGGTCACCTCAAAGGAGTGCTTCATGCAAGGTGTTTGATCTTCAAGCCGAAGCCTTGACAAAGTATCGACATTATGATCAGGGTAGAAAAATAAGAGATGACTAAAGCATGAGGAAGCATCAATCAAGCAACCTAAGACGACGTATCAATATGGCTCAATTTGATAAGTGTCATTGAGTGAGTCCATGTACACTCCTTATATATAATTAAGTGTAACAGTTTCATTGCCAAACTCAATTAAGTTAATGTGTAGGACCTTGGTTCTTATGTAGGACCTAAATCAAGTCCTTGTGTAGGCCACCAACACAGGTTAATACGAGTAGAGTAGGACCAAGGTTGGGGGATAGCATATAGAAAAACTACATAAGTATCCGAGGTAGTCGATCCTTGTGTAGGATTGTATAGGTTAGAGGTGAAACTAATTTAAAACATCTAATAGTGATATCCGATACACTCATGATTTGATTGCTTCCGCCGAGAGAGGATTAGGGAAACCAAACCACAATACATGCTTGCGTTTGAGATTATTATTTGAGCACTTATTTAATTATGTTTATGTGATTAATTGATCAATTATATGTATGCATAATTAGATGAATGTTAGGATTTGATAGTTAGCACATCCCACACACACATGTACACTATCTTATATAAACTAGTTTCTTCATAGGAATATGATTTGTAGTCTATGTGATTGGACTAACTAATGGCTTGGAACCCTTAGTGTTAAATTGTGTTACTTTGTTATAATTGGAAATTAGTTTAAGTGGACAATTGAATTTAATTGGCATAAATTTTATTTTGGTCTTAATCACCCGGCCTCTAGGATGCAGCCTTCATTCTGTAGCTCCACCAAGCTTCCATACATATAGACTGCATGGAAAACTCCTTTAGTAGATGCAGTTATTGCTCACGTGAATTGGTGGTTCTCCATTATCAAAGGTTGCAAGTTTCAACCAGTCAGTCCCAATCGGGACAATTTTTCTGCTAGTTCCATCCATAGTTCTGGCCTTACTTAAGCCCCCTCCCCCAACTATATCTCTTATAGGGAGTGACCCTAGATGTGCTCTGAGCACACATTCTTCTTGCAGAGCTTCACCTTGCTCGAATTTTTCTGCCATCTCCTCAGTTGTGCGTTGGCGCTCCCCTGCTCTGGGTTGGGTAAAGATTAATGTAGATGGGTCTGCGATGGGTAACCCAGGGGAATCCGGGGGAGGAGGTGTTTGCAGGGGAGATATAGGTCAGTTCATGTTTGAATTTTTTGCTAGCTACGATCTGGGATCTAACGTTAATGCGGAGGTTCAAGGCATCTTTGATGGAATGGAGTGTTGCTTGAATTACGGCTATCACCAAGTGGTGGTGGAGTTGGATTCGGAGCTCGTTATCAGCTTCCTGCAGGGGACGGCCACCCTGGATGGAAATGGAATATTGGCTATCTCGGATTGATTAGCTTAAAAATAAGGGTAATTTTCAATTTGCCTATATATTTAGAGAAGGAAATGCGGCGGCCGACGCAATGGCCCGTGAGGGTAGTATAACTCGTTCCTCGATCCAGCTGTTTCGCTTCCAGGATATCCCCCCTCTTGTTAGAGGTCTTATCTTTGTCGATAAGGTGGGGTTCGGGTCAATTAGGGAAGTTTATAGGGGGGCAGACGCTGATTTTTAGTTGCATCTTGCCTATTTTTGCTCCATCGTGGCTAATGTACAATGATCGTTGGTGTGGAGGTAGTTTTTAGTGACCTGTCTTTTTCTTTTTTTTTCCTATGTATTTCCATAGGTTTTCATTTGCTCGTCAGGTTGGGTCTGCACACTTTTTGTTGGGACCCTCCTTTCTTGGCTGTAATTCCGTTCTACAATCAACACATACAGTCTTTTGAAAAAAAAAAAAAAACAAAAATAAATAAATATAGACCGCATAGCCCACAACCTTGCATAATTTCACCATCATGGATAGAAAAGACTATGTAGATCACAAGTGGACAAAGCATCGATTTCATGAACTAGTTCAACAAATCAAATTAGCATGGGCCCAAACTTCCTTTGTCAACGAAAAGAGCTTAAGCAAGTGAATCGAATAGATACAACGAAGCCCAAGTCTATGAAGCCCAACCTACATGCATGCACACCCTGTGTACTTCTTCAGCCATAGGGAAAGTTTCTACTACTCGTGCTAACATCACTAAGCCATGCAATAGAATTCAGTTTGGTGATGAAGTAAGTGGAACCCATGATTGGTTCCAACCACTCTAATCTAGAATTTTTGTTCTTTACTCTTTAGGTGTCTTTAGATTTCCATTGGTTATTATATTAAATCTCATATCTTGATTGTTTATTACTTTTAGAAACTCTAGTTATTAGAGGATTGGGATTCCTAATATTTACTTATAATTTGTAAATATATGATTCTCAAGTAGTAGAAAGATAGTTCTTGAGTTGTGAGAAATTCCTTACATCCTTGTGTGATTTTGAGATTATGGTTTTCCTCATCAAGTGGTTTTTCCAGGCATTCCTCGAAAGGATCAAATGAAGATACAATTGGTTTGAATTTGACCAACTGACATATTTAGAACTTAATTATTTCTTCATTCGAAATGGACCCTTATTCTATTTCTATTTTCTTTCTAGATCCAAGGACTAAACAATTAAAAAGAAAAGGAATAGATCTGATCCATAGGTTCCATACCTTGTTATAGAAAGCATGCTTCATAGAAATATTAAATGCTTCTCAAGTAGTAGAAAGATAGTTTTTGATTTTTGAGAAATTGCATGCATCCATGTATGATTATAAGACTCTGGTTTTCCTCATCTAGTTTGTCATAGAAATATCCATTTCACAAGTTCATGGTTTTCCCATTGCTAGAATGCTTGATGGGTTCTAACATGAAAGTTATTGAATCAATGCCAAGTAACTCACCCATCACGGAGTTTGTTTGCCCATTAGTGACTTTTCCCATCATTCCCGCTTCATTAACAATAGCATGTGCGTGTCCACTTACTAATCCAGACAGTCTACCTTGATTGGTTCAGAGGGAAGATCATACTCAACATAATCCGATTTCAGACTACCCATTGTTAGTTGCCTTTGTCATTCCACCATCACTTTCATAGTTTCAATTGTCCTTCAATGTCAATCGCAACCTCATGTTGTGCTACCATCCCCAACGCTTCCATTGCTCGTAACCATTGGCTCCACCTTCCTCTTCCCAGATCTTAGTTCCGTCACAACTACCATTACTGCGTCCCCACCATCCATCTACTAACTGCTCAACTTGTTCAACGTCCCCCACTTACATTATGAGTGTCCACAACAACCTCCATAACCCATCTAACCTTCAACTCAACCAACCCTCTAATACCAAAACCCATCATGTCCATCAATGAGGTCCTCAATATAGCTCTTAGGCTAATAGCCCTTAGCATTCTACCTAAATCACCAGACACACTCTCATACCCATCTACATTAAATCTCCCCACCCATCTATCCTACTAATCCTCAATTGTCCTTCCTTTGGTCTTTGACTTTTTTTTAACCGTCCAAACCACAAAGCTAATTCCCAAAAGTGTTGTCTATTGAGTCTTTGTTATCCACCACTGATCAACCCAAAAACGATCACCATCCTTGACACCACCAATTGAGAACTAAGTGGGTGCCTATATTTGTAGTGGGCACATCGAGCATTTTGGATGATGCTAATGCAAGTCATATATTCTTACTCATAAGGAAGAAAACTTGAGTGCGATTGATCAAGAAATTATGGTGCTTCTTGTAAGAGTTTTGGGTATGTTTGGATATCACCATTTGAAATGTTTAGATTGTAAAGAGCACAAAGGATTCCACAAAGTAACCATTTCATTTGTACATAGTATGGATTCTCTAGCACTAGAAACTAGGTGAGTGTTGTCTCACAACTATATGATTCCACTTGCTACCCAAATAAGACCCCCTAAAATTGGAATTTTTGTTTTGATAGTGCTCAAGGAAATAATCATTGCCTAATCTTTATCGTTCCTTTTATTTTCCCTTGGAATTCATCTATCCAAGCATGGCCTTAAAGATTTGGAATCATGCTATATATTTGGGATCGTGTCCACCATTTCATTGTTATAGCACATCATCTTATTTGAATAAGTTTATATATTATTAAAAGTAACATGGCAATAACTAGTGGAAAATCAATTTTTCACAGCATGATGACTGGAAACACCAAAAAGGTTGAGACTCTCATCTAGTAAACAGATTGCTAAGAACATGTCTCCTTCAATCCATAAAAAGGGGGGAATATTCAATTTTAAATCTCAGTTCATATCATAGATCCATGATCATAGCATGAAAGTTACGAGTTGCTCTTATATGATATGGTGATTTTGTCAAGTCATTAGCTATCTCTAAACCAATTCCTACCCTATAAAAAGTTTCATCTAACAAACACTCATCTTAATTTACCTTTCCCATAAAAAATAGTCAAGCTAATCATCTATCAAGAGATCTACCAAAAGAAATGAATTCGCCTTTAATTTTGGTATAGTTCTACATAAATATGGCTTTTAAATAGACCTATTAGGAGATCATGCTCATATATCAATGTCACCATCTCCTAGGTAAATAGAGAATGTAACCAGGTGGCCAATGTTTTGGGAAAATTTGGTACAACTCCAATATGCTGAATGTGTTTTCCACTCTAGCACGAAGATGGTAGAGAATGTGAATTGTTTTTTCCTTCACAAGGCACATATGGAGAACCTTTAGATTTTCTTATCATTAGCATGTTCTGTTGCCATGGCACGTAAGGAGAACCTTTAGATTTTCTTATCATTGGCCTGTTTTGTTGTCAAGGCATTGTTCTTTCAAATATTCTATATAGTTACTTTGGGCAATGGTTGGGCCCTTCCCCTTACAGGTATTTTTCTTTTTTAATACATGCCCATCCCCTTAAAGGTGAATTTTAGTTTTGATTTCTAATAAAAACCATAGTGGCACTGAACCACCTCACCCAAAAAAAGGCATGCACATATAGACTTCAAGAACAATTTTTAAAACCTGATCTGAGGAAGAAGGTCATGAATCGCGCAAGCAAGCGAAATCCAAAATAGAGGACATGTCGAAGTGAGGTTGTGGAGGATCTGCCGGAAACAAGTTCCGGATGTCGCTGGGTCTTCCGGTGGCAGCGACCGTGAACTGTGCTGACAACACCGGCGCATATAATCTTCATGAAGGGCATCAAGGGCTGGCTCAATCGCCTACCATTGGGTTGCGTCGGCGATATGGTCATGGCCACCATGAAAAAAGGGAAACCTAATTTGAGGAAGAAGGTCATGCCTGCCGTGATCATCAGGCAGCGCAAGCCGTTTCGCCGAAAGGATGGTGTGTACATGTACTTCGAAGATAATGCTGGAGTGATAGTGAATCCCAAGGGAGAAATGAAAGGTTCGGCAATTACGGGGCCAATTGGAAAGGAATGCGCAGATTTGTGGCCAAGAATTGCCAGTATAGCGAATGCCATTGTTTGAGAGATGATGTTTGGTGTCAGGATTTTTGCTTTGTTAAGTTTAAGCCTTTATTTTGTTTTGGAAGAGAAACTAAGCAAGATGTTTCATTGGTAGATTGGTAAAAAGCTTGAATTGTTTTTTGTAGAGAATTTACAAGTTGCAGTGGATTTGGATTTTCTGATTGTTTGAGTTCTTAGATACACCTACTGCATCGGTTCAGCTCTTAGTTTTTTGTTGCTTATGTTTAGAATTTTAATGCATCTGAATGGCAAATCTTCCATTAATTTTTTTTTTTTTTAAAAGAACAATATTTTAAAACACATCCCTAGAATAAATTATAAATTCCATCAAAGTTTCTAGCATCCCTATCCTTCCATGTACCCCATATGGTAGAAGTAAAAAAAGAAATATGGCAACATGAATATTTAATCATTGCAAAACAAATTTAATCATTGCTTAAACAATTAGTTGTCACCAATCAAACCAAGAGTCAACCAGCAGATTCAAATTAAAAAGTAATAACTACATTGAGCAACTAAAGGAAAAATATCCATACACACTTCCCATAATTGACAATCACTAGAAAATGGAACTTGATTCTTTTAAATTAATACCGAAAACAAAATCAATTATTCGAAATGGTCCATGCTCACGGCCTTGGTTGTAGTAATAATCACACACACACACACACACACACACACACACACACACACATATATATATATATATATAGCCAGGCGTGAACAGTCTAGGGTGACAGAGTGAATGGAAAAATAGACTATTTAGGATGTGTTTGGATAAGTGTGGTAGACTTGTATTGATGATCTTTTTACATGACAGTAACATAAACCAACTAAATGTAACTGCTTGCCTTCTAAATGTAACTGCTGCGGCCTTCTAAATGTAACTGCTGCGGCCTTCTAAATAACCAGACTTGTGTTTGGATAAGGCGTTTTCTTGCCTTCTAAATGTAACTGCTGCGGCCTCTCTGCAGATCGTATGCACCACTGTGAATCGCTACAACATCTATTTTTGGAAGGCGAGCTAGCAAATACCATTTGGGCCAAGGTCGCCAACTTTTTTGGCTTGATGTTGTTCAGTCATGGCTCTTTGAATGACAGGTTATACTGGTGGTGGAATAGGTCGATTCCGGCTTCGACATGTAAGTTGGCCTTCCGTTTAGTTCCAGCTTTTACTTTGTGGGAAATTTGGAAAGCAAGGAACGCAGCTAGATAATACGACGGCAATGTAATTGCCCCCCTTGGCGTTTTCCTGAAGATTAAACTCTGGTTATTTAGGCTTAACCCTCACCTCAAACACTCGGGCCACAATCAGGTGCAGTGTTCCTCCCTCCAGCGATCAATGGCTCGCTCTAGGATGCTTATACCATGCGAGAGCTGCATAGTCGTTCGCTGGAGAAAGCCCGAGCTGGGCTGGTGGAAGTTGAACGTGGACGGATCCTCCATTGCAAACCCAGGAGCTGCGGGTGGGGGAGGTATTTGCAGGGACTCCCGGGGGAACATGATTTTTTCTTTCGTTAATGGTTGTGGAGAGGCGTCCAATAACATGGCGGAGTTGCGGGCTATCTATGAAGGGATGAAACTCTGTTTCACCTATGGTTTATCGAAGGTGATTATCGAATCCGACTCGGGTTGGGCCGTCGAATTACTTCAAGGAAAAGGCTGTAGTTCCTGGAAGTGGACATATTGGTTACACAGAATTTTCTCACTAAGCTCTAAGGGCTCTATCCGATTTGCTCATGTGTTTAGAGAGGCCAATGGTCCAGCGGATTCGCTCGCCAAAATGGGGAGTCAGTCACAAGGAAATATCATTTTTCACAGCATCTCGTCTCTCCCAGCGTGAAATAAGGGACAAGTCCTCCTCGATAAAACAGGGCTCGGGGCAATTCGGCAGTTGGGGAAGCCTCCCACTTCCTAGTCTTGGCATGTTTCTCAATTCCTAGGAGCAGGGGTATCAGATTTTGGCCTGCCTCCTTGATTCTGCGTTTCTACTTGTGCAGTTTTTGGGCTGCCCATTCGCCTCTGTGTTTCTATTTGGCGGTTTTCTTTTTCCTTTCTGTCTTATAGGGTGGGTTTACGATAGGAGGGTCCCGTTTGTATGTTGTTGGGGCCCTCCTGAATTACTGTATTTACTCCTCAACTGGAATATACATCTCTCGTTTTCCTTTCAAAAAAAAAAAAAAAAAAACGTAAACCAACTAAAACAATGTTAAATCACTATGATAAAATGCATCGATGTGTTTGGATAGGAAAATTTCACCACAATGCGATGTAAAAATGTAATTACTACCTGTCTGGTATTACACCTACATTTGACCACTGAAAATACATGTCAAATTATGTGGATAAACAAACATTGTACAAATGTAATGATGAGACATTTACATTACAATATGGTGGTTTATAGTCAGTCCAAACATGCCCTTAAGTTCATTAGAGAGTAAAAAGATCTGATTGAGAAACGACATGAAGGTTTGAAGGCATGACAGCATTCTACCAATCCATTGATTTTATTATTTTTTATTATCTAAAACCTGTAGCTTATGACCAGTTGAGGACTTGAAAACCTAAGACCCATAGATTTAAGATAGATACTCATTTTGGCATATCAACCCAGTGCGCTTGAAGGAGCAAATGGAGAATGAAAAGCTAAAGGAATATCATTAGACCATATATGCCATATCAAACCATAAGAAAATCTTCAACTCAAAGTGAATTCTGTATATATCGATCCACCTATGAAGAAATCAAGCAATGGCTTACAATTATTCAATATGGAAAAAGCATATGAATCCCAACCAACATCAAAGATCGTTTATCTCTTTTCTAAAATTCAGTCATTAAATTTGATGTCAAAGATGTTTTGAGGCATTATTAACCCTTAAACATTATTCAGTGAAAAAAGTTGTGTAAAATGCTTCTAAACTTATGATTCAAAGAAACCACTCATTTTTCAATTTATATGCATCGTTCCAATTTACTTTCTTGTCCATTTTAACATTTTAGTTTTCAATTCAAAGAATGTCACATGTTAACCATTTAAATCAAAAGCTATAGAAGTCAGAATCTTAACAAGAATAACAATATTAGAAAATTAACTAATGTTAACTTTATGAGAGAGATCCATCCAAGGAAAGTTCAGTATATTCCTTTCTAGTTTTTTAAATGGGACGTGAAACACTTTACAAAAGGATTCCAAGCATGGTCCTTGAGGTCTCCAAACTTTTGAGGAATGAAGACAACAAATTCCCACTCATTCTTCTTAAGAAAATACAAATATTTAATAGGTATAAAGCTAAACTTATTTCAACTCTTCAACTTATGATATTAGATTATCATTAGCCATAATGTAAATTGCCATAACGAATTTTTTTACCTGTATCATCTCAATAGTAATGTAACGAAGAGCTAAAATTTTATTTATGAAAGAAAAAGGGAATACACAGATTCAAGTGAAGCCCCATAAAAAGGCCTGGGCCTTGCCTATCATATGCGACCATATACAAAGCCAAACCCATGGCAAGCCAAAAGAAAAGAAGATGAGGCCTCAACCAAGTGACTGGTGACCCCTGACTATCCCAACTCCTGCATTATCTAGGGATAGAGATCCCCGAATGAGTTTGGGGACGTCCGCTCGATTGGTGTAAACTCTATTAGGGTTCCCTGCACTAGCTAGCCTCGCCAAACCATCTGTTACCGTGTTTACTTCGTGGTATGTATGACAAAATCTAAGGTTGAGAGGGCGACACTTCTGGTGGATAGATCCTAGTCTGTACCAGATGCTCTAAGGACTAGAAGCGTAGGGATTGGAAGCCGCATCCACAACTACTCGTGAGTCGGTTTCAACAAGAATATTAGAGAGACCCAGGTTTGTTCAAATCTCCAAACCGTCAATCATCAGCTATGCTTCAACAATTATATTCAAAACTCAACCATAGGCTTTGTGGAATGCAAAGATCATCCGCCTTCTATGATCCCAACCCCCCCGGCTTTTCATTCTGTGTTGATATGCATTCTATCAAGTCTCGCACACTTGTGGCTATGACCGGATCTGTAGTTGCAACAAGTGTACAAAGTCCTGAGAACCCCGCATCGAGCACCCGAGTGTCATTTATAGCATCTTGAAAGTCAGCCAATGATCTAGATTCAGAGCTAGACCCTCCGATTCTTTCCTCTGGGCAGATAGTAATGTTGAAATCGGCACAAACCCGTTATAACTTTGGAGGTGTTGTGCATTTCTTCCCATAACATCCTTTGTTGATCTCTGTCATAGGTTGCATAGACTATAGTGGCATAAATAACCGGGGTGTATTCGTCAATGAAAATCTAGAGGGCGATGTACTATCTAGAAGTTCCAACAATTTCCACGTGCAAGTGGTCTTTGTAGAGGACCCAGATTTTGCCTTCCACTCATCCTCCATTATCTCTTTAAAGCAAAAGCATAGAAATTTCATGTTTCTTCATCAGACACCTTAGATTTCACATAGTCTGGGTGTTTCCAACGCCCCTCACATTCCAACATAGAACGTTAGTCATCTGAAACGGTTCATGTTAACTCAGTCCTCTCGCTATTTCAATTAGCCCTTTGACTCTGTCTTTTAGCGAGAAGAAGTGTAGGCCTACCTTTCTTCCTATGTGTAGCCTCTGACGGAGGTTCTTTTGAATTTGTTTCACTCTTCTATTGCATTTCAATGATTCCTGGTTCTCGTTCTCCCTGAATGTCGATCCAGTGATTCATACCATTATTATCAAAGGTTTTTGGCTTATGGATGACAATCCCTTTAGTTGTTAGACTGCTACTATCCACCCCCCCCCCCCCCCAGATTAGGTGTAACAGGAGGGTGACAGCTTTCCATGGGGGTGATTGTTTGTCTCACAGATTCCAGCACGCACATGGCCTCAGCTAGAAAATGAATTCCCTGCAAAGACTACAAATTGTCCAAAGAAATCAAGGGATTAGGAGTAGTAGCCCACCCCTTGACCTTGTTAAAAGCTAAGCCAAGCTCCTCAGCTCTTTTGTGTCCCACAGGGAGTTGTATCAAACACCTTTTGTGCATTGATCATCACATTTCCAGCCTTGTGAGCTTGTTATAGCATTAAAACAATCACTTGGTGGAGTTTTAGCTCCTTTTAGGCTTGATTAGCTATTGCTTCCCCCTTGTTCATGTCTGCAATGGGCACATAAGGAGAGAGTTGAACATGAGAGGAGGATGTCACAATAGCTACAAGAGTTGGGCAAGCCACAGAAGCCAGAAGTGATGTTGTTGCATTCTCATTGTCACCACCGTAAGCAGTAGGACGGTTGTTTGTTGGTCCATCTTTGAGCTACATGCCTTTGAATGATGATCCGATTAGGTTGCAACAACAATCATCCAAGAAACCTTGTGAGCTTCTCAACAACAGTATGGCTTAGGCCAAGAAAGCATGCAATCCATGAGCGACACGGCAAAGCTACATTGGACAATGTTGGGAGGCGTCAAGAGAAAACTCATAATGATAAGAAGGGTTCTCAAAATCAACAGACTACTTGCTCATGTAGAGAGGTCCTTTTATTAATGATTTAACCAGCTAAAATCTTCCTCACGAGCTAATTTCCAAACATTAGTAGTAAGTCTATGTATATAATTTGGGCAAATAGATGAGCAAGGGGTCCATCGACTTGATGTAGGGTCCATTGGGGCTTAAATTTGATCCCGAGGAGTGCAAGATTATGGTAAAACTTGTGATGATCTTCATTATTGTGTTCGACAAGTCTTAGCGGGACAAAATGGAAAAACAACCTAGACCACTGAATCTTCCCTTATATGTTTCCTGGTTGAGGTGAAGCCATGGAGCACAAAATTGGTGATCAGGAGGAACCACAAGAGAGAAAGATGATAATACCGACACAAACCAATACGAATTTTGGACCTTCAATTAATAATATGAAAGGAGGGATGATTAAAAAGGTGAGGGACTAATTGAGAGATGCAAGCTCAGAAGAGAGAAGTAAAAAAAAGAGACTTGGTTAGCCAGGATAAAAATGACTCTTGAGGTATTTCAACCTTAAAGCTTTTTAAAGAAAACGAAGTAAGAGGTATTTCAATGAAAGTTCCATAGTGGTGATTGTTGATGGACAACACACAAACCACTATCTACATTGAAACAACACACACATGCGAGCAAATATTGCAACACACACACACACACACACACACACACACACACACACAGAGAGAGAGAGAGAGAGAGAGAGAGAGAGAGAGAGAGAGAGAGAGAGAGAGAGAGAGAATGTATGTGTGTGTGAGTGAGGGAGAGAGACAGTCAAATTGAAAATTGCAGTTGTGCCCATTTCTAAATTCAATATAAAAACAACCTTTCCTAAAACTCATAGTAATAAAGGCCACTATGATCGTAAGCCTTTCCCAAATCAATTTTAAAAACCATGCCATCTAATACTCATTTTTAGCTAGAAATTAATCCAATATTTCACGATTAGAAATGATTCTTCTTTTACTCAAGCCTTTAAAATAGTTAAAGATGCACATCATAAGGGACACAGCTTAAACTTTTTTTAATCTAAAGAGATATAGGATGAAATTTTTTTTGTAAACCTATATGCATTTACATGAGAGAGAATTTAGTGCTACAAATACTATTTGAGTTAGCTATCATGCGTCAATTATTTGTACATGAGGTATAAATTTAATTCAGACCTTTCATCTGTTGGGCCATATCATCGAAGGGTCAAACCCCAAAAAGACACCCATATCATCGAAGGGTTAGACCCCATAAAGACCAATAACGTTATCTTAGGCATGAAAAGGAACAATATTGAATATCAAAGATGTGCAGTTTGAAACGTCCAAGCAACAAACAACAATCAACGGGTTAATCTTCAGCAAGATGGCTATGATCATTTGATTGTACAATTTGTAGCACGTTTCCTATAATGACTGGAGTAAATTTAATGAATAGTCCAGATCTTCTAGATATGTGCCATTATGTACGAAAACCGAAGCCTGATACCTAACTTAGATAGCATTTAAGGGTGCTTCTCTTTGTATATATGATCTTTCAAACTTCTTGTCGAACACTCAAGTTTCAAATGGAAAAATCAGCTTGATAAGAATAATAATGCTCAGGAGCCCCCTTCTTACTAGTAAATTTGGCTAGTGCACAAAATCTGTAAGGGACTACCGAACATTTGAAGATCTAATGTATAGCATCAACATAGTTTGAAAGTTAGGGTAGGGATTTTGTATGTTTATTTGGCCATTTTGTTGAGGTTGTGTTAATCGTCAGGGAGGGCGCCACAAAAAGATTCGAGCCTCGCCTATCATATACTCTACTAGGGAAAACCTATACAAGTTGAACCAACAAAACCGCCTCAAATTGTACAATCAAATGATCATAGCCATCTTACGGAGGATTTTAACCCACTGAATGTTGTCAGTTGGTTAGACGTTTCAAACTGTACATCTTTGATTTTCAATATTGTTCCATTTCATGGATACGATATTACCCACACAAACCAGTAGAAATATAGCAGATAGGTTCCCTTCATAATGATGAACTTGGTTATCATCATGGCAATTCCTAGAGGAGGAGCTTGGATAAAAGCATGGCCACATAGAAACACCCTTCAAAAAAAGTCCTATTATGGATTGCTTTTCTTTCTACCCTACTTGTGCCCAAGTCCGAGGGCTATAATTGGTAAAGTTGTATCTAGTTGAGAATAGAAGGTGCATCTAGCAAAGGTTATGAGCTCATAGGCTCAACTGTTCCAATGATAGACAATAAAATATTAGAACAAACTATATATTGGAATCAAACACTCAATTTTATGAGTGTATAGAGGTAGGCAAGTTAAATATGAAGAAAGTACGAAGATAATTACAGAAGTGGGTCTTCATAAATCTTGAAAGGTTAATAGTTCTAAAGATTCCTCTCCCCCATGAAAGGGTGGGGGTTAGTGGAAGTGACATCCCTTGATCTACAAATGGTTATGAGTTTACGCTTGATCCAATGAGAGGCAAGATTCCCTCATAATGCATTAGCACATTAAGATTTTTTTGGGCCGTGGAGGGAACAAAACAAGAAACAAAGCTTTCAAAAAGGTAATGCATGGCCTGTAGCAAAGCTACTTAGATTACTCACTACATACACCATCATAGACTTGTAAGATTTCTACATGGATAGAGAATGGATGCAAGTCTCTCTAAGGCCTAAGAATCATTATAAGCACAACCATGATAGAAATAATATGAAGGGAGCGAAGATTAAAAAGGTGAGGGTACTAATTGAGAGAAGCAGGCCTAGAAGAGAGAAGTACAAGAAAGAGACTTGGTTAGCCAGGATGAAAATGACTCCAGAGGTATTTCAACATTAAAGCTTCTTTAAGAAAATGAAGCAAGAGGTATTTCAACGAAAGTTCCATAGTGGCGATTGGTGATGGACACTGCCAAACAACTATCTGCATTGAAAGGAGACCTGCGAACCGGTGACCCTAATGAGATGCGCCTGAATCGGGAAGCGCGGTGCCGCCTGGTCTCCCGAGGGACCACGCGGCGAACCACCCCCCACACGATGGGCGCCAAGGGAAAGACAATACTGAGCCTGGAAAGGGGGAACTGAGAGAGTGGAGATGAGAGGTCGCCCTGTTGTCCGGGCCTCCTCCACGTGGAGGTCCAGATCCAGACCTAAATCTCGCAAGCAAGCCCGACCAGATTCGAAATGCCTATTCATTGGCAACCTCCCTTTCAGCTGTTCAACAGAGGACCTATACAATATTTTTCAACAGTAAAGACGAATCACTGAGGTCCGTCTTCCCCTATTCCCTGAAATGAGCAAGCTAAGAGGTTACAATTTTGTTAGGTTTTTCTGCGAAGACGATGCGAGGGCAACGAAGGGCGTTCTTGATGGTAAGTGTATAGATGGGAGCTTGGTGTCTATTAAAGGGGCTAACCCTAGATCCCATTTCAGGAAACAAGACACCATCGTGCCAATCCCATCAAATACGAGCTGACCTAATGTGGTCACGAACAAGATGCCTGTAGTGAGGCCAGAGTCCCAACCAAACCGCAGATGGGAGAAACAAAGATCGCACCCCCCTCCTGCTCCGCCGATCCCCGAAGTGGCCAAAGTGATAGCGGATCTGGCGAAAGTCGCTCTCAGACTCAAAGACTTGGAGCTGAGCCTGGTGGGTTTCATAGGGGGAAACAACATTTCCATTCTCCATATCATCAATGGGCTTAAGGAGTCCAAATTTCAGGCTTCAGCGGTGGACGTGTCCAGACTCTCTTCTTCAACGTTCCTCATTACTATCAAATTGAGAAGCAAGCTGATGGATTTCTTAGTGGATGTCCCTTTCTAGCGGAAGTTAGGATTGGAGGAACTCTCACCTTGGACCTCCGAAGCCCAGTCGACCACGGAAGAAACTTGGATTCAATTGTCAGGGATCCCTTCCCACACATGGTTAGTTTCAGTTTTCAGAGATCTGGGCAGCTGTTTTGGTGAAGTGACTCAGATTGACACCATGACCAGATTTGGGATCTTCCAAATGTTTGCCCGAATTAAGGTGATTCTCAGGCAGGGGTCATATTTTCCATTTATTATTCAGCTTCATGTAGCAAGGAAACCATACACTATCTGGTCTCATCCTGAAGTGAAAGTGCTAGGCGCACAGAGCACATTGTTGGCTCCAGCAATTTCTTCTCCAGCCCCATCTAGAACCGAAAATGCTAGCAGGGATCCCAGGCCCAGGCCTTCAACAAATATAGTGCTATTCGATAACATTAGAGAAGGGCAGAGAGGTCGCTCTGTTGAGGGTCAAATATTGCATATTAGACCCTAGTTATTATCTCGATTTACGAACATAATACCATGTAATGACCCACTTTAACCGTGTTTGTGATGCAGAGTGTAATTACAAGCTCGGACTGAAAAAGGATGCTTAAAGGTGAGATTTAATGCTCAAAATTCACCAAAGCATGGGACACATTCCAGGGGATTAAGATTGATGGAATTATACACCAGAGATACGAGGAAATTGAGAAACTGAGGCTCAAGTGGCCCGAAATTGGCTCAGAATGCAAGATCACAAGGTTCTCACCATCCGATCGGCTTAAAACTTCATACATAGCCTGAGGACCATAAATGAACCGTACACGTCAAATTTCAGCTATTGAAGATCTTTAGAAGTGGGCCAACGGACTGATCAGCCCCTTAATTCATTAAGTGGGGCCCACCTGATATCTGGAACTGCCTCAAAATTGTTCTCGACGGTTAAAATAATATGAGGAAGAGGATGGATGGTGTAGATTTCTCGTAAACATCACGGTGGGCCCTGTGTATAAGGTGTGTGCACACTGCACAATGCAGGCACACGTGCACCAGAGACAACGCACGCGGGTTAGCAGCGCTGACCCACACCTTTCTAAAACAGCAAGTGCTGTTTCCGTTTTCGCTTACGCACGGACGGACGACGTCCGTTTTGCGATTAACTGTAGGCCCCACCTATGGACCGTATGACTCATCTGATCCGACCATCTTGTAGAGAGCTGCAAACACTACAAAACCATGTTGACTCTTTTCATTCATGCGTACACACGTGTGCATTGCAGAGGCCACAAAAGGGCTGCCCTGCAACATTCAAAACTGATCCTTTTGTGATTTCCTCTCTGAGTAGCGCCAATGGATGTTCAAAACCACCTATTCTTGACTGAAATTTCATTCTGAATGCAATGGACAGGGTGAATTTTTTAGAAAATGCTTCTGTGGGGCCCACCGATCACAACAGTGAAATGGTGCGAAAGGTTTCTCACATCCACGAAAATCGACTTTTCCAGGCGGTTGTGGCCCACCATCTTTGATCATATGACAGATCTGAACGGTCTATCATGTAGAAGACCTAAGAAAGTCCTAAGGGATGGTATTTCTTTGGGATTTGAGCGAAGAAAGTGACGATTTTTGAGGCACTGAACTTGGCTGCGAAAAGGCTTTCGCTGCGCATGCGATAGCTTTCCAAATCCGATTCAAGTCTGATTTCCACCACTCCAGTAGCTATATAAGGAGGTTTTGAATGTGGGGAGCAATTATTCAGACCTTGGGAGGAAGATCCAGAGCTTGGAGAACGGGTTGGACGTCCGCAAGAGAGAGGGTAGTGATTATTTTATTTGTTTTATCTTGAGATGTTTAACCCCATCATGTTGGGCTAAAACCTCTTAGCTAGGGCTAAGGGGTGAAGCTTGTAGCATGATGGGAGAGTTGTGATTTATGCCTTTGATTTAATTTTTGAATTACCTTGATTATAGTTTGATTAATGAGAATGCTTTCAGTTTTTAATGGTTTGTTGTGACTGAAATTACAATAGATCTGCGATGGCTTTGAGTACTTCTCTTTTCCTTTTGATGTTTATGACGTTAGGACGCCCTGTTGTTCACCATAGTCTCCTGGGCATGGTTGGATAACGGTACCCTTCCTAATCTTCATACATGTGATTGGTTGGTAATTAGTTTAATTCTGTTGTTTGCCATAGTCTCTTGGGCATGGTTTGGTGATGGAATCCATTCTAATTCATATACCTTTTATCTCTTGAAAACTAGATCAATGGTAGTTCAGTAAATTCCATGATTCTTGAAGCAGGCATGAGATCTCCCTGATCCTTACAAGTGGATCCTCTGAATCCCTAGTTCCCTTCCTCTGACTTTTCTTAAGATTTAGATAATTATTCCATCATTACTCCCTTAATTTCTATTTGATTGAGATTACACCTTATTCTAGTTTAAATTTTACTTAATTTTAGTGAACGTACAAGTTTCAGTCCTTTGGGATTCGACCTTGGTCTTACCGAGTTATTACTACATCACAACCCTGCACTTGGGGAGTGAATAAGTTTTTGGCGCCGTTGCCGAGGACTGTCGGCTACGTTTTTCTGAAATTAATTAGTTATAGGATTGGTTAAGATTAAAATTTCTTTTTAGAATTTTCTAATTCTAGGCTTAGTTGCTTTCCTTGTTAGAAAATTTTCCTAACTTTAAAAACTTGTTATTCTTCAGTCTATCTGATTTTTAGAACTAATCCAATTTTTCTGTTTTGTAGGAAACCTCTAATTTAGTAAGCTCTTTCTAATTTCTCTTTCTTTGGAATTTTTTCTTTTCTTTAGAAATTACTTTACTTCTAATTAGAACTTTCTATTCTTAGAAACTAACTTGTTTTGTTTATTTTGCAGGTTCTTAACCTAGAAATTCAAATTTGGTAACTTCTTTCCATCTTTCCCTTTTATTTTCTCAATTTCTACTTTTTTTCTCTTAGGTCCAGGTTAGAATTTAAATCGAGGGCTGAGTGTGTTTTATGCCCTAGTGGGCACGCGACAACACTCGACGTCTCGTGACTGAAGGAGGATTAGTTGAGGGATTGACTGTCCATCGCAGGACTAGACACCACTTAAATTCTCCTGAGTTAGTGGGGGTTATGGCTGAAAATCAACCTCAAGCACTACCCCAACCTAGGGTTGAGGAAATACATGATGAGAATGAGGTGCATCAGGCACCCCCGCCTCGTACTTTACGAGATTATTTACAACTGGCGGGGGTGAGTACTCCCTCATGCATGATTTTTCCTGCGAATATAGGACATATGGACATCAAGCCAGGGATTATCCAACTCCTTCCTAAGTTCTATGGGACTTGAGTCTGAAGAACCATATCTACATCTGAAAGAGTTCGACGAGATCATAGGCACATTATACTTTCCTAATGTATCTGAGGATACAATTAGGCTGAAACTCTTTCCATTTTCCTTGAAAGAAAAAGCTAAGACATGGTTACATTCACTGCGTTCGAGATCCATTGGCACATGGAATGATATGCAGAGGGAATTTATAGAGAAAATTTTCCCACATCACAAGACAATTACCCTCAGAAGAGCAATCATGAACTTTGCCCAAAAGGAAGATGAAACATTCTTCCAATGTTGGGAAAGGTTTAAGGATCTGGTTAATGCATGCCCACAATATGGCTTTGAAATATGGCGCATTACGAATTTTTTCTATGATGGGCTAACATCTTCCATGCGCCAAATGGTCGAGACAATGTGTAACGGAGAATTCATCAATAAAAATGTCGACGAGGTATGGGATTACCTCGATAGTCTCGCTGAAAAAACACAATCATGAGACTATTTGTAAGACCCGTATCTTGGTCCGTACCTTTCCGTACACTTCCACGGTCGTACCGGTCGAATTCCGGCAACCTTCGACCCTTAACCGGTATCGACGCACGACCCTGATTCATGTGCCGACAACCCGAGTCGACTCAACCCGAGACCAATACCATAGCGACCGCACCGTCGCCGCGGTTCCGATACCGCGACTCGCGCGCCGAGGCGATACCCTGATCAAGAGATATGGGCCAACGTTCGGTGCGAGAAAATGCCGCGCGTTGCGAAAATCAAGGGAATCTCAATGATGTGTCACATCAATCACATCAATCCCATCAATCAATCACCCATCAACCCATCACATGTCAAGTAAACATCACTCTCACCCATTTTTCCAAGCAACCACAAAAGTCTTCACATCCCATACCTCTCTTACACAAAAAGCTACAAAAGTCAAGTTTTTCTTACACAACCATCACTCACCCATCCATCCATCACTCTCTCTCTCTCCCTTTACATCACTCTCTCTCTTTCTCTCTTTCTCATTCCAAAATTTCCAAGCAACAAAAATTCCAAGAGCCCCATACGTATGGAAATTTCCCAACTTTCCTAAGCTCTAAGTGGCCCACCTTCCTACCCCAAAATCTCCCATCTCAACCCTCCATTCTTCATCTTAACCATTGAAGTTGAAGCTAAGGTGCCAAGGGACCCCTAGGAGCAAGAAGATCGGACGGTGGGTGCCTCTATAGAATAGTTTTATTTGTTTTTATGGTGGACCAAGTGAGGCCCACCGATCAATGGTGTGGATCTCACTTGGGACCCTTATTTGTGACCGATGGACCACTTGGATCATCATGATGATTATTTTTATTTAGAAAGGTCATCTAGACCGTCCATATCGGTGGGGAATGGATCTCCACCTTTGATTTACATTTTGATGGTCCCATGATCAAAGGGATCCATTGTTTTGTATGATTCATTACAAGGAAGGACCTATAATGACGGGGTCCCTCCATCACAAGCCGTGTCCCACTCTCCATGTCTTTCTCTCTCTTCTATTGGCTTTATTTTATTTTATTTTATTTTATTTTATTTTTTATGCTATAGGATTGTGGCCCACTTGAATGGATCCCACCTTGATGCAATCTTTTTTTATTCAAGTGGGGCCCACCTTATATGTGTACCTATGTCACCCATCATGCGGTGGCCCACTTCATCAGGGCCCACCATTTCAAAAAAAAAAGAAAAGAAAATGTGCAACGAACCGTCCAGCGTCTGGGACGCTGGACGTTGTGATGAAAGAGAAAAAAAGGAAGAAAGAAAGGGAGCTTTTGGGTGGTTCCCTTGCATAGGCCCCACCCTGATGTTTATGTCCGATCCAAGCCGTCCATCCTCTTACCCACGGCATTTTAGCCGTTGGGTAAAAGTTTGGAGCTGATCTAATCACCTGGTGGGCCATAGCGCCGAATGTTGCGTCCTCACCATTCAAATGTTATTTCTTGTGTTATTTCACTTTCCAAGTGTCAAAATAATTCAAACTCTGGACTCATTTGGACGGCCTCGGGCCACTGATCGCAATGGCTGGGGTGGATTTCCAAGTAGCGGGTCCCACACGTGATTTTCGACAGAAATCAGAAATTTAAGGAGAGAGAGGGATGAGGCAGCTTGGTGCTGCTTGTGTCAGGCGCTGGCAGCGCCTGCGCGGCTGCCAGGCGAGCGGGCGGGCGGACGCCGTGGACCCACGGCCACCAGCCATGGGCCCCACCTTGATGTTTATATGCCATCGAAACCGTTCACGAGGTGGGCCACCCCAGTGGTGGGCCCCCCTCCAAAAATGAGACTGATCCAACAGTCAGGTGGTCCACACCACTTGAAATGGTGGAATTGGATGTCTACCATTGAAATCTTCTTGGGGCCCACAGGAGTGTTGGATCAAGCTGAAATCTATGTTTTCCCTTCACCCAGGTCCAAGCGACCTTATGAACGGGTCGGATGTCAAATAAATATTACAGTGGGCCCCACATGGGACCCACAATCGATGCATATGTTGTAGCCCACCGTCCAGGCGGACGGTCGCACCCACCTGACGCACGGGCTGCCTCCACCGTCCACGGACGGTGGGGCCCTGTGTGAGGTATGTGTTATATCCTCACTGTCCACTGGACAGTGGGACCCACCATGATGCCTGTGATGCATCCGGACCGTCTATTCACTTTAACACATAAGGCCTACGGGTTAAGCCCTTTGGACTGTAAAAAGGGCTATGATTTAGGTCCATTTGATTTATAAAATGCTTATGGGCTGGGCCCATTTGATTCAATTAAGACCTAAGAATTTGGGCCCACTTGAAATGTAAAGCCTATGGGCTTAGGCTCGCTTGATATTTAAGGCTTATGGGCTAGGCCCATTAGATTTATAAAATGCCTATGGGCTAGGCCCATTTGATTCATATAAGGCCTATGGACTTAGGCCCATTTGATGTGTTGCAAGTCCATGGGACTAGACCCATTTGATGTGCTTCAAGGCCTAGGGGTTTAGGCCCATTGAACTCATGTTAGGTCTGTGGGTTAAGGCCCACTTGACCTACATGTGGGACCCATCGGTGAGGCCCATTGATCACATGTTAGGCGCATGAGACTAAACTCATTTGATACATATTAGACTTATATGACTAGGTCCAATTGATGCAATCCAAGGCCCTCGGGTTTTGACCCATTGCAATGCACATAAGACCCATTGGTGTGGCCCATTTATATGGCCCATCTGATGAATAAAAGGCCCATAAGATATGGCCCATTTGATATATATGTAAGGCCCAATGGGATGATCCTACGGTCCATTGCAATGTGTAATTCCCATACAGTCTATCTAGCGCTGTTTACAAAGATCGTGCCTAAGATGCAATGTTGGTTTGACGTCCACATTGCGAGTGTAGTGATGGTTGGATGTCCACATTACGACTCTCTTTAGGGCCCATTACTGGGCCGTACTTGTTGTATTTCGGCCGTCCAGGTCCATCTGCATTGTAAAATAGTTCATTTCATTATAACATGTTTAGTATAGTTTCATGACTCATGATCATACGCATCATATGTATGCTTGATATGAGGACTGATTGATCATAGCATATGCCTTCGGGCAGGTTGTTTATGGGCTCCTGGTTAGGCAGTATTGCCCTACATGAGCGCACGATATGCGCATGAATTGTTGCATGACTGGACAGCGTGAATCATGCATTTCGCACTTGTGTGACATGGTTATTGTACGCCCTAGCAACATCAGGGCCGTAGCCTCCACAGACGCATCGTGGTTGGCAGGATTGGATACCAAAAATCTTGTTCTACATGGGGTACTATAGATATCCCTGGGTGAAAGTCCCTAAACCCTTATGGTACCAAGAGGTTGCTCCAACGTCTAGACCGAGTGGGTAGATGTAAGACCCGTATCTTAGTCCGTACCTTTCCGTACACTTCCGCGGTCGTACCGGTCGAATTCCGGCAACTTTCGACCCTTAAACAATATCGACGCGCGACCTGGATTCATGTACCGACAACCCGAGTCGACTCAACCCGAGACCAATACCATACCGACCGCGCTGTCGTTGCGGTTCCGATACCGCGACTCGCGTGCCAAGGCGATACCCTGATCAAGAGATATGAGCCAACGTTCGGTGCGAGAAAACGCCGCGCGTTGCGAAAACCAAGGGAATCTCAACGATGTGTCACATCAATCACATCAATCCCATCAATCAATCACCCATCAACCCATCAAAGGTCAAGTACACATCACTTCCATCCCTTTTCCCAAGCAACCACCAAAGTCTTCTTAACCCATACCTTTCTTACACAAAAAGCCACAAAAGTCTTCCTAACCCATACCTTTCTTACACAACCATCACTCACCCATCCATCCATCACTCTCTCTCTCTCCCTTTACATCACTCTCTCTCTTACTCTCCCTCATTCCAAAAAAAAAATCCAAGCAACAAAAATTTGCAAGGGTTCCATACGTATGGAATTTTCCAAGCCCCTCTAAACTTCAAGTGGCCCACCTTCCTACCCCAAAATCCCCCATCTCAACCCTCCATTCTTCATCCTAACCGTTGAAGTTGAAGCCAAGGTGCCAAGGAACCCCTAGGAGCGAGAAGATCGGACGGTGGGTGCTTCTATAGGGTAGATTTTCTTGATTTTATGGTGGACCAAGTGAGGCCCACCGATCCATGGTGTGGATCTCACTTGGGACCCTTATTTGTGGCCGGTGGACCACTTGGATCATCATGATCATTCCATGATGGGGCCATTCTCCATGGATCCCATCATGATGTTTATTTTCATCTAAAAAGGTCATCTAGACCATCCATATTGGTGGGGAAAGGATCCCCACCGTTGATCTTTAATTTTGAGGGTCTCATGTGCAAAATGACCCAATTGATGTATGATTTCATGTATGGGAGGGCCCATAATGACGGGGTCCCTCCATCACAAGCCGTGTCCCACTCTCCATGTCTCTCTCTCTATTTTATGATTATTTTATTTATTGCAAAAGGATGGTGTGGCCCACTTGAATGGATCCCATCTTGATGTAGTATTTTATTCAAGTGGGGCCCACCTTAAACATCATTCCCATAACATCCATCTTGTGGTGGCCCACTTCATCAGGGACCACCGTTCCTAAAAAAAAAAATATATATATTTTTTTGTATTTAGAGCCGTCCAGCGTCCCAGACGCTGGACGTTGTAAAAAAAAAAAAAAAAAAAAAGAAGAGGGACCTTTTTGGTGGCCCACTTGCACAGGCCCTACCTTGATGTTTATGATCAATCCAAGCCGTCCATCCTCCTACCCACGGCATTTTAGCCGTTGGGTAGAAGTTTGGAGCTGATTCAATCACCCGGTGGGCCATACTACTAAATATTGTATTGTCACCATTCAAATGATAATTTCTTATTTTATTCCACTTCCAAGCATCAAAAAAATTCTAACTCTGGACTCATTTGGACGGTCTCGGGCCACTGATCACAATGGCCGGGGCGGATTTCGTTTTGACGGGCCCCACGTGCGAAAAACCCCGGAAAAACGGATTTTCCTTTTCTTGGTAACAAGCAATGGCAGAGGCTTGCCTCTGCCTCTGACTTCTGAAGCAGCGCTGCACGCTGCCGCGTGCAGCCGCGCGGGTGACGGGCGGGCGTCCAGCGTGGGACCCACGGCTCTAGCCGTGGGCCCCACAGTAATGTTTATCTGTCATCTAACCTGTTCACAAGGCGGGTCCCAGGACCAGGTGGGCCCCCTCCAAGAATGGGACAGATCCAAAACTCAGGTGGCCCACACCAAGTGAATCAATGTAATTGAATTTTTGCCATTAAAAATCTTCCTGGGGCCCACTGAAGTTTCGAATCAGGCTGAAATTTATGTCATCCCTTCATCCAGGTCCGAGTGACCTTATGAATGGGTTGGATGGCAAATAGATATTACTGTGTGGGCCCCACATGGGACCCACAATGATGTGCATTCTAAAGTCCACCGTCCAGTGGACGGTGGCACCCATCTGATGCGTGTGCTGCCTCCACCGTCCACGGACGGTGGGGCCCTGTGTGAGGTATGTGTTATATCCGCACTGTCCATTGGACAGTGGGACCCACCTTGATGCATGTGATGCATCCGGACCGTCCATCTACTTTAACATATAAGGCCTATGGGTTAAGCTCTTTTGGACTGTAAAAAGGACTATGGGTTAGGCCCATTTAAATTAGAAAATGCTTATGGGCTAGGCCCATTTGATTCATGTAAGGCCCAAGAACTTGGGCCCACTTGATATGTAAAGCCTGTGGGCTTAACTTGATATTCAAGGCCTATGGTTTTAGGCCCAATGGATATGATCTAAGGCCAGGTGACTAGGCCATTTGATGTACTTCTAGCCCATAAAATTGGACCTATTTGTTATATTGTAAGACCCATGGGACTACACCCATTTGATTAAGAAAGGGTCCATGGGATTATGCCCACTTGGATATGCATGCAAGCTCATGGACTAGGCCCATTAGAATTGTTTAAAGCCTAGGAATTTAGGCCCATTCGACTCATATAAGGCCTCTGGGTTGAGGCCCAGTTGATATACATTTGGGGGCCCAAGTGTGTGGCCCATTTGTTACATATTAGACTCATGTGACTAGGTCCAACTGATGTAATCCAAGGCCCACGGACTTTGACCCATTGCAATGCACTTAAAACCCATTGGTGTGGCCCATTTATATGGCCCATCTGATGAATAAAAGGTCCATAAGATATGGCCCATTTGACATATATGTAAGACCCAATGGGAGGAACCTAAGGTCCATTGCAATGTGTAAACCCAATACCGATTATGTAGCGGTGTTTTAAGAAGATTGTGCCTGGGAAGTAATGCTGGTTTGATGTCCACATTGCGAGTGTAATGCTGGTTGGATGTCCACATTACGACTCTCCTTAGGGCCCATTACTGGACCATGTTTATCGTATTTAGGCCGTTCGGGCTCACCTGCATTGTAAGATAATGCATTTTATTATAACATGTTTAGTATAGTTTCATGACCCATGATCATACGCATCATATGCATGCTTGATATGAGGATTGACTGATCATGGCATATGCCTTCGGGCAGGTTGTTTATGGGTTCCCGGTTAGGCGGTGTTGCCCTACATGAGCGCACGGTATGCGCAGGATTGGTTGCATGACTGGATAGCGTGATTCATGCATTCCGCATTTGTGTGATATGGTTGTTGTACGCCCTAGCGACATCAGGGCTGTAGCCTCCACAGACGCATCGTGGTTGGCAGGATTGGATACCGGAAATCTTGTTCTACATGGGGTACTATAGATATCCCTGGGTGAAAGTCCCTAAACCCTTATGGTACCAAGAGGTTGCTCCAACGTCTAGACCGAGTGGGTAGATGAGCGTTGAGTGCCGATTACCAGACGGTTACGCTCTCCACTGTGTCGTGGTCGGTTGGAAGGGGGTGCGGCCTTACCCGCCCGAGTGTAGGGGGCAATGCTAGGCTGAGTTTGACCAGCTCGAGGAATGGGTCCGCTATCGACGAGTCGCGCCCGATATTGGCAGACAGATAGTGAGGTCTCTTCCACTTACCTTATTGCGCGCGATGTGGCGGCAATCTGGTTTAGAGTGTACTAGACCCCGGTGATATTCCATACTTTGAGCCGTATTGATGTGTGGACATTGATGAGTATCTGTATGCTTGAGTTGCATTGTACATTGCATGGCCTTGGGATGGCCGATACCATTCATGTCTGGCATTGCATAGCCTTGGTACGGCTCATGACGTTTTGGTTCTTTCTGCATATTCCGCATTACTCTGACATTGCATTCATATTACTACCTTGCGCACACACTTTCACCACCCTCTAAGCTTTCTGTAAGCTTATGCACGACCGTTGCGTGCAGGTGACGTTGGACTGCAGCAGCGTTGAGGCAGGAGCGCGTCGCTGATCATTTGGAGTTTTCTGTTATTTACCATTGTATTTCCCTTTATGCTCATGTACTTGTAAAAATTTTTGATCATAGTGGAAATGTAATGGAGTGCTTGGTTGTTGTTTGTGGGTTATGCCTTTGGTTATGCTTATTACGAATCAAACTGATATTTAAAATCCTCCTTGTAGCATCCCAGGATCGGAACCTGGCGAATGGGAGCTAGGAGCCGAGAATGGGGTTCTACGGAGGCTGTCGGTGCCGGATTCGGCGATCGGGAATTTTGTGAGCCCGGTTTCCGAGTTTGGGGCGTGACAGTAGATGAGCGTTGAGTGCCGATTACCAGACGGTTACGCTCTCCACTGTGTCGTGGTCGGTTGGAAGGGGGTGCGGCCTTACCTGTCCGAGTGTAGGGGGCAATGCTAGCTGAGTTTGACCAGCTCGAGGAATGGGTCCGCTATCGACGAGTCGCGCTCGATATTGGCAGACGGATAGTGTGGTCTCTTCCACTTACCTTATTGCGCGCGATGTGGCGGCAACCTGGTTTAGAGTGTACTTGACCCCGGTGATATTCCATACTTTGATCTGTATTGATGTGTGGACATTGATGAGTATCCGTATACTTGAGTTGCATTATACATTGCATGGCCTTGGGATGGCCGATACCATTCATGTCTTGCATCGCATAAGCCTTGGTACGGCTCATGATATTATGTTTCCATTTGCATATTCCGCATCACTCTGACATTGCATGTACATATTACTACCTTGCACATACACTTTCACCACCCTCTAAGCTTTCTGTAAGCTTATGCACGACCGTTGCGTGCAGGTGACGTTGGTTCGCAGCAGCGTTGAGACAGGAGCACGTTGCAGAGCATTTTGGAGTTTTTGTTCTTTACTATTGTATTTCCCTTTATGCTCATTGTACTTGTAAAGTTTTTGATCATAGTGGAAATGTAATGGAGTGCTTGGTTGTTGTTTGTGGGTTATTGCAAGACCCGTATCTTGGTCCGTACCTTTCCGTACACTTCCGCGGTCTTACCGGTCGAATTCCGGCAACTTTCGACCCTTAACCAGTATCGACGCGCGACCCTGATTCATGTGCCGACAACCCGAGTCGACTCAACCCGAGACTAATGCCATAGCGACCGCACCGTTGCCGCGGTTCCGATACCGTGACTCGCGCGCCAAGGCGATACCCTGGTCAAGAGTTATGGGCCAACGTTCAGTGCGAGAAAACGCCGCGCGTTGCGAAAACCAAGAGAATCTCTACGATGTGTCACATCAATCACATCAATCCCATCAATCAATCACCCATCAATCCATCATATGTCAAGTACACATCACTTCCATCCCTTTTCCCAAGCAACCACAAAAGTCTCCCAAACCCATACCTCTCTTACACAAAAAGCCAACAAAGTCTTCTTAACCCATACCATTCTTACACAAAAGGCCAAAAAGTCAAGTTTTTCTTACACCACCATCACTCACCCATCCATCCATCACTCTCTCTCTCTCCCTTTACATCACTCTCTCTCTTTCTCTCTTTCTCATTTCAAAATTTTCAAGCAACAACAATTCCAAGGGCTCCATACGTATGGAATTTCTCCAAAGTCCCTAAGCTCTAAGTGGCCCACCTTCCTACCCCAAAATCTCCCATCTCAACCCTCCATTCTTCATCTTAGCCATTGAAGTTGAAGACAAGGTGCCAAGGAACCCCTAGGAGCGAGAAGATCGGACGGTGGGTGCTTCTATAGGGTAGATTTTCTTGTTTTTATGGTGGACCAAGTGAGGCCCACCGATCAATGGTGTGGATCTCACTTGGGACCCTTATTTGTGGCCGATGGACCACTTGGATCATCATGATCGTTCCATGATGGGGCCATTCTCCATGGACGCCATCATGATGTTTATTTCATTGCAAAAAGGTCATCTAGACCGTCCATAACGGTGGAGAATGGATCTCCACCGTTGATTTACATTTTTGATGGTCCTTTGTTCAAAGGGGTCCGTTGATGTATGATTTTATGTAAGGGAGGGCCCATAAGGACGGGGTCCCTCCATCACAAGCCGTGTCCCACTCTCCGTCTCTCTCTCTCTTATATTTATTTTATTTTATTTTATTTTATTTTATTTCATTTCATGCTATATGATTGTGTGGCCCACTTGAATGGATCCCACCTTGATGTAATTATTTTTATTCAAGTGGGGCCCACCTTAGACATTGAACCCATGCCCCCCATCAGTGGTGGCCCACTTCATCAGGGCCCACCAAAAAAAAAGAAAAAAGGGAAGATATACACCGTCCAGCGTCTGAGACGCTGGACGTTTCTAAGGTAAAGGAGAAAAAGGGAATGAAGAAAAGGGATTTGGGTGGTCCCCTTGCATAGGCCCCACCCTGATGTTTATGTCCTATCCAAGCCGTCCATCCTCTTACCCACGGCATTTTAGCCGTTGGGTAGAAGTTTGGAGCTGATCCAATCACCTGGTGGGCCATACCGCCTAAAATTGCATCCTCACCTTTCAAATACCATCTTCTTATTATTATTTTATTTTCTTCCACCAAAAAGATTCAAACTTTGGGCTCTTTGGACTTGTTTCGAGTCGGGGAAACCAATGGATGGTGTGGATTTAGGCGATGTGGACCCCACCTTCGAAAATCCTCAATTTTTGGATTTTTCAAAAAATAAAAATAAAAAGGGAAGGAGAGGTAGCAGCCTTGCTGCTGCTGTGTTAGGGCGCACGCAGGTGCATGCTGGCGGCCGGGCGGCCGGGCTGCCGTGCAGCCACCCACGGCTGCTGCCGTGGGCCCCACTTGATGTATATGTTTTATCTACCCCGTCCATTGGGTGGGTCCCCATCTCAGGTGGGCCCCCTCCGAATTTCAGGTTGGTCCAAAACTCAGGTGGCCCACACCGTAGGAAACAGTGTGAATAAACATCTACCATTGAAAAGTTTTTGGGGCCCACAGAAGTCTTGGATCAAGCTGAAATTTATACTATCCCTTCATCCAGGTCCGAGTGACCTTATGAGTGGGTTGGATGGCAAATTAATAGTACGGAGTGGACCCCACATGGGACCCACACTTATGTATTTGTTTTAAGGCACCGTCCATCTAGACCGTCCATCCATCTAGTGAGATCATTTTAAAGCATGGGGTGTTAGTTGGGTGGACCACTCACTTATGGGCTAGGCCCATTTGATTTTGAAACAGGCCTATGGGCTAGGCCCATTTGATTTATGAAATGCTTATGGGATAGGCCCATTTGTGTTATTTAAGGCCTATGGGTTTAGGCCCACTTGATGTGTTTCAAATCCATGGGACTAGGCCCATTTGATGTACTTCAAGGCCCATAAAGATTGGACCCATTTGTCGCATTCTTAAAGCCCATGGAAGTGGACCCATTTGTTCTATTGTAAGACCCATGGGACTACACCCATTTGATTATAAAAGGATCCATGGGAATAGGCCCACTTTGATATGCATGCAAATTCATGGATTAGGCCCATTTGATTTATGAAATGCTTATGGGATAGGCCCATTTGTGTTATTTAAGGCCTAAGGATTTAGGCCCATTCGACTCATTTAAGGCCTCTGGGTTGAGGCCCATTTGATATACATTTGGGGTCCAATTGGTATGGCCCATTTGATACATATTAGACTCATGTGACTAGGTCCAATTGGTGCAATCCAAGGCCCACGGGTTTTGACCCACTGCAATGCACATAAGACCCATTGGTGTGGCTCATTTACGTGGCCCATCTGACGAATAAAAGGCCCATAAGCTATGGCCCATTTGATATATATGCAAGGCCCAATGGGAGGAATATAAGGTCCATTGTAATGTGTAAACCCAATACCGATTATGTAGCGGTGTTTTAAGAAGATCGTACCTGGGAAACAATGTTGGTTTGACGTCCACATTGCGAGTGTAATGTTGGTTGGATGTCCACATTACGACTCTCCTTAGGGTCCATTACTGGGCCGTACTTATCGTATTTAGGCCGTCCAGGTCCATCTGCATTGTAAATAGTTCATTTTGTTATAACATGTTTAGTACAGTTCATGACTCATGATCATATGCATCATATGTATGCTTGACGTGAGAATTGTCTGATCATAGCATTTGCCTTCGGGCAGGTTGTTTATGGGCTCCCGGTTAGGCGGTGTTGCCCTACATGAGCGCACGGTATGCGCAGGATTGATTGCATGACTGGATAGCGTGATTCATGCATTCCGTATTTGTGTGACATGGTTATTGTACGCCCTGACGACATCAGGGCCGAAGCCTCCACAGACGCATCGTGGTTGGCAGGATTGGATATCGAAAATCTTGATCTACATGGGGTACTATAGATATCCCTGGGTGAAAGTTCCTAAACCCTTATGGTACCAAGAGGTTGCTCCAACGTCTAGACCGAGTGGGTAGATGAGTACTGAGTGCCGAATACCAGTTGGCTGTGCTCTCCACTGTGTCGTGGTCGGTTGGGAGGGGGTGCGGCCTTACCCGTCCGAGTGTAGGGGGCAATGCTAGGCTGAGTCTGACCAGCTCGAGGAATGGGTCCGCTATCGACGAGTCGCGCCCGATATTGGCAGACGGATAGTGAGGTCTCTTCCACTTACCTTATTGCGCGCGATGTGGCGGCAATCTAGTGTAGAGTGTACTAGACCCCGGTGATATTCCATACTTTGAGCTGTATTGATGTGTGGACATAGATGAGGACCTGTATGCTTGAGCTGCATTGCACATCGCATGGCCTTGGGATGGCCGATACCATTCATGTCTTGCATCGCATAGCCTTGTTATGGCTCATGATATTATAGATCCATCTACATATTCTGCTTTACTCTGACATTGCATGTTCATATTACTACCTTGCGCACACACTTTCACCACCCTCTAAGCTTTCTGTAAGCTTATGCACGACCGTTGCGTGCAGGTGACGTTGGATCGCAGCAGCGTTGAGGCAGGAGCATGTTGCTGAGCATTTTGGAGTTTTTTGTACTTTACCTTTGTATTTCCCTTTATGCTCATTGTACTTGTAAAGTTTTTGATCATAGTGGAAATGTAATAGATTTCTTGGTTGTTGTTTGTGGGTTATGCCTTTGGTTATGCTTATTACGAATCAAACTGATGTTGAAAATCCTCCTCGTAGCACCCCAGGATCGGAACCTGGCAAATGGGAGCTAGGAGCCGAGAATGGGGTTCTACGGAGGCTGTCGGCGCCGGATTCGGCGATCGAAAATTTTGTGAGCCCGGTTTCCGAGTTTGGGGCGTGACAGTTATGCCTTTGGTTATGCTTATTACGAATCAAATTGACATTGAAAATCCTCCTCGTAGCATCCCAGGATCGGAACCTGGCAAATGGGAGCTAGGAGCAGAGAATGGGGTTCTACGGAGGCTGTCGGCGCCGAATTCGGTGATCGGGAATTCTGTGAGCCCGGTTTTTGAGTTTGGGGCTGACACTATTACCCAAGGACGAACACTACGTCTAAGTTGACTCATTCAAGGGAAAAAGGAGGAATATATCTCCTGAAAGAGGATGATGATCTTAACGCTAAGGTGACTAATCTTATCAGAAAATTTGAGGCCATGGAAGGAAAGAAGGAAAAGGTTAATGACAGTATTTGCAGCATCTGTGATTGCAACATTCATACTACTGAAAATTGTCCTACAATACCTGCCTTTCGAGAAGTATTGAATGAACAATCTAATGCCGTAAATAACTATCAAAGACCTTTCAATGGAATAAACTCTAATACGTACAATCCTGGCTGAAAAAATGTAAGACCCGTATCTTGGTCCGTACCTTTCCGTACACTTCCGCGGTCTTACCGGTCAAATTCCGGCAACTTTCGACCCTTAATCGATATCGACGCGCGACCCTGATTCATATGCCGACAACCCGAGTCGACTCAACCCGAGACCAATACCATAGTGACCGCGTCGTCGTTGCGGTTCCGATACCGCGACTCGCGCGCCAAGGCGATACCCTGATCAAGAGTTATGGGCCAACGTTCGGTGCGAGAAAACGCCACGCGTTGCGAAACCTAAGGGAATCTCAACGATGTGTCACATCAATCACATCAATCCCATCAATCAATCACCCATCAACCCATCACATGTCAAGTACACATCACTCTCACCCATTTTCCCAAGCAACCACAAAAGTCTTCATCTCCCATACCTCTCTTACATAAAAGCCTTAAAAGTCAAGCTTTTCTTACACAACTATCACTCACCCATCCATCCATCACACTCTCTCTCTCCCATTACATCACTCTCTCTCTTTCTCTCTTTTCCATTTCAAAAATCCCAAAGCTAAGGAGCTCCATACGTATGGAAATTTGCAAGAGCTCCTAAGCTCCAAGTGGCCCACCTTCCTACCCCAAAATCTTCCATCTCAACCCTCCATTCTTCATCTTAACCATTAAAGTTGAAGCTAAGGTGCCAAGGGACCCCTAGGAGCAAGAAGATCGGACGGTGGGTGCCTCTATAGGGTAGTTTTTATTGTTTTTATGGTGGACCAAGTGAGGCCCACCGATCCATGGTGTGGATCTCACTTGGGACCCTTAAATGTGGTCGATGGACCACTTGGATCATCATGATCATTCCATGATGGGGCCATTCTCCATGGACCCCATCATGATGTTTGTTTTCTCTTCAAAGGTCATCTAGACCGTCCATGTTGGTGGGGAAAGGATCCCCACCGTTGATTTTAAATTTCGGTGGTCCCACATTCTTTAAGGCCCACTTGATGTATGATTCGTTGTAAGGGAGGGCCCATATTGTCGGGGTCCCTCCATCACAAGCCGTGTCCCACTCTCCATGTCTCTCTCTCTTTTATTTTTTTATTTTATTTTATTTTATCCTATTTTATGTGATGAGGTTGTGTAGCCCACTTGAATGGACCCCACCTTGAGATTTATCTCATTCAAATTTTTATTCAAGTGGGGCCCACCTTATAGGTTGTCACGCCCCAAACTCGGAAACTGGGCTCACAAAATTCTCGATCGCCGAATATGGCGCCGAAAGCCTCCGTAGAACCCCATTCTCGGCTCCTAGCTCCCATTTGCCAGGTTCCGATCCTGGGATGCTACGAGGAGGATTTTCAACATCAGTTTGATTCGTAATAAGCATAACCAAAGGCATAACCCACAAACAACAACCAAGAAATTCATTACATTTCCACTATGATCAAAAACTTTACAAGTACAATGAGCGTAAAGGGAAATACAAAGGTAAAGTACAAAAACTCCAAAATGCTCAACAACGTGCTCCTGCCTCAACGCTGCTGTGATCCAACGTCACCTGCACGCAACGGTCGTGCATAAGCTTACAGAAAGCTTAGAGGGTGGTGAAAGTGTGTGCGCAAGGTAGTAATATGAACATACAATGTCAGAGTAAAGCAGAATATGCAGATGGATCTATAATATCATGAGCCGTAACAAGGCTATGTGATGCAAGACATGAATGGTATCGACCATCCCAAGGCCATGCGATGTGCAATGCAGCGCAAGCATATAGGTCCTCATCTATGTCCATACATCAATACAGCTCAAAATATGGGATATCACCGGGGTCTAGTACACTTTAAACCAGATTGCCGCCACATCGCGCGCAATAAGGTAAGTGGAAGAGACCTCACTATCCGTCTGCCAATATCGGGCACGACTCGTCGATAGCAGACCCATTCCTCGAGCTGGTCAAACTCAGCCTAGCATTGTTCCCTACTCTCGGGCGGGTAAGGCCACACCCCCTTCCAACCGACCACGACACAGTGGAGAGCACAGCCAACTGGTGTTCGGCACTCAGTGCTCATCTACCCACTCGGTATAGACGTTGGAGCAACCTCTTGGTACCATAAGGGTTTAGGGACTTTCACCCAGGGATATCTATAGTACCCCATGTAGAATAAGATTTCCGGTATCCAATCCTACCAACCACGATGGGTCTGTGGAGGCTACAGCCTTGATGCTGCTAGGGCGTTCAATAACCATGTCACACAAATGCGGAATGCATGAATTGTGCTATCCAGTCATGCAACCAATTTTGCGCATACCGTGCGCTCATGTAGGGCAACACCGCCTAACCGGGAGCCCATAAACAACCTGCCCGAAGGCAAATGCTATGATCAGACAATTCTCACGTCAAGCATACATATGATGCGTATGATCATGAGTCATGAACTGTACTAAACATGTTATAACAAAATGAACTATTTACAATGCAGATGGACCGGGACGGTCTATACGTGATAAGTACGGCCCAGTAATGGGCCCTAAGGAGAGTCGTAATGTGGACATCCAACCAGCAATACACTCGAAATGTGGACGTCAAACCAACATTGCTTCCCAGGTACGATCTTTGTAAACATCAGTGCTTAGTCTGTAATGGATTTACACATTGCAATGGACCGTAGGTTATCCCCATTGGACCTTACATATATATCAAATGGGCCTTATCTTATGGGCCTTTTAGTCATCAGATGGGTCATATAAATGGACCACACCGATGGGTCTTATGTACATTGCAATAGGTCAAAACCCGTGGGCCTTGGATTGCATCAATTGAACCTAGTCACGTGAGTCTTAAAGGTAACAAATGGGCCACACCAATTGAACCCCATATGTACGCCAAATGGGCCTTAACCCTTAGGCCTTGCATACATCAAATGGGCCTCAACCCATAGGCCCTAATACATCTCAGTGGGTCTTACAGATATAATAAAGTGGGCCTCATCCATGGGCCATAAGTACATCGAATGGCCTCGTAACCTGGGCCTTACACCCACCTCAAAGTGGGCCCCAATGGACTACCACAGATATATTTAAGATAGGCCTCATAACATGCCAAGGTGGGGTCCACTTGGACCATGGATCTGGCTCATTCTTTATGTTCATGTCATAAAATGGGCATGTCCAAATGGATGGATGGATTGGATGCAACCCATACCTCAAGGTGGGGCCCCACATGAAGGCCCACCATCATGTATATTATATGTAATATAATATATAAACTATATATGGTATATATATACAATACTACATATAATATAATATTATATATATACACGTACACACATACACAATCCTACATGTGGAGTAGGTCCCACCATTAAATCACACGTGCCACAAGGTGGGACCCACAACTCCCTAAACGTATATGAGATAGATTTTGAGACAGGTAGAGAGAGAGAGAGATATTGAGAGAGAGGTAGAGAGAGAGAGCACGTGGCCCTTCTCACATTCTTCTTTCTTTTCTTTTTCCTACTCCCTGACAGAACAGAGGTGGGTCCCACGTAGGGCCCACCACCATGTATATATATACATATATATTTAATATAATAATATATATATAATATATGAAAAAAAAAAACGTCCAGGCCGTGGCCTGGACGACCGCGTACATCAAGGTTGGGCCCCACACATGGGTTCCACCGAATGTTTATTGCCGTCTAACCTGTGGACAAGATCAGACAGATCTTAGTGAAGGGAAGACACAAATTTCATCTTAATCCGGAGCTTCCATGACCCATGAAAGAGTTCAAATGGTAGAAATCTAGTCCCACTGTTTCCTGCAGAGTGGGCCACCTGAGTGTTGGATGAACCTCATTTTTTAAGGGGGGCCCACCTCAGGGGGTGGCCCACCATATTAACGGGTTGGATGACGAATATACGTCATGGTGGGGCCCACAAGTGGAGCCGTGGGTCTCTGACCTGCGGACGTCCGCCCGCCTGGCGCTGCACGCTGCTGCGTGCAGCGTGCTGCTAAGTACAGAGAGGGTGGCATGCCTCAAAAAAAAAAAAAACGGAAAAATTTCATTTTTCTGAGGTTTTTTGTACGTAGGGTCCGTTTTTCAGAAATCCATCCCGACCATTGCGTTCAGCGGCCCGCAACAGTCGAAATGAGTCCAGAGTTTGAATTTTTTTGATGCATGAACAGTAAAATAAAACAAGATAATGATTTTGAATGGTAAGGGTGCAACTTCCTAATGTCATGGCCCACCAGACCTTCCAACCAGCCCCATCACTTGGCTCAATGCCTAAAACTGGATGGGTAAGAGGATGGATGGCTTGGATCTAGAATAAACATCAAGGTGGGGCCTACACAAGGGGACCACCCAAAGTCCCTTACTTCATTCCTTTTTTTCTTTTTCTTTCCTTTGAAACGTCCAGCGTCTCAGACGCTTGGACGATTTTAGTATTTTATATTTTTTTTTGAATGGTGGGCCCTGATGAAGTGGGCCACCACTGATTGGTGATATGGATTCAACATCTAAGGTGGGCCCCACTTGAATAAAATAATTGCATCAAGGTGGGATCCATTCAAGTGGGCCACAATCCTATAGCATAAAAATAACATAAAATAAAATAAAATAAAATAAAGGCAATAAAAGAGAGAGAGATATAGAGAGTGGGACACGGCTTGTGATGGAGGGACCCCGACATTATGGGCACTCCCTTGCAATGATTCATACAATAAACGGATCCCTTTGAACATGGGACCGTAAAAAAAAAATGTAAATGAACGGTGGAGATCCATTCTCCACCGATATGGACGGTCTAGATGACCCCTTTCTAAATGAAAATAAACATCATGATGGGGTCCATGGAGAATGGCCCCATCATGGAATGATCATGATGATCCAAGTGGTCCATCGGCCACGTATTAGGGTCCCAAGTGAGATCCACACCATTGATCGGTGGGCCTCACTTGGTCCACCATAAAAATAAATAAATCTACCCTATAGAGGCACCCACCGTCCGATCTTCTCGCTCCTAGGGGTTCCTTGGCACCTTAGCTTCAACTTCAATGGTTAAGATTAAGAGTGGAGGGTTGAGATGGGAGATTTTGGGGTAGGAAGGTGGGCCACTTGGAGCTTAGGAGAGTTGGAAAATTCCATACGTATGGAACTTGAAATTCTTGCTTGGAGATTGAAATGAGAAAGAGAGAAAGAAAGAGAGTTGTAAAGGGAGAGAGAGAGAGTGATGGATGGATGGGTGAGTGATGTTTGTGTAAGAAATCTTAGACTTTTGTGGCTTTTGTGTAAGAGAGGTATGGGATGTGAAGACTTTTGTGGTCTTTTGTGTAAGAAAGGTATGGGTTAGGAAGACTTTTGTGGTTGCTTGGGAAAAGGGATGGAAGTGATGTGTACTTGACATGTGATGGGTTGATGAGTGATTGATTGATGGGATTGATGTGATTGATGTGACACATCGTTGAGATTCCCTTGGTTTTCTCAACGCGCGGTGTTTTCTCGCACCGAACGTTGGCCCATATCTCTTGATCAGGGTATCGCCTCGGCGCGCGAGTCGCTGTATCGGAACCGCAACGACGGCGCGGTCGCTATGGTATTGGTCTCGGGTTGAGTCGACTCGGGTTGTCGGCATAAGATTTAGGATCGCGTGTCGATACTGGTTAAGGATCGAAAGTTGCCGAAATTCGACCGGTAAGACCGCGGAAGTGTACGAAAAGGTACGGACCAAGATACGGGTCTTACATAGGTTGAATCCATGGTAAACATCAGTGGTGGCCCACTTCATCAGGGCCCACCACAATATTTTCTAAGTCCATCGTCCAGCGTCTGGGACGCTGGACGTCCCTGTAACCAAAAAAAAAAGGAGGCTGAAAAAGAGAAGTTTTGGGGTGGTCCCCCTTGTGTAGGCCCCACCTTGATGTATGACTTTAATCCAAGCCGTCCACCCTCTTTCCCATAACATTTTAGGCGTTGAGCCAAAGAATGGGTTCAACCCGATGATCAGGCGGGCCATACCAGAGAAAATGATGCTTTTACCCTTCTAAAGCTTTTAGGGCCCATTTAGTCGTTTCTACACGCCAATTAAATGTCAACCTTTGGATTTTCACGGCATGTTTGGGCCCTAAAATTTATTGGGCGGAGTGGATTATCTATGTGTGGGCCCCACATATAAGTTTTTTTCAAAAAAAAAAAAAAAAAAAGAGAAGAAAAGGTGGCAGCGCTGCTGCCACCGTCTGAAGCAGCAGCCGCTGCCTACGTGAGGATGCGGACGGACGCATGGGGGCCCACGGCCCTGCGTGTGGGCCCCACCATGATGTTTATTTGAACCCCAACCCGTTCATGAGGTGGGCCACCCCCTAAAGTGGCCCCCCCCTCCAAAAATGAGACCGATCCAACACTCAAGTGGCCCACACCACTTGAAATAGTGGACTTATATATTCTACCATTGAAAAATTTTTGGGGCCCACAGAAGTTTTGGATCAAGATGAAATTTATGTTTTCCCTTCATCCAGGTCAGAGTGACCTTGTGAACGGCTTGGATGCCGAATAAATGTTACAGGGTGGGCCCCACATGGGACCCACAATGATGTGTATCTTAAAGTCCACCGTCCAGTGGACGGTGGCGCCCCCCCTTGCTGTTGTTTTGCCTCCACCGTCCGCTGGACGGTGGAGCCCTCTTGACGCATGTGTTTTATGCACGCCAGCATAGCGTGCGTGCAGCGTGTGTGCAGAGTGTGTGTGTGCTGTGTGTGTGGTATGGGTATGCATGCGTGTGTGTGCATACATACATATGCATACATACTTATATTATATAGTATATATATAAAATATTATATATATATATTTATATACATGGTTTATATACTATATATGTACACAACATTCACAATAGTGGGCGTTCACGTGGGCTCCATCCGTGATGCAGATGCTGCATCCAATCTGCCCATCCATTTAAGCAGATCATTCTATGGAATTAGCCAAAGTATGAGCCAGATCCACGGTCCAAGTAGACCCCATCTTAGCATGATTTGTGGCTCATCTTAATGTATTTGTGACACTTATTGGGGTCCACTTTGATGTGGATGTACGGCCCATGGGATTGGACCATTTGATATATTCCAAGGCCCTTGGGTCCAGACCCATTTAATTCATAAAAGAGCCTATGGGTTAGGCCCATTTGATTCATATAAGGCCTATGGGCTTAGGCCCATTTGATGTGTTGCAAGTCCATGGGACTAGGCCCATTTGATGTACTTCGAGGCCCATGAAATTGGACCCATTTGATATATGCAAGGCCTAGGGGTTTAGGCCCATTGAATTCACATTAGGTCTATGGTTTGAGGCCCACTTGATCTACATGTAAGACCCAATTGGTGTGACCCATGGGTCACATACTAGACTCATAAGACTAAGCTCATTTGATGTAATCCTAGGCCCACGGGTTTTGACCCATTGCAATACACATAAGACCCATTGGTGTGGCCCATTTATGTGGCCCATCTGATGAATAAAAGGCCCATAGGATATGGCCCATTTGATATATATGTAAGGTCCAATGGGGACAACCTACGGTCCATTGTAATGTGTAAATCCATTACAGACTAAATATTGATGTTTACAAAGATCGTGCCTTGGGAGCAATGTTGGTTTGACGTCCACATTGCGAGTGTAATGTTGGTTGGATGTCCACATTACGACTCTCCTTAGGGCCCATTACTGGGCCGTACTTATCGTGTATAGGCCATCCAGGCCCATCTGCATTGTAAGATAATTCATAACATGCTTAGTATAGTTTCATCATGATCATGCGCATCATATGTATGCTTGATATGAGGATTGACTGATCATAGCATATGCCTTCGGGCAGGTTGTTTATGGGCTCCCGGTTAGGCGGTGTTGCCCTACATGAGCGCACGATATGCGCAGGATTAGATGCATGACTGGATAGCGTGATTCATGCATTCCGCATTTGTGTGACATGGTTATTGTACGCCCAAGCGACATCGGGGCCGTAGCCTCCACAGGCAGACCGTGGATGGCAGGATTGGATACCGAAAATCTTGTTCTACATGGGGTACTATAGATATCCCTGGGTGAAAGTCCCTAAACCCTTATGGTACCAAGAGATTGCTCCAACGTCTAGACCGAGTGGGTAGATGAGCGCTGAGTGCCGAATACCAGTTGGTTGTGCTCTCCACTGTGTCGTGGTCGGTTGGAAAGGGGTGCGGCCTTACCCGCCCGAGAGTAGGGGGCAATGCTAGGCTGAGTCTGACCAGCTCGAGAAATGGGTCCGCTATCGACGAGTCGCGCCCGATATTGGCAGACGGATAGTGTGGTCTCTTCCACTTACCTTATTGCGCGCGATGTGGCGGCAATCTGGTTTAGAGTGCACTAGACCCCGATGATATTCCATATTGGAGCTGTATTGATGTGTGGACATAGATGAGGATCTGTATGCTTGAGTTGCATTATACATTGCATGGCCTTGGGATGGCCGATACCATTCATGTCTTGCATCGCATAAGCCTTGGTACGGCTCATGATATTATGGTTCCATCTGCATATTCCGCATTACTCTCACATCAAATGTTCATATTATTAACTTGCGCACACACTTTCACCACCCTCTAAGCTTTCTGTAAGCTTATGCACGACCGTTGTGTGCAGGTGACGTTGGATCGCAGCAGCGTTGAGGCAGGAGCACGTTGCAGAGCGTTTGGAATTTTTGGTTCTTTACCATTGTATTTCCCTTTTGCTCATTGTACTTGTAAAGTTTTTGATCATAGTGGAAATGTAATGGAGTTCTTGGTTGTTGTTTGTGGGTTATGCCTTTGGTTATGCTTATTACGAATCAAACTGATATTTAAAATCCTCCTCGTAGCATCCCAGGATCGGAACCTGGCGAATGGGAGCTAGGATCCGAGAACGGGGTTCTACGGAGGCTGTCGGCGCTGGATTCGGCGATCGGGAATTTTATGAGCCCGGTTTCCGAGTTTGGGGCGTGACAAAAAATCATCCCAATTTCAGTTGGCGGAATGGACAAACTGCTACCCCTCAAGGTTTCTTCAATCAAAATCCAAATAAGGGGAGACTTCAAGAAGAACCGGTTCAAAATTCTGTGCAAGAGCTGACGTAGATAATGCGAGATTTTATACAAAAGATAGATTCACGTATGACGACTATAGAAAAGGGGATGCTTCCTGCACAACCAATCCCCAATCCTAAACCGCAATACGAGACAGGTAATCCCAGCTCTTCAAATTCTATGGGGCACGCTAAATCCATCACCACTCTTAGGAGTGGGAAGGTTATTAATAAAACCATTCCGGTTAGGCCCGAAAAACCTCAAGAACAGAAGAGGACAACAATGATGGATCTAGTGACGCCCCACAAAAATTTGAACCGGAACCTCTAGAAAAGCCAGTTGCTCCGTTTCCCCAACGGTTGGTTAAACCAAAACGTCTCTCTAACTCTCAAGATATCCTGGAGGTGTTGAAACAAGTGAAAGTCAACATTCCTCTACTTGATGTCGTAAAACAGATACCTTCATATGCCAAATTCCTGAAAGACCTATACACTACCAAACGACGAAAAAGTGTTCAAAAGAAGATCTCCTTGACTGAGAAAGTGAGTGCAATCCTAAAACAATAATGAACTCGTGCCAACCAGATTTACTACTAGTTGGAGAATGTGCATTGACTATAAAAAGCTGAATACCATCACAAGGAAAGACCACTTTCCTTTGCCCTTCATTGATCAATTCTTGGAAAGGCTAGCTGGTCATTCCTATTACTGTTTCTTAAACGGATATTCAGGTTATAATCAGATTGAAATCGTCCCTGAGGACCAGGAAAAGACCACATTTACATGTCCCTATGACACCTTTGCCTACAGAAGGATGTCATTCGGGCTATGTAATGCCCCTTCCACCTTTCAGCGATGTATGATGAGTATCTTTTCTGACATGGTAGGAAAATATTTAGAGGTCTTCATGGACGATTTCTCTGTTTTCGGTTCATCTTTTAGCGAGTGCTTAGCAAGTCTTAAATGTGTGCTAAAAAGATGTGAAGAAAAAAATTTGGTACTTAACTGGGAGAAGTGTCATTTTATGGTTCAAAAGGGAATTGTCCTTGGACATATCATCTTGTCCAAAGGAATCGAGGTAGATAAGGTAAAAATTGATCTTATTTCTAACCTACCTCCACCCAAGAACATTAGAGACGTGCGATCCTTTTTATGACACGCAGGATTTTACAGACGATTCATAAAGGACTTTAGTCTCCTCTCTCGTCCTTTATGTAATCTTCTTCAAAAGGATGCACCATATGAGTGGACTGAGCAATGCCAAGAAGCTTTCACTAAGCTTAAGGGCATGTTAACCACTACACCTATCATGCAGCCACCCGACTGGAGTCTTCCTTTAGAACTTATGTGTGACGCCTTTGATTATGCTCTTGGAGCGGTTCTGGGCCAGAGAAAAGATAAGCGGCCTTACGTCATTCATTACGCAAGTAGGACTCTAAATCCTGCCCAAGTGAACTACTCAACTACGGAAAAGGAACTCTTAGCCGTAGTGTTCGCTTTGGACAAATTTAGGTCCTACCTGATCGGATCCAAGATCATTATTTATACAGATCAAGCGGCACTTAAGTATCTTCTTTCCAAGAATGATTCTAAGCCCCGCCTAATACGATGGATCCTTCTACTCCAAGAATTTGATTTAGAAATTAAAGATAAAAAAGGAGTAGAGAACGTAGTGGCTGATCACCTTTCTCGCCTTAATACCTCTGATTCCCTTGAGGCGACTCATATCAATGACATGTTCCCTGATGAACAACTGTTTAGAGTCTCTCATTCACCTTGGTTCGCTGATATTGCTAATTATCTTACTACAGGTGCCACACCGACACACTGGATGTCACAAGATAAGAAGAAATTCTTTACCAAGGTGCGTAACTTTTTCTGGGACGATCCCTATTTGTTTAAATATTGTCCAGACCAAATCTTAAGGAGATGTGTGCCAGACGATGAGCATCAGAGTGTCATCTCCTTCTGTCACTCACAGGCCTGTGGTGGTCACTTTTCTGCTAAAAAGACCACGGCCAAGATTCTACAGTGTGGCTTGCGAGCGTTGTAAAAAATTAGGAGCATTGTCCCATCTAAATATGATGCCCTTGAATCCCATCCTTATCATAGAAGCATTTGATTGCTGGGGCATCGATTTCATGGGACCTTTCTCCCAATCCTTTGAAAATTTGTATATTTTGCTCGCTGTCGATTATGTCACTAAATGGGTCGAAGCGATTCCGTGCTGCAATAATGACCATCGTACGGTCATTAAATTCTTAAAAGAAAACATCCTGTCGCTGTTCGGAATGCCTCGAGATATCATTAGTGACGGGGGCTCACACTTTTGTAATAGACCATTTGAGAGTTTAATGAAGAAATACAGTATCTCTCATAAGGCGAGCACCCGATACCATCCACAGACAATTGGACAAGCTGAGATTTCCAATAGGGAGATCAAACATATCCTAGAAAAAATGGTTAACCCTGATCGTAAGGATTGGTCAATCCGATTGACCGATGCCTTATGGGCGTACCGTACTGCTTTTAAAACTCCTATTGGAACATCTCCCTTTAGACTTGTCTATGGGAAGGCTTGTCACTTGCCCGTGGAATTGGAACATAAAGCATACTGGGCGATGAAAAATCTAAATTTCAATTTGGACAACGCTGGCTCGCTACGCAAACTTCAATTAAATGAACTTGAAGAAATCCGGAACGATGCGTATGAAAACTCGAGAATTTATAAAGACAGGATGAAGGCGTTTTATGATCAACATATTTTACGAAAATTATTCACGCCAGGTCAGAAAGTCCTTTCGTTCGATTCTCGACTACATCTCTTTCCGGATAAGCTTCGATCTCGTTGGACCGACCCTTACATTGTTGTTACCGCTTATCCTCATGGGGCCGTCGAGATAAGAGATCCCGACAATGGTAAGGAGTTTAAAGTAAATGGACATCGATTAAAGCCATTTGTCGAGACATTTGATTCAGAGGACATGTCCATGCCTCTGACTGCTCCTGTTTATCAGGATTGATTTCCTAGTCTGAGGGAGGTATAGGTAGGTTTATCGCTTTCATAGGACTAGGATAGTTTCTTTATTTGTCTGGCTGAAGACGGTAAACTTAGCGCTCCTGGGAGGCAACCCAGCTTTTTATTCCATTTTATTTTTTCTAGTTAGTTCGTTCAATGTTTGTGGGTAACATTACTGCAAACCCTCACGAGACTACAACTCGTCCACTAGGGGTAACCTAGGGGTTTAAAGGCTTATTGCATACGCTAAATGCAATCGAGAACACCTATGAAAGTCATATAGGTAGGATTTTATTTTCGTTATTTTTGTTCTGCTTTCTCTCTCATGCTGACAAGCTTTCATGCTGTGATCTTTTGGAAACTCTCTTGATTTGTTATTCAAGTACTATCCTCCCATCACTTCTCATTTACTTTCGTTGTCTCATATGCATTGTATGCTCATTTCTTTCACATTGAGGACAATGTGGATTTTTGGTTGGGGGTGGGAGATTAAGAAATCTAATCAGTGTTTTCTTGGTCTTGAGCAAAAATTGTGAAAAATTTTTAAATTGTTTTTTGAAATTTCGTGCGAATTCGAAGCGATTTTGACAGATATCCCTAATTTAGATTTTCAAGATTCGTGATGTTGATAATTTATGAGTCTTGGATTCAGTATCTGTTAGACTTCACATTTAAGTTTGAATCATTAAGCTATGATTAGAAGTTTTAAACATTGATCGCGTCATGATTTCACATGTCACATCTCGCTTTCACATCAAGGTTTCAGTTCAATATTGAAAGGTTATCTTGGTAATAATTTAGTATGAAAGGAACTAGCCTGGAACATTTGCCTAACAGGATCGATATGAAAAAAAAAAGATGTCTTTGGAAAGATTTGAGCGAATAATCTTCACCATAGGTTTGCTCCCTAGAGGTGTAGATTTAATACTCCTTGAATGATATGTGAAAAAGAGTTGGGTGTACAGTCTTCGCCATAGGTTTGCTCCCTATAGGTAAGGCTTTGATTTCCCTTCTTGATGTACTTTTAATGAAAAAATCAAAAGTTGAAAGAATGACAAGAAGATCTGTGAGGCAAGTTTTTGTTTTCATAAATTCTCTTGCTGGTTACCAATGAGATCTTGAAATAGAGAAGTGAATTTTAATGTCGATAAGCCGAGATTACACTATACACCTATGAACCTCAATGTTTAGAATTATTCTAATTGATGGAGTAATACTTTGAACTTGATTATGAAATCTACCGAGTACTTGAGTCCAGGAGAAAGCAATATCTAACATTCATGAATCTTAGATTTTTCGTATCTAATTCGTTTTTCAAAATATCACCCGATTTCATAGGAAATTATCCTGTAATTCTCAACTTATTTTTCGCATACTTTACTCGGGACTAGCAAAATGCTGGTTGGGAGTTGTGTTGAGGGTCAAATATTGCATATTAGACCCTGGTTATTATCTGGATTTACGAACATAATACCATGTAATGACCCACTTTAACTATGTTTGTGATGCAGAGTGTAATTACAAGATCGGACTGAAAAAGGATGCTTAAAGGTGAGATTTAGTGCTCAAAATTCACCAAAGCATGGGACACATTACAGGGGACCAAGATCGATGGAATTACATGCCAGAGATTCGAGAAAATTGAGAAACTGAGGCTCAAGTGGCCCGAAATTGGCTTAGAATGCAAGATCATAAAGTTCTCAACATCCGATCAGCTTGAAACTTCATACATGGCCTGAGGACCATAAATGAACCATACACGTCAAATTTCAGCTATTGAAGATCTTTGGAAGTGGGCCAACGGACTGATCAGCCCCTTAATTCATTAAGTGGGGCCCACCTGATATCTGGAACTGCCTCAAAATTGTTCTCGACGGTTAAAATAATATGAGGAAGAGGATGGACGGTGTAGATTTTTCGTAAACATCACGGTGGGCCCTGTGTATAAGGTGTGTGCACACTGCACAATGCAGACATGCGTGCACCAGAGACAACGCACGCGGGTCAGCAGCGCTGACTCGCACCTTTCTAAAACAGCAAGTGCTGTTTCCGTTTTCGCTTACGCACGGACGAATGGCGTCCGTTTTGCGATCGACTGTGGGCCCCACCTATGGACCGTATGACTCATCTGATCCGACCATCTTGTAGAGAGCTGCAAACACTACAAAATCATGTTAACTCTTTTCATTCATGCGTACACACGTGTGCGTTACAGAGGCCACAAAAGGGTTGCCCTGCAACATTCAAAACTGATCCTTTTGTGATTTCCTCTCTGAGTAGTGCCAATGGATGTTCAAAACCACCTATTCTTGATTGAATTTTCATTCTGAATGCAATGGATGGGGTGAATTTTCTAAAAAATGCTTCTGTGGGGCCCACCAATCACAACAGCGAAATAGTACGAAAGGTTTCGCACATCCGCGAAAATCGACCTTTCCAGGCGGTTGTAGCCCACCATCTTTGATCGTATGATAGATTTGAACCGTCTATCATGTAGAGGACCCAAGAAAGTCCTAAGGGATGGTATTTCTTTGAGATTTGAGCGAGGAAAGTGGCGATTTTTGAGGCACTGAACTTGGCTGCGAAAAGGCTTTCGATGCGCATGCGATAGCTTTCCAAATCCGATTCAAGTCCGATTTTCACCACTCCAGCAGCTATATAAGGAGGTTTTAGACGTGGGGAGCAATTATTCAGACCTTTGGAGGAAGATCCAGAGCTTGGAGAATGGGTTAGACGTCCGCAAGAGAGAGGGTAATGATTATTTTATTTGTTTTATCTTGAGATGTTTAACCCCATCATGTTGGGCTAAAACCTCTTAGCTAGGGCTAAGGGGTGAATCTTGTAGCATGATGGGAGAGTTGTGATTTATGCCTTTGATTTAATTTTTGAATTACCTTGATTATAGTTTGATTAATGAGAATGCTTTCAGTTTTTAATGGTTTGTTGTGACTGAAATTACAATAGATCTGCGATGGCTTTGAATACTTTTCTTTTCCTTTTGATGTTTATGACGTTAGGACGCCCTGTTGTTCACCATAGTCTCCTGGGCATGGTTGGATGACAGTACCCTTCCTAATCTTCATACATGTGATTGGTTGGTAATTAGTTTAATTCTGTTGTTTGCCATAGTCTCTTGGGCATGGTTTGGTGATGGAATCCATTCTAATTCATATACCTTTTATCTCTTAAAAACTAGATCAATGGTAGTTCAGTAAATTCCATGATTCTTGAAGCAGGCATAAGATCTCCCTGATCCCTACAAGTGGATCCTCTGAATCTCTAGTTCCCTTTCTCTGACTTTTCTTAAGATTTAGATAATTATTCCATCATTACTCCCTTAATTTCTATCTGATTGAGATTACACCTTATTCTAGTTCAAATTCTACTTAATTTTAGTGAACGTATAAGTTTCAGTCCTTTGGGATTCGACCTCGGTCTTACCGAGTTATTACTACATCACAACCCTGCACTTGGGGAGTGAACACGCTCCCAACCTGTTCGTGAAAATGCTAATGAGAGGTTCGCTGACTCCTTTGTTCATCCAACTGTGGTTCAATTGCCTTCCTCCAACAACAGCCCTGTAGAAGGGGTCAGCGGCAACAATTCAAGTCACCTCCAGATTTTCTCTCAGGTTCCTCTATCCATTCTGGAAGCTGATACTCTGGAGCCTTTGCACAATCAGCGCCCTCCCACTTAGACCGCTCCAGCTCTAGGTCAACAGATCATTCTCAGTTCACATCTCCCTGACCCAGCGTCCTCCCCGGTCTTAGCTCCCTACAATCGAGGTGATGATCATCACAACCAGGTGTGCAACCCCTACTCTAATTATCAGTCTCAATGCAATGTCACCAAGGAACGGACACAAGAAAGTCCCCCGCAGTCCCCCTTGTTTTGTTAGGCTGAGAATGGCCTCCACATTCGATGGTCCTCAACAGGACAATCCCCCACCGGCCCATGCTACTCTAGCCTCGGTGAACAGGAATCTGATATGGATCTCTCTCCTGTCCCCACTCCATGGCCTATTCAGAATGCAGGATATTTTAGCCAATGAAGGGATTAACTGATGGTTGTACATCAGTGTATAGGCAACTAGATCTTACGGCGGACCTTTCCCCGTACAAAATGTCTCTCGAGGATAAGGTTCCTAGGGGTAATTTCCAGGTTAGATCAGTAGGCAGAGAGTGGAAAAACAAATATATGAGATACAGGGCTGACTATTTAGGCAATGTTTTCGATGGATAGTATCCTAATTTGGAACGCTCGTGGCATGGCCAATACGGCCACAATTCGTTTTGCTAAGAGGCTCATTCGAGCCCATAAGCCGTCTATCTTTGCTATTTTAGAGCCCATGGTGTCACGCCCCAAACTCGGAAACCGGGCTCACAAAATTCCCGATCGCCGAATCCGGCGCCGACAGCCTCCGTAGAACCCCATTCTCGGCTCCTAGCTCCCATTCGCCAGGTTCCGATCCTAGGATGCTACGAGGAGGATTTTTAACATCAGTCTGATACGTAATAAGCATAACCAAAGGCATAACCCACAAACAACAACCAAGCACTCCATTACATTTCCACTATGATCAAAAATTTTACAAGTACAATGAGCATAAAGGGAAAATACAATGGTAAATAACAGAAAACTCCAAAATGATCAGCAACGCGCTCCTGCCTCAACGCTGCTGCAGTCCAACGTCACCTGCACACAACGGTCGTGCATAAGCTTACAGAAAGCTTAGAGGGTGGTGAAAGTGTGTGCACAAGGTAGTAATATGAATGCAATGTCAGAGTAATGCGGAATATGCAGATGGAACCAAAACGTCATGAGCCGTACCAAGGCTATGCAATACAAGACATGAATGGTATCAGCCATCCCAAGGCCATGCAATGTACAATGCAACTCAAGCATACAGATACTCATCAATGTCCACACGTCAATACAGCTCATAGTAATGGAATATCACCGGGGTCTAGTACACTCTAAACCAGATTGCCGCCACATCGCGCGCAATAAGGTAAGTGGAAGAGACCTCACTATCCGTCTGCCAATATCGGGCGCGACTCGTCGATAGCGGACCCATTCCTCGAGCTGGTCAAACTCAGCCTAGCATTGCCCCCTACACTCGGGCGGGTAAGGCCGTACCCCCTTCCAACCGACCACGACACAGTGGAGAGCGTAACCGTCTGGTAATCGGCACTCAACGCTCATCTACCCACTCGGTCTAGACGTTGGAGCAACCTCTTGGTACCATAAGGGTTTAGGGACTTTCACCCAGGGATATCTATAGTACCCCATGTAGAACAAGTATTTCCGGTATCCAATCCTGCCAACCACGATGCGTCTGTGGAGGCTACGGCCCTGATGTCGCTAGGGCGTGCAATAACCATGTCACACAATGCGGAATGCATGAATCACGCTATCCAGTCATGCAACCAATCCTGCACATACCGTGCGCTCATGTAGGGCAACACCGCCTAACCGGGAGCCCATAATCAACCTGCCCGAAGGCAAATGCTATGATCAGTCAATCCTCATACCGAGCATACATATGATGCGCATGATCATGGTTATACTAAACATGTTATAATAAAATGAATTATCTTACGATGCAGATGGGCCTGGACACAGCAAGTACGGCCTGGTGATGGGCCCTAAGGAGAGTCGTAATGTGGACATCCAACTAGCATTACGCTCGCAATGTGGACGTCAAACCAACATTGCTCCCAAGGCACGATCGGTGTGAACATCGTACTTAGTCTATGATGGATTTACACATTGCAATGGACCGTAGGTTGTCCCCATTGGATCTTATATATATATATATATATATCAAATGAGCCATATCCTATGGGCTTTTATTCAACAGATGGGCCACATAAATGGGCCATACCAATGGGTCTTATGTGCATTGCAATGGGTCGAAACCCGTGGGCCTTGGATTGTATCAATTGGACCTAGTCATATGAGTCTAATATGTATCAAATGGGCCACACCAATTAGGCCCTCAAACGTATATCAAATGGGCCTCAACCAAGAGGCCTTATATGAGCCGAATGGTCCCAAATCCCTAGGCCTTAAACAATTCAAATGGGCCTAATCCATGAGCTTGTACGTATGTCAAGTGGGCCTAAACCCCTAGGCCTTACATATAACAATTGGCCTACCTCCATGGGCTTGCATGCATATCAAGTGGGTCTAATCCCATGGCCCCTTTTTATAAACAAAAAGGGGTTTAGTACCATAGGTCCTACCATATATCAAATATCCTACTTCCATGGGCTCTAAAATTTCAACAGAAGGGTCCAAGAGCATGGGCCTTGAAGTACATCCAATGGGCCTAGTCCCAAGGACTTGCAACACATCAAATGGGCCTAGATCTAGGCCTAAAATGCATCAAATGGGCCTAGCCCATAGCCCTTTTTGAAATTCAATGGGTCCCGACTCATGGGCCTTACAAAACATTTATTTCCATCCAAGCTAATCATAGGGACACATGGTCTAGGGCCCACTACAATTTTCATAATATAAAATATACATTTAAACTACATAATATACATAAAGATATATGGTGGGTCCCACAGAAAATAATATGGGTAGCTGGTAGTGGGCCCCATCATCAAGACAGGTGGACGGCGTGTGTAAAACACCTGCAACAGGGTGAGTCTCACCGTCCACGGGCCGTGGACGGTGCAAATGAATCACATACATCACCGTGGGTCCCACAAATGTGGCCCACCTTAATGTTTATTTGAAATCCAACCCGTTCATAAGGTCACTCAGACCTGTATGAAGGGTCAGTAAAAATTGAAGCTTGATCCAACCCTTCTGTGGACCCCAGGAAGAGTTTCAATGGTGGGTGCCCATTCACACTGTTTCTTGTGATGTGGCCCACCTAGAGTTTGGATTGACCTGAAATTTGGAGGGGGCCCACCTGAGAAGGGGACCCACCTAATGGACGGTGTAGAATAAACATATACATCATGTGGGGCCCACGGCAGCAGCCGTGGGTGACTGCACGGCCGACCGTGCAGGCGCTGCTGCCGTGCACGGTCAAGGCAGAGGCACTGCCTCATTTCTTTAAAATTTTGTTTTCTTTTGAAAAAAGAAAATCTGAGGTTTTTCGCAGGTAGGGCCCACCATCAGGAAATCCAACCCGTCCATTGGCTCCACCGGCTCGATGCCGACAAATAGAGTCCGGAGTTCGAATTTTTTTGATGCCTAGAAACACCAGAAAAAAATTTGAATGGTAACCGTCCATGTTTCCCATACTGTGGCCCACAAGATATTCGGATCAGTCTCATTCCTTTTCTTGACGGTTGAATCGAAGTGAGTAAGGGAATGGGCGGCTCGGATCAAACATATACATCAGGGTGGGGCCTATACAAGTGGGCCACCAAAAAGGTCCCTTTTTCCTTTCTTTTTCTTCTTTATCTCACTTCCTTAGAAACGTCCAGCGTCTAGGACGCTGGACGGCTGGCTTAAAAAAAAAAATAATAAAAAAAAAACACTTGTGGTGGGCCTGATGAAGTGGGCCACCACATGATGGGCGGCATGGAAATAACATCTAAGGTGGGCCCCACTTGAATAAAATACATACATCAAGATGGGATCCATTCAAGTGGGCCACACCATCCTTTTTGCAATAAATAAAATAAAATAAAATAAAATAGAGAGAGAGACATGGAGAGTGGGACACGGCTTGTGATGGAGGGTCCCCGTCCTTATGGGCCCTCCCTTGCAATGAAACATACAATAAATGGATCCCTTGCACATGGGACCATTAGAAATGTAAATCAACGGTGGAGATCCATTCTCCACCGATATTGACGGTCTAGATGACCTTTCTAAGTGAAAATAAACATCATGATGGGGTCCATGGAGATTGGCCCCATCATGGAATGATCATGATGATCCAAGTGGTCCATCGGCCATAAATAAGGGTCCCAAGTGAGATCCACACCATGGATCGGTGAGTCTCACTTGGTCCACCATAAAAAACAATAAAAACTACCCTATAGAAGCACCCACCGTCCGATCTTCTCACTCCTAGGGGTTCCTTGGCACCTTGGCTTCAACTTCAACGGTTAGGATGAAGAATGGAGGGTTGAGATTGGAGATTTTGGGGTAGGAAGGTGGGCCACTTGGAGCTTAGGGTCTTTGGAGAAATGCCATACGTGGGAGCTCTTTGAGATTTTTGTTGCTTGGTAGTTTTTCTTGGAATGAGAAAGAGAGAAAGAGAGAGAGTGATGTAAAGGGAGAGAGAGAGAGTGATGGATGGATGGGTGAGTGATGGTGGTGTAAGAGAAATTTGACTTTTGTGGCTTTTTGTGTAAGAAAGGTATGGGTTGAGAAGACTTTGTTGGCTTTTGTGTAAGAGAGGTATGAGATGTGAAGACTTTTGTGGTTGCTTGGGAAAAGGGATGGAGGTGATGTGTACTTGACATGTGATGGGTTGATGGGTGATTGATTGATGGGATTGATGTGATTGATGTGACACATCGTTGAGATTCCCTTGATTTTCGCAACGCGCGGCGTTTTCTCGCACCGAACGTTGGCTCATATCTCTTGATCAGGGTATCGCCTCGGCGCGTGAGTCGCGGTATCGGAACCGCGGCGACGGTGCGGTCGCTAAGGTATTGGTCTCGGGTTGAGTCGACTCGGGTTGTCGGTACAAGAATCCAGGTCGCGCGTCGATATTGTTTAAGGGTCGAAAGTTGCCGGAATTCGACCGGTACGACCGCGGAAGTGTACGGAAAGGTACGGACCAAGATACGGGTCTTACACATGGCTATAGATAGCCGTAGAGTGGGCATAGGCCTGAGGCTTGGCTTCCATGCTTCCCTCTCTAAAGTTAGTGAGGGAGGGGGGGCTGGAATTTGGATCTACCACAGGAACGACGCTTCTCTTTCATTTTATGGTGCATCTAATCAATTGATTTCTTTGGATATTTCTGTCCCTAATAAGGTGATCTCCCCCAGAATTTCTATAGTCTATGCTAAATGCTCCAGATATAATAGAAGGCCCCTTTGGGATTCCTTGGCCTCTCTTGGCTCCTCCTCCCCAGGCCCATGGGTAGTGGGCGGCGATTTCAATGCAGTGCTCGACTCTTTCAAAAGGATTGGTTATAGAAATTCTGACCTAGAGAGCACCTGAGAATTTAGAGAAGCAGTTGACATAGCGTGTAAGACCCGTATCTTGGTCCGTACCTTTCCGTACACTTCCGCGGTCGTACCGGTCGAATTCCGGCAACTTTCGACCCTTAACCGATATCGACGCGCGACCTGGATTCATGTGCCGACAACCCGAGTCGACTCAACCCGAAACCAATACCTTAGCGACCGCACCGTCGCCGCGGTTCCGATACCGCGACTCACGCGCCGAGGCGATACCCTGATCAAGAGATATGAGCCAACGTTCGGTGCGAGAAAACGCCGCGCGTTGCGAAAACCAAGGGAATCTCAACGATGTGTCACATCCATCACATCAATCCCATCAATCAATCACCCATCAACCCATCAAAGGTCAAGTACACATCACTTCCATCCCTTTTCCCAAGCAACCACCAAAGTCTTCCTAACCCATACCTTTCTTACACAACCATCACTCACCCATCCATCCATCACTCTCTCTCTCTCCCTTTACATCACTCTCTCTCTTACTCTCTTTCTCATTTCAAAAAAAAATCCAAGCAACTAAAATTGCAAGGGGCTCCCACGTATGGAATTCCCCAAGTCCTTCTAAGCTTCAAGTGGCCCACCTTCCTACCCCAAAATCCCCCATCTCAACCCTCCATCCTTCATCCTAACCGTTGAAGTTGAAGCCAAGGTGCCAAGGAACCCCTAGGAGTGAGAAGATCGGACGGTGGGTGCTTCTATAGGGTAGATTTTCTTATTTTTATGGTGGACCAAGTGAGGCCCACCGATCAATGGTGTGGATCTCACTTGGGACCCTTATTTGTGGCCGATGGACCACTTGGATCATCATGATCATTCCATGATGGGGCCATTCTCCATGGACCCCATCATGATGTCTATTTCTTTAAGAAAGGTCATCTAGACCGTCCATTTTGGTGGAGAGAGGATCTCCACCGTTGATTCTCGATCTTGATGGTCCCATGTGTTGAGGGACTCTTTTTTTTGTATCATTTGCTTTTAAAGGAGGGCCCATAATGTCGGGGTCCCTCCATCACAAGCCGTGTCCCACTCTCCATCTCTCTCTCTCTCTTTTATTTTATTTTATTTTATTTTATTTTATTATATGTTATTGCAATGGGAGGGTGTGGCCACTTGAATGGATCCCCCTTGACATATTTATTTTTATTCAAGTGGGGCCCACCTTGGCCGTTACTCCCATGCCACCCATCAGTGGCGAGTCCACTTCATCGGGGCCCACATACAAAAACAAAAAAATAAATTTTTATGCAACGTCCAGCGTCTGGACGCTGGACGTTATTTATTTGGAAAGAAGAAAATGGAAGAAAAGAGGGTTTTTGGGTGTTCCCTTGCATAGGCCCCACCATGATGTATTTGAGTAATCCAAGCCGTCCATCCTCTTACCTACGGTGTTTTATCCGTTGGGTAGAAGTTTGGGGTTGATTGGAAGATCTGGTGGACCATAATATCAAAGAATGCATCACTACCATTCAAGATTATTATTTTGTTTTATTTCACTGTCTGAGCATCAAAAAAATTCAAACTCTGGACTCATTTGGACGGTCTCGGGCCACTGATCACAATGGCCGGGGCGGATTTCGTTTTGACGGGCCCCACGTGCGAAAAACCCCGAAAAAAACGGGTTTTCCTTTTTCTTGGTAACAAGCAATGGCAGAGGCTTGCCTCTGCCTCTGACTTCTGAAGCAGCGCTGCACGCTGCCGCGTGCAGCCGCGCGGGTGACGGGCGGGCGTCCAGCGTGGGACCCACGGCTCTAGCCGTGGGCCCCACAGTAATGTTTATCTGTCATCTAACCTGTTCACAAGGCGGGTCCCAGGACCAGGTGGGCCCCCTCCAAGAATGGGACAGATCCAAAACTCAGGTGGCCCACACCAAGTGAATCAATGTAATTGAATTTTTGCCATTAAAAATCTTCCTGGGGCCCACTGAAGTTTCGAATCAGGATGAAATTTATGTCATCCCTTCATCCAGGTCCGAGTGACCTTATGAATGGGTTGGATGGCAAATAGATATTACTGTGTGGGCCCCACATGGGACCCACAATGATGTGCATTCTAAAGTCCACCGTCCAGTGGACGGTGGCACCCATCTGATGCGTGTGCTGCCTCCACCGTCCACGGACGGTGGGGCCCTGTGTGAGGTATGTGTTATATCCGCACTGTCCATTGGACAGTGGGACCCACCTTGATGCATGTGATGCATCCGGACCGTCCATCTACTTTAACATATAAGGCCTATGGGTTAAGCTCTTTTGGACTGTAAAAAGGACTATGGGTTAGGCCCATTTAAATTAGAAAATGCTTATGGGCTAGGCCCATTTGATTCATGTAAGGCCCAAGAACTTGGGCCCACTTGATATGTAAAGCCTGTGGGCTTAACTTGATATTCAAGGCCTATGGTTTTAGGCCCAATGGATATGATCTAAGGCCAGGTGACTAGGCCATTTGATGTACTTCTAGCCCATAAAATTGGACCTATTTGTTATATTGTAAGACCCATGGGACTACACCCATTTGATTAAGAAAGGGTCCATGGGATTATGCCCACTTGGATATGCATGCAAGCTCATGGACTAGGCCCATTAGAATTGTTTAAAGCCTAGGAATTTAGGCCCATTCGACTCATATAAGGCCTCTGGGTTGAGGCCCAGTTGATATACATTTGGGGGCCCAATTGTGTGGCCCATTTGTTACATATTAGACTCATGTGACTAGGTCCAACTGATGTAATCCAAGGCCCACGGGCTTTGACCCATTGCAATGCACTTAAAACCCATTGGTGTGGCCCATTTATATGGCCCATCTGATGAATAAAAGGTCCATAAGATATGGCCCATTTGACATATATGTAAGACCCAATGGGAGGAACCTAAGGTCCATTGCAATGTGTAAACCCAATACCGATTATGTAGCGGTGTTTTAAGAAGATTGTGCCTGGGAAGTAATGCTGGTTTGATGTCCACATTGCGAGTGTAATGCTGGTTGGATGTCCACATTACGACTCTCCTTAGGGCCCATTACTGGACCATGTTTATCGTATTTAGGCCGTTCAGGCTCACCTGCATGGTAAGATAATGCATTTTATTATAACATGTTTAGTATAGTTTCATGACCCATGATCATACGCATCATATGCATGCTTGATATGAGGATTGACTGATCATGGCATATGCCTTCGGGCAGGTTGTTTATGGGCTCCCGGTTAGGCGGTGTTGCCCTACATGAGCGCACGGTATGCGCAGGATTGGTTGCATGACTGGATAGCGTGATTCATGCATTCCGCATTTGTGTGATATGGTTGTTGTACGCCCTAGCGACATCAGGGCTGTAGCCTCCACAGACGCATCGTGGTTGGCAGGATTGGATACCGGAAATCTTGTTCTACATGGGGTACTATAGATATCCCTGGGTGAAAGTCCCTAAACCCTTATGGTACCAAGAGGTTGCTCCAACGTCTAGACCGAGTGGGTAGATGAGCGTTGAGTGCCGATTACCAGACGGTTACGCTCTCCACTGTGTCGTGGTCGGTTGGAAGGGGGTACGGCCTTACCCGCCCGAGTGTAGGGGGCAATGCTAGGCTGAGTCTGACCAGCTCGAGGAATGGGTCCGCTATCGACGAGTCGCGCCCGATATTGGCAGACGGATAGTGAGGTCTCTTCCACTTACCTTATTGCGCGCGATGTGGCGGCAATCTGGTTTAGAGTGTACTAGACCCCGGTGATATTCCATACTCTGAACTGTACTGATATGTGAACATTGATGAGTATCTGTATGCTTGAGTTGCATTGTACATTGCATGGCCTTGGGATGGCCGATACCATTCATGTCTTGTATTGCATAGCCTTGGTACGGCTCATGACGTTTTGGTTCCATCTGCATATTCCGCATTACTCTGACATTGCATTCATATTACTACCTTGTGCACACACTTTCACCACCCTCTAAGCTTTCTGTAAGCTTATGCACGACCGTTGCGTGCAGGTGACGTTGGACTGCAGCAGCGTTGAGGCAGGAGCGCGTTGCTGATCATTTTGGAGTTTTCTGTTATTTACCATTGTATTTCCCTTTATGCTCATTGTACTTGTAAAATTTTTGATCATAGTGGAAATGTAATGGAGTGCTTGGTTGTTGTTTGTGGGTTATGCCTTTGGTTATGCTTATTACGTATCAGACTGATGTTAAAAATCCTCCTCGTAGCATCCCAGGATCGGAACCTGACAAATGGGAGCTAGGAGCCGAGAATGGGGTTCTACGGAGGCTGTCGGCGCCGGATTCGGCGATCGGGAATTTTGTGAGCCCGGTTTCTGAGTTTGGGGCGTGACATAGCGGGACAGATTGATGTGGGATTCGTAGGTAACTCTTTCACCTGGAGTAACAATCATGTTAGTAGTACTCAGACCGGGGCAAGGCTTGATAGAATTCTCTGCAATGACAACTGGATGCGGGCTTTCCTCGGATTCCTAGTCAAGAACCTTCCTAGGGTCAATTCGGATCACGCTACGTTGTTATTGTCCTTCCGCAAGGCTACCCCTTCCGTCCCTAGACCTTTTCGTTTCCTACGGATGTGGCTTCTTTGCAAATCTTTCCCTAAGGCCCTGTTTGGTCAAATGGCTTTGAGTGTAATGAGGCATATAGAATTACCATGTCAGGTGCATTTAATCCCGTCAGTGGATGGTCGGGTGTAGACGCCAATTCCATACCCAACAACTATTCTGTTGGGGTGTTGTGGTATTGTAACCATCCCACCAACTAATGCTGTTTGGGTAACCCAGGAATTGCTTCCAGAAACCATTAATACCACTATTATGATTGTTGTCCCGATCTGACGGAGATGAGGAATCGAGAAGTTCATAGGTGCGAGGTTTTGACGGTGGGATTTCTTCAGCGTCGGAGCTATTGCTGTCGTTGAGGATCGGAGTGTAGTGAGAAGTACTAGGGCCCGGGATGGAGGAAATGGACGGGGTGAAGCTAGAGTTGGAGAGCCATTGAGGGCCGTGGGATGAGGTGGTTTGGGAATCGGACGGACCAGATGAGAGGGGGAAGATAGGGAATATTGAGGGTTTTTGCTGCTCTCATGCTTCTTCTTCCTCTATCATCGTCTTGTTTTCTACTTCCTCCATTTTCAGTGCTGCTATTGGAATGAAAATGGAGAAAATAATCGAGTTGCTACTAAAAAGTGAGACGTGTGGGTCGAGGCACGCTCATGTGAGATCTGGACCGTCTGCTAAGCGGTGTTTATTTACTATAACCATTGAAATTTTCTTGATTTTATCTTGCAGAAACCTCACACCAGAGAGCAGGCGACGATTCTAAGGAGGGATTTCGCAATCCCTCCACATCTCATCTGAATCCGTCAGAAGATGAAAGACCTCCCATATACATCGCCACCCAAACAGGCAGAGTGATAGGATAGGAGGGACTTTATAATCTTATCCCTCCAAATCCCTTGTATTCCACCCAAAGCCATTTGCCCAAACAGGGCCTAAGATTGTCGCTGATGCGTGGGATTTGGACCTCTCTCCGCAGCCGATGGTGAATCTCTTATTGAAGTTAAAGAAGGTTAGAGTGCAACTAAAAGTTTGGAATAGAGATGCGTTCAGTAATGTTTTTTCAGAATGTTGTGAAAGTGGAGTAGGAGCTTGCTCTATTGGAATCTGTTGCCCAAAGGGACTCTACAGTCTCGACAGCTGCCATAGTAGCAGCAAAGCTTAAGCTCTCCAAGATGGAGCTGGTAGAAGAGATATTTTGGAAACAAAAATCTAGAATTTCCTAGCTCAAGGAAGGAGATAGAAACACAAAAAAATAATAATTCATCTTTCGGCGACTAAGAGGACGCGCAGGTTGGGGATTCATGAGATACAGCGGGAGGATGACAACATTATCTCTGATCAGGCGTCTATTCAGCTTGAGGCAGTGAAGTTTTTGAAGGAGCTTCTCTCAGCAGACGCCCCCCCCCCCCTCATCTCCGTCGTCGGTTGAGTTGCTGTCCCACATACCTTCTTTGGTTTCCGTTGAAGATAATGCATTACTTTGTCGCAGCCCCGATTTGGAAGAAGTTTGGGCGGCTGTCCATAAAATGCCCAAGACGGGCCCCCTGGTCCAGATGGGCTGTCAGCAGCATTCTTCGCTACCTGTAGGTCCATTATTGGGAGAGACATCCATGCGGTGACAACAAATTTTTTTGCTCGGGGTGTGCTACCCAGGGCTTTCACCACTACTCTGCTTTGTCTAGTGCCAAAGAAACAGGGTGCCAAAGCCTTTTCTAGCTTCAGACCGATCAACTTGTGTAATGTTATTTATAAGATCTTTGCCAGCATCTTAGCTGCCAGGCTGGCGAGCCTCCTTCCAAAGTTGATCTCCTTGGAACAAGGGGCTTTTGTCAAAGGCCGCTTCATTGCCGAGAACATAGTGTTGAGCCAAGAGGTGTACAGAGATGTTGATAGGAAGGTTCGTGGGGGTAATATAGTTGTCAAGCTTGACATGAAAAAAGCTTACGATAGGGTTAATTGAAATTTTTTGAAGCAGGTCTTGAAGTTTGGTTTCAACTTGGATTGGGTCACATTGGTTGAGGCTTGTTGGAACAACAATTGGTTCTCGATTTTAGTTAATGGGGCTAGCTGCGGTTTCTTCAAGTCGACTCGCAGCCTCCATCAAGGAGACCCTCTTTCCCCCAGACTTTTCATCATTTCTTCAGAAGTTCTCAGCAGAGGCCTATCCCATCTCGCTGTCAGTGGCTTATGCAATCCGTTCAAGGATAAGAGAGGATTCAAACAAATATCCCATCTTCTATATGCCGATGATATAGTTCTTTTTCTCAATGGAGAGAAGAATTCTCTCTTGCAGGTGAAGGCCCTCATCTCGAACTACCAAGCTATTTCAGGCCAAAAGATCAATTTTAGGAAGAGCGCCTTTTACTGTTCGACGAAGCTTCCACCCTCCAGAATCAGATGCATTGTGGAGATCTTGGGGATTAGTAGAGCTTCGGGAACCTTCTCTTACTTGGGAGTTCCGATGATCAATGGAAGAAGTAGATGCAGTTCCTTTTCCTCGCTAGTTGATAAGCTGGCGGTGAAGATTAGTGGTTGGAGAGCCCGAATTATTTCGCAGGCTGCCCGTCTTGCCTTGATTTCCTATGTGCTTAGCGGGATCCCGATTCACACGCTAGCAGCCATGTCGGTCCCAAAGAGAGTCTTGGGAGATATTGAGAAATTGTTCACAAATTTTTTTTGGGGGTGCAAAGATGGGAAACTCATGCTTCATTTTAAGAAGTGGAGTTTTATCGCTAGACCCAAGAAGGAAGGGGGTCTCGGCATCAGGAGGATGAAAGAGGTCATGCACACTCTCCATCAGAAGCTAGCATGGGGTATTAGGAATGAGGGGAACAGAAGCCTTTGGGGTGGTTTCGTGCAATCGAAATACCTGCCGGTACCATCTAGCGGCCACTCTTCCAGCAGGTCTAGTCAGTCCTCTCCTTTCTGGAAGTCGTTGCCGCGTCTTTTCCCCATTTTGGACAACCATGCCCAACTATTAATTGGACTTGGGTCCTGCAGCATGTGGTGCAACAACTGGTCTATCTTAGGGCCACTAACCTCCTTACATTCCATCCACATCCCAGAGACTTCGGTAGATATAAGTGTTGCAAAGTTCCTGGATTTTAACAGGTTGAAGCTAGTCACCCCTGACCTGCTGCCAGGATGGTTACGAGATGTTATTGTCCAAGGAGGCTTTTGCGCCACTGACGGTGAAGACAGACTCGTCTGGCCGTTAGAGCCTGTGGGAAATTTCTCAGTAAAATCAGTTTGGAACATCATCCGTGAGACAGATACGGTCCTCCCTTAGTCAAATTTTTTCTGACATTTGAAAATTCCCCCTAAGTTATCTCTTCTGGTTTGGAAACTCCAGAGCCGATCCCTTCCTGTCGACGTTCTCATTTAGCAGAAGGGGGTCCATTTGGCTTCCAAATGTATTTGCATCCAGATGATCATCTGTTTGACCCTCGCCTTGAATCCCCCAACCATCTTTTCTTGGAGAGCGCAATGGCTTCTCGCCTCTGGAATTAGGTTACGGCCCTCTTTGGGGTATCATTGTACCGACACTGGTCCATTCATGATAGACTGAACTGGTGGTGGTTTCGTCCCCTCCCTCGGTCTATCAGCAGTAGAAGATTTCGGCTAACTCCATTGTTCATTTTATTGGAGGTTTGGAAAGTGAGAAATGCGGCTAGGTTTGACAATAAGTTACCTTCTGATTCTATTCTGCTTTCGAGGGGGAAGTGGTGGCTGCACACCATATTCCTAGGCTTCTACAGATATATGCATCCTTCGACCCAGGCTAGGCTTGTGACATCGTCTCCTCCTAGATCTCCTATGCCCGATCGCGTGTTTTCGATAGTCAGATGGAATAGGCCCAAAGAGGGCTTCCTCAAGCTTAACATTGATGGTTCGGCTATGTCCAACCCTTGCCTGGCTGGTAGTGGTGGTGGAATCTGTTGCGATCACCAGGACAATATGATCTTTGCCTTCGCCATCGGGTATGGTAACGCTTCTAATAATTTAGCAGAATTAAGGGTTGTCCATGATGGTATATCTCTGTGTGGAAAGAGGCCTTTTGAATGTTGTGCTGGAGTCTGACTTTGCCTGGGTCGTTTGGTGTCTTCAGATGAATTGTGCCCCGTCCTGGAAGTAGGCGTATTCACTTTCCAGAATTGGTTCTCTCTTGCGTAGGGGCTCCTTCCGTATAGCTCATGTCTTCCGGGAAGCTAAGAGTCCTGCTGACAGCTTGGCGAAGCTTGGCAGCAAGTAGCAGATCGACTGCCGATATGTGAGCCTTTCATCATTGCCCCGGGTCATAAGGGGGCAGATTCTCCTAGACAAAGCGGGCCTTGGGTCCATTAGAGAACATGCGCCCCAACCTCCATTTTAGTCCTTCTTCCCAGTTCCTCTTTTTTGTTTTTTCGTTGGGTTTGCTAGCTGTGGTTTGCAGGGTGTTAGGATACCTTGTTGTATAACATATGATAGACGGGGCAGGAAATTTTTCCTTCTTTCCCTCCCGAAGTTCCTATGTTATAATTGACCGATATTAACGACAGCTCCTTTTTGAAAAAAAAAAAAACTATTTGCATTGAAACCACACACACATGAAAGAAAACATTGTGTGTGTGTGTGTGTGTGTGTGTGTGTGTGAGAGAGAGAGAGAGAGAGAGAGAGAGAGAGAGAGAGAGAGAGAGAGTCAAATTGAAAATGGTCATTGCATTCAATCTAAAAACAACCTTTCGTAAAACTCATAGTAATAAAGGCCACTGTCATCATAAGCCTTTCCCAAGTCCTTTGTGATTCTAATATTGTGGTTTTCCTCAACAAGTTACTCAAGGAAATCATGCTTCCCCTAGTTGTTGGCTTTCCTGTTGTTGAACACTTGCTGGGTGCCAAAACCTTACCCGAAAGACATTGAATTGTGCATAAAAACTCATTAATTTTGGAGTTTGCTTATTTATCGATGACTTTTTCATTGTTCTCGCTTCATTTACCAACAACCCATCTATCTCGACATACCAATCTCGACGCAAGGTATTTAATAACTCATAGTAATAAAGGCCACTGTCATCATAAGCCTTTCCCAAGTCCTTTGTGATTCCAATATTGTGGTTTTCCTCAACAAGTTACTCAAGGAAATCATGCTTCCCCTAGTTGTTGGCTTTCCTGTTGTTGAACACTTGCTGGGTGCCAAAACCTTACCCGAAAGACATTGAATTGTGCATAAAAACTCATTAATTTTGGAGTTTGCTTATTTATCGATGACTTTTTCATTGTTCTCGCTTCATTTACCAACAACCCATCTATCTCGACATACCAATCTCGACGCAAGGTATTTAATAACAATAACAACCAATGTAACAGCCGAAATTTTAAAAATAAAACATAAAAAATAAAATAAAATAGAGTAAAAAATACAAGAAAAAATCACTAAAATGAGATAAGGTTTCAACTGTGTAATTTTTTCTAGTTTTGAACATGCTTATGATGGTGTGATAAGCCATTCTTTTCTAAGAATACTATCTCAAAATGCCTGATGATATTATTAACCTAAGTGGCTTAAACTGACTTCAAAACTCCCATATAATATTATAAATATCTAACATCAATGATTCAATGTAAATTTGAGAAAAAAAAGAGAGTCAAAAACTAAATTCAAATGAACGGTGTCAGGCCGATTTGGATACATACTCGAATGCCCCCAAGAAGGTTTGAAATTTATGCAATACATGAGTTTTGAGGAAGAATTCCATCAACGCATATCCCTAACAATTGATAACATTTTCCAAAATTTTTTAAGAAAAAGAATTAATATTAAATTTGGGAAACATTAACTTGAAATTAGATATGGACAAAGCTTATGACAGGGTAAACTGGGACTTTTTGAAGCAGGTTCTGAATCGGTTTGGTTTCAGCAGGTGTTGGATAGAGATGGTAGAAAAATGTTGGGTGAATAGTTAGTTTTTCATTTTTATAAATAGAGAGATAACAGGTTTTTTCAAATCGTCAAGAGCTCTTAGGTAGGGAGAACTAATTTCTCCAAGCTTGTTTATTCTTTCAGCTGAGGCTCTTAGTAGAGGGCTCAAAAGCCTGTTCAATAGTCAGATTTGCTGGCCATTTGCCGTGTCCAGAGGATGCCCATTGATCTCACATCTACTATATGTTGACGATACGTTAATTTTCCCAAATGGGAGCAAATCCGCGCTGCTTCAGCTGAAGAAATTCCTCAACTCCTTCCAAGCATCCTCGCGCCAAAGTATAAATCTCAGGAAAAGTTCCTTCTTCTGTTCAAAAAAGCTTCCCGGTGCAAGAATTAGAACGACTGAGGCTATCCTCGATTTCGGTAATTCGTCATTTGCACTAACTTATCTGGGAGTCCCATTGGCAGACGGAAGAATCAAAGTAAGTTCATTTAAGCCGTTGGTAAATAGATTTGTGGGTTGGAAAGCATGTATTTTATCCCAGGCAAGGAGAGTGGTTCTGGTGAAGAACTTCCTATCAGGTATTCCAATTCACACTATGGCGGTGGTCCATATTCCTTCTCAGGTGCTGAAATTAATAGAGAGGCATATGGCGATTTTTTTTTTTGGGGCTGGTCAGAAGGAAAAATTAAGTGTCATTGGAAAAATTGGCACTTGCTAGCAACACCAAAAACCGAGAGGGGCATTGGTCTTAGAAAACTTGCAGACATTATGAAAGCTTTTTGAATTAAAATGGCATGGTCAATCAAATTTGGACAGGAGGATAATGTATGAAAATCTTACATGGTGGCCAAGTATCATCAGGATTTGTCGCCAGGGGTAATAGATCGAATAAGGCGGATGTCTTCTCCTTTGTGGAAGAGAATCAGGGAACTCATTCCTCCGGTGGAATCCCGAATTCAATGGCATAGGGACCAGAAACTGCAATTTTTGGCAGATGAATTGGATAGGCTTAGGACCTCTTACACAGTTGGCTGAAGTAGAGGTGCCAGAAGGCTTGTAGGATATCCAGGTGCGTCAGGCCATCTGCCCTAGTGGTCCTCTCCCCTCGTCAGCAGTGTTCCTTATTCTTCCTTGGAGAGTAATTGAGCATATATTTAAGGTAGGGTATTGTACCTCTGAGGGTGCTAACACCCCTTTCTAGCCATTCATGTCTTTTGGGAAATGCTCAGTTTAATCAGCGTGGTCTCTGAGCAGGGACCCAGCGCCAAGTCGGAGCTGGACTAGGTGGGTTTGACATGCTACTCTGCCACCAAAAATCTCCCTTCTTGTCTGGAAGGTTCTCCAAAATGCCGTCCCGTTTGACAGTGCGGTGCAATCCAGAGGTGTACAGATTGCCTCCAGGTGTGTTTATTGTTCCAGTCATGATTCCCATCCCCACGACATTGAGACTCTGCTTCATCTGTTTGTCAACAGTTACATGGCGCAGACTGTGTGGCGAACAATGGGAAGACGGTTAGGAATTAACGTTATAGCAGCATTATCGGTTGAAGCCTAGCTTTTTCAATGATGGGTGGCGGTCTCTTCTAAGCGAAACAAATCGGTATGTCAAATGCTTATTCCATGCATCGTAATTTGGGAAATCTGGAAAGTTTGAAATGGTGCGGTCTATGATGGGGTGTAGGTTTCCTCGGATCGAGTTCTGGCTAAAATGAGGTGGTAGGACGCTCTTCTCTCCAGCCCTCACATTGACAGTGGCGCGCCTAGACCAGGGCGAACTGATAATTCAAGGATAAATGTTGTCTCACCTCCTGTCTCACGAGCAATCGGTCATGCAGTTTTGATTAGATGGGAGTGGCCATCGCCAGGATGGGTGAAAATCAATATAGATGGCTCGTCTAGAGGCAATCCGGGTAGTGCAGGTGGTGGTGGAATATGCAGAGGGGAGGCAGGCAATTTTCTTTTCAATTTTTTTGCAGGTTATGGGGTTGGCACTAACACAGTTGCAAAATTGCGTGCAGTGCATGACGGACTTACTCTCGGAATTCACAGGGGTTACAGCCAAATTATTTTAGAATTTGAATCAAATTTGGTGGTTGATTTGCTCAATGGCGAAGCAACGTCGGGTTGGAAATGGAAGATGTGGTTACATAGGATTCATCAGTTGCAACGAAGAGTCCGAATCAGATTTGTGCATGTTATGCGGGAAGGGAACACGCCAGCAGATTTTATGGCCAGGTTAGGGAGTGTTTCTCAATCTTATGCTTGGTTCGAACATTAGGTGGAGCTTCCTCAGCAGGTTAGAGGCTCTATCTTTCTTGAGAAGGTTGGATTAGGTTCTATTAGGATAATCTGATCCCCTTGCAGATATCTTTTTGTAAGTAATTCGTGCTTTTCATGGATGGCCCCCTATTTTATGTAAAGGGGTACCTCAGATGTATAGGTGATGATTTTTTTGAAATGAAAAAAAGTCTTTTGAAAAAATAAATAAATTTGGATGAATAGTGATGGGCTAATTTTGGACCCACTTGAATGCCCTGAAAATGGGCCATTATTCATGCAATCCAAAGGATTCATCACACTATTGAAAATTCTTAAGCATTTGACATCATTCACCTAAAAAAAAGTTGGAAAATGAATTTTTAAAAATCCCACTATTTAACCATTAAAAGACCTGAATTTTTTTTAAAAAAATTTTATTTTATAAAAGAAGAAAAAAAAAAGACAAAACAAAGAAATGAAATGAAAACACAAATTTAGTGCCTGCATGTATACATCTAAACTTTGTACATGTATTTGAGCAATCATCAATCCAAGTATTTTACAAAATACTAGATAAGGTGGGGCTGGGGCGATCAGAGGGGTTTAGAGTAGTTTTGGTGTCGGTTAATGTTTGCTTGGCCGGTTCTTTGGTTTTCCTTTTGTGATATGATAGGCTTCCCCATGTCCTTTTTCTCCTGGAGATGCCCGAAATCAGGCCTTCTGTAATTACCTTTTCACATCAAAGAATCCGCACTAAAAAAAAAAAATACAAAATAAATGAAAATTGCTGAAAATTGTATAAAACTTGGCCCACAAATCTAGAAAGATTTGGTAGATTTGGTAATATATTGCTGAAATTTTCCTTCATCTTTTTTCCCGAATTCAACACTGGATCAATCTTGTATATCCATCTTTACAAAATGCACAAATCCATTCCAAAAAGAAGGAAAATATGGGGAGAAATAAAAAAAAAAAACAGGGACTTATATGCATAACAACCTTGAGCCATTAGGCATGGCCATAACAATCATTTTGGGCACATAATGGCCAATACTGTCCATCCCATTACTGCCCTAAATTGCGTAACAGCCTATGTGGTTACCGTTATGTAACATATGCTACATAACCATTTTTATGCACTTTGACCCTGATGGTCTACATCATTTTTTGAATCATGTAGTCTTATATAGTAAAGAGAATTCTAGAATAGTCTAGACCATGATATAGTGGTGTACAGATCTCTAGGAGGTTTCGGTTTCTCAATTGAATTTTGGTAGCAATGAGAAATGTCAAAAAGTCTAGAAAGATTCTAAAGGATTTTTTACCAATTGAATTTTGGTAGCAATGCTGCACAGCACCATCGTACTCATTAATGTCTGGCTGTAAAGATTTCGTAAATTTATGTATATGGGAGTCTTCTTCATTTAGGATTCACTCAGTTGTCATCTTCCCTCTTTAGTGAAATGCAATCCTTTTCCCATGCACTCTCTTATATTCTCTTCCATATCACACTAAGCCATTGCGTTTACTTGGGGGTGTAAGTGGGGGTTGAGTTGACTTGAATAGTGAAGAGGACGTGGACTACCTAATGTTGATGGATCGGTAGATTTACTTACCGAGCAGTTTTGGTATGGATTAAAGTGTGGGAAAAGGCTCAAATGTCTTGCAAACCGGTAAACCCATTAATGGACGATGCATTATGGTACTCATGGTATACTTTTGGGTCCACAAAAGTGTTTTTGTTGGTATTTTCCTTTAGTTATGAGTTTTTCTTTATTTTTGGATGAATTTTAGTGTATTTACCTTTGTTTGTCACAGTTTATTTCGCTTTCCTTAAGTTAAAGCTCGACTTGGAGAAGGCATATGACAGTGTCCACCGAAAATTCCTCCAAGCAGTATTACAAAAATTTGGGTTTGGTGAGCAGTGGATCTCGCTTGTGGAAATATGTTGGGCTAATAATTGGTTCTCAATTTTGATTAATGGAGAAGCATGTGGAATTTTCAAGTCTTCTTGTGGCCTTCGCCAAGGTGACTTGATCTCCCCATCCTTGTTCATCATGGTTGTTAAGGCCTTCAGCAGAGGGTTTAGGTAGCTTGTGGAGACTGGTGCTTGCAGGCCATTTAGCCTTTGATGAGGCTACCCGCTCGTAACACACTTACTCTATGCAGATGACACAGTGATATTTACCAATGGTTCGACTAGTTTGCCAAATGTAGTCACAAACTTCTTGTAAAGTTATAAGGCCGCCTCGAGTCTGAAGGTAAGCAAATAGAAGAGTATAATCTACACTACCTCTTACCAGCCGGTGGTTAGAATTCGCACTATGGAGAAAGTGTTGGGAATCCCCCATTCTTACTCGACTCTACACTATATTGGAGTTCCAATTTTCAGAGGGAGGGCTATGAGCGTCTCTTTCATGCTACTTGTGGATAAGATTAAGAATCAAGAGTCCGGTTGGAAGGGAAGACGGGTTGGCCATGTGGGCAAACTGGTGTTACTCAACCATATTCTTACAAGTATCACAGTGAATACCTTAGCGGTGGCTGATGTTCCTTCAAGTATGCTGCATTTTTGTACAAGATCCTCAAAAAAATTTTCTGGGTCTGGTAGGATGGGAGGAGGAAATGCAATTGGACCTACTGGCATCGGGTTTCTAAGCCAAGGTCCAAAGGGGGCTTAATAGTGAGACCGCTCAAGGACATCATAAAGATCTTCAGCATCAAATTAGATTGGGTGGTTAGATACGGTTCCAGTAAAAGTGTCTAGGCATCATTCATGCATCTAAAATACAACAGAGACATGACTTCTCCTGGCACTATGCATCCAAGCCCTTTCTTCTCGCCTTTCTAGAGCAGAATTAGAAAATTCTTCCCGCTGATTGACGTGAATTCTCGCTGCCAAATTGGTGAAGGGAGAGGTGATTTCTAGAGTATGGACTAGATAAGGTTGGGTCCTATGTTGGCCTAGAGGTTTCAAAATACTCTAGATAGTGTGATCAACATCATGATGAAAGATGTGATCGGCCTAGATGGAGTGTTAAAGGAAGCCCAACTCGAGTCGTTTCTTTTGCAGGTGGTGATTGAACATATAAGGGAGGAGGGGTTATACACCGCAATGGGGGAAGATAGAAGGATATGGATTGGCTCATCGACAGGAAAATTCATGGTCAGTTCTGCTTGGATAAGATTTGTAGAACTCCATGAGAAAGAAAAGAGTGCGCTAACTGGGTTTGGTACAACAAGCTGCCATCGAAGATCGGATTACTTACTTGGAAAGTGCTTCATCATTGTCCCGGTTGATCAAAGGGTGCAATCAAGGGGAATTCATATGGCTTCAAAATGTTGTTACTGTGGCCCAACTTTGGGCTCTACTTTTGATGAAGAAACATTGTGTAAGTGCTATTATATTAAGCACACATAGATTGTCAAATTTCGTAAGACAAAAGCGCTTCAAGGTAGAAAGAATCACAACTACTTTACATGCCTAAAGATTAGCTCAAAATTGACTTATGATCAAGTCAAGATCAGCACATCTTCTTAAAGAATTCGTCGCCCATATTCAAGACAAAGTCGAGTCAAAGTTCAAGACAAGCTGACTTAGATATTTGCTAAAACACAGGTGGTATAACCCTAGAAAGACCTTAGGAATATGTGCATTCAAAATTTCGTTATATTGGGTTTTTATATGTAATTTTGCCCTGGAATTCGGCTAGCCTATCTTGTGGTTCAGCCAGCCTAACTCCTTAGCAAGTCCAACTTTAAGCTCGAGCAAAATAACCAATTCTGTTCTAAATTCAGATAGCCTAAGTTTTGGTTCGGCTAACCTAAGCTTAAAATTCGGCTAGTCTGAGAAAGTTTGGGTGAAATTCCAGCAACACAAATCTTTGGATTTTGCAGGAATTCAGCCAGCTGAGTGGCAAATTCAGCCGATGGTAGATGGCCCAATCACTAATACAGCTGCGGAAGCTCAGGCGATGGTAGATGGCCTGAAGATATGTAAAGACATGGGGCTCTCCAATATCATAGTCGAAACAAATTCTAGAACCATCCATGATGTGGTGTCCAATCCTCTCACTTCGGACACCTGGAACATTTGGTACCAAGTAGGTTTTGTTCAAGGTCTCTCGCAGTCTCTCAATCTCCGCTTCTCTCACACATTTCGTGAAGGCAACTCCGTAGCGGATGGCTTGGCCAGGATTGCTAGTGATGGGAGGCCCAACTCCTTCTTTCTCTCTCGTGCCCTACTCCCTCGTTCGGTCAGAGGCGCCATGACTCTGGATAAGGCGGGCTTGGGTCAAATCAGAAAATCTACTCCTAAGATCAAGATGGGTGTCAGCTAGGCCCTTGCCGGCTGGCTTGAGCTAACTGCTGCTCTCCCTCCAGCTTACTGGTCCTGCTCTCTTCGATGCTTTGGCTTTTCTTCATTTGTCGCTCCAGCTCTCCCAGTTGCTGCCTTGCCTTCCCTTGGCTGTCTTTTTTGCTGTCTTCTATTTGCCTTGTATAGATCTCATATGATAGGTTGGGTCCAACCCCCTTTTTGTAAGGCCCAGCCCGAAAGGCTGTAATTTCCTGTTCATCTATATACTGGTGGTGGCATAAAAAATAATAATAATAATAATAAAAGAGTGGCAAATTCAGCCAGCCAAATTGTGATGTTTGGCCAACCGAATTTCAGATAAATCTTATCTCGTGCAATCTGAGAGTTGTTGCACTGAATCCGGTGAACTTCAGCCAGCTGAATCCAATAATAGGCAAGCCGAAGATTGAATCTCTTTGCCTATAAATTGAAGTTCTCTCATTCCAAATTACAACAAAAATTAATATAATCCTTTTGCAAAAGAGAGAACCTCAAGTCCTCAGCAAAGCTATTAGTGTGGTATTTATAAAATTAAAAGATGAATTTAAAAGAATTATTTCATACGATACAACTAAACAAGCATGAGATATTTATGAAATGACACATGAAGGAACTATTGTTGCTAAAAAAAAATCTAAAATCCAAATCCTAATAACCAAATTTTCAAAAAATCATATGGAAGAAAATGAGTCTTTTTTGGACATCGCTAGCTCTCATTTTTTTTTGGTATTAGAAAAGTGAAAGAAGTACAAATATAAAAGCCTTAAATGCAATAACTTATGCTCTATCGCCAAATGAGAATTCAAAAGAATCATTTCGTACGATACAACTAAACAAGCTTGGGATATTCTTAAAATGACACATGACGGAACAACTATTGCTAAAAAATCTAAAATCCAAATCCCCACAACCAAATTTGAGGAAATTCGTATGGAAGTAAATGAGTCTTTTATGGACTTCTATATGAAACTGAATGATATAGTAAATTCCATGTGGAATCTTGGAGATAAAATTCGTATTTACTTCAATTATTGTAATCTTTATATATTCCGCATTCTACATGTATTGCTCATGTATATTAGTTATAAAGTGACATCCTATAAGTAAAAAAGTCAGTAGGTTCCCCTTTTACACTAGCACAAATGGTCTTAAAAACATCCATTATAATCATATTTATCTTTTATTGCTTCTCACCTAAGAGATCATCTCCAAATTCATCAACAGTTGAAGTACAAAAGTCGAATAAAGATTTTAAAAAAAAAATAATCAAAAATTGGTCAATTACTAGCTATTAGTCACATTAATGTTTGATCAAGAATTGATGGCGAGGAGCAACACAAAGGGAGTCATTGAGAGAAGACTAGACTGAAATGGACATTCTGATCCTCACCATAACCAACCAGAGTTTTTCAACTCACTCGAATGAGTCCTTGTGTCAAAATCCAATCCAATCAAGGACGTGTGTTAGGATGTTTGATCAAGAATCTGACAAATCTCGAGTTGACTTGTTTAGTTTTTAAACCTTGATATTAATGATGCTTTCTCTCTCTTTCCACCATTAATGGTCCTCTCAACAACCCTTCACCTTCTTCTTGCAGCACTATGGTTAAGGTTAGGATTTTCACCACTTCTACTTATCATCGAGGTGCCACTAACTCTTGTGAGAATATCCATGGCTTAGATGCAAACAACATGTGCACAAGATCCCATCTACAATTTACATAGGACACTCTATACTAACTTGCAAGTCAACTTGGCCAAGTTGCCAATCCACTCAACTCCCCAAGATTTCAAGATTCCAACAATTCCAATGTTTTAAATACTGCTCAAGATACTAGGAAATTTTTAATTTGAGAAATATACAGGAATGGTCTAATAGTCTTATTGCATGGGAAAATTCCCTTACATTCAAGCATTGGGGGCCTACCGTGTGTGAGTGACAACTAAATTATGCATCAAAAATACCCTTTCATGTTGGTCAAGAAGCTCAAAAATCAACATTCAAAAACTCAAGTGGGCCACACTACAAGGAATAATGTAGAAGAGTGCATAAACCTCTACACATCGTTAAAAGTATCGATATCACTACAAGTTTTGTTTGTCGGAGTTTTGGAAACAATATCGATATTGTTGATAATAATGTCGATAACTAGAAATGCGGAGAAACATTGGGCAAACATGGGGAAATCGGTGGAACTTTTCGGTGAAACTTAAGAGCATGCTAAAATACACATGTGTATATTTAAGAATAAAAAATTTAATGGGGAACTTTGAGACGCTAATGATGGTTGCCCCTTCATCCTATTTTGCCTCTTCTGTGCAGTTCCCATCCTTTTCCTTGTCAGTTAGGCTTTTTCTCTAATCCAATTTTTGTTTATGGTATATGGTAGGTGAGACAACCTCTCTTTTTTTTTTTGTTGGGCCCATCTGAAGTCTGTAATTTTTTTGTCCAGTGAAATACATTCTCTCTTTCAAAAAAAAAAAAAAAAAAAAAAGAACAAAAAATTTGGCAAAATAAATCTCCATTTAATGGGGGCCTAAAAGCATGTATTATCATAAGAAATCAGTCCAACCAGACAAACACCCATCAATATTTCAGAATATCGACAACACATGATATTTCATCGAAAAATCATCGACAACTGGAAAGAAAACAAAAGATTGTGGTCCTATGTTGCAATAATGATAATATCGTGATATTATCATTGAAAATTTGAACATTGCATACAACCATGCGCCCATAAAAAAAAATTGAACTGGAATTTTTTTTTTTTTTTTTTAAATAAGCAGATTTTTTATGATAATGATACATTGGCGATAGAAGTGACACTTGGAATTTGCTTAATAAAAACATTGTCAATACATTAGCGATATAGATACAATGACAGTACATTGCCAATACCTTGAATTTTTGATATTACCAGTGTTATCGGTATCACTAATTAATCTAGAGATATAGATAATATCGGGGATACTATGAACAACCACTACGTTCAGGTGGTGTAGCCCACCTGACCTTAGGTCAAGCTAATTTTTGGGATGTCCCTTGATCTTGGTTAGGCACACTTAATGAATGGTTTGCACAGAATATGCACACTAGGTGATGAGGCTAAATAGCACAAGTCTCAATGATGGGTATCAACCTCCCCATTATTACCTTTGTCATGGAAAACAAAAGTTTTGGATCAAACTGATTTTAGGGCTCTCGTAATGATCACAGGGTTCCGAATCTGTGGAGTTGTGTGTGGCCACTCTATATGGAGCTGAGTTGTTTATGGGGTTTGTTGCAACGTGTGTGAGTGTGTGTAAAACATCCGAACCAGGCATTAGGTGTGTCCCTTGTGAAAATGGGATGCCCCAAAAATAAGGCTGGTACAAGAATCCAATGAGATGCGCTAAAGAAAATTAATGCCATGCCATGGAGCGAACAACATATTGAATTTAGTGGTGGAGCTTGCCTGATGAATATACTGGCCTTATTTTTGTGGGTCCTGTTTTCATGGTGGGTGCACCATTTGGATGTTTGGATGCCAAACAATGCACATAGTAGAGCTCAGCACAAACTAAAGATTTCAAGTAGTTGTCTTTGTTTAGCCCACCAAATCATTGGATCTGGATAATTTTTGGGACATCCCCACCTAATGATTGGACCTGTTTACAGGTAGGTTGGATGGCATACAGACTGCAAGGTGGGCCCAACTCCATGGTAGTTACCAATTACCATAGAGTGGACTCTACGTATTCATTGTCCCAACTCCCCATATATGTATATATGTGTACATATATGTGTAAATGCATAAACAAAAGTAAGAAAATTAGAATTAGATCAAATTTGTCTGTTTTCTTCTTTCTTTCTCCTTCCTGTTGAGGGTCAAATATTGCATATCAGACCCCAGTTATTACTTGAATTTACGAACATAATACTGTTTAACGGTTCATTTTAATCGTGTTTGTGATGCAATGTGTATTTAGGAGCCTGGACTGAAAAAGGGTACTAAAAGTATGAAATTAACGTTCATAAATCACTAAGGCAAGGGATAGACTCCAAGGAACCGTGATCGAAGAATTTGCACGCCAGTGATTCGAGAAAATCATGTGACTCATGTTAAACGGGCCTAAAAATCAACCAGAATGCAAGATCATAAGGTTCCCACCATCTGTTTTGCTTAAAACTTTATATATGGCCTAAAAACCATAAATTAACCATACATGTCAATTTTAGCCATTGGATCCTTATGGAAGTGGCCCAATGGACAGATCAGCCCCTAAAATCCTGATTTAGGGCCCACTTGATATATGGATATGCTTCAAATTTTGTCTTAACCCCTTAATTAAGGTGGTAAGATGGATGGTCGGAACACATTTCTCACAAACATCACAGTAGACCCTACATGTACATCGCACGTACATGGGGTACATGTGCGCTAGATGCGCACCAGACGAACAAGTCAGTTAACCCAACCTCTCTCTCTCAGTTACGCAGGCAGGCCAGTAGACGGACATCTGTCGGCCGTTTTTGGCTTGTGGGCTCCACCCATCATGCATCTTGATTTCTACAAGTGGATCCTTGGCACCCTAGTTTTCCATCTTAGAAATTTTCAAATTTTAATTAATTAAATTCACAATTATTCCCTTAATTTTATCTGATTTAGTTTACATCTTCGCCTAGCTCTAGTTCTAGTTACTTTTAGATTACGTACAAGGTTCAGTCCCTGTGGATTTGACCTCGGTCTTACCGAGATTATTACTACATTGCAACCCTATACTTGGGGTGTAAACAAGTTTTTGGCGCCATTGCCAGGGACTGGCTATTACATTTTTTTGAAATTAACTAGTTTTAGAATTTGGTTAAGATTAAGGTTTTCTAACTTTAGGATTAGGTTTTATTTTTCTAATTTTAGGATTTCTTTTAATTATAGAAACTAACATTACTTTCTAATTTTAGGATTTCTTTTAATTATAGAAACTAACATTACTTTCTAATTTTAGGATTTAGAAACTTTCCTTTTTAGGAACTAGTTTATTTTTAGAAACTTCCTAATTTTAGGTTTACGTCTTCTATTTTAGAAATTTTTTAATTCTAGGTCTTCTTTTTTTAGAAACTAACTCATCTTTCTATTTCTTTTAGAACTTTCTAACTTTAGGATTCCTATTTTTAGAAACTAATTCCTTTTATAGGATTTTAACGTAGGAACTCTAATATGGTAACTTCTTTCTAACTTCTCCTCTACCTACTTTCCATATTGTTGTAGGATTTTTCTTTTAATTTATTTTAAAATTAGATTCAGAGTTAGGGCTTCACCATGGAAGAGTGGGTACGTCAATATGATAAGGAGATTTATAAGAGATATAGGGGAGAGATGTATAATGATTACGACGTAATTCAACCCATATCTCAAGATTTTTCTGAAACCATCATCGAGAACCGACTGAAATGTGCTCCATCGGTTAATAGGTCCTTACATGATCATAATTATGGGAATGAGGACTATTGTCAACCATCATATTCTCCCACATATGATCCGTATGATTATAACCAGTGAAAACATCAAAATTGGGAAGATGAACCAATAACATGTTATAATGATTATTCTCTTAGATACCATACCATTGACATCCAACTAAAAATAATCCATGAAGATTCATTTAAGCGTAAAATGGCCTGTCTTGTAAAAATTAAAAAAACGGTGGAAGCACTTAATTCAAGTGATAATTCTCTCAGGTCCTCTACCTTTAAAATCCAATTAGAAACAATCTAAGAGAATTCAATTCAAAATTGCTTTCAAACTCTAGAGCTCAGCCAACAAAATACACTCCAAAGATTGTAAGAACTTAGAAAAGATATTCAACAGTGGAGTTCACATGATGCGATTGTGGAGAACTCTGAAATTTGGAATGAGGAGCTGGATTCCCTTAATGAGCATATGGTTCAATTTCCTGATGAGTTGATCTCGATGACTGTTCAAAAGAATGGTCAAGAAATGTGGGTGTCTTTCAAATATACTGATAATGACACACTTCACTCACATGACACACTTAGTTTCAATGATGAGAGAGAGGTTAGTTTATTCGAACCTCAACCTAATTTAAGAACAAAATGCGAGAAAAGAGATCTCATCCCACATGTGTACTGCACGGAATTAGATGATGATGCGTATTGGGATGACGATCATGAATGTTCAGCCCAAATTCTCCTAGAATCAATCTCAAGTATGGTCCAGGTCAGTGATCAAGAAGTATACGAAGTGATCGGTCATCAAGACCTACTCCATGTTGAGAATGTGGAGCCACATTGGGCCGCCTTCGACCGGTCGTAGGACGGCTACGGCCGGTCGTAGGGGCCTGTTCAACCGGTCGTGGATCGGTTCGACTCAAAGTCTAGCGAGTTGTGCTGTTTTTTTCGGGGCCTAGGACCAATCGTAGGAGGGCTAGGACCGGTCGTAGGGGTCTAAGACTGGTCGTAGGGGAGCTAGGACCGGTCGTAGGTTACACAGATTCGTTTCCGAATCTGATGCGGACTGCGGATTTTGGTGTCACCTTTCGCAAGGGTGCAGAAGGGAAGTTACCTAAACTATAAATAGGGGTTCCTAGGGCTTTTCTAGGTAGATGAGGAATATTGAGAAATATTTCTAAAGGTGTGGGCTAAGGGTTTTCTATATTCTTCCAAGGGAGAGGTTAGTATTTTGCCTTGTAATCTTTGTTTCTTCATAGTGGAAGTTTGCATCCGTGATTTTTTACCCTAGTTTGGGGTTTTTCCACATATATCTTGTCTTGTGGTTTGTTTGTATTGCTTTGATTTATTTTTAGTTTATATTTACATCCGTTTATCGTTTGTGGGTGAGGCCTGAGATTGGATTTCGGCCCACTGCGTTGTTGGCGTGCTGCGCAACAACCAGTATCAGAGCTATTAGTTTAGTTCTATTGGAAGTGATGGCGGAAGATGGAAAAATTAGAATTGAGAAGTTTAATAGTTCAAACTTTGCCTTTTGGAAGATGCAGATGGAGGATTATCTGTATCAGAAGGACCTCTACATTCCTCTAGAAGGAAAAGAGAAGAAAGCAGAAAAGATGACAGATGATGAATGGTTTTTACTGGATAGGAAGGCTTTAGGAACGATCCGACTCTCTTTGTCAAAGAGAGTCGCCTTCAACATATTCAAGGTGAAAACGACAAAAGAATTGATGGAAGCCCTAGCCACCATGTATGAAAAATCCTCAGCATCCAACAAGGTTCATCTTATGAAACGGCTATTTAACATGAAGATGTCAGATGGTGGGAGCGTGGCTGAACATATAAACGAGTTCAATACAGTCACGAGCCAGTTGGAAACCGTTGGCATCATTTTTGATGATGAGGTCAGGGCGCTATTGATCGTATCTAGTCTGCCGGACAGTTGGGATGGTTTGGTGATTGCTGTGAGCAATTCTTTAGGATTGACAAAGCTGAAATTTGATGATGTGGCCGGTCTAATTCTCAGCAAAGAATCTAGAAGGAAGGCATCAGGAGTTTCAGGGTATTAAGGGAATGCTCTAAACGTTGAAGGAAGAGGAAGATCGCAGAACAGAGGAGGCAATAAACACGGGCGTTCTAAGTCGAGGAAGAAGTCCAAGGGACCGAAAAATAAAGACGGGTGTTGGCATTGCGGCAAGAAGGGGCACATGAAACGTGATTACAGGGCGTTTAAGAAACAAGATGGAAGCTCTCAAGTCGGGAAGGATTCAGTGAATCTGTCTGAGGAAAGCGACACAGAGGCGTTGATTTTATCTCTTGATACGAGGAATGAGTCATGGGTTATAGACTCGGGTGCTTCGTTTCATGCCACTTCATGTAAGGAAGTTCTGCGTGATTATGTGTCAGGGGACTTTGAGAGAGTCTACCTGGGTGATGATGAGCCGTGTAGTATTGTTGGAAAGGGGGACGTTCAGGTCAATCAGAAAGACGGAACGGTTTTGAAACTGAAGGATGTCAGACATGTACCGAGTTTGAGAAGGAATCTGATCTCAGTGGGGCAGTTAGCCGACACCGGTTATGTGATGACATTCACCAGTGATTCCTGGAAGATCACAAAAGGTGCCTTGGTGATATCTCGAGGCAAAAAGGAATGTACTTTGTACGTGACTTTAGGATCGTATAGTTCACTCGCAGTCGCATCAACTGGAGTGAATGGACAGTTATGGCATCAGAGGTTGGGACATATGAGTGAGAAATAGATGAAAGTGCTATTGTCAAAAGGGAAGCTACCAGGGCTGAAGTCTCTTGACTTGGAATTCTGCAAGGACTGCGTATATGACAAGCAGAAGAGGGTAAGCTTCAAGAAGACAGGACGCGCTCCAAAGACGCATTTATTGGAGCTTGTACACACTGACGTGTGGGGACCGGCACAGGTATCATCTCTTGGTGGCTCACGTTATTTTGTTTCATTTATTAATGATGCTAGTAGAAAACTGTGGGTTTATTCCTTAAAGCATAAATCTGATGTATTTGATGCGTTTAAAAAGTGAAAAGTTATGGTAGAAAATGAGACAGGTAAAACAGTAAAGTGTCTCAGATCTGATAATGGGGGAGAGTATTGTGACAAGAGATTTGAGGAGTATTGTGCAGCAAGTGGAATCAAACATCAGAAAATGATTCCAGGGACACCACAACAAAATGGTGTGGCTGAGCGCATTAACAGGACCATTCTTGAGCATGCCAGATTCGTTTTGGGTTACATGCAGGGTTGCCCAAGGCCTTTTGGGCAGATGCTGTAAATACTGCCGTATATCTTATCAATAGAAGTCCCTCAGCACCATTGGATGGTGGGCTACCAGAAGAAACGTGGACTGGGAAAGAAGTGAACCTTACACATCTCAGAGTGTTCGGTTGCACTTTATATGTTCACATTGATGCAGAGTACAGAAACAAGCTGGATGCGAAGTCCAGGAGGTGCACGTTTATAGGCTACGGACAGGATGATTTTGGCTAAAGGTTTTGGGATGCAGAAAACAGAAAAATCATCAGAAGCAAGGACGTAGTCTTCAATGAAAAAGTAATGCATAAAGACAGTGTGCAAGAAAATAAGGCCGAGAAAAAGGAATTCGTAGAGTTGAAAGTTATCGGACATGGGTGTTACAGCGCCACAGGATGATCGTGCACAGGAGCATTATGAGGCAGAGCCACAGACACTGGTTGTGAGGAGGTCTACTTGGAAGAGGAGACCCACGGTCCGATACTCACCCTCCTTACATTATCTACTGCTGACAGATAATGGTGAGCCAGAGTGTTTTGAAGAGGCATCACAGTCAGATACAAAGGTTAAGTAGGAGTAAGCCATGGATGAGGAGATGGACTCTCTTGAGTCTAATCGTACATGGGAGCTAGTCACTCTATCCAAGGGTAAGAAAACTCTTCATAACAAGTGTATTTACAAACTGAAGGAGGAGCATGATGGTTCGAAACGGTACAAGGCGAGACTGGTTATAAAAGGGTTTCAACAGAAGGCAGGTATCGATTTCACTGAAATATTTTCACCGGTAGTGAAAATGTCTACGATTCGCATGGTCTTGAGTATAGTGGCTACAGAGAACTTACATCTACAGCAGCTAGATGTTAAGACAGCCTTTCTTCATGGGGATCTTAAAGAAGAAATATATATGCATCAGCCGACAGGATACGTGGCACCAGGTAATGAGAACAAGGTGTGCAGACTAAAGAAAAGTCTATATGTCTTGAAGCAGGCCTTAAGGCAGTGACACATGAAGTTCGATAGTTTAATGTCGGGAAACGGTTTTAGGAGATGTCATGCAGACCACTGTTGTTACTTGAAGAAGTTTGATACGTCATACATCATTCTTCTTCTGTATGTTGATGATATGCTTGTTGTCGGTTTAAGCATGAAGGACATCTCAGATCTCAAAAGACAACTGTCTAAAGAATTTGCCATGAAGGATTTAGGAGCTGTAAAACAAATCCCAGGCATGAGGATAAAGCGTGACAGGAAAAATAAGAAATTAGTTTTATCACAAGCAGAGTACATAACCAACATACTTAATCGATTCAATATGGGAGGTGCTAAGCCGGTTAACACTCCATTAGCCAACCACTTCAAGCTATCTAAGGAGCAAAGTCCAAAGACGCAGGAGGAATGGGACTACATGGCCAAAGTCCCATATGCGTCAGCGATTGAGAGTCTCATGTATGCTATGGTAAGTACGAGGCCAGACATTGCTCAAGCAGTGGGAGTTGTTAGCAGGTTCATGAACAACCCCGGGAAGGAACATTGGAAAGCTGTGAAGTGGATCCTCAGATACCTGGTGGGTACTAAGGATGTAGGGCTATGTTATGGTGGATTGAAAATCAAGCTACAAGGCTATGTGGATTCAGATTTGGCAGGAGATATCGACAACAGAAGAAGCACTACAGGTTATGTGTTTACTCTGGGTAGTGTTGCAGTCAGTTGGGTCTCTCAGTTACAGAAGATAGTATCTATCAGTACGACAGAAGCAGAATATGTTGCGGCTTCAGAAGCATGCAAGGAGATGATGTGGATGCAAGATTTTATGGAAGAGTTGGGTAAGAAGCAAGTAGATTGCAAGCTATACAGTGACAGTCAGAGTGCAATACACTTGACTAAGAATTCATCCTTTCATTCAAGGACCAAGCATATTGCCATCAGATATCACTTCATACGTTCGTTACTGAAAAATGGATCGATTGTTCTGGAGAAGATTCATACAAGTGAGAATCCTGTAGATATGTTGACCAAGACGGTCACAAGGGAGAAGCTGAAGCTCTGTTCAGCTTTGATTGGTCTTCAAGCTTGAAGACGGGGAGGTAGTGCACTTCGGATGAAGAAGACGAAGGTTTATGGCAATGTGTCTCCAAGTGGGAGATTGTTGAGAATGTGGAGCCACATTGGGCCGCCTTTGACTGGTCGTAGGACGGCTACGACCGGTCATAGGGGCCTATTCGACCGGTCGTGGATCGGTTCGACTCAAAGTCCAGCGAGTTGTGCTATTTTTTTCAGGGCCTAGGACCGGTCGTAGGAGGGCTAGGACCGGTCGTATGGGTCTAGGACCGGTCGTAGGTTACGCAAATTCATTTTCGAATCTGATGCAGACTGCGGATTTTGGTGTCGCCTTTCGCAAGGGTGCGGAAGGGAAGTTACCTAAACTATAAATAGGGGTTCCTAGGGCTTTTTTAGGTAGATGAGGAATATTGAAACATATTTCTAAAGGTGTGGGCTAAGGGTTTTCTATATTCTTCCAAGGGAGAGGTTAGTATTTTGTCTTATAATCTTTATTTTTTCATAGTGGAAGTTTGCATCCGTAGTTTTTTACCCTGATTTGGGATTTTTCCACGTATATCTTGTCTTGTGGTTTGTTTGGATTGCTTTGATCTATTTTTAGTTTATATTTTCATCCGTTTATCGTTTGTGGGTGAGGCCTAAGATTGCATCTAGGCCCACTGCGTTGTTGGTGTGCTGCGCAACACTCCACTCATCTGACATGCTGATTTCAAAGTGGAGGATGAGCCCCTTACAACTGACCCTTCTAACTCTTGGGAGACATGTTTGGACCACTTTCCTCAATTGAATGATGATATGATTCAGGAAAGGGATGAGTTGCTCGATATGATTCTTCTGAGTAGTATCAATGAACAAAGTCCTTACATAAATACTTCGTCCACTGATCGTGCAGGGCTGGATCAAGAGAGCATACCTCTATCTACTTTTAAAGACGATGGGGTCCTTGAGCGTCTCATTACAGATTTTAATGTGAAAATTTTCAACTCTTTGGATGATTGTCTAACACACTTTGTAGATTCAAACGATTCTATAATAAAAGAAATAGTGGATGCCTTACAAGACAATACCTCGATGGTTGTCAGGGATCGAGGGAACCCGTACTTTGAAATCTTTCCCTCGATAGATCTTGAATGCTTACCATTAAAGGAGGAGCTGAAAATTGAATGTGTTGAGACTACATCTTCTGAGAATTTTTTTGAACTTTATTTACTTGTAGTCTCTGATTTACCATGAAATACTAACTCTGAAACTTTTTCTTTCACAGGTGAATCATATATACTTTGGATACCTCAGGCGATGCAACGACAATTTTTCGATGAGGTCTATATATTCCTCTAAAATTTCATGCTCTAGGGCATCCAAGCCTATTGCAAAAAGGGTTTTTGGATGATCTTGTTCAGAAACCTACTGAGAAATTTATCTGGATATTGGCTGGAAGAGGAACCTTGTGACTGAGTAGCTTTTCCCCTACTTTCATAAGACTAGGGTAGTTTACTTTATGTTGTTCTAAGATAATCGGTTTTATGCATGTAGGTTAGTTTACTTTCTAAGTTGTTTTAGGATAGGTTGCTTTTGTTAGTTTCACTCTTTGACTGACTTGCTCTTACGCTGATATATATTTGGAAAGGCCATTCAATTTCCATATCAGGTACTATCTTTTCATCACTTCTCTTTTACTTTCGTTTTCCCATGTGCATTGCATGCTTATTTCTTTTACATTGAGGACAATGTAGATTTTAGGTTGGGGATGGGAGATTAGGTTACCTAATCAGCGTTTTCTCAGTCTTGAGGAGTAAAAATTGTGATTTTTTTTCAATTTTTTTTTTTAAAATTCTTGTGAATTCGAATTGATTTTGAAGGCCATTTTTGATTTTAGAAGTATAAGGTATGTAATGTTGGTAATTTATAACTCTTGGATTCAGTTATCTGTTAGATTTCACAATTAAGTCGAATTGTTAATACATGATTAGAAGTTTTAAACATTGATTGAGTCATGATTTCACATGTCACATCTAGCTTACACATTAAGGTTTCAGTTCAATATTAAATTGTTAACCTGATAGTCACTAGAGATGGAAGGATCCAATCTAAGGAATTTATCCATCATGTTTAAAGAAAAAAAAAATACCTAGGTTAAAAAAAAAAAAAAAGAATTATCTTCAGAAAGGGTTAGGCGAATAGTCTTCACCATGGGTTTGCTACCTATAGGGGAGGGCTCGTTTCCCCTCCTTGGCTTTACCTTAATTTTTTTTGTTTTTTTAAAAAAAAAACTCGAAGATTCATTGCACATGAAAATTTATAGCCATTCAAGAGGGTCTATACAAAAAAGGAGCGGACCCCTCCTATCATAGCATGAAAGCTATCAATGTAAAAAGTTTGACATAGCGTAAAAGGCATCAATGTAAAAATCAAATGCTTGAAGAATGAAAAGTTGAACTGTAAGTCAAGTTTTGGTTTAAGTTATGGTTGTCCTAAATGCTCTTGTGATTATTAATGTTATCATGAAAATAAAGAATTGAACCTTTGATTGTGATGAGTTTAGGTTTCATTATATACCCATGGAACTCAATGTTTAGAAATTTTCTAATCAATGGATTAATACTTTGAACTTGACTATGAAGTTTACCGTGCGCTTAAGTCCAGAAGAAAGTAATGCCCAACATTCGTGAATCTTAGAATTCTATTGACTGGATTGTTGTTTAAAAATTACTCGAGTTTATAGAAATTATCTTGTAGTTCTCAACTTATTTTCACATACTTTGCTCTGGACTGCAAAATGCTGGTTGGGGATTGTGTTGAGGGTCAAATTACATATCAGACCCCAGTTATTACCTGAATTTACGAACATAATACTGTTTAACGGCCCATTTTAATCGTGTTTGTGAGACTGAAAAATGGTACTAAAAATATGGAATTAACACTCATAAATCATCAAGGCAAGGGACAGATCCCAGGGGACCAAGATCGAAGAATTTACAGGCCAGAGATCCAAGAAAATCATGCCACTCACATTAAACAGGCCTGAAAATCGTCTGGAATGCAAGATCATAAGGTTCCCACCATCCGTTCGGCTCGAAACTTTATACATGGCTTGAGGACCATAAAAACCTTGTGGAAGTGGCCCAAAGGACAGATCAGCCCCTAAAATCCTGATTTGGGGTCCGTCGACTGTTTTTGGCTCATGGGCCCCACCCATCATGCATCTTGATTTCTACAAGTGGATCCATGGCACCTTAGTTTTCCATCTTTGAAATTTCTAAATTTTAATTAATTAAATTCACTATTATTCCCTTAATTTTCCTTGATTTAGTTTACATCTCCGCTTAGCTCTAGTTCTAGTTACTTTCAGATTACGGACAAGGTTCAGTCCTTGCAGATTCGACCTCGGTCTTACCGAGATTATTACTAAATCACAACCCTATACTTGGGGTGTGAACACTTCCACATATAGGAATGCTTAAAACCAATTTCCAAATTCTCCCTTTACTTTCTTCTTTTTCTTCATTATTACCAATAAAAACTCTTATTGTTGTTTCCCCTTCATTTTTTATGTTTCCCCTGTTTCTTTTTTTTTTTTACTTTTTGTTTTTTTGTTTCTGCTATATAGGTGTGGTCCCGGTGGGACCCGACTGACGATAGGTTCCCCGGTTTTGTCAGGGTTTCTCAAATGTGTGTGAAGTCTACTTGTAAAGTGTCAGATGATTATCAATGAAAGTTTCCCTTTTTTGGAAAAAACAAAAAACCAATAAAAGCTCTTAAACTGAGAGTGGACGAAATTCTAAAAAAAGTAAATCTAGATTTATCTCAATCTAGGATTCCAGTAATTTAGAGTCTCTTTGGAATTAAGGAAACCCCAAATAAGGCCTTTGGACACAACTAAAGAAATTGTCAGTAATTTATCAGCTTTGTTGTTCCATCTTATATTTTTTTTGGAAAACCGATATTCATATATATCATTCTAAACAAAACTTACATTTCGGGTCTTCCAAGGAAAAAAAAGGACCTGTAGAAGACCTATTGTAACAACATCCAGGCGAATTGGATTTGAAAACCAAAAAAATCAGGCACACAGCTAAAACGAAACTTGAAAATCACAACCTCTCCTTGACCCACCCTGTCTAAAAAAATAAACCCACGCACCTGCTAGCGAAGCTCGGCCCATGAACTCCTACAAAAACAAGATTGGGACAGACTCCTGTCGTGGGCTAACGCATCAGCTGGGGCGTTGCCTTCCATGAAAATGTGCTTAAATTCTACCTGCCCATGAAGGCGAAGCTTCTCCGTCCTTTCCATCCTTGTTGTTCCATCTTCCTACATCAATCAATGTTGTAGTTACCAATGGGTGTTCTCACATTGTTGACTATCATCACCATTGTCTCATCCTCAACCTCTTTGGATCCTTAACCATATGAATTGAAAATTCAATTTAAAAGTCCTCTTAAACCCCAAACGATTATGCTGAGTTATGGAAAGTGCGAGGTAGGATTTTACAACGGTAAAGTCGTCGAGTGACAACAAGGTCAACTTAATGAAGTTGGAATTTGTTAATAAAACACAATAAAATGACTAGAATGAGTCTCCTTTGAAATCAAGATATTCACCAAGTGGAAAAAAAAAAAAAAACATAACGAAACTCTTTTTTTTTTTTTTTTGGGGGGGGGGGGGGGGCTACACTTTATCTATAAAAAAGAACCACTCGAGTGAGTCTCAAGTCTCAAGTGGAAGAGTTTTATAACCTTGGTTTCAACTAGGTTTGGAGAGCTACCTTGGTCGGGTTAGTTTAAAACTAATAGAGCATGTGAATTAACTAATACTTGATGCAAAGGCTATCAAACTATCTACATCCATTGCACAAAATAATCAAATTGGGTATGTTAATAGCATGGTAATAGAGGTGCAGGCAATTCTTGATGATATTAAACATAATAAAAAAAAAAACCTTGCTTATAGAATGTTATTGTGGAGTGAGACTCTAATGTGATGGTAGAATGCCTAAAGATGCCTACCCCTTGCCATCCTAGCAAAGTCTAATACAATCTGGGGAAATCAAAATAGAGCTAGCTAGCATGAAAAATCAACTATAGTCCAATTCAGTGGATGATGGATTGGCCAATGTAGGAGGCAATATTGTCCAAGAGAAGAGCCAACCTCCCTAGAGAGGGTTTGCCTGATAATGGATGATGCAAGGATTGGAATCATGCATTGCAATTAGTCGGATCCCTGAAGCAAGGAGAGTGTCGAGTTTTCCCTCCATTTTGTGAATCCAGGCTTGATTTATAGTTGTGGTGTTTCTTTTGAAATTCACTTGTCATGCTTGGATGTATAAATTTGATTTCATATCAATAAAATTCCAAGTGATTTGCTCTGATCTTTCTGCACAAGCAAGGGGATGGAAGAAAGGTACTAATGGAGCATGTTGTCCATACTTCATTGATGAAAGAACAAATTTAGGTGTTGTCTAATGTCTTAAATTTGTTTATAACGGAGTATGTCGATGTCATCAACAGACAACACTCGATCCCATCGAGCAGATGTCGATGCCATCAACAGATCCTCGATCCCATCGAGAAAAAAAAATCCTAGTGGATTGGACAGTTTTAAAAGTTGCTACTTGATGGCATCGAAGGATATTCGATGTCATCGACTGGTCCTTGATGGTTATCGATGTCATCGAAGGATCTGAAATAGCGGTGAAGACTGCTGGAGTTGAAGTAGGAATATGTCAATATGTCCTAGAGGGGGGTGAATAGGACTTTTTAAACATTTATAAGTTATATTTCAATCCTATCAAAGAGTACAGATTAGGATTACTTAAAAATTAACTCTACAGGCTTCCAGCCTGATAGAGAATCCAATCACAAACTACTTGTACGATAAACAACTTTATGAATCAGATTGTGATGGATATGACTGTGTGTGCACAAGATGTGATTTCAGATAATCATATACAAAAGCATATAAAGCAATCACATACATGAAAGACAATATCAATCTCAAACACAATCATTTTATAGTTGTTCGACTACTTGTCTACTTTACTACCGGCTTCCACACTCAACCCTTGAGTGACCAGATTTCACTAAGGAGGTTTTCCATGCTTCACCTCAAACCTAAGGTTTTAAATCAGGTTCACCTTCAACCTTTACAGAGGTTTCTACTCGGTTCACCTCAAACCCTAGAGTTTTGCTGGTGCACTCCTAACTAGATGTTTATGCCCACACCGAGCAAGGGTCCACACAACGCACCAACATGTTTATGCCCACATAGAGCAAGGGTCAACACAACACACCCGATGTGTATGCTCTCCATAGAGCAAGGGTCCACACAACGCACCCACGCACGTACACTCCTGTCGGAGGCCTCCTTTGAGGACTTCAAATGGTGAGCAACACCTACGACCCAATCCTAAAAAGGAATGATCATAAATGTCCTCTGGACTCTGAGTACTTATAGATAAGTTGATGAGTCCCTTTTAGTGCAATGATGAAGATCTCTTTCTTGTCGATGAAGAGTCTTCAGCTCCCTTGATCCGCAACACAAAGATGTACCTATACTAGGCTTTAGGTTGGGTCAACGTTATGATGGAGTACTACTCTCAAAAGATTTTTCTATAAGGAAGATAGAGTGATTCCAATCATCTATGCATTCAAGGCATCTCAGCTTAATGATTTGCTATTAAGGTAGTAGCTGGAGGATCCTTGAATGTGAAAGTTCATTCCCCAATCCACTCTATGAAATATCAATGATGAGGGTGGATTGGAGGATGAACTTCCTGAGAGAAAGGGCTTAGGATAAAGGATACGAAGTTTAAAACACTATAAAGCACTCTCTGCTTTCTCTACCAGCAATAAAGACTAATCTCTCTATATATAGGCAAAAGGTTCCAACGGATATAAACGGTCATATTTATGATAGAGTTCGATATCATCGAGCAGTCGTCGATATGATCGAGTGTATACACTCGACTGTATCGATAGACTTCTCGATGATACAAACTTAATTGTCATTTCACTTTTGGAAACCTTTCACCAACTGGTCGATGGGATCGAGACAAACATCGATGTTATCGGATTTCGAACTCCGATTCCATCGAGATATGGATCGATCTATCGGCAGGTGAAAATAAAAGAGAAGTCTTGAAGAATTTCAGGTTCTACAGATATGATCGGGAATCAGTCGATGTCATCGAAATTTGTATATCGATGATATTGGAGACTGTCGATGGGATCGATAAATCGTATAGATTTACCTATAAGCTTGTTGGACGATCTGTGTCCGGACTCGATCCAATCGACCAGGTCTCGATATGATCAATATATGAATATCGATTTATCGACTGGAACCCCGATCAACATTAAAAAATAACCTGAAATTCATGCTGGAGAAAATATGCGCCCACAATCGATATGATCGACTGACTTCCGATATGATCGATATTTGAGTTCAGATTGAATCAGAAAGTCAATGATATATCAAAGCTTATGTTAGTTTTCTTTAGAAAAATAGGGGCACCGGTAAACAGTCTGTCGATATTATCGATCCCCTTCCGATAGGATCGATATTCGAATATCGATGATATCGACTAACAAGTCGATATATCGATAAATCATCCAGATAATTGTTTGATTGTTGGACACTTTTTGTCCTCACTCGATTGTATCAATTGATATGCCGAGGACATCGACAGAGCTGGTTGATCATATCAAAAAGGAAATCGATATAATTGACTGGGTAAGAAAAACTTAAAGATTTTCCTATTTGGTACGAAGTTTTCTTAACCCAAAAACCCTAAGATATTTTACTTATTTTAAGGGTTTTAATCACCTGGTGTTTTGGGACATGGGATGTGAGGCTATGATTTACCTATGGCGAGCTTCCACACATCTAGTTGAGGTAGACACTTGACTTGATCTTCCTGTTAGGCGCTGTTGTCCGACTGACTCAACTCACAACGTAATTGACAAACCGGGGCACTTAGTAGGTGCACTTTAAGGATCCATCGAAGGAGCACTGAAAATTGTGTAAGAGTGCTATTTGTTTCCTATTCCGATTGGGTAGTATATATAGTGGATGTAATCGAGATTAGGGATTTCTAAGTTGTCCTAAAGGGTTCAAGGGAATAGCTAGCAATTCAAAGGAGATTCGAGGCTTGTTCGAATTGGTAAGATCATTTATCTCTTCTAATATTGCTTTCATAGTGCATTACTTGTCGCTTTGTGTTGTGGGTTTTTCTCACAAGGGTTTTTCCACGTAAAATTCAAATTGCCTTCTTATTGGGTTTGTTTGTGCAATTGTTATTACTTTGCTTGATTGCCTACCCATTTCCGTCTTGGCAAAGTCTCATACGAACTGGGGAAAATAGGAGCTAGCTAGCATGAAAAATCAATTACTGTCTAACTCAGTAGATGATGACTTGGCCAGTGTTGGAGGCAATATTGTCCAAGAGAAGAGCCAACCTAACTAGCGAGAGATGATTGACAATGGACAATGCGGGGATTGGAATCATGCATTAAAATTAGCTAGGTCCCTAAAGCAAGGAGAGGGTCTAGGTTTCCCAGCATTTTGTAGTTCCTGGCTTGAATGTACAGTTGTGGTGTTTCTTTTGAAATTCACTTGTCATGCTTAGGTGTAAAAATTTGGTTTCATATTAATAAATTTATAGGTGATGTGCTTCGATCTTTCTACATAAATAAGGAGAGGGAAGAAAGGTAGTAACGAAGCATGTTGACTGCACTTCATTAATGAAAGAACAACTTTTACAGTAATGGTAGAGGCGTATCCACCATTCAACCTCTCAAAAGACTATGCAGAAGATTTATTAAGAGACTAGGCAAAACAACGAAATAAACTAACCACAATAGGGTACCAAAAAACCCCGGCCTAAAGATTATCTTCCTAGAATATTGCCAATGCATGACCGATCCATGACCATGAACCCTGGTGATCATTGAACACAAGTTCAATTTTTCTAGGGAGCATCTTGACAACAAATAAGGGTGTAAAACAACATAATATTCTCAAAGGAAAAGAAAGAAAGAGGATCATAGGGTAATTCATTGATCTATATGAGAAAGCAAGAATTGAGAAGAGAGGAGGATATACTTAAAATGTTAAAAAAATAAATAAATTTAAAAAGACTATTGACTTACTGTTATCATCTCTAACAAGTTCTTGATGGTTGTACAATCTTAAATTGCTAGGGGAGCATTTTGATAGTGGAATAAAAAGAAGTGCAAAAAATTAGACAAATTTAATTTTTAAAAAAAATTTTAAATTTTTTTTCAAGAAAACCCTTTTCCATTAATCACAAGAGTGTACATTCTTTCGGGTGGGACCCAAACAAAAAGAGATAGGCCCCTCCTATCATGTAGCAAAACAAGGAAAGAAGAAAAGGAAAGAAAGCTGCACATCAAGAAACGAGGCGGAATAACGTTAGGCTTCCCTTATCGCACCCAGCCCGACCCTATCAAGGAAGATCAAACCCTTGACCTGAGGCGGAAGGTCGCAGAAGGAATTGAACACCGAGACAGAATGGGAGTCACTCCCCAATCAAGCCAAATAATCAGTCGAGGAATTTCCTTCCTTGTAGGTGTGCATAAAGAGAAACTGCCCTTGGATCCTTAGACGATTGATCTTATTAAGCCAGTAGCACCATTTCCATGTTGGCTGAGAATCCCCATTTAGGACATTGACTAGAAGCTGCGAACCGGATTCCAAAATCACCCTACAGAAACCTTTTTGGAGGGAAAGGGACATACCATCATGTATGGCTCTCAATTCGGCATGATTGTTCAATCCCTCACCATGGGCAGCTAAGCAGCTAAGAAGGCAAAAAGAAAATCTCCCCTATCTCCCTTGCAGATCCCACCACCCCCTGAGTCTCTCGGGTTCCCTCTAGCAGAGCCGTCGACATTAACCTTAGCCCATCCAGTCATTGGGGTACCCCACTTAACGATTCTTGGAGCACCAACAGATCTCCTGCCCGCCATCTGAAATTGAGAGGGGGACGAGTTGGCCGGACGGTTTATGAGGTCGATCCACCCTCTAACCCTTGCTAAGAAATTATGTGACGACACTGGCTTACCCTCAAAGACGACAGTGTTACAAGATTTCCATTTTTCCTAAGGAATCAAGCAAGGGGACACCATCAGGGTGACAAGGCGCCGTGAGATGAAGGAGGCAGCACTCCACCATTGATTGAGTCTAGCGTCAATGGACGACGCCACCATGACATTTAAACCAAACTGTCTCTCAACAACAGACCAAATAGCACGAGCCAAGTTGCTGTCTAGGAATAGGTGATTCAAGGATTCCAAGTCGTGGGGACTGCAACAACTACATTTGGAAGCGAGATGGATACCCCGAGATTGAATCGCACATTTGACCAGGACAACCTTATGCAGCACTTTCCAAACAAAAAGGGATATTTTGGGGGGCAATTGCACATGCCAGAACCACCTGGACTAGCGCTTGTCTTGCTCGGCAGCTCTGCAGACTCCATGCAGATTTAAGTGAAAATATGCCAGAAGGGGTTAAAGGCCAGATAGGAACATCCTGACCCTCCGATAGGCAAAATCCAGCCTAGAAAATAAAGTTAATAACATGTTGAGGTAAGAATAAGAACACAACCAATGGAGGGATGGGACCGTTATGATCCAGGAAGTCGCAAACTTTCAGGTTCTGTAAAACATCTGGAATGCTTGTCTCAGCGAGCTCCAGGCGGGGCCCCAAACTGGACCAGTTGTCATGCAGAGGCTGCATCTTCCCTCCCCAATTCTCCATTGAACATGGGCTTCAAGCGTAGGAAACTGACCCATTATTTGCTTCAAAAGCGGGGATGCAAGGCAAAGAGAAAGGGCAGGGACCGAAGAGCTTTGATCCACACCGTATTTGGCTGACATAAAGGAGCTCCAGAGGCTATCTCTCCCCCTGGTTTTTATCGACCAGGCCATCTTCAACTGGAATGCCTTCATCACATCTGAGAATTTCATGATGCCGATGCCGCCCTCCTCTTTGGGCAGAGTTATATGCTTCTAGCTCTTCCAATGGAACTTCCTCCTGCCCTCCAACCAGCCCTAGAAGAAATTTTCCAGATGCCTCTCCAAAGTTTCTAGGACCTGCGCCGGCAAATGAACAGCCGCCATGGAATGCACGAGAATACTGCCAAGAATATGTTTAATCAACACCACCCTCCCTACTTGAGAGAGAATTTTTGATTGCCACCCTTTGATTCGGCCCACCACTCTCTCGATCAAAGGGCTAAAATTGCTAATTGTTAGCCTATGCGCCACCATTGGGACATCGAGGTAAACAAAGGTTGCAGGAGAATTGTCAATTCCCAGAAGAGTCTCAATGGACTTGACTCTAGATGCAAGGAGCTTGTTCGAGCAGAAAAGGAAGCTCTTCCGTAAGTTGAAATGTTGGCCTGAGGAAGCCTGGAAGGATTCCAGGAAACACTTTGTCTGGAGAAGCGAGGCCTTCGTACCGTTAAGAAATAGAAGAGTGTCTTCTGCATATAGGAGATGTGTGATGGTTGGACAGCCCCTTCTCATAGAATAGGGACGGCAAGAGCCCTGAGTAGGCAACTGCTTAAGACCCCTGCTAAGCACCTCCATATACAAAATGAATAAACTTTGGGAGAGAGGATCCCCCTACTGAAGCCCTCTAGTCGACTTAAAGAAACCTGACAATTCTCCGTTAATGAGGACTGAGAACCAGCAATTGGCCCAGCATTTCTCCACCATAGCCAACCACCGGGGACTGAAGCCTAAACGTTTCAGAACCTGGCTAAGGAAACCCCACTCCACCCTGTCGTAGGCTCTTTCCAAATCAAGCTTAATAACCATATTTCCTCCTTGGATTTTTCTGTTCAAGTCTCTGAAAAGTTCTTGAGACAGAGCGACGTTCTCGGAGATTGATCGCCCATGGATGAAGGCACCCTGCTCCGGAGAGATAAGAGATGGAAGAATCAATTTGAGCCCGATGGTTATGATCTTAGAGAAGATCTTATATAAGCAGTTGCATAGACTAATCGGGCGGAAGTCTGAGACACATTGCGTAAGATGGAGGGCAACAAGGAGTGGGCAAAATTAAACATATCACACCACATACAAGAGCAACACATTATGATAAATACTAAACAAAGACCAAATAGACATACATTCATGAGTAGAAAACTAGTCTTTATAATCCCTTAGTACACACTATCGGTTGGGGCCAACACTTTTGGGAATGGCAACCTTTCTCTGCTTACCTTTATATATATGTGTGTGTGTGTGTGTGTGTGTGCGCGCGCGCGCGCTTATCTTAACTGTTGGGATAGCAGCTGTATTCGCAGTTGTACATAGGCTAGATAAATTACCAAGATTATCTACACCTGCATTCTACAGTTATTGCTCTTGTATATTACTTAATTATGAACTGACACCCTCTTAAGGGAAAAGTCGGAAGGACTCCTTTTACACTTGCATAAATGGTCTTAACAAGCATCCATTAAAATCACATTTATCTTTTATTGGTTCTCATCTAACAGTTAAAGTTCAGTCAAATAGTATACACAGAAGTTGAATTAAGATTTAAAAATAAAATAATCAAACATTGGTCAATTACTATCTGTTAGTAATATATTAAGGTGAGCAGTCATAGCAAAATCAAACTAGTGGTCAAATTTCCCTTTTTCTTTGTAAATATAGCAATCTCATTATGTTTCTAGATCCAGATTTTCTAGAATTATTAATGGAGAGCATGAGGTTTTTTTTTTTTTTTTTTTCTTTTTGTGTGTGTGTGTGTGTGTGTGTGAGAGAGAGAGAGAGAGAGAGAGAGAGAGAGAGAGAGGGAGAGAGAGAGAGAGAGAGAGGTTTAATCAAGTACATATATGGTTGCCTTCACTGTTTTGTTCGGACCTTACATCCTTTTTGTTGAGTGGGGTCTGTTTTGAATGAGAAGAGTCTTGTATAGTCATTTTCATCTGAGAAATGAATTACAGATTTTTGAAAACAGAAAAAAAGAAAAAAAGGTTTAATCAAGTACCATTTTACAAGTTCAAATATGTAAACAAATGTGATGAGCTGATCATTCTCAGCAAGTTGCCGTTTATAGAGAGGTCAACAATTTAAAGGGAAAATAATAAGAAAAATATCGAGCTTAAAAATATTTAGAAATGTTTAAGAAATTTCAAAGACAGTTAAAAATGCTTTATAAACAATTGCACAATAATAATAATCTCAAAAGCTTTTCAGATCTACAGGGAAAAAGATGGAGTTTCATTGTCTGATACAATCAAAATACTTTCAGCATGCATATCCAAATAAAATCAACAGTCTCACACAAGGATCAAATCCCTAAATTGGTTAGCCTACGGTAAATTAACCATACACCAAGCTCTACAAACTGAAATTTGAGTTATACAGCCATAGCCCTCAAGACAGTTTTTCAAATTTAGCAAACCATAATTATGTATCATTGGAATGAATGTGCAAGGCACACACAAAAATAAAAATAAAATTAAAATTAAAAATTAAAAATAATTAAAATTAATTTTTAAAAAAAAAAAATCACAAAGATTTAAGTTCATTATGCCTTCTTTTTTTCTTTTAAGGGATAGGTATATCATCACCACCGGCAGTATATTGGATGAAACTTCCAAAGTACATTTAGCCAGAGTAAGGCACATTGGCACAAGCCTGCCCCTCACTGCAGGACTGTACATTTACTGGAGGAATAGATACAAAATTCCCTTTGAAGGTCAAAAACTGAACCAAGCCCAAAATCAAGAAAAACAAAAGTATACAAGGCGTAGTCTAACCACTATCAATCTGTCTCTAGCTTCTCTAGGAAGCTCATTCAAGGACCAATAGATGTGATGAAGATCCACTTCCTTTCCTAGCCACCAATCTGCAAGCTATCTCTGAGCAAATGCCTTGCTTCCACATTCAGCTCCCTAAGGAGCGGCATTCCACTCCACCAGCATGATGACACCAAGAGGCCACTAGAGCCAGATTGAATTCCTTCGATAACCATTTGGGAATTGATTTCCACAACCATATCACGTAAGCCCATGTTCTTGCAAATTTTGAGTCTATTCGGGACTTCCCAGACCGTTGCCACTATGTTAGTTCATATGCCATAGATATGATGGAATGTGAATAATAACCACCCCTCCCAAGAATTGTTAATCTCATAATGTTAAGGTAGAAGCATGTCATACAACTGCTGATCTGATACCATAAATCGTGGGTGGAAACTATCTACATATAACTATATATTGAGTTAGAAGAACCATGACTTCCAAATTTTTAAGGAGTGAATCCTGGTAAGACCTCCAAGCCCAAATGGTTTTCTTCTTATTCTTCTTTTTGGTCCTTTGTCTTTGATGACTTTAGCCTATTACAACATATAGAGAAAATATGCAACACCATTGGAGAAAGTAACTAATGGGCTAACATTCGGTCCCAAATCACTGGACAATAACAGAAATCACAGAATTTTGCTTGTCAAATGGAAAACTATCTTCTTCCTGATTGAACATGGTTTCTGTTAGTATTCTTATGACTTTTGATCTACTCTATACTGGAGGTCTGCTTGGTGTTAGTCAATTGGTAATGACATGATCTCATAGTGTATTTCTTCCATTCTACCTTATGAGCATCTAGAAGGAATCAAAATCTGAAACTTGTGTTGGCTTCATTATGCATTTAAGAATGTTGTTAAAACCCAATTCTAAAGGAAGCAATTTTCAAGTGGGATGATATGTAGAGCATGATTTAGTGGAGCGGCTTTTAATGATTAATGTGACATTGCCAGAAAATTCATGTCCAGCTTGTAACCTTCATGCAATTTAAACTGAAACCTTGGCATAGAGAAAGATGTCCAATTGCACACCTCTTCCATTGATATGGAATATTGAAGGATATGGCTCTTAGCAACCTGTTGGCTAGGAAAGGAGTCTTGACCTCCTTGGTATTCTTTGCAGACATATCGATCTTTTTGGGTGATCCTAATGCATTTCGTATTTTTCAATTCAAATGGAAGATAACTTGAATGTTGATTAATCAAGAAATTGTGGTGTTTCTTCTAAGAGTTTAGGATATGTTTGGATATCACAGTTTGAAATGTTTGGATAGCGAACAACAGCGAGCGAGTCAATGGAGGAGTCTGAACGACCATGGCAGACCGTTCGACCTCGCCCCCCTCCCCAAAACCTCTCCATCTTCGCAGGAAACCTTACTTTCGACACCATAGCTGAGGACCTTCACCGGATCTTCGGGAGATATGGGAAGATCTCAGAAACCTTCATCCCTTGGGACAAGGATTCTAACAGATCCCAGGGTTCGGATTCATCCGATTTTGCTACAAGCAAGATGCCCTAAATGCGATTAATTGCCTGAATGGTAGGAGGATAGATGGATGTGTGGTCTCAGTAGCTTTTGCTAAGATTCAACGAAAAGGGGCTTTTCCTACGATTTCTCCACCTGCGCCCTCCGCATCTGTCCCAACACCCTTGGTAACAACCTACCGAGATATGGTAAATCCCCACCTTCATCCTCCTGTTCGTCGCCTACCCGCTACTCCACAGATTCCTTCGTTGACTGATATTTGCTCGGTGAGGGCGGATCCCTCTGCTACGGCGTCGCTTCGCGCATCCCTGTCCTCAGCCCTGGTGGGGAAAGTTACAAATCCGTCCACCTCCATCCTTCGCCTCACCGATACTTTCCATGCTTCGAGCCTCTTTGCTTCTCAAGCTCTATTTACCAGGATCATACTTGACACGTTCCTCATAAAATTTCACTCACGGGAGGCTTTGTCGGTTTTTCTCCAAGATTCAAACCTCCACCGTAGGATGAAGCTATCAAATGTGGGATTATGGAGCCTGGAGGAGACTGCTCTATCTCATAGTATTTGGTTTCACCTAGTAGGCATCCCATCCCACTCCTGGTATCTTGACACTATAAAACGCCTGGCCTCCACATACAGCGATGTTCTAGAGACAGATAATGTTGTGGTTACTAGGTCTTTTAAAGGTTTTGCTAGAGTTCGGGTAAAGCTCCAGTCCAGATCGGACGTTTCCTCCCTTAGGAATCTCTCTATCAACGGCAAGTCCTTCCCGATCCTGGGTCTCCTGGAGGAGTGTAGCATTATGGCAGGATCGCCCCTCTACACTGGGAAAAATAACCGTCATTTCGGTTCAACTCGGGAATGGGTTGAGGCCACTTTCCAGAAGAATAATGGAGCTCCCAAGGACCCTCACCCACCACCTGTTTGCGATAATACCCAGTCGACCACTTTCCGGATGAATGGAACTCCCAGCGATCCTCCACCAGCATCTGTTTATATCAATGTCCAGCTGAACACTCTCCAGCCGTATGGACCTCCCAGCGACCCCCTCCCAAAACTTGTTTGCGATAATGCCCCGCTAACCTCCCACCCAGGTCTTGAAGCCCAAAACCTCGTGTTCACCCCTGAGTCCACATCCCTTTCCATGATCCACCCACCATCTATTCCCCTAGCCTCCCTTTTACCCGTCCATGGACAGTCCTGTGCTACCGAGCCGGTCCCCACCCTTCCCCCCACATACCACCTTGACCCTACTACCGAACACCCCCCCCCCCCCCCCCACACTGTCTGCACAGTTAATCCCCACCTCCTCTCCCCCAGCACCCGCGCCAGGTTTAGTCCTCACTCCCAACTCCCCTCCTCACACTAGCTCCTTACCACTCCCCATCCTGATAACCCCCCGCCCCCTCCCTAACCAACCTTTAAACTAGACATTCTCCCTGTTATCCTTGCTCCCAAGCTACATTATCCAGACACTTCTGGACCTCTTTTGTCTTTAATGTCGGAAGAGGAAATTCAAGGTCTTACTCAAGGCTAGCATTTGCGGAAGGAGTTACCTATTGTCCAAGGTCCGACTCTTCCCCAAATCCACCAAACCTCACCTATTCGGCCTCAACTTGATCCTGTTCTCGACAACCAACACAACCCCCCCCCCCCCCCAATTTCTTTCCAGATTAGTCGGCAACTCTCCCATCCACATTGGTAGGAGAAGGCTTCCTCTCAAGTATTTGTCTCTGAATTAGCAACGTGATTCCACATACTCACAGGCCATAATGAAATTCTTGGTGTACGAGTCCATGCTCGACCCTCAATACCTCACGGTGGACATTCCCCTACTCCAAGGGGACCACGCTGACAAAACCGTCAATGGCGATCAAACAGAAGATCAGGACGCCATCATTCAACCTCTCTCGCCAATAGTTACCCTCCCCATGCTGATGAAATGTATAATCGCCTTCTTCAGGGACTAGCAGACAGTGATGATATGATCTCAGAGGACGAATTTGTCCCTCAGCCTGAATAGGAAACCAACTCTTTCGATATGGTACCTGACACTAGAATACTGCCAGTTTCTTAGAGTGCTCCCTGCGCTGAAATACCAGTTATGGAAGGTAGGAAGACAGCAAAGGGACGAGCTTTTGGTGTGCCTGTGGATTGGAATGGCAGACTCAGGAGTCTCAAGAGAAGGGAGATCAAATCCAGCAATATAATGGATGGATAAACCTATCATTTGGAATGCCAGTGGCGTGACCAACACATCGACGTTAAGAACCGCTCACGGGTTAACCCGCATTCATAATCCTTGGTGGATGGCGATCTTAGAGCCTATGGCAAGGGACGAGAAGAGAGTCACAGTTGGCTTGAAGCTCGGTTTTCATTCCTTCTTCTCAAACGCGGAAGATAGGAGTAAAATCTGGATTTTCTTTCGCTCCTCTTTATCAATTTCTATTTTTCTGTCCAACCCAACAACTCCCCTTCAATTTTTTCTATCTCTATTGTCGATGCTAAGTGTTCTAAGGTTCAGAGGAGAAATCTATGGGCTGAAATATCTTCTTTGGCCACTCGCATCTCGGGCCCATGGGCCATTGGTGGTAACATCAACGCTGTTCTCTCAGTCTCTGACAGAAGAGGAAGTCGGCATTTTGACCACAGTAGTTCGTCAAAATTCGTTGCGACCATGGATAATGCTGCTCTCTTGGATTGTGGGTTCACAGGCAATAAATTTACTTGGGGCAACAATCAGGCGAGTGCGACTCGCATTTGGGCCAGACTGGATAGAGTCTTTTGTAATGGGGACTAGATTTCCAGTTTTCCTCATTTCAAGATTGAACATTTGCCCCAGGTGAACTCCGATCACTAGCCTCTTCTGTTGGTATCTCCTCAGGGCTCCCCTCCTATTGCAAAGCCCTTTTGATTCTAGAGAATGTGGATTCTTCACCAGGGCTATAATCAGGCGGATGAGGATGCTTGGTTGGAGGACCTTTCTAATCAGCCTATGATAAACCTCTTTTTAAAAATTAGGAAGCTGAAGTGTAGACTAAAAGACTGGAACAAGTATGTTTTGGGAATGTTTTTTAGAATCACAAAGAAGCAGAAGATCAATTAGCCCTCTTGGAGAATCAGGCACAGTTAGCCCCCACCAGTATTACTCAATCCTCTCTCATGGAAGCAAGGCTTCACCTGACGAAGATGGAGCTAGCTGAAGAGGTTTTTTGGAAGCAGAAATCCCGTAATAACTGGTTGAAGGAAGGAGATAGCAATACAAAATATTTTCACTTACAAGCCACTGAGAGGTCCAGACGGGTTTTCATCTCTGAAATCCATCTCGATGCCCAATCAATCACGTCTTTGGCTCAGATCAAATCCGCTGCAATTGAGCATTTCTCAAAACTCTTTCAGTCTGAATTTCACTATTCGAATGATAACCTCCCGACAAATATCCCGCTCTTGTTGACTACTGCTGATAACGACTTCCTCATGCGCACCCCCTCCATGGAAGAGGTTAAGGCCTCTGTCATGGCCATCCCGACTGACGGTGCTCCTGGCCCGGACAAGCTCTCTGCTACCTTCTTCGTGGGCAGCTGGGGTATTGTAGGGCTGGATATCCTCTTAGCGGTCACAAATCTTTTTCGGGGGCACCTTCCCTCGAGCGTTCACCACCACTCTCCTTTGCCTGATCCTAAAGGTAGCTACCCCGAAGAGATTTTCTGATTTTAGACCAATTAGCTTATGTAATTGCATTTATAAAATCTTTGCCAAGGTTATTGTTGCAAGACTGACCACTCTTCTTCCAAAGTTAATTTTGTCGGAACAAGGGGCATTTGTTAAAGGCAGATTGATCGCTAAAAGCCTTGCTCTAGGGCAGGAGATTTATCGGGATATCGATCGTAAAGTTTGAGGCGGTAACATCATTCTGAAACTTGATATGGAAAAGGCGTACGATAGAATTGAATGAGATTTCCTAAAACGGATTCTTGAACGCTTCGGTTTCGAGGCCTCTTGGATAAGGAGGGTGGAGAAATGTTGGAACAACATTTGGATGACAATTTTGATCAATGGGGACGGTGCTGGCTTCTTCAAAACCTTCAGGGGGCTACGTCAAAGGGACCCTTTATCCCCCGTTCTCTTCATTATAGCTGCGGAAGTGCTCGGCAGGGGTTTCTCCTAGTTGGTTTCAAGTGGTGATTGCTCCCCTTTCAAATTAAAACAAGGATGCAAACAAATTAAACATCTCCTTTTTGCTGACGATACTATCCTTTTCCTAAATGGAGGTGGCTCTTCGATTTCGGCTACGCATGCTTTCCTTACCGCCTACTAGTCTTCTTCAGGTCAAAAGATAAATCTATTAAAAAGTTGTTTCTATCACACTCACTCTCTCCCTCCTAGCAGAATGAGACGGATTAAAAGAATTCTTGGCATCCGCAATTCCTCATAACCATTCTCCTACCTCGGCGTCCCCCTGATTATCGGTAGAATTAGATGCTCCCATTTCCATTTGTTGATGGTAAAAAATCGATTCTAAAATTCTCGGTTGGTCGGCGCGCTACCTATCTCAAGCTAGAACATGTACGCTAATTAATCACGTCCTTGGAAGTATCCCAATCCACTTGATGGTGGCTACTACTATCCCCTCCATGGTTCTAAATAGGATCAAAGAGAAAATGGCTACTTTTTTCTAGGGCTGGAAGGATGGTAGAGCGAAAATTCACTGGCTCAAATGGAATAAGATTGCCTTACCGAAGGAAGAGGGAGGACTGGGTATCCGCCGGCTTAAGGATGTCCTTAAAGCATTGAGGCTTAAGATGGCTTGGTCGGTTTTGAAAAAATGACAGATCCAGCATCTAGGTTGGCTTTGCTATTTCAAAATATGGTCTTCCGCGGATCGGAGAAGGTGTGCAAGCCCATCAGTATAACACCTCTTCGTTATGGAAGCAGGTGGCTTCTTTATCCCACCTCATTGAAAATGCTACTCAATGGCATGTTGGCTTGGGGGACATGAATTTTTGGCATTGTAATTGGTTCGGCCTTGCCCCCTTGACAAAATTTTCCCTCCATCCAATCCCCTCGAACATTCTTCCTCTCAGAGTCAACGACATCCTGAATCGAGACAGTCCTCAAATCCCAAGTCTAGTCCACGAACTTCTTCCACCGGATATCATTTAACACATTGTCGCAAGTGGCTTCTGCACATCAACAGCCCCTGATGAGTGATTCTGGCACCATGATCGCATGGGAACCTTTACGGTTAAATCTAGTTGGAACCTTTGCAGATCAAGAAACCAAATATTGTACTGGGCCAAGCGAGTTTGGCACCCCCTCATTCCTCTCAAAATCTCTATGTTTTTTTGGAGGGAAATTCAGGGGGTGGTGCCAACTAATGATAGAATTTAGCGGAGGGGTGTCAGTTTAGCATCTATGTGCTCCTGCTGTGGCCTCCACCAGCCTACTTCAACTCCCCAAAGTGAATGCATCTCACACCTATTTATCAACGGGCCCTTGGCTGACTGCATGTGGAAGTGCTTCAACGACATCTTCCATATTTTTGCTCCTCAACACGACTCTGTCTTAGCAAGGTTTGCTGCGTGGTGGATTTTCCAGCCCCCGTGAAGGGGTACTTCTCTTGCCCAGTTTGCCATTCCCTGTTTAATTCTTTGGGAGCTATGGAAAGCAATGAATGTTGCGTGCTTTGAGAATGTTCACCGCTCCGCCATTTCTGTTGCGAACGGTATCAGGTGGTGGATGGCATGCCTTTTTACTGATCGCCATGGGTCTAGGTCCTCTTCTAGCTCTGACCTCTTTGCTTTCCGAAGACTAAATACTCGGCATGCATTAGCTGTAGCAAAATCTTTTCAGCTTGTCATTTGGTGCAGACCCCATGCAGGTTGGATTAAGGTTAATGTCGACGGTGCAGCAACCGAAAACCTGGGTCCTTCTGGGGGAGGCGGAATTGGTAGGGATCCCTCCAGCTCCTTCCTCTTTTCTTTCTCCTTTGGCTATGGAATTAGCACAAACAATAGAGTGGAACTCCACGCCCTACACGATGCTTTGGTTATTTTTCTAAGTAGGGGTTATAATCAAATTATTATGGAATCAGATTCTAGGTGCATGGTGGATGCTTTTATCAGTAAATCTTCCCCTGCTTGGAAATGGAGATACTGGTGGACGAGGATCAATACCTTGAGAGAAAAGGGTTGTTTTCTGATTCTCCACACCTTAAGAGAGGGTAACGGCCCGACCGACGAGTTGGCTAAGGAGGATGCAACGTCCCAACAACAGTCTACATATCTCTCGGTTGCTGACCTTCCGTTCAGTGTTAGGGGTCTTTATAGGCTAGATAAGATGGATCTGGGCTCCTTGCGGGAAAGATAATGGCTTTGCTTGTCAGGTGTTTTTTTTGTATAGGTTCTTCCTCACGCTCCTAGCCTCTTTTTTGTCCCCAGGAGTTCCTCTTGTCAGTAGAAAGGTTTTGTAGGGTTTTCCCTTCCCTTAACTGTTCCTGTTTAAGTGGGGATATTTTGCTTTTTATAGTTTTCCCCCTCTATGGCTGTACATTCCGTGATTAATGGATTCGAGGCTAGGGCCCTCTTTTTTTTTAAAAAAAAAAAAAAAACAGCGAGGATTCCACAAAACTATTATTGCACTTGCCCATAGTTTGGATTCTCTGGCATAAGAAACTAGGTAACTGGTGTCTCAGAAATATGTGAATTCCACTTGTTATCTAAACGAGACCACCAAAAATGGAATCAATATTTCACAAGTGATCATGGAAATAATCTTTGCATAAAGAGCAACATTGGCATTAAACAGTGGAAAGTAAAATTTCATAGCATAATGATAAAGAACAACAAAGAGGCTGAGACTTCCATTGAGCCAATAGATTGCTAAGAATGGGTCTTCTTTTTATGCCTCCAACAAATTCTACCATTCTTGTAACCCTCTAGACTTGACTCTTGAAACCTACAACCAACTGGATCTACTGGTGGAAACCTCTCCATTTTTGTCGAATCTGCCCATCTTTCTATGCTCGCAACACATCGAAGAACCGCTTTTGCACATCACCAAACAACCCATCTTTGATTACAGCGTCATTAAAGCCCCAGTCCTGCGAAGTATGGATCTCTCGAGGAAGAATTAATAGGAATTTGTTGTCTACATTCCTCAAAGGTTTGGAGATGTCAAGGATCATGCTTGGGATCCTTTTGTAAAGCGTTTCGCGTCTCATTTATTTATTTATTTATTTTATAAAAAAGAACTAGAGAAGAAGGATACTCAACTTTCCTTGGCTGGATCACTCACATAAAGTTTACAATAGTTAACTTTCTAATATTGTTATTCTTTGTAAAATTGTATTAGTCAATTTTCTTACATTTTTTTTTTTTGTAAAATTCCAACTTTTATAGCTTTCAATTCAAATACTTAACATGTGACATTCTTTGAATTGGAAACTCACATGTTAAAATGGTCAATCAAGTAAATTGGGAGGATGGATATAAATTGAAAAACAAGTGGAGGCTTTGCTGTAAGTTCAAAAGTGTTTAACACAACTTTTTTCTCAGAATAATGGTGGAGTGTTAATAATGCTTCATAAGATTTTTGACTTCAAATCTAGAGTCCGAGTTTGATATAGAGGCAAACGATCTTCAATGGTGGTTAGGACACCATATGGATTTTCCATGTTGAATAATCAAAAGCCAATCCCTGATTTCTTCACTGGTGGCTTGATATATATAATTCACTTTGAGAGGAATATTTTCTTATTATTTGATATGGAATGCATTGTGTTATGATATTCCTTTTAGCTATTCATTCTCCATTTGCAATTAGGAGAGCACTAGATCGATATGCCATAACGAGTAGCAACTAGTTTTAGGTTTTAAAAAATAAAAATAAAAATTATGGAACATTTAGATACTATCGTGCGTGTGAACATACAAGTTTCTCTATCAGATCTTTTAACTCTTTAACAACCTTTAAATAGCCTTTTTTTCCCCATCACTCTGGCACCCAGCAATATTCATGGCGGGATGTAATTCTCTTGTATTATTTAAGAACATATAGTTCTTACATTGATTGAATCATTGTGCAAGGACAATTTCCTATAATTGATTTTTCTCTTAGCATTGATTTAGAAGAATCAAGTTCCATTTTCTCGTGAGTGTCATTTGGGTGACACGTATACGGATATTTTTCCTTTAGTTGCTTAACGTAGTTATTAACTTTTTACTTTACATCTTTTGGTGAAGGGAAGGGCCCTACCATTCTCTAAGGGATTATACTGAAAATTTAAAAGAACAATGCCTTTGCAACAAAACGGACCAAGGGATAGAAAATCCGATATCTTTGGCATGAGTTTTGAAAACAATATCAATATCGCTAATAATATCATCGATAATCGAAAATGCAGAGAAACATTGGGGAAACATGGAGAAAACGGGGGAATTTTTCAGTGAAACTTCAAGAGATGCGAAAATACACATATTTGCGTATTTAGGAATATATATATATATATATATATATATATATATATATATATATATATATATATATATATATATATATATATATATATATTGCATACATAAAAAGTTTCCATTAAATAGGTCCATAAAAACATGCTTTGTTGTAAGAAATCAGTCCAACTGTACCATTAATCCCAACTATTCATCCAACCATCCAAACATCAATCGATATTACAGAATATTGATAATAAAAAAAAATTGTCGATACATTTGCAATACATTGCCAATACCTAGAATTTATGACACCACCAATGTTACCAGTACCGTCAAGCTAGAGATACATATAATATCGAGGATACTCCGAACAATGCCTCTACATTCATGTGGTGTGGCCCACCTGAATTCGGGTCAAGCTGATTTTTGGGATGTCCCTACATCCTAATTAGGGACAAGAAACTAAAAGCCACAACCTAATGACTTAAGCATCCTGATTGTTCCTAACCCAGCCGCATCCATAGTTAATAGGCTACTAATGTGACGAGGATGATCCGCTCAGCTGTAATAAATGTGATTGGGATAACCCTGATTGCCCATCTTAGCTAACGCATCTGCTATCACATTACCTTCATGGAGCGTACAACAGACTTTGAAATTGATAGCGGATTTTATTTGGATGATTTTACCCAAACAATACCAAATGCTCCATAACGTCACCCCTTTTAAGTTGGAAACCGCTTCAGCGACAACCTTAGAATCCGATTCAATCCAGATATTAGTCAGACCCATTTCAATGTTTATCTCCAACCCATACACCACAAGGTCAACTCAATTATGTTGGAATTGAATTATGGAAAGTGTGAGATAGCATTTCACATTGGTAAACTTTTTTTTTTTTTTTTTATCAAGATCGAGATTGTATCTATTATATTCCAAAATGAATGGGAAGAATTGTTACATTTCAATAATCAAAATGCAACCTAAATGATATGGTTTCCAAAAATTGGGACCTTAGTCCAATGAGAAGAATCATACATCTATAAACATCAGGCAGCTATGCATACAGGAAAATTAAGGGTTGCAATGACGATGGTGACGATGAATGACATGGCACATCACTTTACCTGTTTAAATAAAACATATCACTCAATGTAATACATGGGATTTGGGAGTTTGAAGGATCGAGCTGCCATTGGAGTACCCAACAAATCACTCTATTGTAAGACCCGTATCTTGGTCCGTACACTTCCGCGGTCTTACCGGTCGAATTCCGGCAACCTTCGACCCTTAAACGATATCGACGCACGACCCTGATTCATGTACCGACAACCCGAGTCGACTCAACCCGTGACCAATACCATAGCGACCGCGCCGTCGTTGCGGTTCCGATACCGCGACTCACGCGCCGAGGCGATACTCTGGTCAAGAGTTATGGGCCAACGTTCGGTGCGAGAAAACGCCGCGCGTTGCGAAAACCAAGGGAATCTCTACGATATGTCACATCAATCACATCAATCCCATCAATCAATCACCCATGAATCCATCACATGTCAAGTGCACATCACTTCCATCCCTTTTCCCAAGCAACCACAAAAGTCTTCACCACCCATACCTCTCTTACACAAAAGCCACAAAAGTCAAGCTTTTCTTACACAACCATCACTCACCCATCCATCCATCACTCTCTCTCTCTCTCCCTTTACATCACTCTCTCTCTTTCTCTTTCTCATTTCAAAAATCCCAAGCAACAAAGAGCCCCACGTTTGGAATTTTGCAAGAATTCCTACACTCTAAGTGGCCCACCTTCCTACCCCAAAATCTCCCATCTCAACCCTCCATACTTCATCTTAACCATTGAAGTTGAAGCTAAGGTGCCAAGGATCCCCTAGGAGCGAGAAGATCGGACGGTGGGTGCCTCTATAGGGTAGATTTACTTGATTTTATGGTGGACCAAGTGAGGCCCACCGATCCATGGTGTGGATCTCACTTGGAACCCTTATTTGTGGCCGATGGACCACTTGGATCATCAAGATCATTCCATGATGGGGCCATTCTCCATGGACCCCATCATGATGTTTATTTTCATTTAGAAAGGTCATCTAGACCGTCCATATCGGTGGAGAATGGATCTCCACCGTTGATTTACATTTTCAATGGTCCCATGTGCAAGGGATCCATTTATTGTATAATTTTCTTGTAAGGGAGGGCCCATAATGACGGGGTCCCTCCATCACAAGCCGTGTCCCACTCTCCATGTCTCTCTCCCTCTCTCTTTTATTTTATTTTATTTTATTTTATTTTATTTTATTGCAATAGGATGTTGTGGCCCACTTGAATGGATCCCACCTTGATGCAAATATTTTTATTCAAGTGGGGCCCACCTTAGACGTTGAATCCATGTCACTCATCAATGGTGGCCCACTTCATCAGGGCCCTCCATTCAAAAATATATATATATAAAATGTAACCGTCCAGCGTCTGGGACGCTGGACATTTTTTTTTTAGAAAAGAAGAAAAAAAAAAAAAGGAAGAAGTGAAAGAGGGCTTTGGTGGCCCACTTGCATTGGCCTCACCATGTTGTACCCAGACAATCCAAGCCGTCTACCCTCTTACTTACAGAGTTTTAACCGTTGGGTAGAAATTTGGGGTTGATTGGAAGACCTGGTGGGCCATATCATCAAATAATGCACCTCGACCATTCAAACTCTCGACTCATTTGGACGGCCTCGGGCCACTGATCATAATGGCTGGGGCAGATTTCATTTTTGCGGGCCCCACGTGCGAAAAACCCTTGCAAAACAGTTTTCTTTTTTTTTTTAAAATACGTTGGCAGAGGCTTTGCCTCTGCCCTGACGCGACCAGCGGCTGCACGCTCCTGCGTGCAGCCTTGTACAGGCGGGCGGACGGGCGTGGGGAGGTGACCCACGGCCCTGCACGTGGGCCCCACAGCGATGTTTATTTTGTCATCCATCTTGTTCATTAGGTGGGCCACCCCAGTGGCGGGCCCCCCTCCAAAAATGAGTCAGATCCAAAACTCAGGTGGCCCACATCACGCGAAACAGTGTGAATTAAAGTCTACCACTGGAAAATTTCTCGGGCCCACAGAAGTATTGGATCAAGCTGAATTTTTTTGTTGCCCCTTCATTCAGGTCCGAGCGACCTTATGAACGGGTCGGATGGTACCTAGACATTACAGTGGGCCCCACACGGGACCCACAAGAATGATGTATGTGTTTTAATGCACCGTCCACAGCCGTGGACGGTAGACTCCCACCATGATTCATGTGTTATACTCCACCGTCCAGCGGATGATGGAGCCCCTTTGTGATATATGTATTCAATCCGCACTGTCCAATGGGCAGTGGGGCCCGCCATGGTGCATGTGATGTACCCAGACCGTCCATCTACTTGTACAGATGATTTTAAGGCCTATGGTCTAGGCCCATTTGATGTATTCCAAGGCGCATTTGATATATATGTAAGGCCTAGGGATTTAGGCCCATCTGACTCATAGAAGGCCTATGGGCTAGGCCCATCCGAATTTCAAAAGAGCTATGGGCTAGGCCCATTTGGTTTATGAAACGCTTATGGGCTAGGCCCATTGGGTGCATTTTAGGCCTAAGAACTTAGGCCCATTTGATGTGTTGCAAGTCCATGGGACTGGGTCCATTTGATATATGTAAGGCCTAGGGGTTTAGGCCTACTTTGACATGCATACGAGGCCTATGGGTTAGACCCATTTAAATTTATTGAAGGCTCATGGGTTAGGCCCATTTGATTTGTTTAAGGCCTAAGGATTTAGGCCCATTTGACTCATGTTAGGTCTATGGGTTAAGGCCCACTTGATCTACATGTGGGATCCCAATTGGTGTGGCCCATTTAATACATATTAGACTCATGTGACTAGGTCCAATTAATGCAATCCAAGTGGCCCACCTTCCTACCCCAAAATCTCCCATCTAAACCCTCCATTCTTCATCTTAACCATTGGGTAGATGAGCGTTGAGTGCCGAATACCAGACGGTTACGCTCTCCACTGTGTCGTGGTCGGTTGGAAGGGGGTGCGGCCTTACCCGTCCGAGAGTAGGGGGCAATGCTAGGCTGAGTTTGACCAGCTCGAGGAATGGGTCCGCTATCGACGAGTCACGCCCGATATTGGCAGACGGATAGTGAGATCTCTTTCACTTACCTTATTGCGCGTGATGTGGCGGCAATCTGGTTTAGACTGTACTAGACCCCGGTGATATTTCATAGTTTGAGCTGTATTGATGTGTGGACATAGATGAGGACCTGTATGCTTGAGCTGCATTGCACATCGCATGGCCTTGGGATGGCCGATACCATTCATGTCTTGCATCGCATAGCCTTGTTACGGCTCATGATATTATAGATCCATCTGCATATTTCGCTTTACTCTAACATTGTATGTTCATATTACTACCTTGCGCACACACTTTCACCACCCTCTAAGCTTTCTGTAAGCTTATGCACGACCGTTGCGTGCAGGTGACGTTGGATCGCAGCAGCGTTGAGGCAGGAGCACGTTGCAGAGCGTTTAGAGTTTTTGGTTCTTTACTATTGTATTTCCCTTTATGCTCATTGTACTTGTAAAGTTTTTGATCATAGTGGAAATGTAATGGAGTTCTTGGTTGTTGTTTGTGAGTTATGCCTTTGGTTATGCTCATCACGAATCAGACTGACATTGAAAATCCTCCTCGTAGCATCCCAGGATCGGAACCTGGCGAATGGGAGCTAGGAGCCGAGAATGGGGTTCTACGGAGGCTGTCGGCGCCGAATTCGGCGATCGAGAATTCTGTGAGCCCGGTTTCCGAGTTTGGAGCGTGACAGAAGTTGGTATCAGAGCATAACTTGGGAATAACCGAGAACAACATTACATGTCTGCTATGAGTGTGGAATGACTAAATCTCGAAGTTCGGATAGCTTCGCGACCTTCCAATTCCGACCGTTAATGGGCGTATCTTCGAGAGTTTTGAAGTTGATTGGCGCCTTCGCTCTTTCCTGTAGGACATGGCGCCTGGGAGGGTTACTCGATCGACTCTCGCACCACCACCTGAGGATTCTGCTTCACCATCGGAGGCTCCAGCTTTACTCCCTGCGTCTCCCATTCCACCCTCAGAGATCCCTGCTTCCTCTCATGAGGATGACATTCCTCCACCTGAGGCCGATGAAGAGCCGACCGTGACTGTGAGTGCTTCACAGTTACAACAGATGTTACAGGCTGTGACAGCCGCACTACAGGGACAGGGCAGACGCCCAGCTGTTTCATCAGCTCAAGCAGAGCAGGAGCGCGCGAGCGCCGTACTTCGTGAGTTCAGACGGCATGATCCCTCACGTTTTCAGGGCGAGCCAGATCCGACTGCAGCAGAGAGATGGCGCTCCGATGTGGAGAAGATTCTTTATACCATGTCATGCACAACCGAGCAGCGCGTCCGGTTAGCAGTATTTCTCTTTCAGGGTAAGGCCGAGCATTGGTGGACCTCTATTACCCGTGTTGCCGGACTGGAGTATATCTGGACATGGGAGGAGTTTATTGATCGATTCGAGGAGCAGTACTTCCCCGACCATATCCTCCGTCAGCGAGCTTTAGAGTTCGAGACTCTGGTGCAGGGAGATATGACTGTGGCGCAGTACGCGGCCCGTTTCATGGCACTATCGAGATTCGCACCATACATGGTTGATGACGAGGGGCGAAAGGCCCGCCGTTTCGAGCACGGCTTACGTTACGGCTTTCGAGTTCATGTCATTGGGCATGAGCTTCCTACTTTCCAGGCAGTAGTGCAGAAAGCTCAGATATATGAGACTGAGTGGGCCGGTTCTCAGTCTGATCGTGGTCAGAGGAGAGACCGGAAGAGGCAGACATCTTCCAGTGATTCCTAGCAGCGTCGACCACAGCAGCAGAGGCGTACAGGTCGCCCAGCCTTCCGAGCACCATCAGCACCTCCACCACCACCTCAGAGGCAATTCACTGGCACTTGCTTCAGGTGCGGTGCGACGGGACACCGTTCATGGGAGTGTCCCAGCCCCCAGCAGCAGCAGAGAGGTCCACAGCAGCAGAGACCTCCACCGCAGCAGCAGAGACCCCCACGGCAGCAGCGACAACAGCCTCCACCACCGAGGCCACCTCAGCAGCAGCATCAGCATCAGCACCAGCCTCAGAGGCCACAGCAGCAGAGGCAGCAGTTTCGACCGCCTCAGCGACCCCAGCAGCAGCAGCAGCACGTTCAGAGGGGACATGCACCTCCCCAGCCAGCTCAGGCTAGATTCTATGCGGCTCAGCAGGATCCACAGTCATCTGGAGGTGTAGTTGAGGGTATACTGCCAGTTTTTGCATGCATTCACGTGTACTGTTTGATTCTGGTGCATCGCATTCTTTTGTGGCCGAGAGCTTCTGTCGATCGGCCAGCTTACCGTTGGAGTCTGCTGATGTGAGCCTATCAGTATCGACTCCCTTGGGGAGGACTGCAGCGTTGGGACGATTTTGCTTGTCTTGTCCCGTTTTAGTTGGGGATACCTTTCTGCCTGCCGATCTATTCGTTTTGCCGATGTCTGAGTTCGATGTCATCCTAGGCATGGATTGGCTCGCTGAGTATTATGCCATTTTGGACTGCGCCGCGAGGACCGTCACGTTCTGTATACCCGGCGTGCCACAGTTCGAGTTCGTTGCAGAGGCCAGAGGAGAGCGGTTGTCTTGTTTGATGTCTTGCGCCATAGAGGAGCCTGTTGCCGTTTGCATCGACCATTTGCCGATAGTATGTGATTTTTTCGATGTGTTCCAGGAGATTCCGGGATTACCGCCTCGCCGACTCATCGAGTTCCAGATCGATCTTGTGCCCGGTACCGCGCCTATTTCGAAGGCCCCGTATCGTATGGCACCGTTGGAGTTACGGGAACTGCAGAAGCAGTTAGACGAGTTACGTGAGTTGGGTTTTATCCATCCGAGCAGTTCACCGTGGGGAGCGCCGGTACTCTTCGTGAAGAAGAAGGATGGCTCGTTGAGGCTCTGCGTTGACTATCGCGAGCTCAACAAAGTCACGATCAAGAACAAGTACCCGCTCCCTAGGATTGATGATTTGTTCGACCAGCTGCAGGGTGCACAGTTCTTTTCGAAGATTGACCTGCGTTCCGGTTATCATCAGATTCGGGTCCGAGATGAGGACATTCCGAAGACAGCATTCAGGGCGCGTTACGGTCATTTTGAGTTTCAGGTCATGTCCTTCGGACTGACCAATGCACCTGCAGTCTTCATGCAGTTGATGAACGAAGTTTTCCGCCCATATCTGGATCAGTTTGTTGTAGTCTTCATCGACGACATTCTGATCTACTCGAGGACCCATGAGGAGCATGAGCAGCACTTGGAGATTACCTTGCAGACCCTTCGCGCACACCAGCTGTATGCGAAGCTGGAAAAGTGCGAGTTCTGGCAGAAGGAGGTGAAGTTCCTCGGTCACGTGGTGACGAGGGAGGGTGTCGCAGTGGACCCCTCGAAGGTCGAGGCAGTGCGTCAGTGGGGCAAGCCCACGACTGCGACAGAGATCCGTAGTTTCCTTGGTTTGGTGGGCTACTACCGGCATTTCATTAAGGGTTTCTCTCATATTGCAGCCCCGCTGACCAGGTTGACTCGGAAGGGTGCAGAGTTCATTTGGAGTGACGCCTTCGAGCGAGCATTTATGGAGTTGAAGGACCGTCTGACGTCCGCTCCTGTCCTCACTCTTCCCTCTGGGAGTGACGGCTTTATTGTATTCACTGATGCCTCGCATATCGGTTTGGGTGCTGTCCTGATGCAGCACAGGAGACCAGTGGCCTTTGCGCCTCGTCAGCTCAAGGTCCATGAGCTGAACTATCCTACACATGATCTGGAGCTGGCTACAGTTGTCTTCGCACTGAAGGTGTGGAGACACTATCTTTACGGGGTTAGGTTCGAGCTTTTCTCTGATCACAAGAGCTTGAAGTACCTCTTCTCGCAGTCTGAGTTGAATATGAGACAGAGGCGCTGGATGGAGCTCCTGAAGGACTATGATTTCGACCTCCAGTACCACCCGGGCAAGGCGAACGTGGTGGCAGATGCCCTCAGCCGTCAGCCATGAGGCTTAGTGGCGCACATGATGATTCAGGAGTGGCAGATGCTTGAGGATATTGCAGCGTATGATTTTGAGTTCGGCCTGCAGTCTTCCATTGTACAGTTATCGAGCTTGTCGATTCAACCCTCTCTTGTCGCTAGGGTGATCGAGGCTCAGCAGGTTGATGAGTCGTTGCAGGGTTATATGTCTGAGGCGGCATCTGAGGGTCAGGTTGATTGGCAGATCGGTACAGACGGTGGACTTCGCTTCAGAGGCCGATTATGTGTCCCGGATATTCAAGAGTTACGCAGAGATCTTATGACCGAGGCACATCGATCGCGATTTTCTATCCACCCGGGCTCGACGAAGATGTACCGTGACATGAGGCGACAGTATTTTTGGGCAGGGATGAAGCCCCAGATCGCCAGTTTTGTGACCGAGTGTGACACGTGCCAGCGTGTCAAGGCCGATCATCAGAGACCTCCTGGTTTATTGCAGCCATTGAGTGTCCCGATGTGGAAGTGGGAGCACGTATCGACTGATTTCATTATGGGTTTGTCGAGGACTCAACGCGGTCATGACGCCATCTGGGTTGTTGTGGATCCTCTGACGAAGTCAGCACATTTCCTTGTGATGCGTGCGACTTGGTCTATGGACCGGCTTGCGAGACTATTCATCGAGGAGATTATGAGACTGCATGGCGTTCCAGTCTCGATCGTTTCTAACCGAGACTCGAGGTTCATGTCTCAGTTTTGGGGGAGCTTCCAGCGAGCGATGGGGACTGATTTGCATCTCAGCACCGCGTACCATCTGCATACCGATGGCCAGACTGAGAGGGTCAATCAGATACTTGAGGATATGCTTCGGGCCTGCGCGATTGACTTCGGGGGTAGCTGGGATGAGCATCTGCGATTGGCTGAGTTCGCGTACAATAACAGCTATCAGGCGACTATCGGTATGACTCCTTTTGAGGCACTATATGGCAGACCATGCAGATCACCGAGTTGTTGGACCGAGGTTGGAGAGCACCATCTCCTAGGTCCCGAGCTTATGCAGGAGACTTCAGAGGCTATTGACATCATCAGGCAGAGGATGCGCACAGCTCAGAGCCGACAGAAGAGTTCTGCTGATCGTCGGCGTCGTCCCTTGGAGTTTGATGTAGGGAACCATGTGTATCTCAACGTCTCGCCCATGAAGGGCGTAGTTTGATTTGGAGCGAAGGGCAAGCTTGCCCCAAGATTCATAGGACCTTTTGAGATCATTGGGCCCATTGGCGCAGTGGCCTATCGGCTTGCCTTGCCATCACAGTTGTCTGGCGTCCACGACATTTTCCACGTCTCCATGTTGAGAAAGTGTGGGTCAGACATAGTTCCCGTCATTGATTGGCAGCCGTTGGAGGTTCGTGAGGACGCTTCTTACATTGAGCACCAGTCCGTATCCTTGATCGGAAGGAGCAGGTCTTCAGAACCAAGGTCATTCCGTTGGTGAAGGTAGCTTCGTGGGAGCGTGAGGCTGAGATTCGAGAGCGTTATCCTCATTTCTTTGATGGTTGATCATGTGATGTATTTTGTATGCCGTCTCCGATTCTATATGATGATATTATGACGTTTCTTTTTCATAAGTAATGCCTATTTGCGATGCTTGTGTAAATTTTGAGGACGAAATTTTTATAAGGAGGGGAGATTTGTAAGACCCGTATCTTGGTCCGTACCTTTCCGTACACTTCCGCAATCTTACCGGTCGAATTCCGACAACCTTCGACCCTTAAACGATATCGACGCGCGACTCTGATTCATGTACTGACAACCCGAGTCGACTCAACCCGAGACCGATACCATAGCGACCGCACCGTCGCCGCGGTTCCAATACCGCCACTCGCGCGCCAAGGCGATGCCCTGGTCAAGAGTTATGGGCCAACGTTCGGTGCGAGAAAACGCCGCGCGTTGCGAAAACCAAGGGAATCTCTACGATGTGTCATATCAATCACATCAATCCCATCAATCAATCACCCATCAATCCATCACATGTCAAGTACACATCACTTCCATCCCTTTTCCCAAGCAACCACAAAAGTCTTCACCACCCATACCTCTCTTACACAAAAAGTCACAAAAGTCTTCACCACCCATACCTTTCTTACACAAAAGCAACAAAAGTCAAGTTTTTCTTACACAACCATCACTCACCCATCCATCCATCACTCTCTCTCTCTCCCTTACATCACTCTCTCTCCTTCTCTCTTTCTCATTTCAAATTTCCAAGCAACAAATGAGCTCTAGGAGACTCCATACGTATGGAATTTCTCCAAATTCCTAAGCTCCAAGTGGCCCACCTTCCTACCCCAAAATCTCCCATCTAAACCCTCCATTCTTCATCTTAACCATTGAAGTTGAAGCTAAGGTGCCAAGGGACCCCTAGGAGCGAGAAGATCGGACGGTGGGTGCCTCTATAGGGTAGTTTTACTTATTTTTATGGTGGACCAAGTGAGGCCCACCGATCAATGGTGTGGATCTCACTTGGGACCCTAAAATGTGGCCGATGGACCACTTGGATCATCATGATCATTCCATGATGGGGCCATTCTCCATGGACCCCATCATGATGTTTATTTTCATTTAGATAGGTCATCTAGACCGCCCATATCGGTGGAGAATGGATCTCCACCGTTGATTTACATTTTCAATGGTCCCATATGCAAGGGATCCATTTATTGTAAAATTTTCTTGTAAGGGAGGACCCATAATGTCAGGGTCCCTTCATCACAAGCCGTGTCCCACTCTCCATGTCTCTCTCTCTCTCTCTTTTACTGCTTTCATTTTATTTTATTTTATTTTTTTTTATGCTATAGGATGGTGGCCCACTTGAATGGATCCCATCTTGATGTATTTATTTTATTCAAGTGGGGCCCACCTTAGACGTTATTCCCATGCCGCCCATCATGTGGTGGCCCACTTCATCAGGGCCCACCATTATATATATATATATATATATATATATATATATATATATATATATATATATATATATATATATATATATATATATATATATATATATATATATATATATATTATGAACCGTCCAGCGTCTGGGACGCTGGACGTTGTAAAGAAAATTAAAAAAAGAAAAGAAAGAAGGGCTTTGGTGGCCCACTTGTATAGGCCCCACCGTGTTGTACCCAGACAATCCAAGCCGTCTACCCTCTTACTTACAGAGTTTTAACCGTTGGGTAGAAGTTTGGGGTTGATTAGAAGACCTGGTGGGCCATAGCATCAAATAATGCACCTCGACCATTCAAGGATCCATTTTCTCATTTTATTCATTTTCTAGCGTCAAAAAAATCCAAACTCTGGACTCATTTGGACGGCCTCGGGCCACTGATCGCTATGGCTAGAGTGGATTTTCAGAAAGCGGGCCCCACACGTATTTTTTTGTCAAAAATCGAAATTCAAGAGAGAGAGAGATGGAGTGAGGCAGCAGGATGCTGCTGCGTCAGGCGCTGGCAGCGCCTGCACGGCTGCCAGGCGACGGGCGGGCGGACGCCGTGGACCCACGACTCCAGCCATGGGCCCCACCTTGATGTTTATATGACATTCAAACCGTTCATCGGGTGGGCCACCCTCTAAAGTGGCCCCCCTCCAAAAATGGGACAGATCCAAAACTCAGGTGGCCCACACCACGTGAAACAGTAGAATTGAGTGTTGCCATTGAAAATTTTCCTAGGGCCCACAGAAGTATTGGATCAAGCTGAAATTTATGTCTTCCCTTCATCCCGGTCCAAGTGACCTTATGAACGGGTTGGATGACATCTAAACATTTGGGTGGGCCCCACATGGGACCCACAATGTAGCGTGCCTTAAGACCACCGTCCAGTGGACGGTGGCGCCCACCTTGATGTTCCAGCGTCTTCACCGTCCAGCGGACGGTGGAGCCTTCCTTGTTGTGTGTGCCCCACCTGGCCGGCGGTAGTGGGACCCACCATGATGCCTATAGTGCATCCAGACCATCCGTCCATTTGATGAGATCATTTTAAGGCTTGAACTAGTGGTGAGATGGACCATTCATATATGGGCTAGGCCCATTTGATTTATGAAATGTTTATGGGCTAGGCCCATTTGATTCATCTAAGGCCTATGAACTTGGGCCCACCTGATATGTAAAGCCTATGAGCTTAGGCTAACTTGACATTTAAGGCCCAAGAACTTAGGCCCACTTGATATGTAAAGCCTATGGGCTTAACTTGATATTTAAGGCCTATGGATCTAGGCCCAATGGATATGATCTAAGGCCATGTGACTAGGCCATTTGATGTACTTCTATGCCCATAAAATTGGACCTATTTGTTGCATTTTTAAAGCCCATGGAAGTGGACCCATTTGTTATATTGTAAGACCCATGGGACTACACCCATTTGATTAAGAAAGGGGCCATGGGATTAGGCCCACTTTGATATGCATGCAAGCTCATGGATTAGGCCCATTTGATATACATTTGGGGGCCCAATTGGTGTGGCCCATTTGATACATATTAGACTCATGTGACTAGGTCCAATTGATGCAATCCAAGGTCCACGGGTTTTGACCCATTGCAATGCACATAAGACCCATTGGTGTGGCTCATTTATGTGGCCCATCTAACGAATAAAAGGCCCATAAGCTATGACCCATTTGATATATATGTAAGGCCCAATGGGAGGAACTTAAGGTCCATTGCAATGTGTAAACCCAATACCGATTATGTAGCGGTGTTTTAAGAAGATTGTACCTGGGATGCAGTGTCGGTTTGACGTCCACATTGCGAGTGTAATGTTGGTTGGATGTCCACATTACGACTCTCCTTAGGGTCCATTACTGGGTCGTACTTATTATGTATATGCCGTCCAGGTCCATCTGCATTATGAGATAGTTCATTTTATTACATCATGTTTAGTACAGTTTCATGACTCATGATCATACGCATCATATTTATGATTGACGTGAGAATTGTCTGATCATAGCATTTGCCTTCGGACAGGTTTTTTATGGGCTCCCGGTTAGGCGGTGTTTCCCTACATGAGCGCACGATATGCGCAGGATTTGTTGCATGACTGGATAGCGTGAATCATGCATTTCGCATTTGTGTGACATGATTATTGTACGCCCTAGCAACATCAGGGCCGTAGCCTCCATAGACGCATCGTGGTTGGTAGGATTGGATACCGAAAATCTTGTTCTACATGGGGTACTATAGATATCCCTGGGTGAAAGTCCCTAAACCCTTATGGTACCAAGAGGTTGTTCCAACGTCTAGACCGAGTGGGTAGATGAGCGTTGAGTGCCGAATACTAGACGGTTACGCTCTCCACTGTGTCATGGTCGGTTGGAAGGGGGTGCGGCCTTACCCGCCCGAGAGTAGGGGGCAATGCTAGGCTGAGTTTGACCAGCTCGAGGAATGGGTCCGCTATCGATGAGTCGCGCCCGATATTGACAGACGGATAGTGAGGTCTCTTCCACTTACCTTATTGCGCGTGATGTGGCAGAAATCTGGTTTAGAGTGTACTAGACCCCGGTGATATTTCATATTTTGAGCTGTATTGATGTGTGGACATAGATGAGGACCTGTATGCTTGAGCTGCATTGTACATTGCATGGCCTTGGGATGGCCGATACCATTCATGTCTTGCATCGCATAGCCTTGTTACGGCTCATGATATTATAGATCCATCTGCATATTCCGCTTTACTCTAACATTGCATGTTCATATTACTACCTTGTGCACACACTTTCACCACCCTCTAAGCTTTCTGTAAGCTTATGCACGACCGTTGCGTGCAGGTGACGTTGGATCGCAGCAGCGTTGAGGCAGGAGCACGTTGCAGAGCGTTTGGAGTTTTTGGTTCTTTACTATTGTATTTTCCTTTATGCTCATTGTACTTGTAAAGTTTTTGATCATAGTGGAAATGTAATGGAGTTCTTGGTTGTTGTTTGTGAGTTATGCCTTTGGTTATGCTCATCACGAATCAGACTGACATTGAAAATCCTCCTCGTAGCATCCCGGGATCGGAACCTGGCGAATGGGAGCTAGGAGCCGAGAATGGGGTTCTACGGAGACTGTCGGTGTCGGATTCGGCGATCGGGAATTCTGTGAGCCCGGTTTTCGAGTTTGGGGCATGACAGTTTGTGGGTTATGCCTTTGGTTATGCTTATTACGAATCAAACTGATGTTGAAAGTCCTCCTCGTAGCATCCCAGGATCAGAACCTAGCGAATGGGAGCTAGGAGCCGAGAATGGGGTTTTACGGAGGTTGTCGGCGCCGAATTCAGCGATCGGAAATTTTGTGAGCCCGGTTTCCGAGTTTGGGGCGTGACATCTATTGATCTCCAGAGCTCCCATGGATCCTGTACCCTTCTGCTTCCAACTCCATTGTCTTCTCTGATTTATAAACCAAGGCAGTTTTGCCCACATCAATCGACCCTCTTAAGATGAGCCTGTCCCAAGAGTTGTATCCTGCAAATAAGAGATTCTCATCCCTAACATTTCGCTAATCTTCTGTCCATCCTGTCAAGAGTATCAATTGAAAACCAAGCCTTTAGAGTTCCTTGTAGAGCCTCAGGCTTGCTGGCAAAGGTGGGGCAGCTGCTAATGTCACCCATTCATTCCAAGCTGTTTCACATTGGTAAACTTGTCGATTGACAACAAGGTCAACTCAATTATGTTGGAACTCCAAGGTCGAGCTTCGGGCTGTTTACAATGGCCTATGCCTTTGTTTGCAAATGGGTTTCCTTCATATTGAGATCGAGTCGGACTCCATGTTGGTGGTGTCAATTTTGAAAGGTACTTCCAAGCTGAACTAGCATTGCAAATACTGGTTACAGAGGATTCATAGGTTACGTTTGAGGGTCGTTGTGTCCATTGCTCACATTCTCAGGGAAGCTAATAGACCGACGGATAGGATGGCCCATAGAGGTTCGGAAGTTTAAGATTTCTTCTTCTCTTCCTCTTCTGGAGACCTCCCCTCAGAGATTAGGGGTATTTTGTTCCTGGATAAGGTTAGGTTGGGAGATTTTAGGTAGGACCATTCACGTGGGTGTGGAGGGTAGGTGGTTTTTTATAAGTATTACGATAGGCCGTTGTACTTGGGCCCTTTTTTTTTCCCGAGCAGGCTTAAATTGTGGGTGTGTTGTATAGTTCATTTTTGAAATGAATATATCTTCACTTAAAGAAAAAAAAAAACTCGATTATGTTGGAATTGGTCAATAAAAGACAACAGAACAACTAGAATGAGTCTCCTTTCAACTCAAGAGATTCACCAAATGAAAAAGCATGATGAAACTTGGTTTGAGTCAAGTCCTTTGTGTGTGTGCGCGCGCGCGCGAGTGCATTGAGAACATCCTCTCAACATCCCTCCACTTTAGTTAAAAATGGAACCACTTCAGTGTATCTCATGCAGGAGAGTTTTATAACATTGGTTTGAACTAGGTTTTCAAAGCCACTTTCTTCGGGTTAATTCGTAACTAATAGAGCATGGGAATTAACTAACACTTGATGCAAAGGCTATCAAACTATCTACATGTATTGCATAAATAAATCAAACTGGGCATGTTAGCAGCACAATATAGCAGAGCTAAAGGCAATACTTAACGGTATTAAATATAACAAAAACCTTGCCTACAGAATATTGTTGTGAAGTCGAACTCTAAGGTGGTGAAGGAATGCCTAAAGATGCCTACCCCTTACCGTCCTAGCAAGGTCTAATATGAAATGTAGGAAATCGAAAGAGAGCTAAGCTAGCATGAAAAATCAGCTATTGTCTAACTCAGTAGCTAATGGCTTGGCTAGTGTAGGAGGTAATATTGTCCAGGAGAAGAGCCAACCTCCCTAGAGAGGGGTTACCCGACAATGGACAATGCAAGGATGTGAATCATGCGTTGGAATTAGTTGGGTCCCTAAAGCAAAGAGACGGTCAAGCTTTGCATCCATTTTGTAGATACTAGCTTGATTGTATAGTTTTGGTGTTGCTTTTAAAATTTGCTTGCCATGCTTGGATGTATAAATTTGGTTTCATATCAATAAAATTATAGGTTGTGTGCTTTACAGGGGGGAGGAGCTACTAATGGAGCACACAGCCTATAATTGATTTATGAAAGAATGACATTCATAGAGATAGAGAGGGGTGGAGAAGATGAAAGAGGCCTTCTGGCCTCTTGTCTATTTGGATTGCTTTCTATATATTTCAATTCAAATTTGTTCTTTTGATAAAAAGAAAAAAGAAAAAAATAATAAAAAAAGAAAAAGAACAACTTTCACATTAATGGTAGAGGCATGTATCCGCCATTCAACCTTCCAAAAGCCTATACACAAGATCTATCAAGAGACTAGGCAAAGCAACAAAACAAACTGACCTCAATGGGGTGCCAAAAACCCCTGGCTGAAAGATTATCTTGCTCGGATATTGCAAATGCATGACTACCCACGACCATGAACCCTGGTGATCAATGAACATAGTTTGGATTTTTTTAGGGATTATCTTGACAACAAATAAAGGTGTAAAACAACACAATATTCTCAAAGGAAAAGAAAGAAAGAAAATGGATAATAGGGAAAGTCATTGATCTATATTGGAATGTAGGATGGGAGAAGAGAGGAGGTTGTTATCATTGCTAACAAGTTCTTAACAGTTGTACGATCCTACTTTGCTAAGGGAACATTTTGATAATGAAATAAAAAGAGGTTCAAAATTAGACATTTTTTAGTTGAATAAGAGATGCATTGATTAAGAGGGAGGGCAATAAGGAATTGGAAAAATTGAAAATAACACACCACATACCAACTTCTTAGATCCCCACTGACACCCCAATTGAGCAACATTCAAGAGGTACACATTATGATAGTAACAAACAAAGACCAAATAGAGTTACAGTCATGAGTAAAAAACCAATCCTTATGATCCCTTCAATCCACACAGTTAGTAGGTGCCAACACTTTTGGGTATGGAAACCTTTCTCTTCTTACCTTTTTTTTTAAATTGTTCATTGTTTAGTATAAATGTTAGTCTACTCCTCACTGTGGGACAATACATAGACCGGAGGAATAGCTACAAAATTCCCTTTGAAGGCCAAAAAATTAAACAAGTCCAATATCAATAATAACAAAATATTTACAAGGCCTAGTCTATCCACTATCAATTTGCCTCTACCTTAACAAGGGAGCTCATTTGAGAACCAATAAATGTAAAAGATCCCATACATTCCCTATCCTCATGAACCAATCCACAAACCCTTTTCTCTCTCTAATCTCTACTAGAGGGAACCTAGGAAATTCTGGAGGTGGGGGAATCTGTAGAGGAGACGGGTGAATTTCTTTTCGCTTTTTCTTCAGGCTATGGCAAGGGTTCGAACAACTTTGCTGAGAAGCAAGCCATCCATGATGGTCTTTCCCACTGTCTTCCAAAATGTTTCTACAATGTCGTTGTAGAATCGGATTCACGGCCTCGCCCCAAGCATCATCATTTGGGAGATTTGGATTAGCCGCAACAAAGCCCGCTTCGAGGTCCACGTCATGTCCATCTCTCAAATCATATCCAATGTGTATAAATGGTTGAAAGAAATTGGTTCTTCCTTCCCCATTCTAGACAGAAAATCGATGGCGGATTCTATCATCCTCCAGGCTCTTGGGATTTCTCCATCCAAGTTACTTCCTGCTGCTAATCCCATTCTAGTTAGATGGATCAGACCCCCTCCTGGCAGGTTGAAATTGAATGTGGATGGATCATCGGGGGGGAATCCAGGAGTCAGTGGAGGTGGGGATGTTTGCAGGGACCACCACGGGAAGCTAATCTTTGCGTTCCATCGTCACTACGGGCACTCCATGAACACAACTACTGAGGCAAGGCCTATGCTTGACGGCATAACTATTTTCTCTAAACTGGACCTCTCCAACATCATTATTGAGACTGACTCCAAGACCATTGCTAATGCAATAACGGATCCTCAAGTGTAAAATTCTTGGAATTTTTGGTACTAGTTGGGAGCCATCCAGCAATTCCAGTAGTCCCTGAATCTCTCTTTCAAGCATATTTTTCGGTAAGGAAACTCGGTGGCGGACGCCTTGGCTAGATTGGCCATTGATGGTTGCCCAAACAATATCTTTGTCTCCTTCCCTGTTCTTCCTCGAATTGTTTGGGGTGCTCTTACGCTGGACAGATCTGGAGTTGGGTCTATTCGGAGTGCATGATCTTTTCAGGTGCTAGGCCGCTCTTTGCCTGTGGGGCTCCTCTTCTTGCCTGTTGTGTTCATGTCACTTTTGGTGTAGTTTTGTAAAGCTTGCGTTTATATGAGAGGTGGGATCTGCCCCTTTTTGTTGGGTCCCACCTGAATGGCTGTACAGTTTCAAGATTAATGAAATTTTTGGCAAGAGCCCACTTTCCTAATTAAAAGAAAAAAAGAAAAAGAATCGGATTCACGACTAGTTATTAATGTTCTGAATGAGGACTCACAACTAGGCCGGAAATGGAGCTACTGGCTCAATAGAATCAACAGGCTAAAGCTCAGGGGACAGATTCTTTTTGCGCATATCTTCAGGGAAGGTAATTCCCCTACGGATACAATGGCCCACTTAGGTAGTGGCTCCCAATCCTTCTCCTGGTTTGATCGTTTTGCTGAGCTCCCCCCTTAGGTCAGAGGGCTTCTCTTCCTTGATAAGTTTGGGCTGGGTGTGATTAGAAAATCTTAATGCTTCTTTTCTGCTTCATATTTTGTGCAGTCTCTCTCCTTTTTTTTTTTTTTTGGCCTTTTGCCATGATAGGTTTCCCCTAGCTTTTTGGTCCTGGGACAACCCAAATGTAAATTTTGTTGATGATATAGTGAAATAAATAGTAGGCCTCCGTTATAAAAAATAAATAATAATAATAATTAAAAAACAAAAAGCACGTGCCTTACTTCTGCATTTAGCTCCTAGGGAGAAGCATTTCTCTTCACCACCTTGCTAACACCCAAGGGCCCACAGAGTCAGATTTAATTCATTTGATAACCAATTTAGAAACACTTTCCACTACTATATATATTACACAAGCCCTTGTTCTTACAAATTTGGAGGATATCAAGGATTGCCCAAACCTTTGCCACTATGTTAGTTGATATGCCATAGTTGTGATGGAAAGGTAAAAGTATATCATACAACTGTTGATATGATATCATGAATCTTGGGTGGAAATTATCCACACATAACTATATATTGAGTCACAACAACCATGACTTCTAACAACCTCCAACCACTTTTTTTATTTTTTATTTTTTTGGCCTTTGATGACTTTTTTTTACTAACTCAAGTGACGTATATTTCATATGGAGAAAATCCAAACAATACACATTCGGGCCAGACCCCCACCACTAAAAAGAGGATGGGAGGCAGCCTATCATAAGCATACGTGGGACAACAAGAAAGAAGAAAAAACCTATGTATGATCCCTAATTGAGCCCAGGCCTGATCGGTCCAAAACCAATTCCCCGCAAATAAGCGGTAGTAGGTTTGAAGCGATCGTGATAATCGAATCCGTTTGAGTGGAGCTACCCATGTGAGCCAGGTCATCCGCTACTTTGTTCACTTCTCGAGGAATGTGCTTCATTTCAATGTTAATACTGGCCCTTATCTTATCAAAAGAAAATTTCCAGCAGTGGGTAGCCCATGGCACTCTACCCTTAGTAGAAAATAAGACCACCAATGCCTTGGAGTTGTTCTCTACTTCAACTCTATTATAACCTTTCTTAGAACATAGTTGGGGCCCATTGACCACTTCTTTAGTCTCCGGCCTTTGATGACTTGAGTATAGTACTTGAGTATATTACAACACATAGAGAAAATAGGCGATACCCATATTGGAGAAAATAACAAATGGCCAACATTCAGTCCCAAATCTCTAGATAATAACAAGAAACACTGAATTTTTCTAATCAAATGTAAAACAATCTTCTTCCTAGTTGAACATGGCTTCTAAAAGTGAATGTGGATTGGGTACTACCCCCACCAGGACCTAGCTAGAGACGAACAGTCATGACAAATACCCTATGGGGCCCACCATGATATATGTGTTTTACCACAATGTCCATCCATTTTGACAGGGCATTTTAGGACATAAGCCCAAGAAGGAGGCAAATGAAAGGCTCAGGTAGACCGGGACATAGGAAGCCATTGGTATTGAACATACGCCAACCATTGAAAACTTCTTAGGTGCCACAAAGGTTTTAGATCTAGTTGATATTCATGTTTTCCCTTCATCTAAGTCTATGCAATGTTCAAATTATCTCCGATATTATCGAAATATCTTTGATATTATCTTTATCTCCAACATAGCAATACCGATAACACTAGTAGCAATATTGATAACTTTGGTAGTATAAAAAATTCCAGGTATTAGCAATGTATTGCGAAGTATCACCATCGTATCAATATCGCTAATGTAATCACCGATATTTTCAATTATGTAAATTCTAGGTGTCACTTGTATTACCAATGCATCAATATCACCAATGTATCACTAATATTTTTGACTATGTAAATTCTAGCTAATGCTTGTATCATAAGTGTATCGACGATATTTCAATGATATTGCCAACGAATTAATATCATTAAAATTTTGTTTATTAGAAAACTTTTTATTTCAAATTTTTTTATGGGCACACGGTTGTGTGTAGTGTTCAATTTGTTATTGATAATATTGATAATATCTCGATATTATTGATATCATAACACGCGCAATATTGAGACCATAATTTTTCGTTTCCTTTCCAATTGTTGACGATTTCTTGGTAAAATATCATGTGTTGTTAATATTTTGCAATATCGTTGGATGTTTGGATGGAAAGTTGGATGGTTAAATAGGTTGGATGGGATGGTTGGACTGATTTCTTACAACAACACATGCTTTTAAGGCCCCATTAAATGGAAACTTATTATGTATGCATTCTTTTTACAATTTTTTTTATATTACTACGCTTTAAGGCCCCATTAAATCGCTAAAAATTCCACCATTTTTTTCTCTGCATTTCTGGTTATCAACAATATTGATATTGTTTCCATATCCCTTGCTAACGAAACTTGTAGCAATACCGATACTTTGAACATTGGATCTATGTGACCTCAATAATAGTTTGGATGGCAAATAAACTTCTTAGTGGGCCTTAAGAAGGTTTCAATAGTCAAAATCATTGTCACCACTATTTCTTATGGTGTCGTCCACTTAAGCATTTTGATTTGCCAAATTTTTGGGATCATGCCTTAAAATGACCATTCAAATTGGATATATAGTGTGGATAAAACACACGCAGCAAGGTGGGCCCTACAGAGCCCATCTCATGACCTCATTAATTTATTAATGTTTTTTTCCTAAAAATATCCCAAACTCCATATTTGGTTTAGGAGAGAGGATTTCGGAAGGTGTATAGAAAAAAGTAGAAGAACTCTTAGGTTCCTTACAAACTTATGAACTATACTTTAAAGCCTCTTCTAGAGCAAAGAAACTAAACATCCTAAAACAACTCGTAGGCATTCACATAGGCTTAAGGTTGTCAAATATGAAAGTGATAGTGATGATGAGGATGAGGAAGGGCTGTTGATTTTGAAAGAAAATTCAAGAAATTTCTCAAATTAAGTGGAGGGAAGAATTGTGACAAGAAGTACACGATAGTTGAAAATCATAAAGGTAAATCTGTTAAACCACCTAAGTAGGTCCAATGTTACTATTGTGAGGGTTATAAACATATTGCCACCGATTGCCCTAGCAAAGTAAGATTTAAAGGCAAGGTTATGACTGCGACATGGGATGAAGCAGAGGAGTCTGAATCCACTTAAGAAGGTTCCTCTAGTATTGAAGATCTTAGTCACTTACGTGTCTTAATGGCCTACACCACGGTATCCCTTCTTAGAGACTTGAGAGAACATAACACATCTGATAGGTGACTTTACAAGGTCCCTTTGGGCTAAATTGAAAACAGAGGATTTCAGCCTTAATCTCGTGCTCTACAATTAAATCAGAGGATTAAGCCTCATTAGTGAGCAACAAAGGAAAATATAGGGATCTTGGCCTCATCTTGTGTTGAATAGTAAAATTTGAGGATTTTAGCCTCATCTATTTTTTATGGTTTTATTTCTAAAATTGCTTAATTTTAAGTATAATATGTTATTGATAGATTATCATTGGTCATTCCTAACTTAATTGATATATCTTTTGAATGACCATAATAAACATGTTCCATGTTTTAATGTTCATATAAACCCTTTAAATCCCCTGTTAGTATGTGCTTTATAGTTAAATACATTACTTATAGAGTTGTTTCATTATATATTTTTATTGGTATATGTATTAGAATTAGTTCTTTGTAAAATAATGGCAAAAAAGGAAAGAAAAATCAAGTCTCACCAAAACAATAAATTATATTTTGCCATTGTTATGTATCTCGAGTCTTGTATTTAACTTTGCCAATTATTGTAATCTTGGACATGTATTATTTTGAGTTGTTTTGGTATTTCATTGGTATGAACCAAGACATTTTCTAGATTAGGTTTTTGTCACGTAATTGAGAAAGGGAGAAACTGTTAGTACACTCATTTGTGTATCTTGTTTATCAGACATATGACTCTGTGTGTCATGTTGTCAATTGAGCCCTTGGAAGCTGGAGACTGAAGACAAGTTTACATGAGCATCAATGAGCAAAGAACATGTAAATGAGGTGTGTTGGCGACCTTAACCCTTGACGCAAAACATCTCATTGAACGTCTTAATGATCATGGCTTAATATGTAAACCTTGTTGATCATCCTCTAGTTTTATGAGCCTAATTGGAATATGATTAGTAAGGCTAGCAGATATACTTAGTTGTTGCAAAATCATATGCCCGAAGCAACATTTTTTAGTGGACTACGTTCTCATTGACAGGCTATCTATAGGACTCGATCCAATCGAAGCACTATTCGGTCAGATCAAAGAATGAGTCCACAAACTATAAGAGAAAATTCTGGATTTTCTCAATGGTGTCGATCCTATCGAAGGTCCTTCGATCCCATCGAAAGAGCCGTTAACTAACTATTTTATAGTCGTTACAAATTGGTTTCTTATAAAAGGGGATTTGGTTCTTAGGCATTTGGATGAGTTTTTGGAGCAATAGAAGCCTAGGTGATTCCATGATCATATCCCTCATCCTAAGTCTCTAAGTTCATGAGATCTAAGTTGTCTTCCTTATAATTCATTACTTGAAAGAGGATTCCAACCTCAATAAAGAAGATGAACTTGATCTCCACATTTTTCCAAAGATTAGACTTGAACTAATAGTCGAATATTTATCTAAACCCTCTAGAACACTCATCTAGGTGAATCTTCTAGGATTACAACCTTCCATTAGATGTAGGAGATTCACCTAACCTCCCATCACCTTGATTAACTTAAAGGAGTACTTCATGCAAGGTGTTTGATCTTGAAGCTGAAACTTTTACAAAGTATAGGCATTGTACACTCCTTCCTTATGTAGAATTGAGTGTAAGAGTTTGATTGCCAAACTCAAATAGGTTTATTTATAAGTAGGCCTGTAGGCCACCAACATAGGTGAATACAAGTAAAGTAGGACCAAGGTTGGCAGCAAGCATATAAAGAAAACTACATGAGTCTCTGAAGGAGTCGATCCTTGTGTAGGATTGTATAGGTTAGAGGTAAACTGATTTAAAACTTCTAATAGTGATATCCAGTACACTATTGAGTTAAGTGCTTCCGCCGGGAGTGGATTAGGGAAACTGAACCACAATACATGCTTGCATTTAGGATTATTATTTGAGCACTTAATTAATTATATTTATGTGATTAATTGATCGATTATATGTATGCATGATTAGATGAATGTTAGGATTTGATAGTTAGCACATCTCACACACACATGTACACTATCTTACATATACTACTTACTTCATAGGAATATGATTTGTAGTTTATGTGATTGGACCCACTAATGGTTTAGAAGCCTTAGTGTTAAATCGTGTTACTTAGGGAGAGGTGATGTAAGACCCGTATCTTGGTCCGTACCTTTCCGTACACTTTCGCGGTCTTACCAGTCGAATTCCAACAACTTTCGACCCTTAAACGATATCGATACGCGACCCTGATTCATGTGCCGACAACCCGAGTTGACTCAACCCGAGACCAATACCATAGCGACCGCGCCGTCGTTGCAGTTCCGATACCGCGACTCACGCGCCGAGGCGATACCCTAGTCAAGAGATGTGGGCCAACGTTCGGTGCGAGAAAACGCCGCGCGTTGTGAAAACTAAGAGAATCTCTACGATGTGTCACATCAATCACATCAAACCCATCAATCAATCACCCATCAATCCATCATATGTCAAGTACACATCACTTTATTCCATTTTCCCAAGCAACCACAAAAGTCTTCATCTCCCATACCTCTCTTACACAAAAAGCCACAAAAGTCTTCACCACCCATACCTCTCTTATACAAAAGCCTCAAAAGTCAAGCTTTTCTTACACAACCATCACTCACCCATCCATCCATCACTCTCTCTCTCTCCCTTTACATCACTCTCTCTCTTTCTCTCTTTCTCATTTCAAAAATTCCAAGCAACAAGGGTCCATACGTATGGAATTTCTCCAAATTTCCAAGCTCCAAGTGGCCCACCTTCCTACCCCAAAATCTCCCATCTCAACCCTCCATTCTTCATCTTAACCATTGAAGTTGAAGCTATGGTGCCAAGGAACCTCTAGGAGCAAGAAGATCGGATGGTGGGTTCCTCTATAGGATAGTTTTTCTTGCTTTTATGGTGGACCAAGTGAGGCCCACCGATCAATGGTGTGGATCTCACTTGGGACCCTAAAATGTGGCCGATGGACCACTTGGATCATCATGATCATTCCATGATGGGGCCATTCTCCATGGACCCCATCATGATGTCTATTTTCTCTTTAAAGGTCATCTAGACCGTCCATGTTGGTGGGGAAAGGATCCCCACCGTTGATTTAAAATTTCGGTGGTCCCACATGCTTTAAGGCCCACTTGATGTATGATTTCATGTAAGGGAGGGCCCATAATGTCGGGGTCCCTCCATCACAAGGCGTCCCACTCTCCATGTCTCTCTCTCTCTCTCTCTCTCTCTCTCTCTCTCTCTCTCTCTCTCTCTCTCTTTATTTCTTTTTATTTTGTATTATTTTTAAGGCATGTGATAAGGTGGTGTGGCCCACTTGAATGGATCCCACCTTGATGCGTTTATTTTTATTCAAGTGGGGCCCACCTTAGACGTTATCCCACGCACCCATCAGTGGTGGCCCACTTCATCAGGGCCCACCATCTTAAAAAAAATAATAAAAAAAAAAAAACCGTCCAGCGTCTGGGACGCTGGACGTTTCAAAGAAAGAAAGAAAAAAAGGAAAAGGAATGAAAGGGACTTGGGTGGTCCCCTTGCATAGGCCCCACCCTGATGTTTATGTTCGATCCAAGCCGTCCATCCTCTTACCCACGGCATTTTAGCCGTTGGGTAGAAGTTTGGAGCTGATCCAATCACCTGGTAGACCATAGCGCCTAATATTGCGCCCTCACCATTCAAACACTAAATTCTTATTTTTTTTCACTTCCTAAGCGTTTTAAAATTCGAACTCTGGACTCTTTGGGCTCGTCTTGGGCCAGGGCAACTAATGGGCGGTATGGATTTTCATGATGTGGACCCCACACGGTAAAAACCCCGGGAATCGGGTTTTCCGAAAAAATTTGCAAGAGGCAAGCCTCTTGCTTCTAACAGCGTTGCACGCTGCTGCGTGCAGCCGTGTAGCGGGCGGGCGGCGTCTAGAAAGGGACCCACGGCTCCAGCCGTGGGCCCCACCTTGATGTTTGTATGCTACCTAAGCCGTCCATGAGGTGGGTCCCATCCTCAGGTGGGCCCCCTCAAAATTTCGGGTCGATCAAACACTCAGGTGGCCCACACCATAAGAAACAGTGTAAATTGAATTTTACCATTGAGATCCTTTTGGGGCCCACAGAAGTATTGGATCAAGCTGAAATTTATGTGTTTCCCTTCATCCAGGTCCGAGTGACCTTGTGAATGGGTTGGATTGCCAAATAAATATTACAGTGGGCCCCACATGGGATCCACAATGATGTGTGTATTGTAAGTGGATGGTGGTGCCCACCTTTGCACTGTGGCATCTCCACCGTCCAGCGGACGGTGGAGTCCTCCTTGATGCACGTGCTATCCCCACTGTCCAGCGACAGTGGGACCCACCTTGTAGCATGTGAGCAAAGGCCTATGGGTTTGGCCCATTTAATTTATGTAAAGGCTATGGGCTTGAGCCCACTTGATATGTTTCAAGTCCATGGGACTAGGCCCATTTGATGTATTCCAAGGCCCATGGAATTGGGCCCATTTGATATATATGTAAGGCTTAGGGATTTAAGCCCATCTGACTCATAGAAGGCCTATGGACTAGGCCCATTCGAATTTCAAAAGGGCTATGGGCTAGGCCCACTTGGTTTATGAAATGCTTATGGGCTAGGCCCATTGGGTGCATTTTAGGCCTAAGAACTTAGGCCCATTTGATGTGTTGCAAGTCCATGGGACTGGGTCCATTTGATACATGTAAGGCCTAGGAGTTTAGGCCCACTTTGATATGCATACGAGGCCTATGGGTTAGACCCATTTAATTTATTGAAGGCTCATGGGTTAGGCCCATTTGATTTGTTTAAGGCCTAGGGATTTAGGCCCATTTGACTCATGTTAGGTCTATGGGTTGAGGCCCACTTGACCTACATGTGGGATCCCAATTGGTGTGGCCCATTTGATACATATTAGACTCATGTGACTAGGTCTAATTAATGCAATCTACGGTTCACAGGTTATGACCCATTGCAATATACCTAAGGCCCATTGGTGTGGCCCATTTATGTGGCCATCTGATGAACAAAAGGCCCATAGGACATGGCCAATTTGATATATATATGAAAAGCCCAATGGGATAAACCTAAGGTCCATTTCAATGTGTAATCCCAATACCAATTATGTAGCAATGTTTAAGGAGATCATGCCTGGGAAGCAATGTTGGTTTGACGTCCACATTGTGAGCGTAATGCTAGTTGGATGTCCACATTACAACTCTCCTTAGGGCCCATTACTAGGCCGTACTTATCGTGTACAGGCCGTCCAGGTCCATCTGCATTGTAAGATAGTTCATTTTATTATAACATGTTAGTACAGTTCCATGACTCATGATCATACGCATCATATGTATGCTTGACGTGAGAGTTGTCGGATCATAGCATTTGCCTTCGGGCAGGTTGTTTATGGGCTCCTGGTTAGGCGGTGTTGCTCTACATGAGCGCACGATATGCGCAGGATTGGTTGCATGACTGGATAGCGTGATTCATACATTCCGCATTTGTGTGACATGGTTATTGTACGCCCTAGCGACATCGGGGCCGTAGCCTCCACAGACAAATCGTGGTTGGCAGGATTGGATACCGAAAATCTTGTTCTACATAGGGTACTATAGATATTCCTGGGTAAAAGTCCCTAAACCCTTATGGTACCAAGAGGTTGCTCCAACGTCTAGACCGAGTGGGTAGATGAGCATTGAGTGCCGATTACCAGACGGTTACGCTCTCCACTGTGTCGTGGTCGGTTGGAAGGGGGTGCGGCCTTACCTGCCCGAGTGTAGGGGGTAATGCTAGGCTGAGTTTGACCAGCTCGAGGAATGGGTCCGCTCTCGACGAGTCGCGCCCGATATTGACAGACGGATAGTGAGGTCTCTTCCACTTACCTCATTGCGCGCGATGTGGCGGTAATCTGGTTTAGAGTGTACTAGACCCCAGTGATATTCCATATTTTGAGCTGTATTGATGTGTGGACATAGATGAGGACCTGTATGCTTGAGTTGTAATGTACATCGCATGGCCTTGGGATGGCCGATACATTCATGTCTGGCATTGTATAGCCTTGGTACGGTTCATGATATCATGGTTCCATTTGCATATTCCGCATCACTCTGACATTGCATGTACATATTACTACCTTGCACACACACTTTCACTACCCTCTAAGCTTTCTGTAAGCTTATGCACGACCGTTGCGTGCAGGTGACGTTGGATCGCAGCAGCGCTGAGGCAGGAGCACGTTGCTGATCATTTTGGAGTTTTTGTTATTTACCATTGTATTTTCCTTTATGCTCATTGTACTTATAAAGTTTTTGATCATAGTGGAAATGTAATGGTGTTCTTGGTTGTTGTTTGTGGGTTATGCCTTTGGTTATGCTTATTACGAATCAAACTGACATTGAAAATCCTCCTCGTAGCATCACAGGATCGGAACCTGGCGAATGGGAGCTAGGAGCTGAGAATGGAGTTCTACGGAGGCTGTCAGCACCAGATTCGGCGATCGGGAATTCTGTGAGCCCGGTTTCTGAGTTTGGGGCGTGACAAGTGAGAGGCGACATCTCTGGCACAGGCGTACATAGGAAGATGATTTCCTCATAATAGAGTGAAGAAGCAAATAAGGAAGGTGCCCAAAGAGGGCGAATGACAGACGATTCACAATAGGCATCAGAAGGAGGAGGAATTCAGTCTATTCATCGGAAACCTTTCATTCAACATTATAAAGGATGATCTCAAAAAGAGATTTGGGCAATTTGGGGACATTATTGATATCTATATTTCGACCTTTGCATCATTAGGAAGGGGTAGGGGCTTTGCTTTTGTTCGATTCTGACACAAGGTGGATGCCCTAATGATAAAAGATATGCTGAATGACTGATTCTTGGATAGACGCAGAATGCAAGTTAATAATGCCTTCTAGAGATTCGAAGCCAAGAAGCCTTTAGTCAATATAATAAAACTGAGAAACGAAGCTCCTTACCAAAATATGGAAGCTCAGATCCCCAACCCAATCTCATGAACAAGAATCTACGCAACCAGGAACAGAGAGATTGTAACGCCCTAAAAATTGGGGGTTGAGCATAAGCTCCATTCCCGAGTTCCAACGCATCACTTATGCAACATAGATGATGATGATTGAATGTTGTCCATATTAGTGCCTTAAATATGAGTGGGATTATACCAAAACAACATATCATACTCCAGAGACAGTTAAGTTTCACAAGCGGAAGACTGCGGTAGATATATAAACAGTTGTAAGTCTCCAGAGTGTGTACATGTTACCAGGTTAAATATGCATATGTATACTCCAAAAATGAACAAAATGAATATACATGGGTGTTCCAAAAGAACAAAATAACAAGTATAAATGGCATCTAATCAGCATCCCTGTAACCCCGTCGATCAGAACATGGTCTATATAGACCTGCCTGAAGCTGCATATAGGAGAAACCCTCCTCATCATCATAAAAATTTAGCTCCGCTTCACAAGCATCGCGATCATCTAAAACTAAAATAGAGTTTGATTGGTGTTAAAACATCATCCCGTAACGTGGGAGTGAGTGATCAACTCAATGGAACAATAAAGCAAAGGTTAACATGTTATCAATTCAGTCAAGCAGTAATGATAACACAATAAAATAATCAGGTCTTAAGTACTCTTGCTAATGCAAGAATGATATGAAATAATAATGCATGCCCTCGTCTGCACTCCCTCAGTGATTTCATCTCATGATCGCGGTATGAAATACTTCCTCAGTGCTTGACCTGCTACACCAAACACACACGTAATGCGGTGCATGCACGTGATTAGTCAGGTTCTTACTTAGGTTTATTTATACAGCAAGATTGGGAAGCTAAGGTACCTCCCTTATATCAATTCTCAAACAATGATCCATTCTAGGGTCGTCAGTCCTAGTAAATCTCATACGATGTTGCAATTCTAGGTCACTACAAAGGGCACGTCACCTGATCAGTGTAGGCCTAGTTTATACTCTAGTTACTAAGGAAAGACTCGTCACATCAATGTAGTCTCAGAGTATACTCAAGGTCACTCCACGCAATCATCTACCTGACCAGGGTAGAAAGCTCATCGTATCCCTTCTTAGTTCTGGTGGATCTTGGTCTTCTGCTCAGTCAAGCAGTGAGTCCATTGGTAGTCACCTAGGATTAAGAATTGGGTCAAGCCGTGAATGTTTCGCAGTTGTCTATTTCAGTAACTTCATAATCCAATCTCTAAAAGCTTAGGAAATGCCCATCACCAAAAGGTTCAAATTTTCCTATTTATATGGTTGCCCTTTGGGTCTTGGTCTGAGCGCCCTCATTTTAATCTATGTCCAGAGTAAGGGTTAACAAATACTAGCTCATCCTAAAAAGGTTTCTCATAGTAGAATTTGCTAAGGCTTCTATTAAGTTCATATTTAATGAGCACATGTGATCGTACCCATTATTAGGCCCTTTCTTTAATACGAATTAGTTTAATACTTGGACCCTAATCGCTTTCGTTCCAGTAACTCCATTGTTGACATCCTAAGGAAGGTACAACTGCCAGTGGACAATTAGTTCACCAAGCTTCTATTATGCCTATGAGTGGGCAATATAAAGCATGATACTACCGAAATGGGTGTCCACTAACAGAGGCACATGTGTACCTTGCATCTAGGCAGTGGCTTCAAAGGCTAAGGGCGCTACAGTTGTTGTCTCAGATACTCTAGCCGCTAGTACATGTACATGTGCTTATTGAGGATGATTCGGTTCCACTATCATAGGCCGTTGAGGTGATCGATCTCGAGGTACGGGCTGTCGGTAGACTGGCTGCATTGGTGGTGCAGATTGTAAAGGTGGAGTCAGTACAACACCTGGAGGCTGACGGACGATCTTCTAAGGTGGCGTAAGACCGTTGTCTTTCATCTTAGTAAAATAGAAGGGGTCAATGTGTCCTCCTTTGTTGCAATATGTACAACAACATTTCGTTCGCCTTTTCTTGGTCGACAAAGCCATGGGCCTGGGAGGCGAGTCTACATATAGCCTTTTACCTAGGACTGACCGATGTTGCAATTCGGACAATGCCTCGGGCCCATTGGGTTGCTTGTCCAGGAAACTCTATCACTATGTTGCTCAGCTCGTAGAAACAAGTTGACTAGCTCGATGTAATTGGGAATGCTAGCGCAATTCATCCTAGCACGGATATCGGTCCGCAGCCCACATGAAAAATGTCGCATTTTCATCGGTTTGTCAGCTAGGATCAAAGGAGCGTTTCTGGCTAGCTCCGTGAATCTGTTCTCATATTCTAACACGATCATCCCTCCCTGTCGGAGGCTAAGGAACTCACCCTCCTTTTCCTTACGGTGAGGGGAAAGTACTTCCCATGGAAGCGTGTCTCAAATGCATCCCAGGTCTATACGTGTCCTGTGGGAACTGTTTGTAAGATGCTGTCCCACCATAAACTAGCCTCCTCGAACATAGAGGTGACTAGCTCAACTTGTTCTGCCTCAGTACAGTGTAGCGGCTTCAACATCTTAGAGATGCGATCTAGCCAGTAATCAGCCTCCTAGGGTTTGTGAATACCCGCAAAAGTGGGAGGACGGAAACGCTGAAGCGCTCAAAAAAATCCGCTGGTATTCATGTTCCCAGCAGGGTGCGTAGGTAATGCAGGCGGAACTACACTCATATTTTGGGCAGAGACCCCTACAATGGTGGCCAAAAACAGTTACTGTTGTTGTTGTTGTTGCTGCTGCATCAGTTGTATCTTCTGCTCCAACCTATTAGTAGGAGGAGCAGCCTGAGGCATGTATGGCATCGATGTGGATGCATAGTTCTGTTCAGGAACCAGTGGTGCATAAAGTGTAGGCCCATTAGTGGGGCCAGTGGCCAACTGTGAATCCGAAGGCCCGAGTCTCACTGACCTCCTGTCCAAGGTAACCCAACCCTCTTTAATTTGTTCCTCCTACTCTTCCTCTTCTTCACTTTCTTCCTCTATTTCATTTTTACCTTCTTCATCTTTCTCTTCCTTTTCACACTCCGTCTCACCTTCACTCTCATCGAGTCGGGCTTGACGTTGTCGTGACCCAATATTCATGTTGTTAAGAGTCATGTCATTGATGAAATGGATCGACACAGGAAATTTTACACTAAGTCTGTAGCCCAATTCACGTGTAAGCTTGCATATCAGTCAGCCGAATGGGAGTGAAATGGTCATCCTAGTAAACCGTGCGGTCTGAACTATCTGTAGTAGTACATACGTAGGTAGCACAGTTTCTCCCTGCCCAGCTCGGTACAGAAAGTCTACCATTCGACGCGTGCACTCGTTGCAATTGCTCCACCTACGGTACACATTGTACATGAAGATGTGGTGGAGCAGGCGGAAGTCGTCGGTCATATTGGACACTAGGAGGCCGGATTCCAGTGGGCCAGCCGGCCACAAAGGAATCGCGTGTGGTGATCTCTTTCATACGCGCTCCCAAGATTCTTCTAACTAGCATGGACCTCGCCAAGTGGTATTCCCATGATTCGGGCTATCAAGCCAACATCGACTGTGGCTTCTCGCCTTCCCACAAAAATTTTGAACTGCAAAGGCTTCAGCGTTGGCTCCCGTATATGGGCATAGAAGGTTCAAACAGTGCTCTCATCTACATGTGCTTCAAAGAGAATCATAAGGCCTTCAAATCTTCCATGTAACAAGCCCGTTAGTAGAGCTCTCTCAAGAGGAGCCTGGGGATTGAGCTCCCACTTCATCCTCAGCTCTTGTACGACGCTCATACTTGCCTCTACGCCCGATCTCTTCCTTGGACGGGTTGGACAGCTAGGCACGGCTTCATCCGTAGGAGCCCTCTTCTTCCCCATGAGAGAAAGAATGGTAGAGAGAGAGAAAATGGCAACCACGAGCTCAAAAAGAGCCATGAAAACCAAATAGGCTTGTAATGAAGTTGGATTTGGAGGCTTTTGAAAGATGAGACACAAGCTATGAGCTTTGTGCCCAAATGCATAGGGAAGAGGGAAGATGGGAGTAGTAGAAGGTAGGTTTTTCTTTTCTTTTGAAGAGGACGATGGAAAGAGAGTAAGTGGTGAAGAAAAATGAAGAAGATGGTAGAATAAAGGGGGATTTGAGGGAGAAGAGTAAGGTTTTGAGGGATTTGGAGAGCTTGAAGTGGTGTGAGGGAGGGAGACGAAGCACAAAGGGATATAGGAGAGGTCCCATGTGATTTCGTGAGCCCCACAGCCACCTACAACTGTCGACCCACCTGGCCCGGTCGCGGCCCGACAGGCTCGCTGGCCAATTCGGGGATGCATCCCCGATTCGAGGATGCCATCCTTGGTCGCTGGACAGTTGGGGGATGCTATCCGAGACCCACCTCGGATCCCTCCGATTTGCGTTGTTTGGGCCCCAAGGTCGTTTGAGAGTTTTAAGGTCCCATCACGCGTATATTAATACTTTTCAGGTTCTTAGAGTGCAAAATGCACCAATCCTCATCTAAAATTATTGATTGACAGTCTGGGAAAGGATTTGAGGCCATCCCACATGACCATTGAGGCCTACGGGCCCGGTTTCAACGGTCATTTTCTTCAATTGGCGAAACTAGGCATCCTATAACTGTTTCTACATTTTATCGCCCCCACCTACGTCAAAATATGTCATCATGTGTCGTGTGATCATAACCCAGGTCCAATTTAAACCAAATCATATTTTGATACTAACTTGTGAACGCCTTGAAAATCGGGGGTCGAGCATAAGCTCCACTCCCGAGTTCCAACGCATCACTTATGCAACATAGATGATGATGATTGAATTTTGTCCATATTAGTGCCTTAGACATGAGTGAGATTATACCAAAACAACATATCATACTTCAGAGACAGTTAAGTTTCACAAGCGGAAGACTGCGGTAGATATATAAAATATATAAACTGTTGTAAGTCTCCAGAGTGTGAACATGTTACCAGGTTAAATATGTATATGTATACTCCAAAAATGAACAAAATGAATATACATGGGTGTTCCAAAAGTGCAAAATAACAAGTGTAAATGGCATGTAATCAGCATCCTTGTAACCCTGTTGATCAGATCATGGTCTACATACACCCGCCTAATAGCTGCATATAAGAGAAACCCTCCTCATCATCATAAAAATTTGGCTCCGCTTCGCAAGTATTGCCATCATCTGAAACTAAAACAGGGTCTGTTTGGTGTTTAAAACACTGTCCCGTAACGTGGGAGTGAGTGATTAACTCAGTGGAATAAAAAAGTAAATGTTAACATGTTATCAATTCAGTCAAGTAGTAATAATAACGCAATACAACAATCAGGTCCTAAGTACTCTTGTTAATGCAAGAATGTATGAAATAATGATGCATGCCCTCGCCTGCACTCCCTCAGCGACTTCATCTCACGATCACGACATGAAACACTTCCTCAGTGCTTGACCTACTATGCCAAACGCACATGTAAGGTGGTGTATACACGTGATTAGTCAGGTTCTTACTTAGGTTTATTCATAAAGTAGGATTGGGAAGCTAAGGTACCTCCCTTATATTCATTCTCAAACAATGATCCATTCTAGGGTCGTCAATCCTAGTAAATCTTATACGATATTGCCATTCTAGGTCACTACAAAGGGTTCGTCATCTGATTTATATAGGCTTAGTTTATACTCTAGTTGTTACAGAAAGGCTCGTCACCTCAATGTAGTCTCAGAGTACACTCGAAGTACTCCACCAATGCCCTACCAACTGACAGTCTATTTTCGAAGGCTCATCACCAACCCGACCGGGGACTACAGCCAGGCTGCGCAAGGGTAGGCCGACAACTCGAATACAGTGTCTCATACCACCGTATTCGACTCACGAGTTTGGGTTGATCACTGGTCACTATGGGGAGGCTCGTCACCCCAGCATATGCCGACAGCCCGACCACAGTGTCCCATATCTCCATGCCCGACTCATAAGTCTTAGCGGATCGAGGTACCAAGGTTAAATGGTATATTCTGTAACATCCCGAAAATCGAAGGTCGAGCATAAACTCCACTCTCTAGTTCTAGAACATCACTTATGCAACATTTTCAATGATGGATGAATGTCGGCAGCAGTAATACATAAAACATGAGGTGGATTAACCCAAAAAAACATATCAGACTCCAGAGACAGTTAAATTAGCAAGCGGAAGAATGTGATAGATATATAGAATATCTGAACTGTTGTAGGTCTCCAGAGTGTGAACATGTTACCAGGTTAACTAAATACATGTATACTCCACAATAGAAAGAAAAGAATATACATGAGTGTGTAAATAAAAGGTAAAATACCAAGTGTATTGGCATCTGTAAGACCCGTATCTTGGTCCGTACCTTTCCGTACACTTCCGCGGTCTTACCGGTCAAATTCCGGCGAACTTCGACCCTTAATCGATATCGACGCGCGACCCTGATTCATGTGCCAATAACTCTAGTCGACTCAACCCGAGACCAATACCATAGCGACCGCGCTGTCGTTGCGATTCCGATACCACGACTCGCGCGCCGAGGCGATACCCTGGTCAAGAGATATGGGCCAACGTTCGGTGCAAGAAAACGTCGCGCGTTGCGAAAACCAAGGGAATCTCTACGATGTGTCACATCAATCACATCAATCCCATCAATCAATCACCCATCAATCCATCACATGTTAAGTACACATCACTTCCATTCCTTTTCCCAAGTAACCATAAAAGTCTTCACCACCCATACCTCTCTTACACAAAAAGTCACAAAAGTCTTCACCACCCATACCTCTCTTACACAAAAGCCTCAAAAGTCAAGTTTTTCTTACACAACCATCACTCACCCATCCATCCATCACTCTCTCTCTCTCCCTTTACAACTCTCTCTCTTTCTCTCTTTCTCATTTCAATCTCCAAGCAAAAATCTCAAGCCCCATACGTATGGAAACTCTCAAGCTTCCCTAAACTTCAAGTGGCCCACCTCTTCATCCTAAAATCTCCCATCTCAACCCTCCATTCTTCATCTTAACTATTGAAGTTGAAGCCAAGGTGCCAAGGAACCCCTAGGAGCGAGAAGATCGGACGGTGGGTGCCTCTATAGGGTAGATTATTTATTTTTATGGTGGACCAAGTGAGGCCCACCGATCAATGGTGTGGATCTCACTTGGGACCCTAATACGTGGCCGATGGACCACTTGGATCATCATGATATTTATTTTCATTTAGAAAGGTTATCTAGACCATCCATATTGGTGGGGAAAGGATTCCCACTGTTGATCTTTAGTTTTGATGGTCACATGTGCAAAATGACTCATTTGATGTATGATTTCATGTATGAGAGGGCCCATAATGACGGGGTCCCTCCATCACAAGCCGTGTCCCACTCTCCATGACTCTTGTCTCTCTTTTATTTTTCAATGAAAGAAGAAAAAGGAAAGAAGAAAAGGGAGTTTTTGGTGGCCCACTTGCATAGGCCCCACCCTGATGTTTATGTTCGATCCAAGACGTCCATCCTCTTACCCACGGCATTGTAGCCGTTGGGTAGAAGTTTGGAGCTGATCCAATCACCTGGTGGGCCATAGCGTCAACTATTGCGCCCTTACCATTCAATCTCTATTTTCTTATTTTATTTCTCTTCCAAGCGTCAAAAAAATCCAAACTCTGGACTCATTTGGACGACCTCGAGCCGCTGATCGCAATGGCCGGGACGGATTTCTCTTTTGCGGGCCCCACGTGCAAAAAACCCCGAGAAGAACGATTTTCCTTTTTTTTAAAATGAAATGGCAGAGGCCTTGCCTCTGCCTCTGACTGCACGCTACTGCGTGCAGCCGTGGGACGGTGAGCGTCCAGTGAGGGACCCACGGCTCCAGCCGTGGGCCCCACCTTAATGTTTGTTTGCCATCCAGCCGGTTCATTAGGTGGGCCACCCCAGTGGTGGGCCCCCCTCCAAAAATGACACAGATTCAAAACTCAGGTGGCCCACACCACATGAAATAGTGTGGATTGAATATTACCATCAAAATCTGTTTGGGGCCCACTGAGGTGTTAGATTAAGCTGAAAGTTATGTTTTCCCTTCATCCAAGTCCAAAGGACCTTGTGAACGGTTGGATTTCGAATGATCATTTCTGGTGGGCCCCACATGGCGGCCACCATGATATTTATATATATTTTTTGGCCACCGTCCAGTGGACGGTGGCGCCCACCTTGATGTAAATTTTCTCCACCGTCCAGCGGACGGTGGGGCCCTCCCTTGATGCAGGCGCATGTCCAGGCCGTCCAGGGCCTGGACGTTTCATTTTCTTTAAATTTAATTATATTAATATAGTATATCTTGTTATATTAATATATAATATAATATTACATTTTATATCATATGGGTTAGGCCCATTTGGTTTGTAATAGGCCTATGGGCTAGGTCCATTTGTATTACAAAAGGCCTATGGGCTAGTCCCATTTAAATTATGAAATGCTTATGGGCTACGCCCATTTGATTCATTTAAGGCCCAAGAACTTGGGCTCACTTGATATGTAAAGCCTATGGGCTTAACTTGATATTTAAGGCCTATGGGTTTAGCCCCAATGGATATGATCTAAGGCCATGTGACTAAGCCATTTGATGTACTCAAGGCCCATGAAAGTGAACCCATTTGATATATTGTAAGGCCCAAGGGACTAAACCCATTTGATTATAAAAAGGGCCCATGGGATTAGGCCCATTGGATTTATTTGAGACCCATGAGTTAGGCCCATTTTATTTAATTAAGGCCTAGGGGTTTAGGCCCATTTGACTCATGTTAGGTCTATGGATTGAGGCCCACTTGATCTACATGTGGGGCCCAATTTGTGTGACCCATTAGTCACATGTTAGACTCATGAGACTAAGCTCATTTGATGCAATCCTAGGCCCACGGGTTTTGACCCATTGCAATGCACGTCAGACCCATTGGTGTGGCCCATTATATGGCTCATATGATAAATAAAAGGCCCATAAGATATGGCCCATTTGATATATATATGTAAGGCCCAATGGGATGAACCTACGGTCCATTGCAATGTGTAATTCCCATACAGTCTATCTAGCGCTGTTTACAAAGATCATGCCTGAGAAGCAATGTTGGTTTGACGTCCACATTGCGAGTGTAATGCTAGTTGGATGTCCACATTACGACTCTCCTTAGGGCCCATTACTGAGCCGTACTTATTGTGTATAGGCCGTCCAGGCCCATCTGCATTGTGAGATAGTTCATTTTATTATAACATGTTTAGTGCAGTTCCATGACTCATGATCATACGCATCATATGTATGCTTGATGTGAGAATTGTCTGATCATAGCATTTGCCTTCGGGCAGGTTGTTTATGGGCTCCCGGTTAGGCGGTGTTGCCCTACATGAGCGCATGATATGCGCAGGATTTGTTGCATGACTGGATAGCGTGAATCATGCATTTCGCATTTGTGTGACATTGTTATTGTATGCCCTAGTGACATCGGGGCCGTAGCCTCCACAGACAGATCATGGTTGGCAGGATTGGATACCGAAAATCTTGTTCTACATGGGGTACTATAGATATCCCTGGGTGAAAGTCCCTAAACCCTTATGGTACCAAGAGGTTGCTCCAACGTCTAGACCGAGTGGGTAGATGAGCGTTGAGTGCCGACTACCAGACGGTTACTCTCTCCACTGTGTCGTGGTCGGTTGGAAGGGGGTGCGGCCTTACCAGCCCGAGTGTAGGGGGCAATGCTAGGCTGAGTTTGACCAGCTCGATGAATGGGTCCGCGATCGACGAGTCGTGCCCGATATTGGCAGACGGATAGTGTGGTCTCTTCCACTTACCTTATTGCGCGCGATGTGGCGGCAATCTGGTTTAGAGTGTACTAGACCCCGGTGATAATCAATATTTGAGCTGTATTGATGTGTGGACATAGATGAGGACCTGCATGCTTGAGTTGCATTGCACATAGCATGGCCTTTGGGTGACCGATACCATTCATGTCTTGCATCGCATAAGCCTTGGTACGGCTCATGATATTATGGTTCCATCTGCATATTCCGCATTACTTTGACCTTGCATGTTCATACTACTACCTTGCGCACACACTTTCACCACTCTCTAAGCTTTCGCACGATCGTTGCGTGCAGGTGACGTTGGTTCACAGCAGCGCTGAGGCAGGAGCACGTTGCTGAGCATTTTGAAGTTTTTATACTTTACCATTGTATTTCTCTTTATGCTCATTGTACTTGTAAAGTTTTTTATCATAGTGGAAATATAATAGAGTTATTGGTTGTTGTTGTGGGTTATGCATTTGGTTATGCTTATTACGAATCAAACTGATGTTGAAAATCCTCCTCATAGCATCCCAGGATCGGAACCTAGCGAATGGGAGCTAGAAGCCGAGAATGGGGTTTTACGGATGCTGTCGGCGCAGGATTCGGCGATCGGGAATTTTGTGAGCCCGATTTCCGAGTTTGGGGCGTGATAGCATCTAATCAGTAACCCTGCAAACTCGTCGATCAGAACCTGCATACAGGAGGGATCCTCCTCATCATCACCAAGTCCGTCTCTGCTTCGCAAGCATCGCCATTATCTGAAACTGACATAAGAACTGGTTGATGTGTACAACACCATCACATAACGTGGGAGTGAGTAGCTAACTCAGTGGAATTATAGAGCAAGGGTTAACATATTATCAAATCAATCACGCGATAATAGTAAAGTAAATAATCAGACATTCCTAGATACTGTGATTAATGCAAGCATGAAATGACATGATGGATGCCCTCACCGACATACTCTCTCATGCGACACCATCTTACGCCCGCGACATGCTTTCTTCCCTCAGTGCTCCACATCTTCCAGGCACATGCAGTGCGATATGAATATGATTACTGAGTTTTTATTAGTCCTTTTCATACAACAGGATTGGGAAACTAGGGTACCTCCTTTATATTAATACCCAAATAATGATCCTGTCTAGGGTCGTCACTCCTAGTAATCTCATACGATAATATATTTCTAGGTCACTGCAAGGGCTTTGTACGCACTTGTTGCTCCACTCCCCCATCTCTTTATCAATACAGGCCTAGTTTATATCCTTAAGACTGCATCAGGACTCGTCGCCCCCATGCGGTGTCAGGATAAACTCAAAGTCACTACAAAGGGCTACCAGGGCTGTTACTCGCATTCGTTGCTCCACTCCCCTATCGCCTTATCAATGTAGGTCGACAGTAAGAATATAGTGTCACATACCACCATAATCTGCTCAGAGTAGGGTGCTCACTGGTCACTACGGGGAGGTTTGTGGCCCCAGCGTTGGCCGACAGCTCGACCACGGTGTCCCATACCACCATGCCCGGCTCATGAGTCTTAGGGGATCGAGGTACCAAGGTTAGAGGGGCTTTCCAATGGTAAGTTTAGTACCCTATGTTCAAGCAGTTATGACGAATACAATGTGAACATACAATGGTCAGTCGGGTTACTTGATGAGTCCGAATAGCACGAGCACACGTCGAATCGACTGACATGAAGTGCACAAACACTTCGCGTGGCCTAACCACTGTCGACGACTCTAGTACGACTCGGGTTCGTCATACACATCCTTCATGGCAAATAGAATCCAACCACGAATTCTAAACTATTATCGACTGCCTGGACTAGAGTATAGCCCCAAGCACATGTAATATACATCAATAATCATATGAGAGAGACAGAGTCGAAATACAAGAAATTCTAGCACGTTATCAGCATAATATAACATACATCATAAGCAGTTAATCATACACGAGTATTTCACACCTAAGGTAATCAATTCAAATACAACAACATGAAGGAAATCATGTGCATCATCAAAGTAGTTGAGAATCCAGTCTCAACGCTAATCTACAACACCATTTACTCAATACTTACTAATACATATATTTATACAAACACTTACACTATTCAACTCCAACGTACTTGACGTATGTTGATTCCAACATATAATATGACAGATCTTTATATCAAGGAGTTGTCTAATACACAACAATCATGTTTTTACATTCCAAACATATGGCAAGCATAAATCATATTGATTTAGGCATTTCAACAAACACTTAGTCTACACACATTAGTCTACATAGCATATGTCGGCCAATATGTGCATTAGGGTGAATCTCTTCGCCAAACAGATTGTACACGCATATCTTGTATAATAACACGACAAATAAACATGACAATCATTTTAGCAAAATACAGATGTATACAGTATTTCCTACAAATACCTAAAATACCCTAAATCTCATATTCACCGTACGCAGTCGAAATGGAAAAGAGACAGCATATTCTACATGTCAAACGGCATTCTTGTCGATAATCTACTATTAAACGACATTGAAAGCTTTGAAAACAGTCAACCTAAACATCTACAATCCTCACCTTCCGCCGTATACACGTATCGATTCAAATAGAACGTCTACGCTTCGTCAACGTCGATATGGCGATGTAATTCACAAGATAAGTCAGCTACTTCGCTACTTGTATTACTAGAATCCCCAAAACAGGTTGAGGTTAGGGTTTTCTTACCTAGAACGGCGTTGGAATCGCCAGAATAGTGATGTAGGTGAAAGGATCTGGCATGTGGAGCAGCATGCTTGCGTACCGCTCAGTGCTCCACATCTTCCAGGCACATGTAACGTGATGTTGATATGATTACCGAGTTATTATTAGTCTTTTTCATACAGCAGTATTGGGAAACTAAAGTACTTTGCTTATATCAATCCCAACACAGATCCTGTCTAGGGTCGTCACTCCTAGTAATCTCATACGATGTTATATTTGTAGGTCGCTGCAAGGGTTGCCAGGGCTGTTGCTCGCACTTGTTGCACCGCTCCCCCATCACCTTATCAATACAAGCCTACTTATCCTTAAGACTGCATCAGGACTCGTCGCCCCCATGCGGTGTTAGGATAATCTCAAGGTCACTACAAAGGGCTGCCAGGGTTGTTGCTCGCACTCGTTGCTCCACTCCCCCATCACCTTATCAATGTAGGCCGACAACAAGAATATAGTGTCCCATACCACCATAATCTGCTCAGAGTAGGGTGCTCACTAGTCACTACGGGGAGGTTTGTGGCCCTAGCGTAGGCCGACGGCTCGACCACGGTGTCCCATACCACCATGCCGGGCTCATGAGTCTTTATGGATCAAGGTACCATGGTTAACTGGATTTTCAATGGTAAGTTCAGTACCCTAGGTTAAACCAATTATGACTCATACATGGTGAACATATAATGGCTAGTCGGGTTACTTGACGGGCTCGACTAGTACGAGCGCATCTCGAGCTGAATGACATGAAGTGCATAAAACACTTCGTGTGGCCTAACCACTGCCGCCAACCCAAAAAATGACTAGCGTTCATCAACGCGTCCTTTGTGGTACATAGAAACCAACCACGAATTCGATTCATTACCGACTACCTGGACTAGGTTATAGCCCCAAGCATTTGTGCATCAACATCAGTAAGCATTGTGAGTAACAGAAATGAAATACAACATTGTAAGCATGTTGACACGTGTTATAACATACAACTTGAGCAAATCATCCCACACATGCATTTCATGTATATAATGAAATCAATACATATAGCCAACATGATGGAAATCATTTACATCAGCATATTACTTGAGAATTCAATCTCAAAACTCCTACACAACACCATTTACTCAATACATACTAATACAAATATTTATACAAATACTTAGACTACACACTTTAGTCTACATAGCGTATGTCGACTCAAAGTGCGCTTAAGGGCGAATCTCTTCGCCAAACCAATCATGCACGCATTCCTAATATTCTAACACGATAGATAGCCATGGCAAATATTTTATCAAAATATGGACGTAAGCAGTATTTCCTACAAATGAATAAAATACCCTAAATCTCATATCTACCGTACGTTTACGAAATGGAAAACGGACAGCATGTTGTACATGTCAAACGGCGTTGCCGTTGATAATCTACTATTAAATGACATTGAAAGCTTTGAAATCAGTCAATCAAAGCGTCTAAAATCCTCACCTTTCGCTTTAGATGTGTACCATTCCGAACGGAGCGCATACGCTTCGTCTACGGCGAACCGGCGACCTAATATACAAGATGTATAAGCCACTTCGCTATTGGAATCGACAGATCCTTAAATCAGCAAGTGTTGAGGGTTTTCCTTACCTAGAAATGCGTTGGAATCACCGGCAAAGTTATTGGGATACGTTGCTTAAGCACGTGCAACAGCAGCAGCAAGTGGCGGGAAGATCTCTCCCACACTATCTCACAATCTCTCACTTTCTCTCTCTCTCTAGCTAGGGTTTCTAGCAAATTTGGATGGGTGAGATGAGTGAGGGTTTAAAGCCCTTATATAGGCTAAAAGCTTCCGAAATTAGGCTTAGGAACAAGGTATACTTATTTTATGTCCAAATATGGACAGTTCCATCTCAACGGAGCATTTCTGGAGGTCCCCTGGCCGAATGCGGTCGGACTTAAGCTCAAGGATACTGGATGTTGCTCACACCAAGTTTTCAGTCCGGCAGAGTTCGCAGATCGCACGTGGCGGTCCAATTTCAGTTCAGCGGTCAGCTAGATCAGGTCTACAAGTCTCATGATATGAAAGAGAAATTTTTTCTGATCCGAGGGTGTAATTTAGCTGAATTCTGATGGTCAGAACACTTAATAATAACGCGCCAAGTCACGTGCCAGATTTGGATTAAAATTTTCAAATCTAACCCCATTCTCACTCTCTTGACTCCAGGCTTAATGAAATAGCCTCTGAACGTCGGTTGGCCTTGATTTTCAAAACGGTTGTCAAGTCAAGCTAAGCGGTCATAACTGTTTAAGATTGTAGGTATCGGACTTTTGATGCGCGGTCTAGATCCAATACAAAGTTTCAAAGGGTGTTCGAGAACAAACCGATTTAGAGTTTGATCCTGGATTTTAGGGTAACGTAGCATCAACGATTCTACAAGTTTTGGGTCTTGTAGAACGTATTTAAAGCGATCAGGGACAATTTCATAGCCACTCTAGCGTAGCGCTAGCTAACTTATGCTTAATTTCTAAAGGAATTTGGTTCTAAGTGATTTCTTTGGCTTTGGAATTGATTCCTAAGAGTGATGAGGTTGACCCATTGCCTAAGGACGTCTAACCCCAGGTTGGCAAAAATCCGGGGTGTTACACTTGGCCACTCAAATAGGAGTTGTTACTGATTGCTTGGACTACGTTGTAGCCCCAAACACACTTCAAGTACAATAGGGATTCACATGTGATAATCCAAGACACCGTATGGCAACCAAATCTAAACGTAAATCTCATTCAAGCATTTCAACAAACATATACTACACATGTTATCTTACGTAGGCATTTCATCCATACAACACATAGTAGTAAGATAGGTTACATAAAGGGAACTGTAATTAGAGAAGGGGATTGAGAATTCTATCTCAACACCCTCATTAAATATATTCCAACAAGCATTTCCTTATTCAAGTCTTTTATCAAATACTTAGACTATACATTTTAACATACATGTATTAGACTAGTTATAACATATATCCTGACAAGCCCTTTTTCAAAGGAGTTGCCACATACACAACAAGCATATGTTCATAGTTAATAATAAAGGCAAGCACAGATCCAAATTTCATATTTATTCAAACATTTTTACAAGCACTTAGCCTACACATTTCAACATACGTGACGTATGTTGGTTATTACAGGTGTTAGGGAAAAATTCTTTCACTAAGGAGTTGTCACACGTATGACAACCATATATTCACAACGAATAATCATGGAAAGTACGAATCCAAATTCCATACTCATTCCATCATATCAACAAACACATGGAATACACTACATTCAATATAGTACATATATATGTGTAAAGTGCGGGAAACATCGTATCTAAGCATGTGATAGCAATCAAGTCAGTCATAAATCATTAACTAACATTGAAAGCCGTGAAAATCATAACCTAAACATTTATAGTCCGCACCTTTCGCCGGTAGACTCGTAACGAACTTAGTTTAGACACTAAGTCCTCGCATACGGCACAACAACAGCCTATAGCCTGAAATAGGTTAGCCATTTCATACTTTACTCTATTTGAAAACCTAAAATAGATTAGGTTTAGGATTTCTTACTCGAAAATGGAACCAGAGTCGCTGGTATAACGTTACGGTAGCGGTGATACAGTACATAGAACGGCATGGAAGAATCTCTGCAGCAAAACCCTAGCTACCCTCATACTTTCTCTCTCTTTCTTTTCTCTTCCCTTATTAGAAATTCGTATGTGAAGGGTGAGAGAGGATTTTAGGCCTTTATAGAGGCTCAAAAGTGATGGGAATGGCCCCAGGGCCAAGGTATACTTAGGTTATAGCCAATAGGAACCTGTTTCGATCCAACGGAGCACTTCTAGAGGCCCCTTTTTTACATGCGGTCAGACTTAAGCTCCCTGACATTGGATCTAGGTCAGGTTAAGATCTCAGTCCGATCGGGTTTGCAGATCAGCCGCGACGGACCCGTTTCAGTTCAACAGTCATCGGTACTCGATTAAGGCTACAAGTATACTGACATGTGCTGAAAATTTTTCTTGATCCGAGGGTGTAATTGGGTCAGATTCTGACGGTCGAAATCCTTAGATTCAGCCTGCAAGTGAACCGACTCAATTCACTTAAGTTTCCGTTCACTTATTAAAGATATTCGCGTTTTCTCACACACTTCGCTCCGGGCTTAAGTAAATAGCTTAGGGATACTATCTGGACTTGATTTCTGAGACAGTTGTCAAGCCTAGGGAGGTGGTCATAATTGTTTAGTTTTCTAGTAATCGGACTTTCGACGTGCGATTCAGGTTGATACGAAGTTTCAATGTGCTCTCGAGAGCAACTGGGTTTTCAGATGGATCCTAAGTTTTTAGGTAATGTAGCGTTAACGATTGTCCTAAGTTTTTAAAGTGATTAGTGCTAATTTCATAGGTAATTTAGTTTAGCACTTAGTTAATTCTCGTCTAATTTATAAAGGATTTAGTCCTTAGTGATTCCTGCCTGAGGTGGTACTCAAGTCTCTATACGGATTTTTCCAGGACGTTACAGAGACCGATCCCAAAAAATCGTCAATCGGAATAGGCCAAAGACTTATGTGGATGCCCTCAACCCGCTCAATTCTCCTAATCCCCCTTCCATCTCAAAATCCATTATTGTCCTAAAATGGATTTATGACAAAGGAAGGACAAATCTATCCAATGCGCTAGTATTGGAAGTGAAAGGAGCTAATGACGCCTCTACTGCTATCATCAAGGCCCTCCGTTCATGTCCATTTCACAACTCTCAGGTTGAAATTTACAAAATCTCGACTTCAACTTACATTCTCAGTTTCAATTCCAGGGAAGGGGTAATTGCTTTCTCTAGGGACAAAATTCTTCATCAAAGAATGTCATTGGAAAATACCAGAATGTGGATCCAGCTATGATGGTTCCGGGCAGAGGAATTTGGATTCGTATTGAAGGCATCCCTATTCAAGCTTAGAGCGAACACACTATCGGGCAGATTGCTTAACAATTGGGTTCACTTATTAAAATAGACATAACTCAATGGAGGGCCCAAACTGATGGTATGCTCGAGCAAAAATCTTTCCTCACCAAGACACATCCAAGATGATCAATCTCCTAGTGGAAGGAAGATCATACAAAATTTTCGTGTTCCCTGATATTAGCAACCAACTCGGATAAAAATCAAAAGGTTCAAATCAATAACGTTAAAGAAGGAACAAAACAATGGGTCGTTCGATCATTTGCGAATCATCAGGATGACAAAGTAGATGATAGCTAAAATCATAATTCTGATGAAAACCATGAGACAAGCAACAAAAAGGGACATCACCCAATTGTTCGACGAAATGCCTCACAGACTTTACTAGAAGTCACTGAGGTCCACAACACTAGGAATTCTCTTGGTCAAGGTTTACATGATGTAAATGGCTATGATCTCATGCCGATTATGGACCATCAAACTCTGGACATGCTCCCTCATTAACGATCACCTCTCTCCTTTTCGCAGCTCGAGCTACCGAGAAACAAAACAAAGGACAACCGGGATATGATTGCTATTACAAGCTCCCAAGAAATCAGATATCTACTGCCATGTGATCCCATTGCATACCTCAACAACCAACAGGCCATGTCACAATATATGAATGAGATGAATTTGGGAATTCTCCTCAATCCACGGGGAGGGGACCAGGAGCAAGTACACACCCAAAATTTGCCTTGCCTTCACCGAAGTCATCCAACCACTCCTCTACAATGGATCCGACCAACACCAGATATGATGGTAGCTTGGGAAGGATGGCTCTTAGGGGTGACAGATATGTTTAAAGAAAACTCAGGGGAGAAGGAAATGTTCAAAGAAAATTCTGCGAGATTGAATGCCATGACTCCTACAGCCGAAATTTGAACTTCAGTGGACCACAATGAAACAAACCAAATTCTTCTCTCAGCAAGATCTGTGAACCAGGTACCACAGGCCATCAACGGAGATAGAGCATCCGAAGCAGAATCAGGCAACAAACCAGGGAAGACTATGGACACAATGATAGCAAAACAAGGCCACCAAACAGAAAAAAAAAGGGAAATAGAAAAGCTCAGGAAGCTTTGAATCTATGGGTGGACATTTAAGGAAGGACTAGAGTCCTCGAAACAAGCATTATAGGATCTAGTTGCAACTCTCAGGATGAAGGATGAGATAGAATTGAGGAGAAAAAGAAAAGGAAAAATCTGCCGAAAACCAACTTCATTAAGAGGACAAGTCAGAGATTAAAGAGCTTGTAGAAAAGGGCCGAGCAAAAGGGTTGGGTTACTAATGATTAGTATTCTATCGTGGAATGCGAGGGGGGTAGGCAATGCTCAAACTAACCAATTTTTGAAACGATTGATTAGGAAACACGACATTGGGATTTTGCTGCTACAGGAACCAATGATGTAACATCCTGGATTTTTGCCAACTTGGAAATAGACCTCCTTGAGCAATGAGTCGATCATAACACCTTAAATGACTTATCGGAACTCAATCTAAAAGTCTCAAATCCCCTTTTTACCAATTTTCTTCAATTTTTATCTGACTTCAAAAAGTCATATCTCCCTCGTTATAACTCCGATTTAGGTAATTCAAAAGCTAAATTGAAGCTTGATAAGTATAGTTTCATATAAAAATAAGTAAAAAAATATAATAAAATATTTAAAATAGTTAAATATAGGTCATTATGACAATTGTATGAAAATCATTAGTTTAGACAGCTACTGCTTTTGAAATTTTTAAAATTTTTTTTACGATACGAAATCTAATAAAATGTGGTAGGAATAAAGTGGACTTGATGATAAACTACTAAAAAAATAATTAAAATAATATACCAACTAAAAGTGCCAGAAAGGGACGTAGAGCTACCTTACGATCTTATTCTGTCGTAATTAGAGCACGATTTAGATAAGTGCTAAACAGAAAAATCAATAGAATTAGCTTAAACCAATTTAAATATGATTTGTAAGACCTAAAATATATAAAATTGTTGACGCTACATTACCCTGAAACTTAGGACCCATCTCGAAACCCGGTTGCTCTCGGGAGCACGTCGAAACTCCGTACCGGACCTAGACCGCGCGTTGAAAGTCTGATTACCCCAAAGCTATATATTTATGAACGCCTTCCTGGACTTGACAACCATCTCAAAAATCAAGTCTAGATAGTATCCCTAAGCTATTTACTTTGGCCTGGAGCGAAGTGTGTGAGAAAACATGAATACCCGTAGGAAATGAACTGAAACTTAAGTGAATTGAGTCGGTTCGCTTACAGGCCAAATCTAAAGATTTAGACCATCAGAATCTAACCCAATTACACCCTCGGGTTAGGAAAAATTTTTAACACAGGTTAGTGTACTTATGACCCTGATTGAGTACCGGTGACAGTTGAACTGAAACTGGTCCCCCGCAGCCGATCCATTAATCTGATCGGACCGAAAACTTAGCCTGATCTAGATCCATGGTCAAAGAACTTAAGTCTGACCGCATGTAGAACAAGGGCCTCCAGAACATCTCCGTTGGACCAAAACGGCCCGTATTTGGCTATAACCTAAGTATACCATGGCCCTGGGGCCATTGAGATCAGTTTTGCGCCTATATAAAGGCCTAAACCCACCCCTCTCTCATTCCATACGAATTTGAAAACCTATGAGAGAGAAGAGAGCAAAGAGAGAAGGAAAGAGAGAGAAAGTGAGAGAGAGAGAGTTGGAGTTGTTCCTGAGATTCGATCCCTGCCACTCCTCGTGCTTAACCATTGCTTCCGTATCGCTATTCCAACGATTTCGACTCTGTTCTTAGGTAAGAAATCCTAACCCTAACCTGTTTTAGGGATTCAAATAGAGTAAAGGGTGAAGTAGCTAACCAATTTCATGTTGTAGGTTATCATTTTACCATAGACAACGACATCATGTTCAAACCGTTACGAGTCTACCGGCGAAAGGTGCAGACTATAAACATTTTGGTTATGGTTTTCAAGGCTTTCAATGTCAGTAATGGTTTATGACTTACTTGATTGCTGTCACATATGCTTAGATACGATGTTTTTCTTATATTACATATATATGTAAACTACGTTGATTTTAATGCATTCTAGGTGTTTGTTGAAATGATTAAATGAACATGGAATGATTATTTGTGCTTGTTATGATTGATTTTTGAGAATACATGATTGTTGTACATGTGGTAACTCCCTTGTGAAAGGATTTGCTATAATACGTGTTTTAATAAATTTATTATATATATGTGAAGTGTGTAGCCTAAGTGTTTGATAAAATGCTTGAATGAGTAAATGCTCGCTGAAATGTATTTAATGAGGCCATTGAGATGAGTTTCTCAATTACCTTATATATAGTTACCGTTTCCTTTATGTAATCTATCTTGCTACTACATAATTTATGGATGAATGCTTATGTATAGTGACATGTACTCTACGTGTTCGTTAACATGCTCATATGAGATTTATAGTTGAATTGGTTGCTACATGCTATTTTGATTAGTACACAGGAATGCCTATTGCATTTGACTATGATTGGGACTACGACGTAGTCTAGGCAATCCGTAACAATTCCTATTTGAGTGGCCAAGCTAGTCTCACCACATTTGATGCGTTCGGTGAATCCGAGTCGTACAATGCTTATCAACAGTGGTTAGCGTTCCATGTCATTAATTCAGCGTACGCTCGTACCAATCGAACTTGTCAAGTAACCCAATTCGCTTATTATGTGTTCACCATGTATGGGCGCTACTGCTTGAATCTACGGTACCAAATTACCAGTGAAAATCCCGTTTAACCTTGGTACCTCGATCCGCTAAGACTCATGAGCCAGACATGGTGGTATGAGACACCGTGGTCGGGCTGTCGGCCTACGATGGGGCGACAAGCCTCCCTATAGTGACCAGTGAGCAACCCAGACTCGAGAGCCAAATATGGTGGTTTGGGACACTGTATTCAAGCTATCAGCTTACACTGATCAGGTGACGACCCCTTTGTAGTGCCCTTGAGTATACTCTGAGGCTACGTTGAGGCGACGAGCCTTTCCGTAGCGACTAGGGTATAAACTAGGCCTACACTGATCAGGTGACGAGCCTTTTGTAGTGACTTAGAACCACAACATCGTATGAGATTTACTAGGACTGACGACCCTAGAATAGGTCATTATTTAAGAATTAATATAAGGAAGGTACCTTAGCTTCCTAATCGTGCTGTATGAATAAACCTAAGTAAGAACCTGGCTAATCACGTGCATGCACCACATTACGTGGGCGTTTGGCGTAGCAGGTCAAGCACTGAGGAAGTGTTTCATGCCGTGATTGTGAGATGAAGTCACTGAGGGATCGTAGGCGAGGGCATGCATCATTATTTCATATCATTCTTCCATTAACAAGAGTACTTAGGACCTGATTGTTGTATTGCATTATCATTACTGCTTGACTGGATTGATAACATGTTAACCTTTGCTTTATTGTTCCACTGAGTTGATCACTCACTCCCACATTACGGGACAGTATTTTAAACACCTACCAGACCCTGTTTTGGTTTCAGATGATGGTGATGCTTACGAAGTGGAGCCGGACTTTTATGATGATGAGAAGAGTTTCTCCTATATGCAGCTATCAGACGGGTCTATATAGACCATGTTCTGATCGACGGGGTTATAGGATTGCTGATTAAATGCCAATACACCTGTTATTTTATACTTTTGGAACACCCATGTATATTCATTTTGTTCATTTGTGGAGTATACATGGATATATTTAACCTGGTAACATGTTCACACTCTAGAGACTTACAAAAGTTTATATATTTTATATATCTATTACAGTCTTTCGATTGTGAAATTTAACTATCTCTAGAGTATGATATGCTGTTTTGGTATAATCCCACTCATGTTTAATGCACTAATACGAACAATATTCAATCATCAATATCTACATTGCATAAGTGATGTGTTGGAATTCAGGAGCTGAGCTTCTGCTTAACCCCCAATTTTTAGGGCGTTACAAATTATCAGAGAATCTGAGAGAGTTGTTTTTGCTGCCAGGTTGGGGTTCGACTGTCAGATTGCTGAAGAGGCGGTGGATAACAAAATATGGATTTTGGCAAAGAGTCACTTTCAAATCCAAACTATCTAGGCTACTAGGCAATGCATCACAATTAGGATCTCCAAGGATAGTCTTCCTCACCCAGTCTTCATCATGGTAGTGTACGCTAGTTGCTTTAAAAAGCAGAGAAAGACTTTATGGGATGAATTGAGAAGTATATTCAATTCCTCGGTGGGCCCTTAGATGGTTTGTGGAGAGTTCAATACCACAACTAGTCCAGACGAGTGATTTGGAGGTCCTACGCAGATGACTACAGCATTGATGGACTTTTAAGAGGTTATTAATGACACGGCGCTGATGGACGCAGAATTCTCAGGTTCTCCCTTTACATGGTGCAATAAAAAAGTGGGCAAAAGCCACGGATGGGCAAGATTGGATAGGATATTGATTAACTCAGAATGGATGAGAAGCCTCCCAAGTTGCAAAGTCGATCATCTAATGAGGTCTCACTCTGATCACTCTTCCATTCTTCTTAGCTTTCAAATCGATTCAGCAAAAGTTTCCCGCCCATTGAGATTCTAGAGAATGCGGACAGATCATGATGACTTCATGTCGACTACGAAGGCTTATTGTTATAAGACCTGAGGCCCTGAAATCTGGTTCGTACACTGGATAGCCATTGGCTGTAACTCCATTGGCCCCAAGAATGTTTTGACTTGATCATAATGTTGTTCTGTTATCGATCCATGTAAGACCCATATTTTGGTCCGTACCTTTCCGTACACTTCCGCGGTCTTACCGGTCGAATTTCGACAACCTTTGACCCTTAATCGATATGGACGCGCGATCCTGATTCATATGCCGACAACCCGAGTCGACTCAACCCGAGACCAATACCATAGCGACCGCACCGTCGTTGAGGTTCTGATACCCTGACTCGCGCGCCGAGGCGATACCCTGGTCAAGAGATATGGGCCAACGTTCGGTGCGAGAAAATGCCGCGCGTTGCGAAAACTAAGAAAATATCTATGATGTGTCACATCAATCACATCAATCCCATCAATCAATCACCCATCAATCCATCACATGTCAAGTACACATCACTTCCATCCCTTTTCCCAAGCAACCACAAAAGTCTTCACCACCCATATCTCTCTTACACAAAAAGCCACAAAAGTCTTCACCACCCATACCTCTCTTACACAAAAGCCTCAAAAGTTAAGTTTTTCTTATACAACCATCACTCACCCATCCATCCATCACTCTCTCTCTCTCCCTTTACAACTCTCTCTCTTTCTCTCTTTCTCATTTCAATCACCAAGCAAAAATCTCAAGCCCCATACGTATGGAAATTTTCCAACTTTCCTAAGCTCCAAGTGGCCCACCTCTTCATCCCAAAATCTCCCATCTCAACCCTCCATTCCTCATCTTAACCGTTGAAGTTGAAGCTGAGGTGCCAAGGAACTTCTAGGAGCGAGAAGATCGGATGGTGGGTGCCTCTATAGGGTAGATTTACTTATTTTTATGGTGGACCAAGTGAGGCCCACCGATCCATGGTGTGGATCTCACTTGGGACCCTAATACGTGGCCGATGGACCACTTGGATCATCATGATCATTCCATGATGGGGCCATTCTCCATGGACCCCATCATGATGTTTATTTTCATTTAGAAAGGTCATCTAGACCATCCATATTGGTGGAGAATGGATCTCCACCGTTGATTTACATTTTCAATGGTCCCATGTGCAAGGGATACATTTATTGTATAATTTTCTTGTAAGGGAGGGCCCATAATGTCGGGGTCCCTCCATCACAAGACGTGTCCCACTCTCCATGTCTCTCTCTCTCTTTTATTGCTTTTATTTTACTTTATTTTATTTTATTTTATTTTTTTATGTTATAGGGTTGTGGCCCACTTGAATGGATCCCACCTTGATGTAATTATTTTTATTCCAGTGGGGCCCACCTTAAACGTTAACCCATGTCACCCATCATGTGGTCGCCCACTTCATCAAGGCCCACCATTTAAAAAAAATTTGTATACCGAACCGTCCAGCGTCTGGGACGCTGGACGTTGTAAAGGAAAAAGAAAAAGGAAGAAAGAAAGGGAAGCTTTTGGGGTGGCCCCCTTGCATAGGCCCCACCCTGATGTTTATGTTCGATCCAAGCCGTCCATCCTCTTACCCACGGTATTTTAGCCGTTGGGTAGAATTTTGAAACTGATCTAATCACCTGGTGGGCCATAGTATCATAAATTGCGTCCTCACCATTCAAATACTATTTTCCTATTTTATTCCACTTCTTTAGCTTATAAAAATTCAAACTCTGGACTCATTTCGACTGTTGCGGGCCATTGAACGCAATGGCCGAAGCGGATTTCATTTTAGCGGGACCCATGCATGAAAAACTATAGAAAAACTAAGTTTCCTGATTTTTGGAAAGAGGCATAGCCTCTGCCTTTACGTCAGCAGCAGGAGGGCTGCACGCTGCAGGCGGCCGCTGGCCACCCACGGCCCTGTACGTAGGCCCCACAGTGATGTTTATTTGCAATTCCAACCCGTTCATCGGATGGGCCACCCCCTAAAGTGGCCCCCCTCCAAAAATGAGACAGATCCAAAACTCAGGTGGCCCACACCACGTGAAACAGTGTGAGTTGAATTCTACCGTTGAAAGGTTTTTGGGGCCCACAGAAGTTTTGAATCAAGCTAAAATTTATGTCATCCCTCCATCCAGGTCCGAGTGACCTTATGAATGGGTTGGATGGTAAAAAAATATTACAGAGTGGGCCCCACATGGGACCCACATTTATGTATATGTTTTAAGGCACCGTCCACAGCCGTGGACGATGGATTCCCACCTGCTGTTGCGTGGCCTCCACCGTCCAGCGGACGGTGGGGGCCCTATGTGATGTATGTGTTATATCCGCACTGTCCACTGGACAGTGGGACCAACCATGATGCATGAAATGCATCCATACCGTCCATCCACTTGGTGTGATCTGTTCTAGGCCTGAACTGTTGGTTGGGTGGGCTCCTCATATATGGGTTAGGCCCCTCTAATTGCAAAAGGGTCTATGGGTTAGGCCCATTTGATTTGTAACCTGCTTATTGGCTAGGCCCATTCGATCCATTTAAGGCCTATGAACTTGGGCCCACTTGATTTATAAAATGCTTATGGGCTAGGCCCATTGGATTCATTTAAGGCTTAAGAACTTAGGCCCATTTGATGTATTGCAAGTCCATGGGACTAGGCCCATTTGATGTACTTCAAGGCCCAAGTAATTGGACCCTTTTGTTGAAATTTTAAAGCCCATGGAAGTAGGACATTTGATATATTGTAAGGCCCATTTGATTTGTAAAGGCCTATGGGATAGGCCCATTTGATTTGTAAAGCCCTATGGGTTAGGCCCATTTGATTATAAAAGGGTCCATGGGTTTAGGCCCACTGGATTTATTTGAAACCCATGAGTTAGGCTCATTTTATTTGACTAAGGCCTAGGGGTTTAGGCCCATTGAACTCATGTTAGGCCTATGGGTTGAGGCCCACTTGATCTACATGTGGGACCCAATTGGTGTGGCCCATTGGTCACACATTAGACTCATGAGACTAAGCTCATTTGATGCAATCCAAGGCCCAAGGGTTTTGACCCATTGCAATGCACATAAGACCCATTGGTGTGGCCCATTTATGTGGCCCATCTGATGAATAAAAGGCCCATAAGCTATGGCCCATTTGATATATATGTATGGCCCAATGGAAGGAACCTAAGGTCCAATGTAATGTGTAATCCCAATACCGATTATGCAGCGGTGTTTAAGAAGATCGTGCCTGGGAAGAAATGTTGATTTGACGTCCACATTGCGAGTGTAATGTTGGTTGGATGTCCACATTACGACTCTCCTTAGGGCCCATTACGGGGCCGTACTTATCGTGTCTAGGCTGTCCAGGTCCATCTGCATTGTAAGGTAGTTCATTTTATTATAACATGTTAGTACAGTTCCATGACTCATGATCATACGCATCATATGTATGCTTGACGTGAGAGTTGTTTGATCACAGCATTTGCCTTCGGGCAGGTTCTTTATGGGCTCCCGGTTAGACGGCGTTGTCCTACATGAGCGCACGATATGCGCAGGATTGGTTGCATGACTGGATAGCGTGATTCATGCATTCCGCATTTGTGTGACATGGTTATTGTACGCCCTAGCGACATCAGGGCCGTAGCCTCCACAGAAGCATCATGGTTGGCAGGATTGGATACCAAAAATCTTGTTCTACATAGGGTACTATAGATATCCCTGGGTGAAAGTCCCTAAACCCTTATGGTACCAAGAGGTTGCTCCAACGTCTAGACCGAGTGGGTAGATGAGCGTTGAGTGCCGATTACCAGACGGTTACGCTCTCCACTGTGTCGTCGTCGGTTGGAAGGGGGTGCGGCCTTACCCGCCCTAGAGTAGGGGGCAATGCTAGGCTGAGTTTGACCAGCTCGAGGAAAGGGTCCGCTATCGACGAGTCGCGCCCGATATTGGCAGACGGATAGTGAGGTCTTTTCCACTTACCCTATTACGTGCGATGTGGCGGCAATCTGGTTTAGAGTGTACTAGACCCCGGTGATATTCAATATTTTGAGCTGTATTGATGTGTGGACATAGATGAGGATCTGTATGCTTGAGTTGCATTGCACATAGCATGGCCTTTGGATGACTGATACCATTCATGTCTTGCATCGCATAGCCTTGGTACGGCTCATGGTATTATAGACCCATCTGCATATTTCGCTTTACTCTGACATTGTATGTTCATATTACTATCTTGCACACACACTTTCACCACCCTCTAAGCTTTCTGTAAGCTTATGCACGACCGTTGCGTGCAGGTGACGTTGGATCGCAGCAACGCTGAGGCAGGAGCACGTTGCTGATCATTAGAGTTTTTGTTCTTTACCATTGTACTTCCCTTTATGCTCGTTGTACTTGTAAAGTTTTTGATCATAGTGGAAATGTAATGGAGTTCTTGGTTGTTGTTTGTGGGTTACGCCTTTAGTTATGCTTATTATGAATCAAACTGACATTAAAATCCTCCTCGTAGCATCCCAGGATCGGAACCTGGCGAATGGGAGCTAGGAGTCGAGAATGGGGTTCTACGGAGGCTGTCGGCGCCGGATTCGGTGATCGAAAATTTTGTGAGCCCAGTTTCCGAGTTTGGGGCGTGACAATCCATAAGCCGCATTTCAACTCGATGTCCGAATTTAAGATACGGACTTAAAATTAAACAATCTGAGAAATGACAATTATGTCCTTATTTTATCTGGCGGAGCCCTACCATCGAGTTTTCAAAATCCGTTAGGTCCAAGAGCCTACCCGTTGTGGTCGTAGTCAAGTTATGGAGTTACTGGCAAAAACGGCATGTCAATAAAACACCCGGATTGTAAGTTATGCCTAGATATGCACATGTATATTTTGAGAAAATATACTCAAATGACCTCGTTGTTTTTAAACTCCTTGGAATATGTTAGTTCAAATTACTTAAATAAATTTGTTATATTGTTACCATAAGCCTACGCTTCTCAAAAAAATCACAAAACACCTCCCAAACATAAATATAAACATAAAAACATAAAAACACTTTCAATATCCCATTTCCAACGCTCTCTTTTTTGTTGAGTGTGAAGTTGAGAAGAAGAAGAAGAAAATGAAATAAAAGATGAGGTTGAGAAGCAATCCTCTGATAGTTACAGGTGAGTGCATAGATTAGGAGCACACATCTATGTACGTTGAGGTTCCCTGGAAAACCCTATTACTGGATTTTCTGTTTTAGGGTTAGATTATTGCTGGATTTTGTTTTAGGGTTAGGTTATTGCTGAATTTTCATTTAGGGTTAGGTGATTGCTAGATTTTCTGTTTTAGGGTTAGGTTAATGCTGGCTTTTCTGCTTTAGGGTTAAGTTATTACTGGATTTTCATTTAGGGTTAGGTGATTGCTGAATTTTCTAATCTGGGGTTAGGTTGGATAATAGAGATGATTTAGTTTTGTTTAAATTCGTATGTATTGCCATCAGTTTTTCTCTATCCCTTACAAAGTCTGTCCGCTACCTGTTTGACAAAATGTTTAAAAGAATTATCCTTCCTCCTTTTGATGTAGTTAATTCTTGAGAAAAAGCATGCTTGTGGCATGAAGTCTTATAGCGAAATGAATTCCAAATTAGAGTTAGATTGACAAATTCATGTGCATATCATATGCATAGTTCATAGGTGTTGTATCATTGTATGAGTTAGAGTGAATGACTCATATCATGGTATTCTGATCATAGTGGGTTGTGTTGCGACAGACGATGTGTCTATAATTAGTATGTGAACCGTCTAGATACATGATGAGACACTTAAACTTCATAAGGCGACCACATGAGGAAGCTCATCCTGTGCTTATCTTGAAAACTATACATATTGTGATTGTGTATGGACTCATGCATATGATGATTATAAATGCAATGAAACAAACTTTGTTATGACTTAAGTTGGACACCACACCAAAAATGTGAAATGCAACAGGACATGATTAAAGGGTCCATAGGTGAAAGTCCCAAAACCCTAATTGGTACCATTGGGAGCAACCAATGCCTAGACCGGGTGGAAGAACAGAGCGTTAGAATGTCAAAATACCAAAGTAGGCAGCAACTCCCACTGAGACGTGTTGATTGGTTGAGAGGTTTGACCTGACCTGCTTATGTGCAAGCAAAGATAGGTTGTGTGTGGCGAGCTCATAAATTTTCTGCTATCGTTTTGCTAGGTGACTCATGACTTCTCGCTATTAGGTAGATAGTGAAGTTCAACACAAGTGGATTAGACTAGTTCGGCCCGTGAACTATATAGTCCCACCTCTGTAGTTGACCTCGGTGGAAAAGTCTATACAAGTGGGTAGCAATCATATGCGAGTCCCACCTTTGTTTCAGACTTTGGTGATCCAATTGGGAAATATGGAAAGTTGTGGAAACGTTAAACGAGTATGTATATTACAAGTGGGTAGAGGTCTTACGTTTGTATATAAAAATGATTTGGAACATAAAAAGTAGCATTATGCATTGTATCTTTATTTTATTGTTATCGATCTAGAAAGCTTGTGCATTACTGTGCATTGTATGAGCATGACATAAAACAAGCATTTTCACTGCACACACGCACTCACTGGGTTTAGTAGCTCAAGCTGAGTGGTGTATAGTAATCGTGGATTACCAACACTAAATTTAGGGTCCTGATAGTTCAGACAATGAGATCACAGCTACTCATAGGTACAAGTTTTTCATCAAATTGAAAACCTAAAGATGGTTTTGAAAACATGGAACAAAGACATCTTTGGAGATGTCAATAGAAACGTCCAAGAGGCTGAGGATAATGTGACCAAGGGCGAGTTTAATCTCCTTAACACGCAATCAGAAGCTGACACCGTCAACCTCAACCTGGCCCACGCAAAATTGAAAAGGGCCTATCTTCAAAAGGAAATATTTTGGAAGCAAAAATCCAAGAATAATTGGCTAACAGAAGGCGATAGGAATACGAGATTCTTCCACGATTCAGTTCTAGACAATCATAGAAGATTGGTGATTATGAAGGTGAAAAGTGTTGGGGATTTTGGACCTGCGGAATCACACAGATCTAGATCTAGGATAGCAATCCAATGGCACCAAGCACACAAGAGAACACAGAGAACACCCAAATTTAACGTGGAAAATCCTTTCGGGAAAAAACTACGGCACAAAGCGACAGATCTCCACTATGAAAGCATCAATTACAAAGACAAAGGACTTATCCGATTCGAACAACCTCGAATCTCACCCTTGCTACACCCTTTAAAAACCCTAGAACCCCTTTAAAAAACTTTTTTCATACCTAGAAAAGCCCTAGGAACACCTATTTATAGTTTAGGCAACTTCCCTTTCGCATCCCGGTTGCGAAAGGACTCAAATCCGCAGTTTCGCGTAAAATCGCGGAACAAACTACGTAACCTACGACTGGTCGTAGGAGAGCTACGACCGGTCTTATAGTCCCTACGACCAGTCCTAGGTCATGGAAAAAAATAGCACAACTCGCTAGACTTCGAGTCGTGCTAGGGCTCGAAGTTACGACCGGTCGAGCACCTCCCACGACCAATCGTGGCTCCCCCACGACCAGTCGAGCAACATGAAAACTTGAAGATTGAAGGCTTCTCCTCAACAATCTCCACCAACTCTTCATTCTTTAACCGTGTAGCTCCTTGACCTCTTCTCTTATTTCTGCATCTCATCATAGCTCAAGATCACATTGGCCAATTAGCTCCAATCAAGGATCTAATAGATACCTGCTATACTGTCGGTGCGAATATCTCTGAGAAGTCGATCCCTTCTCCCTGAGCATAACTCATCGCCACCAACCTTGCTCCGTATCTATGCTGTATCCTCCTGAAGATCCACCTGCATCCAACCGCTTTCCAGTCCACTGGAAGCTCTACCGCTCCCAGATGTCGATCTGGTACAACGAATCCATCACATCACCCACAGTCACCTTTCACTTTTCAGCAACAGGCTCACCTAGAGCCATCTGAATAGAAGATGAATATCCTTCAATATTGGAGTCGTCCATGTACCTCGCCGATGTCCTGCGCGCGATCATGCCGTGTGATTCTTCACACAGGTGGCTGCTCCACCTGCTCTGTATCCCTGTCTACGGGTCTCAGCCTTCCTGCCCTGCTCGCTCATGTGGCCATGTCCAACATGCCACACACGTGCAGAGGTGGAATCCGCTACATCCACCGTAGCTTCACCTTTTGAAGTGCTCCCGATCAACTTGTATAAGTTATCGAGTCATTGCGCCTTCATGACTACCCGTGCCCCCTTAGATACATTAAGAGCACCATGAATACCTATGTACTTGCATCCTTTGGCCTCAAGCACACCAAGAGAAATCAGATTTTGCTTCAAATCAGGAACGTGCCTCACATCTGTCAAGGTACGCTCCACCCCATCAAACATCCTGATGCGCATAGAACCAACCGCCACAACATTACAGGCAATGTCATTGCCCATAAATACCTGTCCACTATCGCACTCCCTGTAGCTGGTGAACCAACTCCGATGAGGAGTCATGTGAAAAGATGCCCCTGTGTCTAGCATCCACTCATCCTTACGATCATCGTATGACCGTCTGAGCGAAAACACAGATAAAACATCACCATCACATCCACTCGATCCATCTGACGTGGCAACATTAGCCTCCCTGCTTGAAGCCTCAGAATCTTCCCTCTTCGATTTAGGATTTTTACAATCCCTCTTCACATGTCCTTCCTTCCCACAATTCCAGCACTTTACCTTTCCTTTGCCCTTGCCCTTGGATTTGGATCTAGAACCAGAAGAACCTGTACCTTGTCCAAAATTTCTACCCACTGTAAACAGTGCATTAGAAGTCCTCCCCATGTTATTATTCAGTTGTCTCATAGCCTTCCCTTGAAGGGCTGAGATAACAGTATCGACACTCAGGGTTTTATTCATGCTGCACATAGTGTCCTTGAATGCCTCATAGGACGCCGGGAGAGAATTCAGCAACATACATGCTTGTTCTTCATCTTTCATCACTTCCTCTATATCCATCAATTTGCAAACCAATTTATTAAAGTTGCTGATATGAGCCTCCAGATCTCCGCCCTCTGTCATCTTAAAGTTATACCACTGCCGCTTCAGGTGTAGGCGATTTTCTGAGGATTTCTTCGCATAGACATCCTCTAACTTCGCCCACAAACCAGCCGCAGCTTTCTCCCTCATGACGTTGTAGAGAACATCCGTGAGACATAAACGGATTGATGATAAAGCCTTCTTATCAAGAGTATTCCATTCATCATCTTTCATAGTAGACTTTCATTCCTCAAGAGCACCATCCTCGCCTTGCTTGGTTAACAGGCTAATCATCTTAACCTTCCATAACTCAAAATTATTTTTTCCTGAATACTTCTCAAACTCATACCTGGCACTCGCCATTATTACTAATCCCTCATATTCAGATCTATGCCCCAACTTTAGCTCTGAGACCACTTGTTGGGGATTTTGGACCTGCAGAATCACACAAATCTATATCTAGGATAGCAATCCAATCGTACCAAGCACACAAGAGAACACAGAGAACATCCAGATTTAACGTGGAAAACCCTTTCGGGAAAAAACCATGGCACAAAGCGACAGATCTCCACTATGAAAGCATCAATTACAAAGAGAAAGGACTTACCCGATTCGAACAACCTTGAATCTCACCCTTGCTACACCCTTTAGAAACCCTAGAACCCCTTTAGAAAGCTTTTATCATACCTAGAAAAGCCCTAGGAACACCTATTTATAGTTTAGGCAACTTCCCTTTCGCATCCCGGTTGCGAAACGACTCAAATCCGCAGTTTCGTGCAAAATCGCGGAACAAACTGCGTAACCTACAACTGGTTGTAGGAGAGCTACGACCGATCGTACTACGACCGGTCTTACAGTCCCTACGACCGGTCCTAGGCCCTGGAAAAAAACAACACAACTCGCTGGACTTCGAGTCGTGCCAGGGCTCGAACTTACGACCGGTCGAGCACCTCCCACGACTAGTCGTGGCTCCCCCACGACCGGTCGAGCAACATGAAAACTTGAAGATTGAAGGCTTCTCCTCAACAAAAAGGGCCTCGGGTGAAACAATCGAGAAGATCGAGGATATTGGCGAAGAAGCTGAGAGATTCTTTAAAGAACTATTTTCCTTTGAAGTCTGCAACTATAATGAAGAAATAGTCAATTACATCCAGCGAATTATGACAGATCAGATGAATATTGGTCTTATGAGACCCCATTCAGAAGAAGAAGTTAAAGAAGCAGCTTTATCCATTCCGATTGACAGTTCTCCTGGCCCAGACAGATTTGGAGGAGCCTTCTATTCGTCATGTTAGGACATTATAGGTAAAGACTACTTGAAGCAGTCAAAGACTTTTTCCAGGGAGGTTTGATCCCTAAAGCCTTCTAATGCACCCAATCTACCTCATCCCAAAGAAAAAGAACCCGGAATACGTCACAAACTTCAAACCTATCAACTTATGTAATTGTATCATGAAGATTTTCTCCAAGATCATGGCGTTGAGGCTGGCCCACATTCTCCCAAATCTGATTTCCAAAGAGCAAAGCACTTTCATCAAAGGGAGATCAATAGCCAAGAATATTTCCATAGCCAGAGAGATGGCCCATGAGATAAATAGAAAAGTTTTTAGAGGCACCCTGATCATCAAAGTAGATATGGAAAAGGCATATGATCGATTGGAATGGGGATTTATTGTTTAAGTTCTTCAGCAATTTGGGTTTGATCGCCTTTAGATCACCCAATTGTAGCGATGCTGGAAAGACATCTGGTTTTCCATCCTTATAAGTGGCAGAAGCTTTGGCTTTTTCAAATCGAGTAGAGGTTTAAGGTAGGGAGACCCACTATCACTGTCCATATTCATCCTTGCGGCTGCAGTATTAAGTAGGGCATATCCAAGTTTTTCTCCTTCGGGAGTTGTCAACCGTTCAACCTGCCTCAAAACTGCCCCACGATCACCCACCTTTTTTTTTTTTTTTTTTTTTCTGATGATGGTATTCTGTTTTTTAATGGAAGGTTATCTAATGTGTGTATCCTCCTTAGATTCATCCACGAAAACAAAAATGCTTCAAGCCAGAAGGTTAGTGCATCGAAAACTTCCTTCATTGCTCTAATGAAATCATCCAGAAACAAAGCAAAAAATCTAGGCAATCTGATGGGTTTCAGACAAGCCCTTCTCCCAACTATGTATCTTGGTGTCCCCCTCACCAAAGGAAGAATTCAAAGTTCGCTTCTTCACCAACTCGTCCAGAAGATTGTCAACAAGATTGATGGTTAGAAGACCAAGCTTCTTAATCCGGCAGCGAAATTGGTGTTGATCAAACATGTCCTATCTAGCATTCCCATCCACATGCTATTAGTTATTAGCATCTCAAAATCAATAAGTAAAATAGTGGAAAGAGCTATTGCTAACTTCTTCTGCGGCAGTTCAGATAGAGGAAACAAGAGACATTAGGTCAAATGGTCTAGATTATGTACCCCTATCCACGAGGGAGGTCTCAGCATCAAAAGTTTTGATGAAATTACGCGTGCATTCAAAGTAAAAATGGGCTGGCAGTTGTTACAGGGTACATCTCTATGGGTCAGCAAAATACCTACAGAAGCTAATATCAAATAAAGGTCTGAATAGATCGGTATCGTCTTTGAGCTGGAAGGAAATCTTCAAAGTTTTGCCTTTTTCATTACATCACTTTAGATGGCTCGTGGGGGAAGCCAACATTAATTTTTGGACCCAGAATTGGACGAGAGGAGGCCTACTCACTGGCGCGATTGTGAGTCCCATTCCACATCATTTGTTAAATGCCACTGTTAGGGATTTCTTCTCCCAAACTGGTAGAAGTAACCTGACAGAAGTCCAAGACATCATATCTCCAGTAGCAATGCAGATCATTTCAGTTAACCCAATTGCTCCATGAAACTGAGCAGATAGGATGATCTGGGACCTATCAAGCTCAGGTAAATTCACTATCAAATCATCATGGAATGGTATAAGACAACATCAACCTAAACTCCAATGGACTAAGTGGATTTAGAATAAGGCTCTCCCCGCGAAAATGGGTATTTTTGTCTGGAAAATTATCCATAGAGCGGTTCCGGTGGATACGAAAGCTCAGAGATTTGGTATTTCACTAGCATCAAGATGTGAATGTTGCAGCTTGAACCTCATACACCAGCAGGCCCATCCTATCACCCATAATGATGCTCAACAAGGGATTGAGACCTTCATAGCGGCCGACAACTTAGACAGCAAAACATGGGACATTAGCCACGCCCCAACTCTGGCCACGATCATAGTGTGGTGGAGGACTTAGACCACTTGTTTAGTCTCAGTAGCATTGTAGGTAATGTTTAGGGTTTTTTCAATTAGCTCTTTGAAATCGCTTCGGTTCCCAATCAGTTTATCTTGCAGAGAATTCATCTGTCGACCTCCAGCGCAAGCAAGAAATCTAGAATATCCTTTCTCACTGGACTCGTCCCCTGCCTCATCATCTGGAAGATATGGATTAACAGAAATAATGCACAATTTGAAGGCCACACCATGTCAGATAAACAAAACATTTTCAATGTTTCTCACTGGCTGAGAGAAATTGGATCTTTCATCCCTAAAATGGATAGGAACACAATGGCAGAAAGTATCATTCTTCAGACCCTAAGGATTTTAAAAGCTGACATACCTCCTGCTGGCAAACCCACCATAGTCAGATGGACAAGACCTCCAAAAGGCTAGCTAAAACTAAACGTGGATGGCTCATCGAGGGGGAACCCAGGAGAAAGCGGAGGAGGGGGAATCTGTAGGGACCAACTTAGTAGGATCATTTTTGCATTTCACAGATATCACGAGCATTCCACAAACACGGTTGCTAAAGCCCAGGCCATGTTAGATGACAAAACAATATGCTCCAACCCGGGACTTACCAACATTATTATGGAAACTAAATCCAAGATCATTGAAATAAGGTGGGCGAGCCTCAGGCCTACAATGCTTGGAATATTTGGTATAAGTTGGGAGCTTCCAACACTTTCGCCAGAATCTCAATCTCATTGTCAACCATATCTTTCGTGAGGGGAACTCGGTGGCCGACGCGTTGGCAAGAATGGCAAGCGATGGATGCCCAAACAGAATTTTTGGGACTCGTTCAGACCTTCCGAGGTTAGTGAGGGGTGCTCTGGTATTAGATAATGTTGGCCTTGGAGCCATTGGGTGCTCTTGATCGAGGTCATTCTCTAATGCCTTCCCTCCTTTCTCTGTCGTGGTTTCTTGTTGTAAAGAGGCAGTTGCAGTTTGGATTGGGTGGGGGATTCGGTTTCCTTCTTTGTCGGCTTTTTAGCTTAGTGGAGTTTGTGCTTATATGATGGGTGTGGTCCGAAACCTTTTTGTTGGGACCCACTTGAATGGCTGTAAAGTTCTAATGATTAATGAAATTCTCGTGGCATGAGTCCACTTTATTGGGAAAAAAATCGTGTTACTTAACTTTAATTGGAAATTAGTTTAAGTAGGTAATTGGATTTAATTGGCATAAATTTTATTTGGTCCTAATCATCCGCCCTCTAGGACATGGCTTTCATTCTGTTGCTTCGCCGGGCTTCCACACATATAGACCGCATGGCCCACAGCCTTGTGCAATTTCACCACCATGGATAGAAAAGACTATGCAGATCACAAATGGACGAAGCATCGGTTTCATGAACTAGTTCAACAAATCGAATTAGAATGGGCCCAAACTTCCTTTGTCAATGAAAGGAGCTTAAGCAAGTGAATCAAATGGATACAATGAGGCCCAAGTCTATGAAGCCCAACCAACATGCATGCACACCCAGTGTACTTCTTCAGCCATAGGGAAAGTTTCCACTACTCATGCTAACATCACTAACCCATGCAATAGAATTGAGTTGGGTGATGAAGTGAAACCTTGGCCTCACAGGTGGGGGAGGGATTTGCAGAGGGCATGATGGCGCTTTCCTTTTTGGTTTTGCAGAAGGGTACGACAGGGCATCTAACACCCGTGCTGAAATCAGGGCTGTTCATGACGGGTTACTCTTCTGTATTAAGAGAGGCTTCAGAAGAATCATCATTGAGTCTAACTCTCTATTGGTGATCAACTTCCTGAGTGGTAAGACAACCCCGGGGTGGATTTGGAGGTACTGGTTGAGCAGGATATTCACCCTCCAAAAGTCCGGGGAAGTGACTTTCTGTCATATTCTAAGGGAGGGGAATGAGCTGGCTGACAGACTGGCTAGATTAGGCAGCGCCTCACAGTCCTCCTTCCAGTTTCTATCTCTTTCTGAGGTCCCTCGGGAGATTAGAGGGCTCATTTTCTTGGATAAGGTGGGCCTAGGTGCCCTGAGACATTAGGGTGGTTTGGTTCGGATTTTTTTCCTTCTCAATTGTGTAGGGGATAGGCATACGATAGGATTTGGCAGGTTTTTTTTGTAACCGCTGGTCCTGAATTGTACAGAACCCTCTGGTTCCCACGCCCAAGGAATGAAATGATACTCGTTAAAAAAAAAAAAAAAAAAGTGGAACCCATGATTGGTTCCAACCACTCCAATCTAGAATTTTTGTTCTTTACTCTTTAGGTGTCTTTAGATTTCCATTGGTTATTACTTTTAGAAACTCTAGTTATTGGAGGATTGGGATTCCTAATATTTACTTATAAATATATGATTCTCAAGTAGAAGAAAGATAGTTTGTGAGTTGTGAGAAATTGCTTGCATCCTTGTGTGATTTTAAGATAGTGGTTTTCCTCATCAAGTGGTTTCTCTAGGCATTCCTCGAAAGGAACAAATGAAGATACAATTGGTTCCAATTTAACCAACTGAGATATTTCAGAACTTAATTATTTCTTCATTCGAAATGGACCTTTATTCTATTTCTATATTCCTTCTAGATCCAAAGGCTAAACAACTAAAAAGAAATGGAATAGATCCAATCCAAAGATTCCGTACTTTGTTATTGAACGCATGCTTCATAGAAGTATTAAATGCTTCTCAAGTAGTAGAAAGATAGTTTCTAGGTTTTGAGAAATTGCATGCATCCTTATGTGATTATGAGACTCTGGTTTTCCTAATCTAGTTTGTCATAGAAATATCAATTTCACAAGTTCATGGTTTTCCCATCGCTAAAATGCTTGATGGGTTCTGACATGAAAGTTATCGAATCATTGTCAAGCAACTCGCCCATCACAAAGATTGTTTGCCCATTAGTGACTTTTGCCATCATTCCCTGCTTCATTGACAATAGCACGTGCGTGCCTACTTACTGATCCAGACAGTCCACCTTGGTTGGTTCAGAGGGAAGATCATACCCAACACTTCCATTGCTCGTAACCATTGCCTCCACCTTCCTCTTCCCATATCTTAGTTCCATCACAACTACCATTACTACATCCCCACCATCCATCTACTAACTTCTCAACTTGTTCAACATCCTCCACTTACGTTGTGAGTTTCCACAACAACCTCCATAACCCATCTAACCTTCAACTCAACCACCCCTCTAATACCAAAACCCATCATGTCCAACAATGAGGTCCTCAACATATCTCTTAGGCTAATAGCCCTTAACGTTCTAACTCACTCATCTCCTAAATCACCAAACACACTCTCATACTCATCTACATTAAATCTCCCCACCCATCTATCTTACTAGCTAATCCCCAACTGTCATTCCTTTGGTCTTTGACTTTTTTTTTTAAACTGTCCAAACCACAAAGCTAATTCCCAAAAGTGTTGTCTAGTGAGTCTTTGTTATCCACCACCGATCAACCCAAAAACCATCATCATCATTGACTAGTTGTCATCCCCAATTGAGAACTAAGTGGGTGCTTAAATGCACATTGACCATTTTGGATGATGCTAATGCAAGTCATATTTTCTTACTCATAAGTAAGAAAACTTGAGTGCATTAGAATAAGAAATTATAGTGCTTCTTCTAAGAGTTTTGGGTATGTTTGGATATCACTGTTTGAAATGTTTGGATAGCAAAGAGCACAAAGGATTCCACAAAGTAACCATTTCATTTGTACATAATATGGATTCTCTAGCACCAAAAATTAGGTGACTGTTGTCTCACAACTAAGAGATTCCACTTGCTACCCAAACAAGACCTCCTAAAATTGGAATCTCTGTTTCGATAGTGCTCAAGGAAATAATCATTGCCTAATCTTTACTGTTCCTTTTATTGTTGCTTGGAATACATCTATCCAAGAATGGCCTTAAAGATATGGAATCATGTTAAAGATTTGGAATCAAGTACCATTTCATTGTTATAGCACATCTTCTTATTTGAATAAGTTAATATTTTATTAAAAGCAACATGGCAATAACCAGTGGAAAATCAATTTTTCACAACATGATGACTAGAAACACCAAAGAGGTTGAGACTCTCATCTAGTGAACAGATTGCCAAGAACATGTCTCCTACAATCCATAAAAAGGGGGGAATATTCAATTTTAAATCTTAGTTCATACCATAGAGCCATGATCATAGCATGAAGGTCACGAGTTGTTCTTATATGAGAAGATGATTTTGACAAGTCATTATCTATCTCTAAACCAATTTTGATAAGATGATTGGGCCCTACCCCTTACAGGTATATTTCTTTTTTAATACATGCCGTTCCCCTTATAGGCGAATTTCTGTTTTGATTTCTAATAAAAACCATAATCGTACTGAACCACCACACCGGAAAAAAAAGGCATGCTTATATAGATTTCAAGAACAATTTTTTAAACCACATCCCTCGAATAAATTATAAATTCCAACAAAGTTTCTAGCATCCCTATCCTTCCAGATACCCCATATGGTAGAAGTAAAAAAACAAATATGCCAACATGAATTTAATCATTGCAAAACGAATTTATTCATTGCATAAACAATTAGTTGTCACCAATCAAACCAAGAGTCAACCAGAAGACTCAAATTAAAAAGTTATAACTACATTGAGCAACTAAAGGAAAAATATCCATACATGTTTCCCATGATTCACAATCACTAGAAAATGGAACTTGATTCTTTTAAATTAATACCGAAAACAAAATCAATTATTTTGGGAATGGTCCATGCTCACGGCCTTGGTTGTAGTAAGAATTACATACACACACACACAAAATATTAAGGCCAACCCAACAAATGCATAGAAAGTCCAAGGTGAAATCATGGGAGTAAATGAAGTCTCTCATGAAGGACGCACGCATTTCTACCCATTGACCACGTACAATATCTTTTCCAGTGATTACAACATATCTAACAAGGGGACATGTCTACTGAGGAGTACACGGTAGAGTTCCATAATCTGTAGACCCAAAATAATTTAACCGAGACTGAAGAGAAATTAGTTACTCATTACATGGATGAGTTACAACCCACTATTGTAGATCAGTTGGGGATTCAACCAATATTTACTGTTGCAAAAGCATGCAGGCGAGCCACCTTAGTTAAAAAGAGGACTAAAGCTAGGTATGGTCACATGGAAGGTTTTAATCGACATACTACTGTTTTGGGTAGCAGTAGTAAGCTTGTAGGGGATTTAAGTCAGAAATGTCACTCTATCGTCCCGGCCACAAATTTTGAACAACAGGCCAGCACTACAAACAAGTCAGTAAAATATTCCATGCTATAAAAGTAATGGGATTGGGCATATTTCTCTAATTGTAGGCAGTGACAAGTCAATTTGGTTGGTAGCTCCAAAGTAGTGGTGGAAGAATAGTCAATTGCAGATAAAGGTGAGACCATAAAGGGAACACAGTGTGGATTATGATACTCAGGGTGGAGATGAGAGAATATACGGTGATGGTCTATATACGTTGGTGATCCAAAAGGCTCTTCTCATACCAAAGTTACCTAAGGAAGATGATTGGGTCCAGAACAATATCTTCTACACGAGCTCATAGCGAATGGCAAATTATATGAGGTGATCGTTGATTGCGGCATCACATATTGTAATTCGCTAGGTTTCACAAGAATTTAGTACAATATCTACCCTCCATATACCTTGCCTAAATAGAAGCCCATTTTCATTCTGAGAATTTTCATGGCATCCCTTAGTCGCCCAATTCCCAGTCCACCTTTCAACGTGAAGAGGCATATTCTTGACCAACTCAACCAATGTTTCTTCAATTTGACTTCATTTTCTCTCCCAAAAGAACTTTGCAAATATCAATTCCCTCTTCTTGCGCGTCATGGCTAGGAGGTCAATGGCCACAATGGAATGAATTGAGTAGTTCACAAGCACATGATTGGTGAGTGTCAATCTTCCCACAAAGGAGAGGAGTTTCGCTTTCCATCCAACAACTTTGATGGCTATTATTGGTACTAAGGGTGGAGATGAATGGTCCTCAATTATCCCTTAGGCCTGTTTGATTTTCTAATTACAGTGGTAATTCAAAGTACATGGGTAATAATTATTTACCATTATATTTCTAGTTGGATTTCCAATGTGATGTTGACCGCCACCTTTCATTTATAACACTCCTCACCTCACTTGAGTTATTTATAACACTCCTCACCTCACTTGAGTAAAAAAAATGTTAAATCATGGCGCCCACCATGATGTGTGTGTCTTATCCACACCATCCATCCCTTTAGCCAACTCATTTTAGGGCATGAGCCGAAAAATGAAGCAGATCCCAAGATCAAGTGGACCACAACACAGGAAACAATGGGAATTGAACTCCTACCATTGAAAGTTTCTTGAGGACCCCAAAAGTTTTGATCAAACTGATATTTTTGTTTCCCCTTTATCCATGACTGGGTGACCATATGAACAGGTTGGATGACAAATAAACATCAATGTGGGCACTAGGGAGAAAACAAGTCTCAACCATTGACGTCTTAATGATCATTGTTCTTTAAGGTGTGGTCGACTTGAGCTTTTGATTTTCTTAATTTTTGGATTCATACCTTAAAATGTATTTTTAAAAAGGATGGATGGTGTGGATAACTCATATATATCATGGTGGGCCCACATATTTAAATCAGTAATATCAGGTATTGTATGGACCGCTTTTCGAATCGTAACTCCCGGGTAATTTCAAACAGGTGGGGTAAGTAATAATTACTTACTTCCCTTTATTTACCAGGGAAATTATAAATCAAACAGCCCCTTAGTGATTGGGACCCCAACTATATCAATGGAAACTTGCATTGTTAGAACATTGTTTCTTATTCTATCATACACAAACAAGTTGGGGATGCTTTCTTCAAAGATACTAATTCTGTGAATTTTGCAATTCAAGTAATTTGATTGTTCCATCGTAATAGAATAAAAAAAAAATACAGATTGGGAAAAGAAAACTATTTTTTTTTTAATGTGTTATTTCATTCGTACTAATCTTATCATATTAATTTCTACTCTACCTTCCTAGAGGTCATTCTCTGGAGAACTTCGTTTAAATAATTCCGTTGAATTTCCTCCCATCTCTTTATTTGATGATTTCATTGGAAATCATGTAAAGACAATTCCTATTTGATATAGCTATTTGTCCAGATATTTTACAATTAAGAAGCAATTGCCTCTTCTACAGATCATGTACTTATGGACTATAACCATAGAATACCCTATTCTCACAAGTTACTGCATTTGTTAGACTGATCCACAAATGACGAAATCTATCTTTTGGCTGCCTCTATCTTGATGAGTGCACACTAAAGCTCTCATTTTCTGTTGAGTAGTAATTCAAGTCTTGAATGAGCCCCACAAAATATTGATGTAAAGAAATGTTTTTTGTTTAATGTCTCCGAGCAATATATCCTTGTCTAACTCTAGTCATTAAAAATAGAGGAAGTCTTGCAAATTAATAACACAATGATACATTTATACAAAACTTCTACCCCAAACACACGAATGGAGCTGTAGATGACGAAGTAAAATCCAATTCACAAAATAGTTTGATCTCTGGCCAACATCATTGTGGTAAAGGTCGTAATGCCAAAGGAACCATTACCACAGGACATGGGGGGAAGGCATAAGTATCTATACCATAAAATTAATTTCAACAGAATTAAAAAGACACATGTGGTAGAATTACTTTGTTACCTAATCCATTAGGAATCACATATTTTTTTGGTACATCACATTCATGCAATTACGATCAAAGTGACTATGTTTATAGTACTTAAAGGTGTTTTATTTTCTTATGGCTCACTTTTAATACCTGATAAAGCAAATCTTGGTTTTCATTTCCCTAAGATATGTAATCTTAGGTCTATTCTAGATGTACGATGCAAATTTAGTAGTCATATTCCATTTTAGTTGGAAAATGCAGACAGATGTTTAGGGCAATATAAGTAGAGTTGTACACAAACCAAGTTAGCTCAATTAACTCGCTTGACTTGACTTAAAAAGCTTGACTCGACTTGACTCGAAACTGGGTTCGAGCCGAGTTGAGCTGATTTGTTTAGCTAGAAAAAATTTTGAGTCGAGTCCGAGCTCGACTCGACTCAGAACTTGACATGAACTTGACTCGGTTCGAATCAATTCGACTCAAATCAAGTTCACTTAATATATTTATTTTGTAAATATTTATATATTTCAATAAATTTTATATATATATATATATATATATATTAAAACCCTAAAACCTAAACTTGAACTCAAGTCATAGGCTCGAAATCGAACTCGACTCGAAAGATTGTGCTTGAACTTGGCTCGAGTTGGCCTGAGCTGTTGATCAAGCCGAGCAGACCAATCAGGATCGAAGACTGAGCCGAGTTTGAGCTGAGGTAGCCTGCTAGACGAGCCAAGTCAAGCTGTGCCAAGCTCGAATCGATTCAACTCATGTACTACTCAAGTATAAGTGATAAAGGGTTGGTAATTCATATCATAGGAGGAAATTTTGCACAACAGTTCCATAACCATTAATGGCTGACTCCGAGATTTTTTATGGGCATAGGCATCTTAGGTAATTCAGTCTTATGATTCTTCATTATCTGCATATGGCCTCTTCTACCTGGGATAATGTAATCTTATACAATTCTCTTGGCTCTTAGCTAATTAGTAGGAGAAACTTTTAATTTATTCTGAGCCCAAATGATGAATTCAATTAATTCTTGGTTGACATTTAAAAAAGTATCTACTGAATTGTGAGTTCAATAGATCCTGATTAGCATAAAGGCAGGATATTATTTGCTCATTATTGGACAATCATTAATTCACAAACCTCATGCGAAGGGAAGGCTCACACGATAACCTTATCAACTTTTCGGATTTTATCTTGGATTGGGCAGGCTTTTGAATTTTGAATTTCCGCCGTTTGTTGACACGCCTTCTGGTGGCGTTCCTCACTCGCTTTGCGGTGGCCCTGCTACCATTGTCTCGCTAGCAGGGGGTTGGGGAGTAGATGGACCCTTGGTAGGGTGCTTTATCTCCTTGGTTGGAGCCGGCGGTCTCAAGCATTCGGTCCCCGTCTCAAGGGGCTATGGAGGAAGGGGTAAGGGAGAGCCCATGCGAGATAGTTTCTTCTAGGTGGAATCACAATTGGCATCCTCCCTTCACCATTTTTGTTGTGAATCTAACTTTCGACACATCTAAAGACGAACTTCTCCAGATCTTCAGCAGGTATGGGAAGCTAGGGGGAGTTTACATGCCTCGGGACCATATTCGAAGGCGACCCAAGGGGTATGCATTTGTGACGTCATGCTACGAGCAGGAGGCCTGGAATGTTGCAAATTGCCTCAAAGGGAGAAGAATTGATGGGCGAATCATCTTTCTAACTTGGGCCAGGAGCGTGAAGCATAAAGGAAGCCATGAGCAGAGGCATAGCCTTGCTCGTCATCTACATCTTGTTCCTCAAAAATGTTTCACTTCGGTTACTAGGGTAGTTCAGCATCCTGGTAAGAGCACTCTTGTACACCCTGTCACTCGTCCATCTTCTAGGAGCCCAAAGCCTCTCATTATTGAGACCGATTCTCAGCAGGTCACTCAGCTGGAAATATCTCTGTCCCTAGCTCTTATTGCCTTTTGTTGTAAAGAAGTTTCCATCCTGCATATGGTTGATGAATTTCGAAAATCCCCTCAGGCAGCGTCCCTGGTTGATTTCACCCGACTAGGTCCGATAAAGTTTCTTATCAAGTTCCAATCGAGGTAGGAGTTAGTGCTTCTAAGCAGATCGGGATATACAGAGACGAATGTGCATTGCAGAGGTTTCAGTTTGGACAGCTTGTGAAACCTCTCTTCTCAGCGGGGAGTGGATTTGGCTGATGGGAATCCCTTCAAACACTTGGTATGCAGCGACCATTAAGGGGCTAGCTAAATCTTTTGAAGAGGTTGTGGAGATTGACAATGTTACTGCTTTAGGCATTTTTTAGGCATTTAAATGAGTTCAGATTAAATTATCCAATCTCATTGACTTGTAGAGAGTGAGAATTTTGAGAGTGAAAGGTCAAGATTATCCATTTTATGGAGTCCTTGAGCGACCCTCGATTGAGGGTGGTCGCACTCCTCCCAACGAAGGGGCTGCTAGTGGCAAAGAGTCGACGAGAGCTTTGGTAGAGAAGGTGTTCCACAGTACGAAGGACATCTCGAAGGTTAGCTTTCATCCTGTTTGTGGTAATGTCGCTGAAACTCTTCTCAGGAGGTGAATGGTATCAACTTCCACGAGGCAGTCCAGTATTATCTCCCGAGGAATAACTTTGTCTCAAGGAGGGAGGGAGATTGTGACCAAGTTATGGTTCATAGAGCAGGTAATCTCTAGCTGAGTGCGTAGACGTCCAGAAGCAGTGCGCCGCTGCAAATCACAAATAGTTTAAATACAGGGGCAGCGGTGGAAAGATCAAAGAAGAATGTAGCCAAGGACAATGACATTGCTATGAATCACAATCAGGACAAGGATGATATGAGCGTGCCATTTTGTAATGTCTCGAAAAAATCCATACAAAGACCCGAGTACTACCTCAGGCAAAAATCCTTAATGAGCGAATCCTTTAAGTAATTAGATAAAAATTAATTAAGTACTAAACTCAATCACTAGTGGATTTAGCTTGAACCACTTTCTATGTGAATTGTAAAACCTAAAATCAGTAGAATCGTTAACTCTACATTACCTAAAAACCTAGGAGATCTTAAAACCCAGTTGCTCCCGGGAGCACATTGAAATTTTGTCTCGGACCTGGACCGCGCGTCGAAAGTCCGATGATCATGAAACTATAGGGTTATGACCGCCATACTGGGCTTGACAAGCATCACAGAAATTGAGTCCAAATATTATCTAGGAATACACAACTTGAGCCCAGAGCGAAGTGTATAAAAAACACAAATATCTTTAGAAAATGAACTCAAACTTTAGTGATTTGGGTCGTTCACTTGCAGGCCAAATTTAAGGTTTCAGACCATTAGATTCTGACCCATCTAAATCCTTGGATCAAAGAATTTTCCTACACATGACAGTGTACTTGTGGCCCTGCTGGAGTGACGATGGCCGTTGAACTGAAACTGGTCCTCCACGATCGATACACAAATCCGATCAGACCAAAATTTTAACCTGACATAGATCCATTGACAGGAAACTTTCTCCAAATTGTATGCAGGTAATGGACCTCCAAATGAGCTCCGTTGGCTCGAAACAGCCACTCTTTGGCTATGCCCTAAGTATACCATGGCTCTGAGGCCATTTACACCACTTCTGGGCATATATAAGGGCCTTAACTCACTAGTCTTTCATTCCATACGAATTTCCTCCAAACCCTAGGAGAGAGAAGAGAGAAAAGAGGAGGAAAGTGTGAGGAGAAGAGTGAAGGTTAGGGTGATCGAGGCGGTGGTTCTCTAGTACAACTACACGCCCTAGATTGCCTCTTCGCTACTCTACTCAACTCATTTTAACTATGATTTGGGTAAGGAATCCGAACCCTAATATCTTTTTAGGAATCTAAATAGAAGAATCTATAAAATAGATAACCTATCTCAATATATAGGTACCTATTATTCCGTATTCGGGAACGTAGGATTCAAACTGAGTTCGATATGAGTGTCCCGACGAAAGGTGCAGACTATAAATGTTTATGTTATGGTTTTCAAGGCTTTTAATGTCAGTTAATGATTTATGACTGACTTGATTTCTGTCACATGTACTTAGATGCAATGTTTCACGTGTATTACATACACACACACACATATGTATATGAACTATGTTGAATATAATGCATTTTATGTGCTTGTTGAAATGTCTGAATGAATATGGAATTATGATTTGTGCTTTCCATGAGTATTGGTTGAGAATACATGATTTTTGTATGTGTGGCAACACCTTTGTGAAAGGATTTGCTATAATATAGGTTATAACTAATTTATTATATGTATGTTAATATGTGTAGTCTAAGTGTTTGATAAAATGCCTGAATTAGAAATTGTTTGTTAAAATGTATTTAATAAGGGCGTTGAGATAGGATTCTCAATTACCGTATCTATAGTTAAAGTTTTCATCATGTAACCTATCTTATTACTACGTAATTTATGAATGAAATGCATATGTATGATAATATGTTTTATGTTTTGTTAAAATGCTCAAATGAGTTTTATGTTGATATTGTTTGTTAAATGCTGTTATGAATATCACATGTATCCACATGTTGTGTTTGAGTTGGTTTGGGCCTACTATGTAGTCCAGGCAATCAGTAATGATTCCCGAATTAGTGGCCAAAGTCGTTTCACCACACAAGACACGTTTGATGAATCTGAGTCGTACGCTATTTGTCAACAGTGATTAGACCATGCGAAGTACTTACGTACTCCATATCGATCAATTCAACGTACGCTCGTACCAGTCGAACTTGTCAAGTAACCCAATTAACCTAATGTGTGTTTACCATGTATGAACGCTACTGCTTGAATATAAGGTACCACTAATCACTGTAAAGCCCGTTTCAACCTTGGTACCACGATCCACTAAGACTCATGAGACGAGCATGGTGGTATGGGACACCGTGGTCGAGATGTCGGCTTACACTCGAGTGACGAGCCTCCCCGTAGTGACTAGTGAGCAATCCAAACTCGTGAGCCAAATACGGTGGTATGGGACACTGTATTCGAGTTGTCGGCCTACACTGGAGTGACGATCCTCCCTATAGTGACCAGTGAGCAATCCAAACTCGTGAGCCAAATACGGTGGTATAGGAAACTGTATTTGAGTTGTCGGCCTATGTTAAGGTGACGAGCCTTTCCCGTAGTAAACTTGAGTATAAACTAGACCTATGCCGAGGTGACAAGCCTCCCATAGTGACCTGAACTTGCATGTTTACTGCTTTTAAATCAGGAGTGATATTGCCTTATAATTTTCCTATCGTATGTGATTAACTAGGATTGACGACCCTATATGGATCATCGTTTGCATAAATGATATAAAGGGAGGTACCTTAGCTTCCCGAACCTGCTATACAAATAAACCTAATTAAGTATTGGCTAACACGATCATATACCGCATTGCATGTGTTTTGGCGAGGAAGAGCACGTGTCCGGAGTGGTGCAGGTTGCGATCGTGAGATGATGTCGCTGAGGGAGTGCAAGCGAGGGCATGCATCATTACAACATATCATTCCTGCATTAACAAGATTACTTAGGATATGAGTGTTATACTGCTTTGTCATTACTGCTGATTAAATTGATAACATGTTAACATTTGCCTTATAGTACCACTAAGTTGATCACTCACTCCCACTCTGTGACGTTATTTTAAAACACCAACCAGACTCTGGTGTAGTTACAGATAATGGCGAGGCTTACGAGATGGAGCCTGACTTTTATGACAACGAGGAAGAGTTTTCCTATATACAACTCTCTGCCGCGTCTATGTAGAAATGAAGTTGTGTTAACAGGATTATAGGGATACAAACTAGTGGGACATTATATTTTGTCATTTTGTATATTTTGGAACAAACATGCATATGTTCATCCTGGTGACATGGTCATACTTTGGGGGTTTATGACTATTTATGTGCTTTATATATTGATCACAATCTTCCACTTACGTAATCTAATTGTCCCTGAAGTATGATATGTTGTTTTAATATAATCTCACTCATGTTTAATGCACTAATATGGACAACATTCAAACATCATTATCTATGTTGCATAAGTGATGTGTTGAAACTTGGGAGTTGAGCTTCTGCTCGACCCTCGATTTTTGGGGCGTTACACAGTTCCACTCCAGGTGTGCTATCCAATTGCTTTTCCTATCAAGTATTTTAAATCGATCAGGCTTGATAGAATAATCGAGGAAGGTATCGGGGGCATGGAGCAAGGTGTAGAGCAAAGCCCTGTCGTTCAAACATTACCCAGCTCAGATACCAGGCTGACTGTTGATTCAATCTGTCCAACAACGTCTATTCAAGAAGAGAAGCAGCAGGATGGAACCTTTAGCAATCAGATTGAAGGGGGTGAGCTGAGTAGGCAGCCAGAATCTTCTCAACAATGTCAAGTATGCTTTCTCCATGCCAAACGTTGTACAATTTACTAAGGATTGGAGGTGGGGACACCTCAAGAGAGACAGATCCGTTGGCAACTTGCCCATTTGAGCTAACCAGCCTGCCTGTGTGTAGTGCAGAGTCTAGGGTCAAGAGGAGGAAACTGAGTGCACTCGGGGAAGTGGTTGGAGGCAACAGAAGGTTAGTCAGAACCACTCCACATCTCTAGAGGAACCAAGTCAGTTCCAAGTGGATTTTTCATCATATTTCAATGTAGGGGATCAGGATGGTAGTCTTGAACAAGAGTTAAATCAGGCTTGTCTGACTACAAGGAGGGGCTGAAAGACCCCAGAAAGAAGAACAATCGGCAAGAAGGGGGAAAGAAACATATTGTTAAGAAGAAACTTGGGGGCCAATCTCTGCAAGAAGGAGTGCAAGTTAAAGGAAGAAGAAGATTTATTTCAAGTAGGAAAATGGCCAGGCTGATGTAAGAAGGCGAATGGTTTTGTCGGTTGTGGTGGCTAAAGAGGAGGTTAGTAAATTCAGGGTATGTTAAGGATGGAGAGCGCAATCATTTGGAATAACCGAGGGGTAGGCAACAAACCGACAATCGCGTCTTTGAGAAAGATTATTCGTAAGCATTGCCCTTTGTTGGTTGCTATATTGGAGTCGATGGCAAGAGAGGATAGAAGAATAACCATAGGGCTTAAGTTGGGATACCATTCCTCTTTCTCTAATTGTGACTCTGGGGGAAATATTAGGGTCTTTTTTCATAGTCAACTTTCAATTTCCATTCATTCTTTATCGAATCAAATGCTCTCACTGAATGTCTCTTTGTAGACTAGCAGGGTGTCGGCCCTTCTAACTATTGTCTATGCCAAATGTTCCCATATCCTTAGTAGGGGTAAGGTCATGTTGAGTTCCTAAAGTGGTTAGTTGTGACCATCGAATAAGTCTCTTCAACTTCAGTTGGGTTAAAAGCAATGTTGTCAAATCACATATGCAATTTTGTTTGGTCCACCATGTGTGAACACCTATGTAATTGCACATTGCTCGTGATTTTTTTTTTAATTAATTTTTTTTTGAAAAAAGAATAATTAAAAAAAAAAAAAAAAAACTAGTAAAGAGACTAACTAATCCAAATTGGTTTTCTTATCTACTTTAATCTAACTTGTGCACTACCTAAGTTATAATAAGTTAACAGCCATTAACCACCATGCAAAAATTAACAAGAAGTTAACAACTTACTATTAAAAATTCAAATGAAATCTTGAGGAATAAAGATTGATGACTATTGTATACATTATTTACAAGTCACAACTTAGAAATTATAAATTTTCAATACAAGTAAACAACTTCCAATTACGTTTATAGGTTACAATTTACAAAATATACAAACTACAATATGCATTGATCTCTTTCCCGTTGTGGCACATCACCACCATCATCATTGTTAGAGTCATCTCATTCTTCAATGTACACTTCATCCTTTTCAATTTCTTTATCATCTATCGGCACAGATTACTCATCCACGTCCAATGGTCGAGCATGTTCTTGTACTTATACAATATTAATCTCATCTTCTTTGCCTTGACTACAAGTAGGCCTTGTGCTTCTACTCGTCCCTCTTCCCCGCCTTTTAGAACATTCACAACTTGAATGCCTTGATAAAAGAAATGAATAACACTAATACACAATTCAAAGATACAAACAAATACAATAAAACAAACTAATGTTGGGTCGTGACTCTTGAGTCTTAACTTAAATATCTTAAGACTTGGCTCTTGAGTCTTAACTTGAATTTCTTAAGTCTTGAGTCTTGAGTCTTAAGTTGAATCTCTTAAGTCTTGACTCTTGACTATTGGAATGGGAAAAAAAATTGAGAGATGAGAGAAAGAAAGTGAAAGAAAATAGAGAGATAAGAGTGAGATTGAGAGAAAAATTAAGAGGAGAGAATGAGAAATATAGATAAGAGAGAGAGAGAGAGAGATACAGAGAGAGAGAGAGTAAGAGAATAAAAGAGATTAGAATAAAATATAAATGAGTCTTTATTTTATATATTTGAATGCTTGAAGTTTTTCTTCTTGAATCTTGAATAAGGAATTAAGAATTGGTAATTGCTTTGTTTCTTTCCTTCTTGTCTTATTGCTTCTTGCTTCTTTGCTTCAAGTAAACTAGTGAAGTGAGTGAGACATGAGAGAGATTAAGAATTGGTAATTGCTTTGTTTAGGCTTTAGAATGCTTTAGAATGAGAAAAATAAAGCATAAATAAAGCATTGGAGAGTATTATAAAATGTATATTGCAAATGGAGAGGGGGAGTGCCTTTTTATAGGCTAAAGCTTAGATTTCAAAAAAAGAAACAAAAAAAAAAAAAGAAAGAAAGAAATAAAAAGATGTCCAATATTCGAATTTCTAACTGTTGAAGCATCGATCACAATGCTAATATGTGATGCATATGTGGTTATGTGATTGTAGATGCATCAAATTATGCCATACGCGATCACATATGCGCCACATGACATATGAGACCATCGCATATGCCATGTGGCCATGGCTATGCAATTGTGCGATTGCATAATCACATTATGCGATTACACATTACAACAATGGTTAAAAGCAAGAACCAAGTCTCTTAAACTTGAGTTGAGTTTAAAGCACAAAACGGTGACGGTCGAATTTCTAACTGTGGAAGCATCACTCACAATGCCAATATGTGATGCATATGTGATTATGTGATTGCAGATGCATCAAATTATGCCATATGCGATCACATATGGACCACATGACATATGAGACCATCGCATATGCCATGTGTCCATGGCTATGCAATTGTACGATTGCATAATCGCATTATGCAATTACACATGACAACAATGGTTAAAATCAAGAACTATGTCTCTTAAACTTGAGCTAGGTTAAAAGAATGAAATGTATTTGCACTGTCTCCATCTTTGAATCTGAATTTGATCATTGTAAATAGCTTTACGCACTATCCCCCTTCAAGCCTTTGAGAAAATTTTGGCAAAAGAAAGGTAAATCCATGGACCGACCCTTACATCTCCACCCTAGGAACTAAGATATAACCCCAAGGACACCTTCAGTATCTTGGAGTCACAGACCAAACATAGACCCTATTCAATAAGTGGAATGCATTAACTATTCGTCCTCTAATTGTTGCTTGCCTTCATTGAATACTAATAAAACTTTTAAATTTCCTTTTCAAAAAATTCACTACTTGCTATGGGGCCCCTCATATTACTTCCATTCAAAAATTTAAGTATTGCATGATTTTCGTTGATGATTTCTATCGATTTAGTAGGATCTACTCCTTAAATTTTAATTTTTAACTTCTATGACTACTTCATTAAGTTTCAAAAATTGGTAGAAAATCAATTTAATTCTTAATCAAGATATTTTAAAGTGATGACAATGGAGAATTTACCTCTTATGATTTATTACCCATCTAGAATATTGTGTCATGAAGGCGTTTGTTTGGTACATGGTATTAAATGTGATTAGGTGTTACAAATTTTCTTTTGGTCCCATGAAAATTCCATCTGGTGTTTGGAAACAACAGGAAGGATTGGATTAATCTCGATATCACATATTAGAGAGCTCATGATGGATACTGCATGATTTTTGGTGGATTTCAAAATCCATTACATCTGTGGGGTCTATGTTAGTGTGCATGTTTTATCCATTTTCTCCATCCATATATGCCCTTTAAACGTGATATTTAAGTTGAATATGTGTACGAATGACATTAGTTATGAAATGTGGTATGTTGATTACAATTCCATGGTCCACCAAACGCACGCTTCACTTAATATAGTGTATTTCCCAAGGGAAGAGTCTAATCCCAATTGTAGGATTGGATAGTGAACATACCATGGCATATATTCCCAAACAAGTAATCATTATGCAATAATGGTGTTAATTCCATCTAATGCAATTCCATGCCATTTAGTATCATTGTCTAAAAGCTAACCTACTAACTTGTATTATCCGATTCAAGTTGAGGGCTCTATGACCCCCTTTCTTTGACTTGGCAAATGGTTCAATGGAAAGCCTATAATGGACCTCACAAGCTATATTACCTCCACACATAGTCAAGCATCCGGTCTAAAAGTATGCCCATTCACCACTTAGTTGCGCCAGTAGATCCATCCAATGTGTTGGCTACCCAGGATAGAGAGTTTATTACTTCTTTTGGGGATGGGTTAGGGAAGAAGGAGGGTGCATTTGGTCAACTGGAAGTGCTTAGCGAAGCCAAAAGAGGAGGGCGATCTTGGCACCAAGAGGCTGAAGGAGGTGTTTAAGAGTTTCATAATGAAAATTGTGTGGGCTGCCTGGTTCTCATTGAAAAGACTCTAGACAAATTTCTTGAAAAGAAAATACTTTACGGATTTCATTGAAGGAAACGATGATCAACCACAGCTCTCTAGGTCTCCGATGTGGAAAAAAAATCTCTAATCTCTTTCCCCAGCTTCAGTCTAAGTCTCCCTAGCTGATTGGGAAAGTAGATTGCAATGTTTGGTCAGTTGATCGGAAGGGCTTGGGTCCTCTTAGTCAGTGGTGCTTTGAGTTGGTTCCATAAGCCCTCCAATGACTAAAGTTCAAGGACATCCCGAACAACAACGACCTTAATTATGATTCCCCCATCCCCCTTATGATACCTTAGCATATGCTTCTTCATATCCTCAAGAACAACTTTTGCTTGTCGACCTTGAAATATCGCAATGTCTAGAGGCTAGAAAATTAAGGGAAGTTCACGATTAATTCGGCATGGAAGTCTTGTCAATCAGAGGCAAACTGCAAAATCTGGTCCAAATGGGATTGACATGGTAATTTACTTCTAAAGTAGTCTATTTTAACCTAGAAGTTGTTACTCAGGTGGGTCCCGATCAATAAAAGAATCCAGTCCAAAGGAAACTCTTTGAGATTAACAATTTAATGAGAATTCAAACCTCCACCTTACAACCCAATATAGTGCATCAACATGGCTTAATTTGACAAGTTTCATTGAGTGAGACCATACTCTCTTTCCTTGTGTAGGATTGAAGGTAAGAGTTTATGACCCAAATTCAACAAGTTCTTGTGTAAGACCTAGGCTCTTGTGTATGGTCGAATTCACCAGACACGGGTGTGTAAGTATTAGTCTCTGTGGTAGACTCCAACGGGATTAAACATAGGTCTTTGAACTAGAACCAAGGTTGTTGGTTAACATATAGAAAACTAACTCAAGTCTCTGGTGGGAGTTTCCAATGGAAGTGTATGGCTATAGGTTCTTGTAAAGGTTCGTGGCGAGCCTATAAAAACCACATAGAATCTCTTACGGGAGTCGGTCCTTACATAGGATTATAAATATTAGAAGTGAATTTTTTTTATTTTTTTTTTAAATGAGGATTGTATTAATGTATGAGGAAAATTACAGTGTTTGCGGGACACCCCCGGGGCTAAAAACTGCACTCGAGGCTACCTATCATAAGGGCCTATACAATGACTGATTCTCTAATGGAACCTAGCCCTACCATGTCAAGAAAGATCTAACCTCTAATAAGAGGAGGAAGCCGTAACTCCTCGCTATATCAGAGGCTGCCTTAAAGCTCATTGCCTTCATGCGCCAACCCTTTAGCCGACCTATTAACTTCCCTCTTAATGAGCACAAAACGGAACATGCCTAGACGATTAAGGTCAACGATCCTAGAGATCCAGTGCTTCCATTTCCAACCTGCTTCGAAGGTGTGATTCAATACACCCACCACTAAACTGGAATCTTATTCGACCACCACCTTCCTAAGAACCTTCATAGTGCAAGCTAGGATGCCATCGTGAATGGCTCTTAGCTCGACATAGTTGTTGGATCCCTACCCATAGCCAATGAAGAAAGCAAACAACATCTTGCCATCAGCTCCCCTGCAGATCCTGCCTCCTTCCGATGGACACAAGTTCCCCCTAGCTAACCCATCTACATTCATTTTCTTCCAATTTTCATGAGGCCTAGACCAAGACACCACCTCTCTTCTCATAAATGGGTAGGGCGAATGGGCGATGCCCAGAATAGACATGTGGAGACAGCCCACCCAAGCTGAGGAGGATAGAATATCGTCCTCTTTGCTTACCCACCTCAGCCACCATTTTGTTCAAGCAATGAACGCTACTGGAGACGCACAAAAACCTTTGAACTTAGCAGAGTTTGTAGCTTTCCAAATTTCCTAGATCATAAAATAGGGGACCAGCCCTCTCAGCTCGAGTAAGGACTGTCTTGGCATCATAGATCTCCACCACTGACCCAACCTAACTTGGATAGAAGGGGAGTCCACTAGAAAAATCCCAAAAACATCTCTAAAAAAAGGCCAAACGTCTTTGGCAAGTGACCCGCTGATGAAAAGTTGGCCCAACGATTCCATGCTTGGGCAATGGTTTATGCCCTGGGGACAACAACCACAAATGGAAGCCATCCAGATACCTTTCCCCTGAATTCTCTCTTCAACTAGGAGCGCATTTAACATCAACCTCCAGATGAAGGTCGACATCTTTAGAGGCAGCTTTGTGTGCCAGACCCATCTGGCCCAGCCTCTCTTCTAACCGCTGACTCTAGGACTATCCCAACTTGAATTAATTGAGAAATCGACTGAATGAGAGAATGCCTGGATAATTAAATCAGCCTCTTCATACATGTAGAACCCCGCTTGAAAAATAAGGAGGATGGCTTCCTGAGATAGATAAATCAGGCCCTAAGAAGGAGGGAGTGGGCCTTGTTTCCTGATGAAGTCCCTGACCTTGAGGGAAAGAAGGTCATCTAGGATTTGATTGATTGATATGTCCTCAAGAGGACCAAGACCTGTCCAATCTCCAGACTAAAGCTTACACTCACCTTTACCAATGAGGCAATGAACATTATTATCCAGGAACAAGAGCAATTTTAGGATGCTTTTCTAGATAGGGGAAGCCGCAGTTGTGACCTCTCCACTCAAGGTGCCGCTTCTAGTTGAGTTCAAGCCGCCGAATTTTGTCGACACAATTCGCCCACTAACTATTCCTATTCCCATATTTCACATTCCAAGCCAACTTAAGTTTGAAATCTTTCATCAATTCCTTAAGTTTCCTAATACCCAGCCCTCCCTCTATTGGGATAGTAATCTTCTTCCAGTTTGTACAGTGGAGTTTCCTTTTAATGTCAGCCCAACCCCTGAAGAAGTTGACGAAGATCTTCTCCATGTCTATCAAAATGAGAAGAGGGAGAGGATATGCAGCCAATGAGTGAACTAGGATGTTGGACAAGACGTGCTTAATTAAGGTGGCTCCGCCTGCCTTTGAGAGGATTTTTGCCTTCCAATCGTTGATCCCAGCAACCATTTTTTCCACCAAAGGCAAGAAAATTACCCTGGAGGCTCCCCATATGATGATGGGGACTCCCAGATATTGAGCTCCTACCGATTTAAAACCTCCGATAGTAAAATTTGACACTCTTATTGGTTGAGTGAGTCCACTGGGAGTGGAATAACGAACAATTATACATACATGTCTTTAGGATTGTCTTTGAGTATTTGTTTAATTATGCTTATGCGATTGAATTCTTAATTATATGCAATGTTTTACATATCATTATCGAGTAAAGTATCATACCCTTAGGATACCGATAAATATCGATTATTGCATGGGATATATTGGTCATATCGCATAATGTATTACTGTTGTTGGGAAACATGAGAAATTTGTGAAATTGTTCGAATTTTTCAATGAAACTTTAAGGATTGTTGAAAAGGACATCAATACACACTTATAAATTAAAACAATACAAAAAGTATATATAATAAGGGTTTCCTTTGTATAGGGTCCTAATATGTGTGCTTTCCAATTGAACTGATACAAGTATATTCAAAGTCTATTCATACAATTTATAAACGTAAGAAGACATGTATGGAAACAAAAGCAAAAGAAGAATCACTAGATCAGGTTACATACATATTTAATTTTGGATTTGGATATAAATAATATAATTGATTTGTGAGAAATTGAGAAATTTTACTTTATCTCAATTTTTTGCAACTTGACCTATCTCCCCTAAATCCCTAAATCAAAGTTCCAAATCCATAATTTTTCATGGAAAACATGAAAAATAATAGATTTACAACCATTTGACATTGATTTAACATGGTTTACAACAAAAACATGGATCAAAAATTGAAAATGTTCATTAAATCGAATAGGCAGGATATATCGGCACTACTTGTTTGTTTCATATCGCACACATGAGATACAAGATACATCGTGGGATATATTGGTTGATATCATCGATATTTAAAACACTGATAACACGTATACATGATTCATGAATGCTAAGAGTTACATCACACACAGGCATGTACATTATCATGCTTCTAGATTAGTTGAAGTTAATGGATTATCTATTTCTAATTTTGACATATTTTGACCAAGCATCAATGATTCAAACAGGTAAACAACTGGTGTTATCAAGAAACTAGCAAGTGTGGGCATAGGAAGGTACCAAGGAGTGGATCCTCAGAACATATATGATGGAGGGGGAGGGTGACTGGGGATGGTGGTATCAATTGTAAGATTAATCAAGACCATTTGTGTCAACCATGTCTACCATTTTTTTTTCAAAATCATTATATATTTCAAATTGGAAGAGAGCATAAAGGTTGTACAATGTGCGGTTTAGACAGGGGCAATGACAAAAGGGAGTCACCCCCCTATCATGTATGAAAAGAAAAGAGAAGAAAGGATGGGTAAGGCCTCACGAAGGTAGCCTAATCCAACTCTATCAAGGAAGAGTTGACCCTGGAGAATGATGGGATGGACTTTAGCAATTTGAATGTTGAGTTTGTTTGGTTCAAGCTGCCTATGCGCACCATCCCATCAGCCACTGCATTGGCCTCCCTAGGAGTGTGGATGATCCGAACTTTCATGTGACCTTTCAAGGCTTTAATTCTCTTCCTCCAATATCACAAGGACCAAGATCCCAAGGTTTCTCTAGAGAGGGTAGCCGCCACCAAGTTGGAGTGGCTAGACACTTCCCAAGCTTGAGTTCCCTCTCACTAAGCCGTCAATGTTCACTTTGATCCAGCCCAGCTGGGGTCTAAACCACTCACTATTGACGAATTTGGCAATTTGGGCAAAGGGACGTTGATCCCTAGAATGTTAAGGGTGAGGAGAAAAGGGAGTTATAGGGACTTGTGCCTCGATAGGATGGGGCCCACTAAGTTGATCCAGCTAAGGATGTTGGAGATGACTCCGGAGGCGCACATCTCACAGTTTTTGAATCTCATATTGTTCCTTGCAATCCAAAGCTCCTAAAAGATAAAGGCAAGGATGAGACCTTTGAGGAGTAGGATTGAGGTCAAGGTTGAAGAGGATGCCCACCATTGATTGACTCTGACCATAGCCGAGGAGTGCGGAGCGAGGCGCACGTTAAAGGTAGTGTGCTGAAGAACTCCCACACCTGAGTGCTTGTGCTGCTTAGGGTGAAAACATGATTGATAGTTTCAATGCTTAGCCTGGGTGGCAGAGAGAAGTAGGCACATCTCGAGACGAGTTGAATGCCTTAAAGGCTTCTATCCACAAAGATTGCTTTTTAGATTATCTTCCAAGATGAAAGAGTAATTTTTTGCAAGAGTTCAGCATGCCACACCCACCTTGACCATGGTTTTTCTCCCGCTCTTGGTTTGAGACATTTCCAAAGCTTGACCAACTAATAATTCCCCACTATCTGAGCCCTTCTAGATACATATGTCCTCTACTAAGGAGGTGCAAATACCCTCGTCTGAGATGTGATGTATCACATGTTGCGGCAAGAGGTTTTCGATTTTCAATGTCAACCCAAATCATATCCTAAACCTTGAGATTTTGACCAGTGTGGGATGGGCCTAGTCTCCAGCTATGGAGAGGGCTAAGGCCCGACCAATTCCTATCCCAGAAACCAATATCTCCTCAGCCCACTAGCTGGCGAGTGCACTCGGTCACTATTCGAACAACCCTACAGACTTATTTGAACCTCCATGTTGCACATGAGGGCCTCTATTCTCGCCTTCCAGTACCACATGGACCAAGACAAGGTATTATTGTTAGAGAGAACCTTCACTACCGAGGTAGAGTCACTAGCCACCTATACTCTACCATAACCGAGCCGAGCACACAGGGCAAGTGCATGCAGAATGACCCTAATTTTAGTTTTGGAGTTGGACTGTAGACCATATCCATTGGAGAACGCAAATAGAGCTTTCCCTTTCCAGTTTCTCCCAATCCCACCTCCCTCTAGATTGGCCCGGGTACCCTCTAGATGACCTGTCCACATTCAGCTTGATCCACCCTTGTTTGGGTCTTGCCCATTTGACAACCTCGACATGGGGCAGCTTGGGGGAAGGCATTCTAATAACCAAAAGGTTGAACGGTTGGACCCATGCTCTTGTAAGCCTATTAGGAGAAGGCAATAAGGGGGTGATGAGAGTGATCCACGCATGAATCCCTTTGATAATCCATGATGTACACATGTCGTTGTTTTCAAATCTGGCGAAGTTTCTAGCCTTCTAAAGCTCCCAAAAAATGAAGATAGGGATGAAACCTCTTAAGGGGGGTGGGGTGTTTCCCATGACAGGGGAAGTGGCCCACCAGTTGAAGACATGATCGGTTGTCGAGACGGGAAGAGGAAAGTGGACGTAGAAAGCACAACAGAAAAATTTCAGACCTGCGTTGCAATCCTACCTGTAGAAAATAAGTAGTCAATGGATTCAATGTTTGGCTCAGAGGGAAGCTGGCAGAAATGGCATTTGGAGTCGATGGAGACCCCTTTTCGTTGAAGATTGACGTCCACAAGGACGGCTTTATGGATGATTCTCCAGACAAGGAACGAAAACTTTAGAGGGATCTTCGAATGCCACACTCAGTTGGCCCAAATTTTTTGAGGGGTCGCTGACCTTAAGCTTCGCCAACCCAAGCCCACAAAGAGCTCGCCATCAGCTGAATCTAACTAAACACATCTGTCTTCAGTAGGGGAGGTACAAATTCCTTCCAGTGAAACAAAATCAATGACAGACTAACAAAGAATGCTCCTAGCTGTGGGAATAGAAGACCATTCTATCAGCCCTATCAGATCTCTCACTTTGGTAGACTAGGGCACTAGAGAGTTGGGCTTACTCGTCTAGTCTTGGATTGGGCCTGGCCCCGTCCAAACATCTTTCTAGAAGTCCACTTCGCCACAACCAATCAGCCACCAAGTGAGGGTAGCAACATGTGGGCTAACCTTGTAAATTTTTCTCCAAAGAGGAGAGGCAAAGGCTAGACGATTAGAGTCGCCCGCTAGTGGGAAGTTTCATATGGAAGGCCTTCGAAATTGACTCAAGGCTCTTGAGGCCCAATCCCCCTTTCAATTTGGGGCATGAGACAGATTTCTAGCTAACCCAATGACATCATTTCCTGTCACCTTCCCATCAACAAAAGAAACTCGAAGCAACAATCGTGTGGATAGGCACGCTAGAAAGAACAGGATTGATGAGAATTAATCTACAAGCTTGAGACAGGATCCTATATTTTCAACCTGAGATCCTATTTAGAATTTTTTTTCAATCAAACCTTGAAAGTATATCCCCTTGGGTCATCCCTAGAAGATGGGGATCCCAAGATATGTAAAAGGAGTGCTCGACTTGTCGAAACCGAGGATGTTTCTAATTGTAAAAATCTGATTTTCAGCCAACCTTACCGGCAGGATGAAAAATCTCTTGCGCGTGTTAATTTTTTGGGCCGACGTCAACTTGTATTTCTTCATGAAGTTAGAAATCTTCTTGGGGGAATCTCGACTACCGTCGGTAAAGAGGATTGTGTCATCGGCAAAGAGGAGGTGAGAAATGAGGGGGCAATCTGAGCGCGTTTTAAAAGGTTGATAGAAACGTCTCTCCATCAACTGTTTGAAGCCCTGGATAAGGACCTCCACCGCTATGATGAACAGCCCAGGAGAGATAGGATCACCTTGGCAAAGACCTCTAGTTGATTTGAAGAAACCTGTCGCCTCTCCATTGATGAGGACCAAGAACCAGGCGTTTTTCCCAACATTTCTCAATGATAACAATCCACTTCCCATCGAAACTGAACCTAGCTAGCACTTTTTTCAGGAAGGACCAATTTAGCATATCATAGGTTTTCTCCATATCGAGCTTCAAGAGAATGTTGCCTCCTCTTATCTTTCCATGGATGTCTCGAAATGCTTCTTGAACAAGCGCACAACTTTCCGCAACGAACCTACCTTGCACAAATGTGCCATGTTCGATGGAGATAATATTTGGGAGAATATTTCCCAATCTAGAGGCAATGATTTTAGATAGGATCTTGTATAAGCAGTTGCACAAACTAATGGGCCTAAAATCAGAGAAGGTTACTAGGGGGGTTATCTTAGGAATAAGACAAATGAGGGTAGTTGTGAAGGCCCTAAAGAGGTTTCCTCCCCTGAGGAAGTGCATGGCAACTTTGAGGACGTCCTAACCTAAAGTTTTCCAGCAAGCCTAAAAAAATGCTCCTGAAAATCCGTCAGGCCCTGACGCACCGTCAACAGGGATAGCCATCACAACTTCATAGACCTCCTCCAACAAGGGGGGAGGAGAAATGGTTGTTATCAGCTACCGATACTAAAGGTGGAATGGTATCAAGCAACTCACCCATTCGCCAATCTAACACGTCTTATAGGAGATGCTGAAAAAATTTCGTTGTTGCCTGTTTGATATCTACGCTGTCAACAAGCATACTTCCATCATCCTGCTGAATTTGTAAAATCATGGATCTCTTGGTTTGAGAACAGCTGTAGCGTGGAAAATTTTCGTGTTTTAATCCCCTTCTTGCAACCAGTGGGCCCTCGATTTTTTTTCCAGAATATTTCCTCACGGAGTTCTAATAGGGTCATTTTATCTCTAAAATTGTGAAGGGATTGGATAAGGGCAGGGTCAGACGAACCTTAGACAAAGCTTTCCAGATGATGTAGGTCTGATTTTTATGATCTTGAGTTTTCCAAGCAACACCTGTAAAGGGTCCCCAGGAATATCAATACTCCGGGCATTGCTTAGCAGATCCTGGAAGCCTTCGTGGAGGGTCCACATCTATTGGAATTTGAAAAGTTTAAGAAGGGAAGCCGGAGGGGGCAGGAAGGCTAGAAGCATGAAGCATGATCATAGTTAACCCTTGGGAGATGCTTCACTTGGAAGGAAGGGAACGATTGCAACCAATGGTCGTTACAGTACACTCGGTTCAGCCTAGCCCAAAAATTAAGAAGACCTTATTGACTATTACACCCCGTGAATTTGTTACCCGTGAACATGATGTCCATGAGGTCCACATTAGTCAGCCCTTCGACAGATTCTGATGCACTGTGGGCATCAAAAGAGGATGTCATAGATCCCAGTCTTTCAGAAGGAGAGAGGACTGCATTAAAGTCCCCACATACAACCCCAAGGGTCACACACCCTATCCTAAACTAGGCCATATCTTCCCACAGTTGCCTATGCAAGATCCTTGAACATATGGTGTAGACGCAAGAGATCTGCACTTTGTTTGGGTCTCCAATTAGGCCAACCTTTTTTTTTTAGAAAAATGATCATATTGTATTGAAGCAAAAAGAAACAACTTTACATGGACTAGACAGGATTCGGGCTCCCATTCGAAATACAAGAGAAGAGCCTATCATATGAAGATCGAAGAAAAAGACTACCTAACGAATCCTTAGGGTTTCTTTTTAATGGCCCCTAACCCAACTTTGTCAATCACGATTAACCCCTTAATCTCGATGGGAAGATCGGACAAAGCCCAATAGACCTCATTGCGCTGCGAACTGCTCCCCATGCGAGTCAAGCCATCCGCAGGCCCATTAATCTCCCTCGGGATATGGCGAAAAGTGAAAGAACCCCGACTTTTGAGCGTCTCAATTCTCTTGATCCAGTGATTCCAGGCCTTGCTTAAATTCAAGATCCCACAAAGGAGGCTAATAACAAATTTGGAATTAGACTCCACCTCAATTCTGAATAGACCTAGGCTGAGACACAAGAAGAAGACATTCCAAACAGAGCGAAGTTCTACCTTGTTGTTGGACCCTTCACCGAACCCTACCAAAAATGCAAACTAGAGGTTGCCTTCAGCATTTCTGCAAATCCCTCCACCACCCGAAGGCCCCGGGTTCCCACAAGCGGACCCATCCAAATTAAGCTTAGCCAAACCCTCCATCGGCTTTACCCACCTGATGACCTCAAAGCCAACCTTTTGAGGACGCTACCAACCTCGATGGACAGCAACTAGCTTGTAGTAGCGAGCACCTTAGTTACCATAGATGAGGCAGAGAAAACCCAAACTTTGCCCCCTTGGGCGGCGTTCGAGCAGGAAGCATGGTACCCCAATTTTAACTCGATCGAACTTCGTTTTCTCATCTAGAAGCATAGGCTTTAGAATAGCTAGGATGGTAGGGCGATGGAGTCTTACCAATCTCTTTAGAATTTGAATAGTGGGAGCATTACACACCTCATTCGCGTTCCAAATTAGGACATTATCCATTGGCACATTGACCTGTTTTCTTACCCCAACGTTTTAGCCTCCTGAGTCTTCCATACTAGTTGACCTCACTAAACCCTTTTGACATTGTTTTCCTTAGCTTGACCTAAAGAATATTGAGCAAGGGGCAGACAAGCATGGATTGATGATGGAATTAGAATCCTTATTGACAAGAACCTCTAAAGGATCCAACGAAGAGGGCTTGTTGTCCACCATCCCTAGCATGTCATCCAATGAATAGCATGGACTGACATTAGGTCTATTGACTAGCTAAACGGTGTCTTTATACTGAAGCTCATGACTAGCTAAACATGTCCACCACACACTTTGCCTCTACTCATGACTAGCCCTTTCCACTGTTTGTGATCATGAAAAGCAGACCTAGACAACTATAACAACTGTTGTAACCCCTCCACACACAGCCCAACCCCAAACTATTTATCCATATTCCCAGCAGACACTGGCCATCAACCCCGCCCCCGATCCCAGACCTCTAACCACCCGTACTCAAGCTAACCCCCTCCTTAATAGCATAGAGACTGAGCCTGGCCATAATCCCTCTATACAACTCGAACCGATCCAATCATCCCCTCAACCCAATCAGAGACCCGTTCCCTTAGCCATGGTGACACCTCGAATGCATCCCAATCAGGCCACGCACACGCCTCTCCTGGAGTTCAATCTTATGGTCTCCAAATACGGGGAGCTAGATGACCCATATGCAAATAGTCTGAGAACTTTGGCTCTCGAAACAAAACATCCGTAGCATCACAACGACAATCAACATTCTGAGGGTCATAACGGTTGTCCAGTAGTAGGCATTTTGGTTGCAAATCCTGCAGGTCCCATAATTCTGCCACTCCTCACAATAGAGATGACTTGATCACAGTTGACCCCCTATCTCGACAAGTCCTAAGTCTCCCCAGAGTGGAGACAGCCCTGCTGCATACTGCCACCAGCACCCCAGCAATTGATGGCACTAGAACAGATCAAGTGACCTAGATTCAAGGCCAGATGAAGGAACTTGCAATAGCTGCTAACCTAGACTCTTCAAGGGCGCATTGCTACATAGCTACCCCTGCAAGGAACCTTCATAGAATCAGAGTTAGATCAGTTGGAGCTTCTCGACTGAGGCAACAACATGATCTTGAGCTATGGATGGACCCTCCATGGCTTAGAGGTCAGCATGGGGCAGAGGAGAACTATGCTACAGAGTAGTAAGAAGAGTAGACCAGTGAAGAGAAGAGTGGGGGTTAGATCTTAGTGGATCTTTCACTGTATTTTCCCAAGTCTCCCAGTGGAAGGAGCAAGCAGGAATCAGATACCAACAAGGAGACGAATGAGATGATTGAAGAGCCCCATATCCACACTTATGTTGATGATGGTGCAGGTATAAGAAGTCAGGATCAGAATAAGGTAGTAAATGTGGCCATTCCAGTCACAGAGAAGAGGAAAGTGAGGAAACTCGCATGCAAGAAACTCCACAGACAACATGATGTAGGAGAGTGGCACAACAGGCTTAGAAGACTAAAGCGTACGGCCATGAATTCAGGATGTGTTACAGATGGATAGAGCCCTCATATGGAGCACTCAAGCGGTGGGCAATGTGTCTACCATGAGATCTTTAAAGAATCTAATCAGAAAGTTTAATCCTTGTTTTATAGCCATTCTAGAATCAATGTTGAGAAAAGATAGAAGAGCAACCATATCGGTTTGAAGCTCGGCTTTCCCTCCTCACTGTCCAATAGCAAAAGAGGGAGTAAAGTCTAGGTCGTTTACCAACCCTTCCTAAATGTATCTGTAGTTAGTTCTTCTAATTAAATGCTTTCGTTAGGGTTGTCACTACAAGTCTATGGTGAGACGATATGCATCTCCAGTGTTTACGCTAGCTATAGCAAAACACATCGGAGATTTCTATGGAGCGAGATGGCTGCTCTTACCAGTAGCATTCAAGTCCTATGGGCTGTTTGAGGGGATTTTAATGCGGTCTTGGAATTGGAAGAGAGATTGGGGACTCAGAGTCTAGACAGAACAAGTATGATTGATTTCTCGTAAGCAGTGCAGAACTCTTCATTGCAAGACGTTGGTTACTCTGGAAATAGATTCACGTGGTGCAACAACAAGGTAGGGAGTGCGAGCACATGGGCCAGACTTGATAGAGTGCTCTTCAACAACAGATGGGGGTCAGTTTTTCCTGCTTTTTAAGTGGAGCATTTGTCGCGTAGCAACTCTGATCATGCCCTTTTGTTACTCTCCTTCCCTAACCAATTCTAGCCTAGGGTGAAGCCCTTTCGTTTTCAAAGAATGTGGACACTTCATGAGTCATTCCAGCTTTTAATCAAGAAGGCCCAGGAGGGGGAATGTTCTCTTCAGCCCATGATCATGCTCAGCTCAAAATGAAGAAATGCAAGTAATTGTTAAAGGTTTGAAACAAAGAGACCTTTGGAAACATCTTCCATCAAATTCACAGGGCTAAAGAGGACCTAAAGATCATTGATTCTCGGTTGTAGGATGTCACCAATGACGAGCTAATACATCAAATGGTGGCTATCAGACAGCGGATAGATCAACTATGGAAGAAGTCTTCTGGAAGCAAAAAGCAAGAAATACATGGATGATGGAAGGGGATAGAAATACCAAATTCTTTCACGCTTCGGCGAGGGAAAGAATCAAGTGAACAGCTATAACTTCCATCAAAGATGAAGTCGGGAACACCTTAACAATGCAAGAGGAGATTAAAGAAGCTGTAGTGCATTTTTTTAAGGAGCTTTTAAAGGCGAAGTGCACCTCTTGACAGTCTGATTTCACGTAGTCTATCTCTTGCTTGGTCGCGCCCCAAGACAATGTTCATCTCTTGGCCCCTCCATCCTTACATTCGCGAGTCAGTTTTCTTCACTCTGAAAGACAGGGCTGCAAGGCCTGATGGCTTCTTTACGACATTTTTTTACAGATTGTTGGGGTACAGTTTGTTGGGGGCCTTGCACAAAAACTTAAGATCTAGCCTCCCAAAACAAACCAGAATTATGAATAATAAAGCAATGAAATAAATCAAAGCAACAATCACACACCACATAAGAGATTTCTACATGAAAAACTCTCAAAGGGGTAAAACCCACGGGACCTTGTCTAGATCAAAAATCCACTATGAAGAAGACCATTACAACCGATCACAAGCACACCTTGCTATGATCAAACCCTAGGGACCCCTTTTTATAGTTTTAGGAAACTCCCTGTTGAGGGTCAAATATTGCATATTAGACCCCAGTTATTGTCTGGATTTACGAATATAATATTGTTTAACAATCGATTTAATCGTGTTTATGTTACAGGTTGAATTTAGGAGCTTGAGCTGAAAAAGGATGTTAAAAGCTTGGATTTAACACTCTAATGATCACCAAGACAAGGGACGGACTCCAGGGATTAAGATCGACAGATATACACGGCTGGACGTGCAGAAGAGAGAGAGGAGCTTTGGCTATTTTTTTTCTTTTCTTTTTCTCTTTGTTTATTTGGATTTAGCAGCATCATGTCTATTAGCGGCTAAAACCTCTTAGATAGGGCTAAGAGGTGAAGCCTGTAGCGTGATGGGAGAGCTCTATGCTTGTACTTTTTAGACTGAATGGATGATGATTTTAGTTTAAATTAAGGGAATAGTTTTAGTCTTTAATGGTCTGTTGTGACTGAAATTACAATGGGTCTGAGATGACTTTGCGTATTTCCTTTTCCTTTTGATGTTTATGATGTCAGGAAGCCCTGTTGTTCACCATAGTCTCTTGCACATGGTCGGGTGACGGTATTCTTCCTAACCTTCATGCATTGTTGATTGGTTGGTAATTAATTTAATTCTGTTGTTTGCCATAGTCCCCTGGGTATGGTTTGGTGATGGAATCCATTCTAATTCATATACCTTTTATCTCTTGAAAACTAGATCAATGACAGTTCAGTAATTTTTATGATTTTTGATGCAGGCATAAGATCTCCCTGATCTCTACAAGTGGATCCTCTGAATCCCTAGTTTCCTATCTCTGATTTCCTAAGTTTTAGATAATAATTTCACAATTATTCCTCAAATCACAATTAGTTTAGATTTCACCTTATTCTAGTTTTAGTTAGTTTTAGTTAACGTACAAGTTTCAGTCCCTTGGGATTCGACCTCGATCTTACCGAGTTATTACTACATCACAACCCTGCACTTGGGGAGTGAACAAGTTTTTGGCGCCGTTGCCGGGGACTGACGGTTATGTATTTTTGAAATTAATTGTTTTAGAATTAGATTAAGATTAGGATTTTATTAACCTTATTTTATTTTTATTTTTTTTCTAAAACTAACTTGTTTTCCTGTGTTGTAGAAGCCTGACATAAACTTCTAATTCGGTAATCCCTTCCTAATTCTTCTACTTTTTCCCCTTTTAAGGAACTAGTTTAATTTTGAAAACTTTCTAATTCTAGGGTTTCCTATTTTAGAAATTTTCTAGGGTTAGGAAACTTCCCTTTTCTTTTTGGAAACTCTTTCTAATTTTAGAAACTAACTCATCCTTCCTTTATTAGAAACTTTCTATTTTAGGATTAGGTTTTTCGTTTTAGAAACTAACTTAGCTTCTAAGTTTTCTTTTAGAAATTTCTAACTTTTCTATTTCTACTTTAGGAAACTAATCTCTTTGGTTTTCCTTCGCAGGATCTTAACATAGTACTCCAATCTGGTAACTTCTCTCTAACTTCTCCTCTACCTACTTTTCATATTGTTGTAGGATCCTTTCTTCTATTCTTTAGGATTAGATTCAGATTAAGGGTTTCATCATGTATATAAATGAGTGAGCACATCCGTATGCTGAGATAGCTTATGGAAAACAACCTATGCCTCAAAATTTTTCTGAAAATATCTTCAAGAACCAATCGGAATATGATGCTCCACTGATTAAGAAGACTTTCAGTGATTATCTACGGAAGAATAATTGCATTCCACGAGTTAAGAGAACATTATGTGATTATTAGAATGTTGACGCTTATCAACCCCCGACAGATGACCCGTATGATTCTGATCAGTAGAAACAGAAATATTTCGAAGATGAGCCAGTAAAACATCATGGTAATAACTCCCGTGGATCAACCACTTATGAATATCTACCAAAAACGATCCAGGAGGAGTTATCTCCGAGCTATACAGACTATATTATTGGCATGAGAAAATTACTAGAAGCGCTTGAATCACGCATCGATAGGCTAATGGAGGATAGGTCGTCTCAGCCTCAACCCAATCCAGAAATACAATGAAAGGAAAGTGATCCTCACTCTCTTTTAAAAAACTCTAGAATTTGGAATGAGGAGTGGGATTCCCTTAATGAGCATGTGGTTCAATTTCCCGATGAGAAAATCTCGATGACTGTTCAAAAGAATGGTGAAGATACATGAGTGTCTTTTAAATACAGTGATGATGACACACCTCCCTTACATGGCACACAGGATTTCAATGATGAGGTAGAGGTTAGTTTATTCGAACCTCAACCAAATTTAGGAATAGAGTGTGAGGAAGGCGATCTCATCCCAAGTGTGCACTGCACGGAATTAGACAATGATGCGTATTGGGATGATGATCATGAACGTGCAGCCCAAATTCTCCCTGAATCAATCTCAAATCTGGTCCAGGTCAACGATCAAGACGTGCACGAAGTGATCGGTCAGGAAGATCTACTCCACTCATCTGACATGCCTGATTTAAATGTGGAGAATGAACCTCTTACATCCGACTCTTCTAACTCTTGTGAGACATGTTTAGACTACTCTCTTGAATTGAATGATAAAATGATTTGGGAGAAGGAGGAGTTTCCCACTACGACTCTGGAATTTGAAACCACTCAGTTGAGGCCACCATCTGAGTTGCAAACAATTGAGAATTCAATGCCTCAATTGAGTAATTTCAATGAACAGAGTGATCACATCGATGCTTCACCGATTGATTTTCAATCTGTCTGTGTAAGACTGGAGCAAGAGAGCATACATCCATCCATTTTCAAGGATAATGGATCCCTTGGGCAGATCATCACGAACTTCAATGATGAAAACGAGTCACGCTCATCTGAATTTCCCAACTCGTAGGATTTCTTGGCACACTTTGCGATTTCAAACGATCCTATGTTAAAAGATAAACCAGATGCCTTGCAAGACAACATCTCGATAGTCGTCACTAACTGAGAGAACCCTTATTCTGAAACATTTTCTTTCCTTGATCCTAAATGTCTACTAGTAAAGGAAGAGGAGTTGAAAATTGAACCGAAGTTTGGAGCTTCGAAATGTGTTGAGACTACATCACTTCTTAAGAAATTTTCTAAACTTTATTTACTTGTAGTCTTTGATTCACCATGCGATACTAACATTGAAACTTCTTCTGTCATAGGTGAATCGTATATATTATGGATACCTCAAGCAATTCAATGGAAGATTTCTAATGAGGTACATAAGTCTCTCTGAAAAGTCATGCTCTAGGGCGCCCAAGCCTATTGCAAAAAGGGCTTTTGGATGATCCGGTTGAGGAACTTACTGAGAAACTTATCAAGATATTGGCCGGAAGGGGAACCTTGCGACATGATCGATTCAATGCTTGTGGGTAACATTGTTGCAAACCCCCATGAGACTACAACTCGTCCACTAGGGGTAACCTAGGGGTTTAAAGGCTTGTTGCATACGCTAAATGCAATCGAGAGCACCTGCGAAAGTGGTATAGGTAGAATTTTATTTTTGTTATTTTTTATTTTACTTTCTCTCTTATGCTAACCTGCTCTCTCCCAGCGATCTCTTGAAAAATCTCTCTCGATTCGTTATCCAGGTACTATCCTCCCATCACTTTTCATTTACTTTCGTTGTCCCATGTACATTGCATGCTTATATCTTTTACATTGAGGACAATATAGATTTTAGGTTGGGGGTGGGGGATTAGGTTACCTAATCAGTGTTTTCTTGGTCTTGAGTAAAAATTGTGAAATTTTTTTTAAATTTTTCTAGATCTTATTGTAAATTCAAAGTGATTTTGACAGCCATCTTGGATTTAGAATTACAAAATAAGTGATGTTAGATTTATGACTCTTGGATTCAGTATCTATTAGATTTCACAGTTAAGTTGACTTGTTAATCAAGAATTAGAAGTTGTAAACATTGATTGCGTCATGATTTTACATGTCACATTAAGGTTTCAATTGGATATTGAAGGTTTAACTTGGTAATCACGAAGCATGTAAGGAACCAACCCGCTTGAAATTTGCCTATCATGATTAATTAAAGAAAAAGAAAAAAAAACGGATACCTTTGAAAAAGGTTGGGCGAATAATCTTCACCATAGGTTTACTCCCTATAGGTATAGATTTAATTCCCCATGGATGATATACAAATAGGTTTGGGTGTACAGTCTTCACCATAGGTTTGCTCCCTATAGGTGAGGATTTAATTCTCATTCTTGACATTACCTTTAATAGAAAAATTAAAGGATAGAATTTATGAGGCAAGTTTGGTTATCATGAATTCTCTTGTTGATTACCAATGATACCATGAAATAACAAATTGAATCTTAATGATGATAAGTCGAGATTACACTGTATACCCATAGAACTCAATGTTTAGAACTTTTCTGATTGATAGATTAATATTTTGAACTTGATTATGAAGTTTATTGTGTGCTTGAGCCCAGGAGAAAGGAATGCCCAACATTCATGAATTTTAGAATTTTAGTATCTGCATAGTTTTTCAAAAAAAACATCACTCGAGTTCATAAACATTGTCATATAATTCTCAACTTATTTTTCGTATATTCTGCTCGGGACTACCAAAATGCTGGTTGGGGGTTGTGTTGAGGGTCAAATATTGCATATTAGACCCCGGTTATTGTCTGAATTTACGAATATAATATTATTTAACGGCCGATTTAATCGTGTTTATGCTACAGGTTGAATTTAGGAGCTTGAGCTGAAAAAGGATGCAAAAAGCTTGGATTTAACACTCTGATGATCACCAAGGCAAGGGACGGACTTCAGGGATTAAGATCGACAGATACACGGCTGGACGTGCAGAAGAGAGAGAGGAGCTTTGGTTGTTTTTTTCCTTTTCTTTTTCTCTTTGTTTATTTGGATGTAGCAGCATCATGTCTATTAGCGGCTAAAACCTCTTAGCTAGGGCTAAGAGTTGAAGCTTGTAGCGTGATGGGAGAGCTCTATGCTTGTACTTTTTAGACTGAATGGATGATGATTTTAGTTTAAATTAAGGGAATAGTTTTAGTCTTTAATGGTCTGTTGTGACTGAAATTACAATGGGTCTGAGATGACTTTGCGTATTTCTTTTTCCTTTTGATGTTTATGATGTCAGGAAGCCCTATTGTTCACCATAGTCTCCTGGGCATGGTCGGGTGACAGTATTCTTCCTAACCTTCATGCATTGTTGATTGGTTGGTAATTAGTTTAATTCTGTTGTTTGCCATAGTCCCCTGGGCATGGTTTGGTGATGGAATCCATTCTAATTCATATACCTTTTATCTCTTGAAAACTAGATCAATGACAGTTCAGTAATTTTCATAATTTTTGATGCAGGCATAAATTCTCCCTAATCTCTACAAGTGGATCCTCTGAATCCCTAGTTTCCTATCTCTGATTTCCTAAGTTTTAGATAATAATTTCACAATTATTCCTCAAATCACAATTAGTTTAGATTTTACCTTATTCTAGTTCTAGTTAGTTTTAGATAACGTACAAGTTTCAGTCCCTTGGGATTCGACCTCGGTCTTACCGAGTTATTACTACATCACAACTCTGCACTTGGGGAGTGAACACTCTCTTTCGCATCCTAGTTGCGAAAGGACTTACGAAACGAAATCCACACAAAATCGCATAACGAATCTACATAACCACGACTGGTCGAGACGAACCCATGACCGGTCGAGCGCCACCCAAATCCCCATCAACCTCAAAATTTTCTAATTTCATGCCTATCAACCTATGTAATGTCATTTATAAGATAATCGCAAAAGTCTTGGCCACCAGACTAAGCAAAATTCTGCCTAAGCTGATTTCTCAAGAGCAAGGAGCATTCATGCAAGGTAGAGCTATCTCAAGGAACTTCGCCCTAACTCAAGAGGCGATGAGAGAACTAAATAGAAAGGTGCGTGGGGGGATCATCATTATTAAGCTGGATGTTGAGAAAGCCTATGACAAAGTTGATTGAAATTTTTTTAAATTAGTTCTTTCGAAGTTTGGTTTTAGCAACAGATGGATTTCCTTAGTGAAAGTGTTGGGGAAATAATTGGTTTTCGGTGTTAGTGAATAGGAAACGATAAGATTTTTCAAATCCTCGAGAGGCTTATGCCAGGGTGATCCTCTTTCATTGGGCCTTTTTATTCTCACAACGGAAGCTTTCTCAACAAGTCTTAAAAACATGGTGGAGAATGCAAGATTCATCCCTTCAAGCTTCAACGGGGGTGCCCCACCCTATCCCATCAACTCTACACGGAAGATGCTCTATTGTTCCTTAATGGAAACCGAAAATCGCTACTTGTGGCTAAAGGCTTCTTGGACGAGTATCAAGAGGCTTTGAGTCAGAAAATTAATTGCAAGAAGAGCTCCTTCCTCGTGCCAAAGGGGTTACCAGCGGGGAGGGCTAAAAGTATTAAGCGTATCCTAGGCTTTGTTAAGTCATCAAATGGCGTCAGGTATCTAGGAGTGCTGCTTCGTAGGGGTAGAACCAAGGTAGCTGATTTTCAATTTCTGATTGATAAGGTAAGCAAGATAGTCAGCGGGTGGAAGTCCCAGGATATTATCTCAAGCAGGCAGAATGACGTTAATCAAGCATGTATTGGGAAGTATTCCTATTCACATCATAGCAGCAATGCATGTGCCAGGGCAGGTAATTGGGAGATTAAAGAGTATGTTTGCTAGTTTCTTTTAGGGTTGGACTGAAGGTGAGAGAAAATTGCAGTGGATTACGTCAGACAAAATCGCCATACCTATAGGTGAAGGCGGGCTGAGCATCAGACACCTTAAGGAAGTGACGGATGTGCTCAGAAAGAAAATGACTTAGGAGGTGAAATTTGGAAAGATAGTCCCTGGGCATCCCTCATGCGGGCTAAGCATCATAAAGACATGCTGGGGGAGGTGACGAACAGATTTTTGGAGAATTCATCTCCTTTCTGGAGAAAAATCAGAGCACTATTTCTTTTCATTTTAAACAATGTTCAATGGCAGGTCGGTTCAGGGGAGTTGAAGCTTTAGCAAGACAAATGGTCAGGTTTGGGGCCCCTTCAACGGCTCGCATCCTACCCAATTCTAGATGAGCTATTGGCCCTCAAAGTCAATGATTTTTTGGGTGCCGCTAGCCCACTCCCTGTCTTTAGTCCTCATCTATCTACCTAATCAGGTTCTGCCACATATTTTCAATGGAGGCTTTGCAATCTCAGTAGAAGATGCAGGCTGTTTCTGGCCCTTCGACTCGTTAGGGCAGTTCACTCTCATGTCAGCATGGAAAGTGAGCTGTGCCTCAATTCCAGACATCAGATGGAGCAAGTGGCTATGGACGAGCGTGACCAGTCCAAGGGGGTACCGCTAGCCTTTATGTGTTGTTGCTGTACAGGTGATGTTGAAGCTCCCACAGTGGCCACAGAGTCCATTGTTCATCTCTTCCTTTTTAGGTAGCATGCAGCAGCGGTATGGAACCATTTCGGTCTCATTTTCTGGATTTCTCCCACACCCCATCAATCTATAGAGGGGAGATTACTACAGTGGTGTCATGTGGCTGACTCTGGATGTGTGCCAGCCTCCACAAGGTATCTGCTCCCCATCCTCATATACTGGGAGGTTTGGCGTGCTAGAAATGAATCTAAGTTCGAGGGTAAAAAGATGAAGATTGCGTCCTCCATTGCCCGTATCAAATGGTGGGCTAGAACAATCCTCCAAGGCGTCTCATGCAATAGCTTGATGTCAATGCGGTTCAGAAATGAAATGGGCATCCCATCTCATTGGCAACAACATTTTTTCTCTCATATCATCAGATGGATGAAGCCGGCAGCAGGGTGGGTCATGCTAAATGTGGATAGGTCAGCAAGAGGCAACCCAGGTTTGTCAAGGGGAGGTGGTGTTTGTAGGGAGGAAAAAGGAAATCTCATTTTTACCTTCTCCACGGGTTATGGGGTGGGCTCTAAGAATCTTGTTGAGTTGCGGATAATCCACGACGGAATCATGTTTTTCTTGGCAAGAGGATTGAAGAAAATTGAAGATAAAACTGACTCTGAAGTCGTTCTCAACCTCCTCCTTGGGAAATATCGCATCCCGTGGTTGATGTGAGCATGGGTCATGAGGATTGACTCCCTCAAGCAGGGAGGTTCCTTGTCCTTTTTTCATACCTTTAGAGAAAGGAACGGGTAATCAGATGGAATGGCCCGTATGGGCAGTGAGTGTCAATCGCCTTCCGTCCATGTGTACTCGAGCTCCCTCCCGTGGCAGGTGCGGGGGCTACTCATCCTCGACAAGGCTAGATTAGGATTGACTCCCTCAAGCATGGGTCATGAGGATTGACTCCCTAAAGTAGGGAGGTTCCTTGTCCTTTTTTCATACCTTTAGAGAAGGGAACGGGTAAGTAGATGGAATGGCCCGTAAGGGCAGTGAGTGTCAATCGCCTTTCTTCCATGCGTACTCGTGTTCCCTCCCGTGGCAGGTGCAGGGGCTGCTCATCCTTGACAGGGCTGGATTAGGGATCCTTTGGATCCGCCATGTAAAAAGTTAATGTCCCTAGGTTCTGCAGAGTTTTGTTGCTCTTTTCTTGCCTTTGGTGGCGAGCTATAGGAGCTGCGGCCCTGGGTTTTTTACAATTTTGTGGATAGTTAGGAGATATGATAGGAGAGGCTTGAGATTTGTTTTTGGAGCCTCCTGAATTCGTGGTTTCCTTGTACATTTGATGTTCAGTCTATCAATAATACTAGGACGTTTTTCCAAAAAAAAAAAAAGACTAGGTAAATGAGGTCTTTATACCGAAGCTTATGTAACCATTTTCAAATGCTAAAGTCCACTAAAATCCAAGTTGAGAGTTCTCCACCTTGATCGGGTTAATTCAGAACTAATAAAGCATGGGAATTAATTGACAATTGACAGCTGATGCAAAGGCTATCAAACTAAGATGCGATGTGCCTATTGACGACTCGCTACTGGACAGTACTCTGTGGGCCCCACTATAATGTGTGCATTTTATCTACGCCATACATCCTTTTTCTCATATCATTTTAGTGCATGAGCCCAAAAATGAAGTAGATCAAAACCCAAAATGGACCACACTACAGGAAACAATGGTGATTTAATAACCATAACAACCACTATTAAAAACTTATTGGAGACCACAAAAGTTTTAAATCAAGATGATATTTGTTTTTCCCTTCATCAAGGTCTTTATAACCTAATCAAATGGCAAATAAATAATACAATGAGCCCTAAGAAGTTTTGAGCACAAAATCACCATTGTATTCCCCTGGTGTGATCAACCTAAAATTTAGATTTGCATCATTTTTGGCTTATGATTTAAAATACACATCTTCGTGGGGCCCATATAAACGAATAGACAACGTGGATAAAACACGCATCTTTGTGGGGCTCATATAAAACCATCCAGTAGCAATGTCATTGCTTACAGCAGTATACAATCCACATCCATCATATCTATATGTATTGCACAAAATGGCTCATGCTACACTACAAAACATCCAAGCCTCACAATTTAGTTTGGATCTCTAGGAATTTTTGTTTATGTATTTGACGACTATTTAAATTGGGATAAGGCTTAGATGATGTTGATGATTATGATGATGATGGAATCACTCCAGTCATGAGTGGAATAATTTTATTACCTTAGTTTGAACAAGGTTTTAAGAGTCACCTTGGTGGGTTAATTCAAAAATAATAGAGTATGGGAATTAAGGGCGAAATCGGGTCACCTAGGGGTAATCCGAGTCTCTCTAGATGTGGGGGTGTATGCAGAGGTGATAGGGGCGAATTTATTTTTGCCTTCTAGAAAGGTAATGGGTCTGGAACTAACACGAGCAGAACTTAGGGCTATGCATGGCAAGCTAACTTTTTGCTTCTTCTTGGGTCTTTCCAAAGTGGTGGTAGAATCAAATTCCCAGCATGTAATAGCAATTCTGAATGATAATGTCCTCCCAAGCTGGAAATGGAAATATTGGTTGGCCAGAATCTAGAGACTGAAGCTTAGAAGGCAAGTTCTTTTTGTACACACATATTGGGAAGGTAATGTGCCAGCAGATGGCATAGACTGTTTGGGTAGCGAATCCTAATCGTCTGCGTTCATCGACAGCTCCAGAGATCTCCTAACCTAGGTAAGGGGCTTCCTCTTCGTGGACTTTGTTGGGCTAGGGGGAGTGAGGATGAGCTGTAGCAATTAAAGCCATTTCTATCTCGCAGCCTCCTCTTCCTAGACTCTGTTGGGCAAGGGGCAGTGAGGACGAGCTCTAGCAGTTAGAGTCATTTCTATCTCACACCATGAGTGTTTTTGGCTAAGGGCCCTATGCCAGATTTTATTTCCTTAGGTTTTTTTCTTTCTTCATTCAATAATGTTTATAATAGACTACATCCAGGTCCTTTTTTACTGGACAAACCCAAATATCCTCCTCTTGTACATTTTGTTCTCGATGAATGAAGGAATCCTTTTTAAAAAATAATAATAATAAAATAAAATTATATTAAAAAATTAAAATTATACACACACACAATTTATTATATTTGTTCTATTTTTAAATTAAAAAATAGAAGTATTGTGTAGCTTATGTTACACACTACATATTTACGCTACATGCTATATAGAGGGCTGAGCGCTACGCATCACGCTACTGTTATTTAAAACACTGATTTTTATATACCAAGAAGAAATGATGACTAAACCGATACCAAACAACAAAAGCTTGAAATTTCAAGCGTTATTCAAATGGATCTTGATGAAACCAGAAATCCAAATATTGCATCCTTAAATTCGGACTAAGATTATGACAAGAGAACATGACATCTAATGGCAAAGCCTGTTCATGGTTAATTGTTCCAACAGCAACAATATGGAAAAGGCCACAAGATAAGAACAAGTCCTACAGCAAGAAAGCAATAAACTATCTACAAGAAGACACACAGACATTTAGTCTATCATATTCTGTAGAACTTGGAACTCCCAATCTTTTTTCTTTTCTTTTTCTTTTTTTTGAATTTTAATTGCAAACTGAATTTTCATATAACGAAGGGTTTTACAAGACTTTTAAAAAAAAAAGAAACAAACAAAAAAATAATTTAAAAAAAAAAAATAGATGGAAAGCATAGATACACACATACAGCCAAATGCAAAGCAACACCCACCATTCTATAAATTACCATTTTTTAATGGATTACATTAGCACGCCTTTATGAAAATTGGTTTATGCAATGCTCCCCAAGTAAACCATTAAGAAAATCTACAAACATTGCCTGCATAAAAATAATTTCCCACTAGCAAAAATATAGATGGGATGATGAGTATTGGGATAGGGATGCGGAGAGACATAAAGGACCTCAGATAATTGAACTCTCTTTCCATACTTCAAGCGAGAAAAATCGAAGCATGCACCCAAATCAAAGATATCAATGAAATAGAAACAATCTAATAAACTAACAGCATGTTGTCTTTGATGATCGAACACAGATAATAGACAACTAAATACACAAATACCCACTAAAACCTCAGTCCAGCATGGGAGAACGATGACCTGTGCCATCTGGTCTTAGACAAGACCAATTCAACCCTCAGCTTCAGCTCAAACGGATCAAATTGTATGACGTTTTAGTTAGTTCACAAAGACACATCAAAAATTAGTAGTAATATATTATACTTGTAATTTGCAAAATATTGAATTTGATCGGTTGAAGGAAGAAAACTACAAATTGGTTATTTACACTTAATCAAACAACTAATCGCAATTGAATTTTACTGGGGAACTAAACACATATACAAAGCAACGGCAGTTTGAAGCCTAATCCCTCTATGAACGTAAGTAAACGATAATTCTTTTACTACCATTGATCAGAGATCCTATCGTAATTCAATTTGACAGTGCATCGAAACATGCCCTAATATGGTTTTGAGAAAATCTAAGATGTATTAAAGATGATAATATACCAAAACTGTCTGATTCCTTCAAGCGGGCCCCCCAAATGATGAACTGCTCCAATAGTTGGCATTTCATGCACATATGCAAAAGAAAGAAGAACGAACAGCTTTGCCACTGCTTTGCTGAAAAAATTGAATGACGACGAGAGACAGCACGCATGTAAACAGCCATGTATGCTCACTTGAATGCGAACAAGCGTGCTCTCTCTCGTTGTCAGGCAATGCCAGCACAAAGCAGAAGAACAAAGGGAAAAATCTGCAAAAATAGAGAAACAAGAACAAGAAGGAAACATCAAAAATCAAGCAATGTCAAGACAAAGGAGAAGAACAAAGACAAATCTACAAAACAAGAACAAGAAAAACATTTAAAAAAATCAAAGTACAAGAAAATATAACAAAATCCTATGTTTTCTGTGAGAAGAGAACATTACACAGTTCAAATTCAGCACTCCAAGTTCTAGATCCGGCAAGGGAACATCCTAGAAGCTCCTTCTCTCCATAAACAAGTCCTGTCCTGAAAAATCGATGGGCCCATACGGACGATAAAGAACAAGATGGCCCATCTAATGGCTACAACTACCAGAAATTTAAGAAAACGAAAGGCCCATCAAAAGATGAAAAATAGGATGGCCCAACAGATGGCTGAAAATACCACAAATTCAACAAATTCAAATAAAATCTACAAAAAAAAAAAAAAGTAAAAGAAAGAGAAAGAGAAAGAAACCCAACTATCACGAAAGATTGAAAAGAAAAGAACAAAAGAAATTTCAAAAATCAGGACCCAAAGATTTTACTCAAAACTACCTATATTCCAAGGACATGAAAAACCAACAAAAACACAACATTCTTGTTCTCTCAAGACATTAAAATAATAATAATAATAACAGCAACAACGACAATAATAATAATAATATATTTTAAAAAATATTCATCTACCACAAACAAACAAAAAAAAGCTTCTTCTTCTTCTTCCTAAATATAAAAAAGAAAAATTCTAATATCAAGCAGATCTCTTCTAAGAAAAATTTCAAGATATAGAGAGCAAAACCTAGATATTAAAAAGAAAAAATATATATGTGAGAAGCTTTCGACCCAATAAAAAAATAATTCAAAAAAAAATAAAATTGATGGGAGATAGATTGCCATGTTCGTGGGTATTTATAGAATGGCGCCTCATTTTATCATTAATTAAAGCCTTGAAACTGGGGAAATACTATTATTAAATGTCAATTAACTTTTTACCATTTACGGAAAGACTCGTAGGGACCGAGGAGACATGCCGCCAGAGAAATAGCAGAATGACCGTGGAGTACAGTGTCCTGAGGAGTATTCAATCGCGTAATCTGAGCCGTTGATCTAGTTGTACCAAATTCAAAGACAAAAGACAAAGATAGAATCCACATCAACTAGGGAACCCAATGCACGTGCAAGTGGCACATGGAAGGTGATCCAGTTCGTTGGTCTAGTGTGTTCCCAAATGTGAAACCGCTAGGATCTTTCCGCTCTCCGAACTGTGGCCCTTCCAATCAACGGTTTTGATCATTTGTATGCCCCCAGGACGATTCTAAACTCATCGGCCCAGGACCATAAACTTCGTCCGATGCAAGATAAATACGGAGTGGGAGTCCGTTCCACGCTCGATGGCACGCGGATTGTGTAGCGAGTAACTCATCACGTCATCGCGAGGTGAGTAAACTCTGTGGGCTCACCTTTTGATGTATTTGTAATTATCCATCCGTTTTTCCACGCCATTTTAATATATGATCCTAAAATTGAAAAATATACCAGGATCAAGTGGACCATCATTTTAATGTATGATTCTATAATTGAAGAATATACAGGGATCAAATAGGCCATACCAAAGAAAGAAGTGGGGATAATGACGCTGATTATTGAAACCTTCCTAAATACTACAGTGATGTTTATTTGTCATCCAACATGTTCGTACAGTGGCAAAGATATGGATGAAGTGAAAACAAAAATAATTTTTAATAATTTCAATGGTAGGCTTTTAATTACCATAGTTTCCTTTCGGTGTGGTCCACTTGAGCTTTGAATATGCTTCAATTTTAGAAAACTCCGTAAAATTATCTGAAAAAACAGATGGACGTCATGGATTATTCACATCCATCAAGGTGGGCCCCACGGGGTTTAGCGTGATGAGTTACTCACTACACAATCCGCGTACCACTGGACGCCGGGAGCTTTGATTGCTGGTACTCCTCTCCGACATCTACTCTTGAGCCCTGCCAAGGAGACTCGCGCGAGCGAGTACGCTTTCAAGGAATCCGCATCTTACACGTCCCCAACGCTCCCGTGCATGTATCCAATCAAACCATCAGTCTTTTGCCAACTATGCGTTGAGGTCCCGGGATTTGGTTTCGGTAGTGATCCCTCCAGTACCGAGCTCGGTGCTTGTCCTTACTGGAAAAGTACTGTAAGCCCCGCTGTATGTATTTTATGCGCACTTTAACCCACTCATTTTAGAGCATTATCTGGAAAATGAAGTAAATCCAAATCTCAGGCCGACCACACCACAGGAAACAATTGTGAATCAACATCCACCGTTGGAAACTTCCTAAGGACTACCGTAATATTTATTTGTCACCCAACCCATTGATTATGTCAGTAGACCTGGATAAGGGGGAAAATAAATATTTGATAGGTCCAAAATCATTGTGTGACCTGAGGAAGTTTTTTATTGTGGGCGTTTAATCACCACTGTTTTCTACCGTCAGAGATTTATATCTGTCTCGTTTTTTTACATCATGGCGTACAATGGTATGGGAAGGTGGGTGGACAGCCGTGTATGAAATAAATACTTCTCAGTAGGGCTGACAAAGCACCGATCAGTACTGAGCTCTCCCTACACGTGGGGTCACTTCCGAATCCGAGTCCCGCTGTAGTGTTGGAAGTGATGTGTGGCCCACAGAGATGCAGTGAGAAATTCATTCCATACATCAGTTTCTCATGCCCACTATGGGATAAGAATATTAAATAATAATAAAAATATCACATCTAAGACCCAAGATTCTATGGGGTAGACCACACCAAGTTGCGGGGATTAAATGCCCATATGGAAACTTTACAAGGCCACGTGAGTTTTGGATCAGGATTATATTTCTGGCTACTGATTACCAATTTGGACGGTATTTAAATACCATAGTCAGCTTCAAGAAGGTTTTGGTGGAATTCTCTATTCTCATGGTTTCTAGGGGTGGCCTAACTGATTTTAGATTTATTTGTGACTTTGGATTTGATTCTATCTGATTTTTAAGGGCCTGTTTGGCCAGGTGGATTGAAAGGGACTGATTAATATGGGGGTGGATGGCATTGATTTCAAGGTAATGATGGTGTTGTCAATGGATTATCTTAAGAATCATGGGATTGCTATATCACAGGATTGCTATATCGAGCCTGTTTGGCACGCTCAGCCAATCCCGGGATTAAACCTTCCCATCCCTTCTAATCACTAAACAGGTCCCAGGCAAATTTGAATAGATTATGGTGGATTGGATGGGATTTAAAGATAAAGATGGTGTTGTCAGTAAATTGTCTTAAGATCCATGGGATTGTTATATCTTGGGATCAGATCACCCGATCTGTTTGGCACGCCCGGCCAATCCCGAGATTTAACTTCCAATCCCTTCCAATACCATCCAATCCCTTCCAATCCACCCAGTTAAACATGCCCTAAGTTCTATCCCGTTGTGAGTTTGAAAATTCAATGGATGAACTAGATTTCTTAGGGTATATCTATTAGCCCACGTAATTTCCAAGCAATTCATGTTCCTAACTAGGAAGGATAACTTCCTAACATTCAGTGCTATTTCCTAATCCTTGGTACAGCAAGTCTCCCACTAAAATGTGACAGTGAGGGATATTTGGATTACCAATTAGCATTGGTGATGTGAAAGAAAAATGTAATGATTATAAATCTTTTTACCTAACATTTTTATTTTATCATCATTTTCGTATTTAGTGCATGGTTTATAGAATTATATCGATGATATTTTTTATTATTTTAATATCCAATCATTGTATTGATATACTTGAAATTGTGGGAATTGTCTGCCATTGTAGACGGAAGCTTGCCGAAGATATATGATGAAGGATTGTTTCACGAAGAGAACGTTCAGGACTAAATAAAAATTATATCACTTTAAAACATAATTGCTCGGTATACTGACCAACTAATAAAAATAATATATGGGTAGGGATTTTAGCCATTCGATATGGGTTTCCTCAGTGATGGATGACTTTCGTACGTACTACGACTCCCACATTTGATTGGGAATACCCAACAAACAGAAACCTCTATGATTGAAATATCTGGACCTTATATTACAAATAGGTTGCTAAAACCTTCCATATTCAAAGGATAAGAGTAAGGCAATCAAAACTTCTGAAATTTTTTCGTCCAAAAAATTTATGCTTTTGATATTGTTTCCAAGATGAGGTCCATCATCTGAACGGTTGGGATCATTTAAATATAAACTGGATTCAAGGTTAAAGTACCGAAGTATCTCACAGCGGTGGGTGAGGATATATAGTAGCCAACCTCCTTATCTCTTTGCAAATGGCAAAGGTAGTGGACCGATGTCGTCCACGTACCAACAGGGACACGTCGCGCGTCCTTGCAGTGACACGATCCCCTATGCAAACCGGGTTTTACCGGAAATGGATTGCGTGGTGTGCCACACACTACCGACCTCGGTGGTGTGTTCACATCACCAAGTTATATGAGCCCATCTATGTGTTATATTCACCAAGTACGTCAATTTTGCCGGATCATTTTAAGTCCTGGGATAATAATGGGACAGATGTAAAGCTAATGTGGATTATCGAATATATATATATATATATATATTGAATACCGGTTTGTAGAGTTATACACGACTTGATTAAAGTTGAGCTCGGCACAACTCAACTTAGCTCGGCTTGTTCCAGCCTGTCTATCCAGCTCGGCTAAGTTCGGTCCGGTCAGCAGCATAGGCTAGTTTTAATTGAGTTTAAGCTTATATGACATTTTATCAAACATTTGAAATGCTCCTTAAATTTCTTATATAATGCAAAAAAGTAATGATATTTTACAGGTATTTCATCAAACATTCGGTGTACAACGTCAAAATCAAATACTTGGTGTGCAACGTCAAAATCAAACATCCAACTTGCAATACCAAAATCAAACACCTAACATATCTATTCTTTCCTTGCCAATACTTTAATAAGTCATTTCAATAAACACTCAGCGAGCAACATCCATATCAAAATAACTAAGTCACCGATTTGTTTTATTCAAAGTCGGTTCAAGTTGAGGTTCAATCCAAGTTTAGTTAAGATCGAACTTAGCTCGAAAGTTTTTCAAGTTCCAAAAACTAGCTTGACTAGGTTCGAATCGAACATCAAGTCGAGATGAGTCCAGCTTTTTCAAGCCGGATCGAGCAGGTTGACCAAGCTAACTCAGCACATGTATAGCTCTAGTGGTAGGATGGGCCTTGATAGGTGTCTTGAAGAGGCACTTATTTAATTGCAAAAGATCACTTCTATATCTTATAAGTTTAAATTAGGAATATTGTAATAATTTAATCATAATAGTCAACTTAACCACCTTAGTTAACACCCTTTTAAAGTACCTTGCCTGACCGTACATGGGCCCACGTCATAAAATATAATGATCAACAAAAAGTCAACCGTTGATTGAGCCATCGATTAAGCTTTGGACCATAGATTATAAGCTAATGTCTGATTGACAAAATTTGAAGACTAACAAATTGTAAGGCTCTTTGATCTAGAGAAGGCCTAGGAGTGGAGGAATCATAATTGTCTCCTTGCCGATGGTTAGTGCGGTGGCGTCGTGTGGTAGTGTTGTATGCCTACTGAGGGGCTGTTTGGCATGTTTTTCTCCTTTCCTGTTTCTAATAAGTAGATATGATAGGTGAAGCCTGATAAAGTTGTGTGGAGCCCACCCAAAAGTATTCCTAGTACATCGTCTGTTCTTTTAACAAAGATGCAGGGGCAATGCCCTCCTATAAAAATAAAAAATAAAAAAAATAAAATAAAATAAAAAGATCTCCTTGCTCTAACGTTAAGTGCCAAGTGCACCAGTAAAAGCGCCAGAGTGTGTCCAAGCTACTCTACTAGGGCTGTAAATGGGGCAGCTTGGCCCACCTCAAGCCAGACTTGGGTTGGAGTGTTACACCTGAGGGTTGAGCTTGAGCTGGGGCTTAAAATTCAAGCCCCTATTACAATTGGTCCGGTTTGAGCCAAGTACAACGGCCCGGTCAGCCCATTAGGGTTTGTTAGGGCAATTTTGTAACACGGAACAATAAAAATAAAAATTTCCCAAATCTCTCCCCTCCTCAAACAAGCCATCTCTCTCTCTCTCTCTCTCTCTCTCTCTCTCTCTCTCTCTCTCTCTCTCTATAGCTGGAATGGGCTCGGCCCCAACATCAATATTTCGTGTGGACAGTTTTGGCCTGTCCCACAGGTGGGCGTAGGAACATTGAACAATGCAGGCAAGGCTTTAACATAGCTTGGCCCGTGTAATTACTCAGAAATATTCACACACATGTAAATATGTGAGCGACTATCCAACCGTACAACCATTTAAGTTCCACACTCAATCGATCATCAATTCAACCGTTGAGTGCATTATGTATAGGCAAATTAAACTATCCAACCGTCTACTCTTAATTTTGAATCATCTCATCATCATTAAATGGATGAAGGATCCATCTAAGCCACTTATACCCAATCATCCATAACTCTAAATCTATCATCTCAACCGCAATACACTAATGAACATTTTACATCGTTAAAATTCAATTCTAATGATTGCAAGTACACCATTGATCATCAATCTAAAGTTTTATATGATATTATATGTCCTTACCCACACTATTCTTCAAAAAATCTATTTGTGGGTGTCTGATCGCGATGAAAAATTTCACTGATGCTTAATTAACCTAGTTGAACTATACATCTGTACCTAGACACCCCAAGGAATCTCATGGACGCTGGATTTATAATCCTCAAAGAAATCTGACCATTGAAATTCGAACCGAATCCTTTCTAACCATACGATCTAGAATACTGATTGGAATCGGCTTGTAACGATCCAAAACCGCTTGAAGGGTGGACCACTAAAATGTACGATCTATAATCAACTTGAGAGGCCAATAACATGCAAATCAAAGCAAAGGAATCCAACTCGTGTGCATCTGTGCGAGATTAGGAAACTGTCGTTTCCGCCAACGATTCAAAAACGAGTTCTCTTCCAAATCTCTTCGTTCGAAACCAACTACAATCCAAGAGAGGCCTTCTCTGAATGATCTGCACCATCCATTTGATAGATCACAACCGTTCAATTCTGAGGATCATTATCAACAACCACCACAACCATCTTCGCTGCCTGAAAAGAAATCAATGAATTATCTTCTTTTGTTTTGATTGTTGTTTCCCAAAAACAACGTGTATCTGGATTAATCCAGACCGTCATATTGGCATCTGAACGATCCTAGGATTCTAGTTAGATTAGAAGGGGACCGCGTACTCCGTTATTTCATGTTTTTAGTTGAGATTCTCGACATCGAGCGGTGGCAGGAGAAGAAAGTTCCTATTGCGTGAACCACCAGCCAAACACATATAGAGCTTCATTCTTGGGTGTCCACAAGCTCTATAGCCTCAATCTAAGCCGTTCAAAAGCAGTTGAAAGAAGAAATACAAATTGGGTTAAAATCTACCATTAACAACCTTCATCTTCTCTGTTGAGAGAACTTGATCGTTGCTTCTTGTATAGCCATGAAATCAGGATCCAAACCATGCCTTTTGTGGGCCATCTAATCACAATTTGATCATGATCTTTCCAGCCAAGATCAGTGCAACGTGTAGCAACAACGAATAAACAAATCCATAGTCAGAACCGTCACTAGAAACTTCCCATCGTAATTCTGTAAAGCGTTCTTCGAGTATGATTCTAGACTTTCAGAATCAGAGAGAGAGAGAGAGAGAGAGAGAGAGAGAGAGAGAGAGAGAGATGAGAGTGGTGCAACTGAGTCTGCTCTTAGTCGATTCATTAAGGACTGAGTCAAGGCCGAGTCAGGCAGAGTTTGAGTCAGATTCGGACTCAGCTAGCAACATCGAATATGTGAGTGATCCTCTCAATTTGAATTCCCTCACCTTGTTTTACTTTCTGAATTTCTTGTTCTATTTTTTAAATTGCCTTATTCTTCAATTTTTCAATTCTTTTTTGTTGGGTATTTTTACATCTTTCCTCATCTTTCTCTTCAGTTGGATATTTTTACATCTTTAATTAGTATTTTCTTGAATTTAGCTATTTCGCCTTAGGAATAGCCCTTTTTCTTTCTTTCTTTCTAAAAGATGATGGGGACATCACACGCGCAAGCACACCGCTCCCCACACACGTACGCAAGGAGAGGGATGACCCCACCGTTGATCTGACTCGATGATGATGTTCAGGGAGCGTCTCCTAACTAGAAGACAGAGTTTTTGTTCAAGATGATGAGCCCGATAGCCAAGTAAAGCCCATCATGGGATCTCATGATCGTGGCCTACTAGTCGAATTAAGTTCATACTTTAAGTTTTTGTTATTTATATTATTTAGAACATCATGAACACTTTAGATTTCTTTAATTTTTTTTATTTAGTTTACTTTATCGTCAAGTAATAGATTGTATACATGATGCGAGTTTTGGGGTATAAGGTTTTTTTATAAATAGGCATCCCTTGTAGTTCTTTTTTTCATTCGAGTTTAATATATAAAAATTCTTACAAGTTTTTTTTCTACTCTCTGAGTTTTTAAGTTGTGAAAAAATTCAAGTAGGTGCGAAGCCCTCCCTTTTTGAAGTGTTAAATTTAAGTGGGTGAGAAGCTCTCCCTTTTCGAAGGACTGCAAAGCTACGTTTATCTCAATTCGCTCCTCCTTGCAGCTATTTGTTTTTTTACAACCAGTTTCTAGAATCTGGCCCTGCAAGAACGCTGAAACTTCAATAGAGCACTGCGCCTCAATCGTATGTCAGATCCTCATCAAATTTGGAGGGTTTGGAGACCCCCCTGGCTGACTAAGGCCAAAAAGTTCCTTTTGAAATTTGGATCTCCTCCACACGTGCGGCCCCCTACTGCGCACGTGCACCGGTACCCTGTCCCACTGCCACAAGTGAAATCTGTTACAGGTTTAGGATTTCCTTCTCTTTTCTTTTTTCTTATCTAGTTTCATAACCCTAGTTCTAGTTTGTATTATTCATAATTTATTTCATATTTTTTTCTCATCCTAACATTCCTCGAATTGAAATTGGAGAATCCTTTGAATTAGGGGCTGATTACTATGCATGTGTGGCTGAATTCTATTTCCCTTTAAGTATCGTTTGACTTATAATTTTTATTGTTCCAACCCTAGCCTATGTAGGCCTGAATCCGTATAAATTCCCCTTCATTGAATGTTTGGACTATCATGTGGGATATGAAATTTGTTTGGTTATTTCCGAACTAATGTGATCTTAAACCTGAATTCTTGTACATCATATTTGAATTTCATGTCCTGCATTAAAAGAGTTTTCCTTTCCTACCTTTACTTGATTTTCAAGGGTTTGGATATGTTCCTTGGGTTATCCATTTACTTTGGAGTTAGCCTTTTTGTTGAATATATTGAATGCTGAATGTTTGGTGTAATTCTTTTTTAAAATCTGACCCTTGTAATGTTTTCTTGATTTATAATGTATTTCTACATTGAATCATTTCATTGCATTGATAGTTCTCCCATTAAAATTATGATTGAATATCGTTTTTTGTTAAGTAGTCTAATCATAAAATCTACATGCATGATATCATAAAGTACTTGAATGAGTTTTTTCGTTGTATTGTAATCATGGAATGCTTGAGGAATTTAATTATTTGCATCATCATCGAATATCTGGTATTTGGCTTAAATATTTAGAATTGAAAATTGAGAATATTTAAAATTGAATTTTAGTTGGATGACGGATGAGTGAGCATGTCGGGATTGCTCATAGGCATGCATGTACTCAGAATTACTCATCGGCGTGTGCATGTCGGGATTATATGACTCGCTAGACTAATTAGGTTAACATGGATGAATTGCAATATATTCTGAATACCAGAGTTATGCGAGATTTGGTTGCTTTGTTGGATCAGTGAGCATGTTGGGATTGCCCATCGACGTGTTGTACGCCTCGTCGGATAAATTAGGTGAGCATGTTGGGATTGCAACAAGTTCATAATGTCAGAGTTGTGCCAGATATTAGTTCACTACCAAAAAAACAACCTTCTCGGATGGATTTTAACCATCTGCAAAAGGCAATGCCAACGGCTATATTATAGTTGTTGGCGTATGTTAGGCTATGTGACAGACTAGAGCTGTCGATATTTCATTACAAAGGATGACCACTTTCACCCGTTTGTAAAAGCCTTTTGATAGCGATGGTTTGAAGCTGTCACAGTTAACAAATCAACCATCGATTTTGGAAGAACTTTCGCCAACAGTTAACATTCGTCGCGATTAGAGGTAGACCATCACCCAAAAAAAATAAAAATTAAATAAATGCCGATGGATTTAGACCTTCGATAAAACTAAATTTAAACAATATGGCTAGCCGGTTGAACCTATGTTTGAAACCTGCTAATCATACACATGTTATTCATACACACATCCTATTAATCAAATATACACAACCTCCTATTCAAATACACATCCTGCTAAACAAATATACAAAACCTGTTAAACAAATACACACAACCTGCTAATCAAATACACACATCCTGTTCATCAAATAAACACATCGAGGTGGGCATTACGGTAATGACCGCAACTCAGATCCAAATCTCAGGTGGACCAATCTGTCCATCTGTTTTGGAAGACGATAATATAACAATGAAATTTGAAATAACAATATCACTAAAAGCAAAACATTTAAAGAAAATAAATGAATTGTTCAAAAATCAACCTCACAAATCACGTCTAGTGGCAATGAGAAATATAGAGGAAAGGATGCCCCATGTAGTTGAAAAGAAATAAGCAAAGATCAATATGCATGATAATAGCTTATCATCCATTTGTGAGAAGAAAGGGAACTGATACATGGGAAATTAGATGATGATGATACATGGTAAAAAAAAAAAAAGGATGATGATGATGATGATGTTGGTAAGCATCAGTTCAGAAATTTTGTTAGGATGTGTTTGGACACCAGAATCCATGCCGAAATCAAAATTGTTTTCCATTGGCAAGACAATTGGGTTGTTTGGATACATGGATTCCACATAGTCATTGTTCTTATAGTTTGTTCGAATTCTCTGGTGCAAGAAACATGCACCCCATTTTTTAATCTTATTTTCTATGGGACCATGAAAATTATCATTGGGTAATCAGTACGTTATCCATGGAATCCAAATGGAATACACATCCAAATACGCCCTTGGTATTTATTTATTTATGTTTCTTGTAATTTTGGTGACGCCTTAAGATACCATACATTTTCTACATTTTCTTGTAATCATGGATGCTTAGTAAAATAAGGTTATAGAGAGAGTTATCTAAATTTGAAATCTTCTTCATCTCTTTCACGATATGGCCCCTAAATTACAAGAAATATAAAGGATATATATTACTGAAAATATCAAAATGTGCAATATCTGGGTCAATCATTATAGGGGGCAACCGTTAACATGACATAGGCCACAGACACATCATCCAGCTCATTAGATTAGCCCATGAGCTGATTACATTCTTTCCCAGACCATGATGCAACTCATATCAAAGACAATCTATCCATCAGGTGGGTCAAACTTGCATGAGGAAAATAAACATTAGAAAGAAAATCACCAATCGAATGTACATTCTCAAACTTGAGCTGAAGTTGGCCCCCAGATGAAGGCTCTTAGAATGAAGATGGCCTGGGCGGTCACTCATGGCAATAGTAGGAGCATCTGGGCCAGCTATATGGGGGCCAAATACGAGATCCCCTCTGACCTTGACAATGTTTCTCCTTACGCCAGGCGCATCAAATCCATCTCCTCCCCCATCTAGAACAACATCCTCAGCCTGCTTCTTTTTTTGAAAGCTAACGTCAGATGTCTAATAGGGACGGGTGACTGTAATGTGTGGGAAGTTAATTGGACTGGTTTGGGTCCCTGCAGGGCGCTGTTTCCAATCAAATCTCCCATGCCCTGCGCAGCATGAAGGTCAAAGAGTTCATTGGAAGACAAGGGCCGTCCCCTCCCTCCTTAGTCCTCGAATATCTCTCTCCGGAATCCATCAACTTCATCTTCCAGAGTGGCCTTTGCACAACCACCTCTGACAATTCTTACATCTGGCCTTTTACTCCTTTAGGTTCTTTCTCTATGCAGTCTGCGTGGCTCAACCTTAGGATGACAGGGGATAGGCGTGAATGGACGAGATGGGTATGGCACCCTCAAATCCTGCCCAAATTGTCGGTCTTTGTTTGGAGGCTGTTTGGAGTGGCGATCCCTGTTGGTGATTGCATCCAATCTAAAGGCATCTCTATGGCCTCTCGGTGTGTGTGTTGTCCAACTGTCGACCATCAGGAATCTCTGGGGCATCTTTTTGTATCAAGTCACCTAGTTTCGGTAACTTGGTGTCATTACAGTGGCATTTTTGGGATTTCTCTCGTCAAGCACACATCTCCATTGGAAAGATTAAATCAACGGTGGGGGGCCTTTTTAACTAGGGGCCAGCTTCGTCATATCCGAGCCCTCACTCCCATTTTCCTTCTTTGGAAAATTTAGAAGGGTCACAACTCATCCAGATTTGATTACAAGAAGATGAATATTGGGGCCGTGATCACTTGCACTAATTGGTGGCTTGGAAGGATTTTCGGTGGGGGCACTCAGATGGTTTTTAGCTACCCATCTTGGTTGCACCAAATCCAACTCAAGAATCTCCACATTCCCGCGGCTCCACTGGTGAATAAAAGAGCTGTTGTAGTGGTCTGGAGTAGGCCGGATCATGGCTGGGTCAAGTTGAATGTCGATGGCTAGGCCCTACACAACCCAGGGCCTTCAGGGGGGGGGGGGGGGGGGGGGGCTTATTTGCAGGAAAGATAATGGTGATATGCTGTGTGCCTTCTCTCGTGGCTACGATATCAGTTCAAATAACTAGGCGGAACTTATGGCGGTTTTTGAGGGCCTCTCTATTTGCGTGAGCCTCGGGCTTTGGAATGTGATGGTCGAATTAGACTCGAAGCTGGTGGTGGATATGCTCAACAACATTTTCAAGGAGGGGTGGAAGTGGCATCATTGGGTGGCTCGTATTTTCTCCCTAAATTTGAAGGGTTCGTTCCGCTTCTCTCACATTCTCAGACAAGGGAACATGCCAGCAGATGCTCTTGCCTGGTTAGGCAGCGTCAACCAGATCAACACGGACTTTCACACCTCCCAGGACCTTCCCGGTGAGATTCATGGCTTGATTGTTCTAGACAAATTAAGTTGGTTTGGGTGCTATTAAAATGGTGGATACCGTATAGTTTTTTCTTTCCTTTCACGATAGGTTGCTTGAGGCTTTATTTTTTTGCTGGCCCCGGGTCTTCCCTAAATACAGTCCATGTATTTACCTCCCATGAAATGAATCAAAGGTTTTTTCAAAAAAAAAAAAAAAAAAACTTGAGCTTAAAATCACCAATCAATATATATTCTTGAAGTTGAGCTTACTGATATATTAGGCCATTAACTGCCAATTAAAAAATCAATTATAATTTATAAACAGCTAAAAGAAATTTCTTGGAATGGATGGCAAGAGTCCACTTTCTTGAAAAAAAAAAACAAGCTAAAAGAAATTTCTAATAGTAACAAAAAATAAATGAATAATAATATATTGTTTATTATATGCCCAAAAATAGATTAAATATAAAAGACAAAATAGCAAAGATCAACATGCCATGATGGCAAGAGAAGATCAGCACATCAGTATCTGTCAGGATCTAAAAACAACAAAAGGAACTATAAAAAACAAAAACTGCTCAAAAGCCATCCGTACATTGAATATGAGAGACAATATATAACATAATAAAAATACAAAAATTGATGAAAACCCAGTCATAGATTCAAGATTGGATACAATAATATAAGAAAGCTACAAAAATTACAAAACCTTGAATCTATAATTTTTGCATAATTCAAGCTTATCTGTAAAATCAGCAATCTACATTACAGACTATAGACATCTAACTAGTAACTAGTGCATCCAAACGCACCCCAATTAAGATTGCTGATTTATAGTAATTAAGCACTAATATTCATCCAAATGCACCCCAATTCAACAATCATTTGCATAAAAAATACTCACCTTTATAACATGAAGACTAATTAGAAATTAAGTTGTGATTAAATAATAATATTCACCTTTATAAAATCTGTATAAATTTTTTATCTTCAGCACCACCTTTCTAAAATCTGAGTGAGAGAGATTTGTTAAAATTAAATAGAAAAAATTAGAAGAGAAAAAAATATTTGAATAATTTTTCTCTCAAAAAATATCTCCAGGGAATTTGTTAATTTTCCCAATTGTCCAAGCATTGTTTGTAAAAGAAACCGCAAATTCCTGAAGAATTTTGGAGTAAAAGTGCCTTTCAAGAAATGATCCAGTGACCTCATAACAATATAAATTAGTGTTCCAATTAATCGATCTAGACTGTGCATTAGGCTCATCACCGATTTTACAGGCAACCATTTATAATTTTAAAGGAAAAAAAAAAAAACATTTGGGCTTAATAGCCCATTAAAAAGATGAATGGTCAAGATTGTTGTATATAAAAAGGGTCTAATAAACAATTGCAACAATCTAGCTACAAGGGTCCAGAAGGGTTGCTTGAGGATCCAAATAATTGCTTTTATCAGGCAATCCTACCCATTCCATCCATGGTTAAAAATTGATCGGCTAATAAAAGGATTGGATTATCCGATTAGTTTGGTTTTTACATGATAGGCGATGAAATGTATTTTAGACTTAATAGACGACCTGGATTAGTCGATTGGACTTACAAAGTATCCTAATATAGCAAGGAGCACTATAGATAATAATGCTAGAAGCTCTAGATTCTATCTCGTTCAGGGAAAAAATAAAAAGAAGACAAAATTATAAAAAATAATAATCTTGCTTAGAGAAATGGTTATAAAAAAAATATGCCACGATGGCAAACAAAGATCAACACATCAATATCTCTACAATGATCTAAAAACAACATAATCAAAACTGCACAAAATCCATCCAAACATCCAATATTAGAGACAATAAAAGAATAAACACAAAAAATGCTGAAAATCCAATCATACATTCAGGATTGGATACATTAACAAAAGAGAACTACAAACATTACAAAACATTATCTATGAAATCAACAATCTACAAGACAAAGTATATGAATGACTATAAAATCAGCAATTAGCAATCCAAACGCACCAATCACTGCTAGGATCTCCCCTCTCCATTTCCTCATCTGCTTCATATCTAAATAGGAATTCGTCCAGTTCATGGCAGACTATAAGCTTCACGAGAGAATGGGGTTGACAGAGATCTGCCCTTGGGATGCAACTAAAACCATAGGAGCATTTGGTCTTTGGGTAAGATTATATGGAATCCCCGCCCATGCGTGGTTGAAATCTGTTTTTATTGATCTAGCAAACTATTTTGGTAAGGTTATCAAAGTCGATCCAAATTGTAGTTACGGCATATTTCAGATGTTTGCAAGAATCAAGATTCGGCTTAAACCTGGAGTGAACCTGCAAAAAGTACTTAAACTGGTCGTGGGAGAGGATGTTTTCTCTATAGTTGCAGATCTAGAACCAATCTAGGTGATTGATCCTCCTAGCCCGGTGGAGGTCGGACATAGGAGTAATCGGGTCCATACAGAAAGTACCCGAGAATGGGTAATCAAAAGATTTGGAGCTGGGCAAGTGGATGCCAAGGAGCGCAGCCAGCATGTTCGATCAAATGCCCATTCAGAGATAGTCCCTTTTTCCCACAATCAGGGGAATCCCTACCACAACCACATGACCACCCAGAAAAAGTTTCGCTCCCTAATCTTCTCCGAACAGATTATGGGCCCTCCGCCACCCAACCCCCTACGTTGAAGACTATATCAATATCAGGCCAGCAAGTTGCTACCCGAAATATATAACCTCGATGAGACGTCCAGTTCTCAACTAGACCTGATGCTATACAACCCGAACACCTCTCTCTGTACTTCGGCAGCACCAGCTATTTCCACTTGCACTTCCCCATACAAAAGGCCTGAGACTGGACTTTGCAGCTCCCTTAATTCCACTTCCACTCAACATGTCCAACCTATATCATTGATTAGAGTGATCCCCACCAAATCATCAACCCAACCTGCTGACCAGCCATACCCCATCAGCAAGGAGAAATCTGGGTGTTCCAACAACTCGCTTTCGCGAAGAGTTACCCCTCCCAATAGCTCATTGGTCTGTCAACTATTCCCTGCTCCAGGAAATTACAAACTAAGAAGATCAAAATCAGAGGGTTGCCTACCACTTAGGCTTGCTCAAATAATGGAGGGCGCAAATATGGGCCAGTCTCTGTTAGCAACGTCTTACTGGCTACCTGAGCTTCTCTCTTCAGGAGAGGCTCTAAATCCTGCCCAATTTTATCATCGCACAGTGGCAAAATTTGGGCCCTATGTCAGTCCATCGCAGCAAACTGCTTCCCCTCTATCTATAGACTTAGACAGGGGAAGCCTAGAAGTTGATCTTTCTCCATATTTCTCGCCAATGAAGGAATGTATTGAGCCAAATCGTCCAACTCAGAATGCTCAGCCAAGGGAACTTGCTCAGCTATTCCCATCAGAGACCACAAGAATGATGAGATGGTGGAGAAATTCAGTTGTCCCTGCCGTTCTATTGAGGCTAACCATCATGGCCAACACGGAGGCACTGCAAACTCCTAGAGAAGGCGAAGCAAAATCCAATATGTTAGAGGAGCCTGGAATTCCAGATTAAGAATGCTGAAAAGAAGGGCAGATAACTCGGAGGGTGTTGGTAATGAATAACATCATTGTGTGGAATGCCCGAGGGATAGGAAATTATCATACTATCTGCACCACCAAGAGGTTGATCAAAACCTACAACTCCCTCATTCTAGCCATTCTAGAGCCCATGATTGGCAATGAGAGGCGGGTGGGCGTAGGGCTCTCGTTGGGTTTTCATGCTTTAGTTTCTAATGGGGGGGGGGGGGGGGGGGGGGGGAGATTTGGACCACTAACCAATCTATCTTTTTTGTAGCATCCCATCGGCATTTTCAACACCCAATTTTCTTGACTGTGGTGTATGCTAGCTGTTCAAACATCCATAGAAGAAACATTTGGCAAACGTTGGCTTTAATCTCCTCAATAGTTCAAGGCCCATCACTACAAGAAATATGATTTTTACCTACGAAAATAATTTTCGTAGGGAAAGATCGGTTTTACCTACGAAATCAATTTTCGTAGGTAAAAGACAACTCTTACCAACGAAATTCTATTTTGTAGCGAAAAACCATCTTTACCTACGAATATTTTCGTAGGCAAAGACACTTTTGCCTAACAATTGAAAACATTCCTTTTACCTACGATATATAATTTCGTAGGTAAAACGAACCTTTACCAATGAAATTATTCGTAGCCAAAGCCTATTTAAAATTTTTTACCAACGAACTGCAATTTCGTAGGCAAAAACAAGTCTTTAGTTAATGGATAAGCAATTAATCCAATCTTTACCTACGAAACTATTCGTAGCTAAATGATGTTTGGAATTCTAAAAATCCAAACTTAACTTTTACGTACGAAATAGACTTTCGTAGGTAAACACAATAATTACCTACGAAATTGTTCGTAGCCAAAGGGTATTTTGAATTATCTAACCCATCTTTACCTACAAAAATGTTCGTAGCCAAAGGTGTTATCAGTTTGGTATAAAAATTGGATCTTTACCTACGAAACTATTCGCAACCAAATGATTTTTGTTTTACTTTTCCCTACGAAACCATTTCGTAGGGAAAACCTTCTTTACCTACGAAAAGATTCGTAGCTGAAGGGTGTGTAAAATTTTTCAAAAAAATACAAAATCAAAAACCATCCTTTTACCTACGAAACGAACTTTCGTAGGAAAAACATATATTTACCTACGAAACTATATCGTATCTAAAAAGTCTTTTAAACAATTAAAAAAATTGATTCCACTCCTTTTACCTACGAAATAAGCTTTCGTAGGTAAAAACTATCTTCACCTACGAATATAGTCATAGCTAAAGGTTCTGTCAAATTTTGCGAAAACCTTACTTTTTCCTACAAATTCTAGTTTTGTAGGGAAAACCCCACTACAAGGAATATGGTTTTTACCTATGAAAATTTTCCTAGGTAAACGATCTTGTTCCTTTTTCAAATAATAAAAAAAAGATAACAATACTTTCCCCTACGAAATCTACTATCGTAAGTAAAAACTCCTTTACCAACGAAAATATTAGTAGCAAAAGGCTTTTTTTTACCTATGAACTGCAATTTCGTAGGTAAAAAAACTTTAGCTACGAAAATATTCCTAGCTAATACGTATTCAACAATCTAATCTTTACCTACTAACAGCTTCGTAGCTAAATAATATTTTGAATTTAAAAAAATCGAATTCTTTACTTTTACCTACGAAATATTATTTCGTAGCTAAAACCCATATTTACCTACGAAATATTTCTTAGGTAAAGAGTGTTTTGAAATTTCTAACCCTTCTTTACCTACGAAACTGTTCGTAGCCACAGGGTGTTGCTTAAACAAAAAAAATCCCATCTTTACCTACGAACGTATTCGTAGCTAAATGATGATTTGAATTTTTAAAAATCAAAAACTTAATATTTACCTACGAAAGTGTTCGTAGCCAAAGTGGCTTTTGATGTTTTGTAATCTTAAAAATGGTAAACCTTACTTTTTCCTATGAAATTATTTCATAGGTAAAAGCAATAGTTACCTACGAAAATATTCGTAGCTGAAAAACCAAATCAATCAAAAATTAAAACTCTATCTTTACCTACGAAAACATTCGTACCTGAAGGGGTTTTATAAAAAATTAGAATACCTTACTTTTACCTACGAAATGTACTTTTGTAGGTAAAAACTTATTTACCTACGAAACTATTCGTAGCTGAAGGGTCGTTTGAATTTTTCAAAACTACCATTAAATCAAAAACGTTACTTTTGCCTACAAAATGTAATTTTGTAGGTAAAACCATTCTTTACCTACTATAATATTCGTAGCTTAAGGGTGTTTTCAATTTTTATAAAAAACCAAAAATCGAAACTCTACGTTTACCTATGAAAGTTGTCTTCGTAGGTAAAAACTCATCTTTACCTACCAAATAATTCGTAGCTAAAGGGCGTAACATTTGCCTACGAACTATAATTTCGTAGGTAAAAAGCATCTTTGCCTACGAAATCATTCGTAGCTAAAGGTTTCGTTGTTATCTTTTATGCTTTTACCTACAAATTGTAATTTCGTAGGTAAAACTTTATTTACCTACGAACGTATTTGTAGCTAAAGGCTATTTTGAATTTCCTCCCCAAAAATCGAAAACCAAATTTTCACCTTAAAGTTTTGCGGGCGGGGGGAAGACTTTTTCCGACGAAAACATTCGTCGGTAAAAGTGTTTTTCCTAAAAAATTTTCCGACGGCTAAAAACCGTCGGTAATAATGTAAAAATGTTTTAATTTTAACATTTTTTTGCCTATAACCTATATATATATATATATATATAAATTAAAAGGTTATATTTAAATATTTTATAATGTCACATGAAAAAGAATATTGAAAAGTTTAGAAATTTTAAATATGTTTAAGAAAAATTTTGAGAGTAAAATAATGCTTTTGAAGAGAAAAATTGGCATTTTGAAATTTTTGAGAAAAAAATTAAAATATGAGAAAATTTTTGAGATTTTGCAAATAAAAATTTAAAATTTTTATTTTAAATATTTTTGAAATATTTTATAATAAAAATGATATTTACTTAAAAGAGTAAAAAAAATATACCTTTTGAAAGAAAAATGTTAAATTTATTTGTGAAAAATAAATTTACTAAATTATTAGGCACATCCACTAATTGAACCTTTAATCGTTTTTGGACAATATAATCAGTTTAAATTAAAGAGTAAATAACTTCAGATGTTTAAATCAAATTTCACTGAAATTGTTGATCAATCTTGTATGCCTAATATCTTTCTCATATGTAGCCTGATTAAGGCTAGTAATTAGTCAAATTGAGAGTATTGATCAGTAAAATAGAGTGAATGCACCAGACATGTAAAATGGGGCCAAATATTCTGGTTAAAATCGTGACCCAACTTACTGACCTCGTTAGAACCTAAGAATTGATGTTAGTAAGTTTTGTGGGCCCCATCATGATGTCTGTCGAACATCAACACCGTGGATTTGATGTCTCTCCTTTAGGTTATGAGATATCTAAAAAATCATCGGTAAATGAAACTCCAGTGGGCCATACCATTTAAAACAATGTGAAGACATCCTAAAAAATATAAAAGCACTTGGTGGGGCCCACATGAGTTTTGGATGCAGTTGAAACTTGGTCTGACCCCTCATCCAAGTGGGACACACATAATGAGCGGGTTAGATACGTGAATCACATTTGGGCAAGCCCAATATATGATTACAAATGTTGTAAGGAAACCTTTCTCCACTACATTTGAGTTATTCGTTGTTACCTTTACTTGAGTAAACTCTGTGAGGTCCACCATTATTTATCTATTTTATCTACTCCATTCATCCATGTTAACAGATAAGTTGAGGTCTAAAGAACAAAAAGGAAGCGTATCCAAAGCTCAAGTGGACCACACCACAGGAAATAGTGTGATTGAACTTATACCATTTAAAATTTCTTGGAGGCCATAAAAGCTTTGGATCAAGCTGATGTTTGTGTTTTTTATTCATTCATATATTTTTGATATTATGAATAACCTTTATCCATTTTTGGATAATCTGATCATCCAGATTGAAGAGTAAATAACTTCAGATGTTTAAATTAAAATTCACTCAAATTTTTATTTTTTCCCTTCATCTGACCCTGTATGACCTAATTAGAGCTGCACACGAGCAAAGTAAGGTCAGGTACTCGCTTGACTCGACTTGTCAGGTGTTTAAGACGAGTATAAGTGGATTTTTTCTACTCATTATGATTTTGAGTAGAGTACGAGCTGGGTAGTACTTGACTTGTATACTCGAATTGGTACTCGACTCTATACTTAACTCGTACTCGAGACTCGTTTTTATGATTATTCCTTAAAATGATACGAAAAAATGATGAACGGCTTAGATAAACGGATACATCACGGTGGGCCCGCTCACATGTTCGGGGTAGAGACGAGCGGGGGTAGGACGCAATCCGCGTCTGCATGTATCGGCCTTCATTGCTCCAACCAAAATCGTCACGTGTGACTAACGCGCCATAAAGAGTTTGTTTTCCTTCTGCCGCAACTTATGATTCATCGTGTGTCGCTGCCCACTGGAGCCCACAGGCTAAGTGTTCTGATGATCGAAACCGTCCGTGTTATGAAATCTGACTATGCTACATGGGCTACTTTAAGAAAATTTCTCTGAGACACTGATTCTGACTATTATCTTCTGTAGATGAATTTAGAACAATCAAAATAAACTTTCAACGGCTCTCATTGAAATTTAAAAATCAAAGGTCATTGTCAGGAATTTGTAGAATACCTTATATGTAGTAGTAGCAGTGATATAGACAGTTCAAATCACTGGACCATTTCAGAATATGGGCCCCAGTGGGTGGCAACAAACATTGGATTATGTTCACGACGGACGTAAAGAGAACTTCATCCAAAAAGTCCTAACTTGATCGCCACGCTAACCCAAATGCTATAAATTCCGGTTCACCCCAACCTTTGAAATCCACCAAAAATTTGGACTCGACTAGACTCGATTTTTGCTCGTACTCGGCCAAGTAGAGCACGAGTAGCGAATCCATGCCCGATGCTCAAGTAGAGCTGAGTACGAGTAGGACTTGGGCATTAAGAGTCGAGTACGAGTAGGTTGATACTCAACTCGGCTCGACTCGTGTACATCTCTAGACCTAATCAACATATTGGATGTTAAATAAACAGTACAGTAAGCCTTAGGAGGATTTTAATGATGGATATTCAATTACTATTGATTTCATGTGGTGTGGTGCACCCGAGATTTCTGTGGTGGGGTCCACTACAGATTTTTATCTGCCTCATTATTTGACTCATGACATAAAATGATATCTTAAAATAGATGGACGATGTGGATATAACAAATACATCATAGTGGGGCCCACAAAACTTGATGGATGTTGGTCGGTGCTCTATGGGTCCCACCATGATGTATGTGTTTCATACATGCCGTCTATCCATTTTTACAAATCATATTAAGGCTTGACGCCAAAAATTAGAAGGATATAAATCTCAAGTGGACCACACCACATGAAAACAATAGTGATTGGATATCCACCATTAAAACCCTCCTAAGGCCCACTGTACTTTTTATTTGACATCCAATCTGTTGATTAGGTCATACAGGCCCATATGAAGGGAAAAAAAAATATCGGATCGATCCAAAACTTTATATGGCCCCCAAAAGGTTTTTAATGTTCGACGCTCATTCAACACTGTGTCCTATAATGTGGTCCAGTTGAGATTGGGATATACCTCATTTTTTATGTCATACCATAAAATGAAAGGGAAAAATAGATGGACGGCAGGGATGAAACACATACATCATGGTGGGGCCCACAGAGCACCGACCACGTCACTCGGCCAACTCGTGAGAGAGACTTAAGTCTCTCTTGCTCCGTCTTCTCTCATTCTCACTCTCACTCACGCCCTCTCTCTCTCTCTCTCTCTCTCTCTCTCTCTCTCTCTCTCTCGGCCCTCTCTCCACCGTGGCCTCTCTCTCTGTCTCTCTGTCTCTCTCAGTGCTCTCTCTCTCTCTCTCTCTCTCTCTCTCTCTCTCCACCGCGCCCTCTCTCCACTGCCCTCTCTCCACCGTGCCGTCTCTCCACCGCCGTCTCTCCACCGCGCCCTCTCTCCACCGCCCTCTCTAAATTTCGGTTGACAGGTATCTCTCTCTCTCTCTCTCTCAATCTTAATACCGATTAAAACGATTTGGGGATTTAGGGATTTGGGGATTCGGGGATTAACCTTACCGTGGGACCCACCTTGATGATTTGTTGTATATCCACTACGTCCATCCGTTTCTACAGACCACAGGAAACAATGGTGTGGCCCACCTAAGATTTATCACTGTTTCTAGCTGGGTCCGACATCATTGGTTGAGGCAGGCCAAAATTCGGGTCAGACAGGAGCAGATCCCGGGGGTTTTCCACAAGTTGATTTCCCATGTTATACATCTAGCCATCAAGATGGAAATCTGAGGATCCCAAATAGCTCTGGAGATGCCTACGATCAGCCTGCATGCCAGGTGGCACCTTGGATGGCAGTTTGTTTAGAAGAGGGGGGTCTGCTGATGAGGGATATTGACGCATACCATTGTCTGATGGATCCAAATTTCCATAGGTCACAGTGGGATTCCCAAATTGAGGCATATTCAGGTTCACATTCTGTGGAGTGGGAAACTGGCTATATGCTTGAGGTTGAGAAGAAATGGTAGATGGCAAAAAATCTGTGTAATTGCTGCTGCCACTAGGGTAGCAGTAGCCCTGAAAGGTATCCAATTCCAACTCAACAGAACCAAGAACATCCTCAAACCTTTTTCGAGTATGATCCCCTAGCATAAATTGTGGACTTTGAATCCGAGGATGTATTGTATTGTCCTGATTGATATTACTCAAGCCACAGCTGAATCAATTCGCTGTTGTAAGAGTACCACCTGGAGATCCTACCCTTTTAAATCTCTGCTGGGAACCGATGAATTGAGGGCCCAAAGTATCAGCTCCAACATGGATTTGGTACAGTTAATCACTGTTTCTAGTGGTATGGCCCACTTGAGATTTGGATATTATGATAGGACATTATCAGGGACTCAGGGTGGTAATATTATGAAATAACTCTGATTCAGTGCCTAGTATTCCGTGATAACAGCCAATTACAATATTTATTTCTAAATAATCACTTTTCGGTCTTATTTTGAAATAACTCTTGAGTTCCACGTGCCCCGTATACTATGGTAACGGCCAACCAAAAATATTTATTTTCAATTATTTATCATTGCGTTCGTGTGCATGTGTTTTTTGTGCGTGTGTGTGCATGTGTGCAAGGCAGATTTGGTACCTTATGGCATTTTCATGCCTGTGTGTGTGCATGAGAAAATGTGGCACTCATGGCATTTTCATGCTCATATGTCATTTCTGCACATGTGGAGTACATAGATGAGAACAAAACCAGTAATTTCATTTTTCCAATAGATCTGTGGCCCAAAATAATGTTGGATGGTTCTAAGTTCTAACCAAAATTAACAATGGAAATTTTATTAGGGGCCAACCATGAGTGGAGCAAGCAGTATTCATAGTTCAGATTAGCATACATATGTGATGCACGTGGTACACAATCTGGAGGCACACAAATGTTGTGCCTCTATAGGATGTGGATCTTCACAATTATGCATGCGGGCGCATGTGCATATGCTTGTGTGCATAGGTAAATAGATAAAATACATGCACATGCACATGTGTTAGTTCGTTTATCTTTTTAAGGATGCAATATCCCGTTTGTCCACTGACTGCCCATTGCTACACCGAATCAACAGCAAAAAGAACAGTGGTGACTGTGGTGGCTAATGGTTGAAGTTCTTTTTACATCTCAGTTTGTCATCTATAGTTCATTCCTCTTTTGTGAGAATGTTTCTTTCAGATATTTTGTCCATCTATTTCCTGGTAAGTCAAGAACTTGTATTGCAGACCTTACATGGGCCCCAAGGAGGCATGATTTTCTAGTTGTGTTTTCCGCCCCTTGATGTGAGGTCTTCTTTTGTTACTATTTTGCAGCATCAGAAACTCCTAAGTGTGTGTTGCATATGTGCTTGGCATTAAATATATTGAAATGTGATATTTTATTTCTAAAGCCCAACAAAGGGATTTTCTATGGTTTGTGTTCAGGGGTTCTTTGGGGTGAGGGATTTGGGGCAGATATATGTGAAATCCATGGATTTGAAATCTCCCCATTTTGTATTTTGTTGGGAGCATATCAAATCCTTTGATTTTGAAATTCTACACCCACAAACCCATGGATTTCATGTAAATCCAAGTATCAAAAAGGGAAAACATCCATGGAATATGACCTTCAAAGGTAAAAAACCTTATTCTGTTATAATAAATACTTAAAAGTCGATGGGTTTTGGCTTGATTTTCAAATAATAGACCTTGGGATGTGCCAAATCCAAATCTAATTCAAACTTGTGAATTTGATAAGTTTATAGATATGATAAATTCATATTCTCATTTCCCTCGTTCCAAACAGGACCTTTTTTTTTTTTTCTTTTTTTCTTTTTTTGTAACAAAAGGTGTGGTCTACATTTCTGGGTGGACTCGCTTTCCTCTTTTAAACCATTCTTTGCTTTCTGCACATTCTAGGGAAAGTGGATCTAGGTGATTGGAGTAAATCACAATTTTCACATAGAAAATAGCTTTTTCTCTCCTTTTTTTCTTCTGCTCCTTGCATGATCCAAGGCAAGAGGTGGCAAGACAGACAGGACAACCTAGTGGGCCCTAAACAGTTCACTTGGATGTGTGGCAATGATGCTAAGATCAGCCCACTAGAACATGTGTTGATGATGATTAAATCAGTTCCACTTGGACATGCATTTATGATGCTTAAATTAGTCCACTTGGACATGTGTTTACAATGCTTAAATCAGTCTATTCTACTTGGACATGGGTTTATGATGCTTAAATCATTCCACTTGGATGTGTGGTAACGATGCAATGATCAGCACACTAGAACATGTGTTTGTTTAAAAACCTTAAATCAGTCCACTTGGACATGTGTTTAAAATGCTTGAATCAGTCCACTTGAACATGTGTATCTAGATGATTAAATTAGTCCACTAGAACATGTGTTTATGATGCTTAAATCAATCAAGTTGGATGTGTGGTAATGATGCTAAGATCAGCCCACTTGAACATGTGTTTATGATGCTTAAATCAATCAACTCGGATGCGTGATATTGAATGCTTACATTTTTTTGTCTTAAATTATTATTGTGATTAGTTAGTTTATATTTGTGAGATGTAATTTATAGATTTGTATGTTAGATAATTAGTTACTCGTTTGAGGATTTCTATGGGGCCATACATAGATATGGTGTGTTTTTGGTGATATAAAAATCACTCAAATTGTCCCATTTTGGATAGTTCAATGTTAGATGGAAAGTATGCTTTCATACAATCTATTTAAATGTTCATGCCTGATCCATGGTCCATCTTCTCGTTTCTCTCTGGATATGTTTCTTTCATTCTGTATCCAATGCCAAATATCTTTACATTACTTTAGATATTTGGCATCGGAATGTAATGTAAGATCAACTTATCTGGAGAGGCATGGGGAGATGCTACCGGATTTTTAGCATGAACGTTTAAATGGGAATTTGAAAGTATTACAATCTATCCAACCTTGGATGAGTAACTAATTTATGATTTAATTATATTAGCTTAGAAAATGTTGGAGCAGACCCGGATGTGCGTCGGAGCTATCTGGATGTTGAGCTTAGAAAATGTTGGAGCAGACCCAGATGTATGATTTTCCTTTTCAACTGTTAGTCATAGAGTGACAGTATTTATTTCAATTTAAATTGGATGGATGATGAATGTATTTGCGAATATAAATGAAAATAAACAACCTATTAAAATAAACCTAAACATAAACTTATAACCTTAATCTAAACCTATTCTCAAATCCTAAAACCTATACTTATAACATTAACCTAAACCTAAACATAAACATATAACCTAAACCCAATCTCAAACCCCAACCTTAATGTATAACCTATAACCTAAACCTTATCCTTTAACCTATAACCTATTCTCAATTCCTTAAAGCTATAACCTATAACCTAAACCTAAACTTATATCCTTAACCTAAACCTATTCTCAAATCCCAAAACTTATAAACTAAACCTAAACCTAAACTTATAACCTTAACGTAAACCTATTCTCAAATCCCTAAACCTATACTTATAACCTTAACCTAAACCTAAACCTAACTTGTAACCTTAACCTATACTTATTACCTAAACCTATTCTCAAATCCCCAATCCTATACTTATAACTTAAACCTAAAACCTTAACCTAAACCTAAACCTAAACTTAAACACCTAAACCTAAACTTCTAACTTGAACCTAAACCTATTCTCAAATTCCAAAACCTATACTTATAACCTTAACCTAAACCTAAACCTATAACCTAAACCCGATCCTGAACCCGAACCTTAACCTATAACCTATAACCCAAACCTATTCCAATAACCTATAACCTATTCTCAAATCCCAAAACCTAAACTTATAACCTTAACCTAAACTCATAACCTTAACCTAAACCTAAACATATAACCTAAACCTATAACCTAGCCTAATCTTAAAGCTATTTCCGTAAACTGACTCTAGTTTTTTCATTTTAGAGATGGATAAGAGTTGGATGCGAGCTAAGAACAGGTTTAGCCCAGAGTATAAACAAGGGGTTCAAGAGTTCATGAAATTTGCGTGAAATATGGCAGATTCAGAGAATAAGATTAGGTGTCCATGTCGAAAATGCAAGAACATCATATATAAGACTTTAGACAAAGTAGAGGACGATTTGTTCATAATTGGGATTAACCAGGGTTATACTTGGTGGATCTATCATGGTGAAGATATGACCCATAAAGTTGAGGCCACTGAAGTCAATGAAGACCCAATTGTGCCGGATGACGAGGATGAAGACGTTGACGAAATACAAGATATCATAGGCGATGTGTTCAGGGGAACAGTTACAGATACTGATTTTGTAGCGACAAGCAGTTGCCAAGATATTTCTCCAATGGGTGAAGTCAAATCAGAAAAGTTGAGTAGGTTGTTGCAGGATGCACAACGTCCACTTTATCCGGGGTGTGAGAACTTCTCCAAGTTGAATTTTCTTACAAAGTTACTTCATTTGAATACAATAAATCGTTGGAGTAACAAATCGTTCGACATGTTGCTTGAGTTGTTGAAAGAAGCATTACCGGACAGTGAGACTTTGCCTAAGTCTCATTACGAGGTAAAATCCTTGATGCGAGACTTGGGCCTTGGTTACACCGTCATACATGCATGTATAAATGATTATTTATTGTATCACGGAGAATATGATAAGGATGATCTGTGTCAATAATGTGGAGAGTCTAGGTGGAAGAATGACAAAGCCAGGAGTAAGAAAATCCCGCGAAAGGTGTTAAGGTATTTCCCATTGAAATCCAGATTGAAAAAATTGTTTATGTCTCGTAAGATGGCTGAAGATATGAGGTGGCATAAGGAGAAACGTGTTCATGATGATACTACACTGAGGCACCCTGCGGACTCTGAAGCCTGAAAAAATTTTGATAAGCAACATAACTGGTTTGCAGAGGATTCTCGCAATGTTCGACTAGGTCTTGCAAGTGATGGTTTTAATCCATTTGGTAATATGAGTAGCTCGTACAGTATTTGGACAGTGGTACTTATGCCCTACAATTTACCTCCTTGGTTGTGTATGAAAGAGTCATTTTTCATGATGTCATTGCTTATTCCTGGACCCAAGTCACCTGGGAATAACATTGATGTGTATTTGCGACAGTTAGTAAATGAGTTAAATGAGTTGTGGAGTCAAGGTGTAGAAACGTATGACACATTTGCAGGACAGTCATTTCGATTACACGCAACGGTCTTGTGGACAATAAATGACTTTTCCACGTATGGAAATTTGTCTAGGTGGAGCACGAAGGGCAAGTTGGCTTGTCCTACATGTGGCATTGAGACTTGTTCATTGTCATTGAAGCATGGTAGAAAAACGTGTTATATGGGCCATCGTCGCTTCCTTCCAAGTGATCATAGTTGGCGTAGGAAGACGATGATCTTTGATGGCAAATAAGATCATAGGCCACCCCTAAAAGAGCTATCTGGAGAAGATGTGATACAACAATTGAGTAACATTGGAGAAGTTAGATTTGGTAAGGCATCGCACTTGAAAAAGAGGAAACGTACAGTATTGGACTATAACTGGAGGAAGAAGAGCATCTTCTTTGAGTTGCCCTATTGGAGTGATTTGAAATTACGACATAACTTAGATGTCATGCATATTGAGAAAAATATATGTGACAATGTCTTCAGAACATTGATGAACATAGAGAAGAAAATAAAAGACAGTTTCAAGGCTCGATTGGATCTACAAGAAATGGATTTAAGGAAAGAGTTGCACTTGCAACCATATGAAAATTCGTATACTATACCAGCGGCCTGCTATACGTTGACAAAACTAGAGAGAAAGCGTTTATGTGAATGGTTGAGATCAGTGAAGTTTTTCAATGGGTATGCGTCAAACATATCTCGGTGTGTAAACGTTACGGACTGTAAGGTAACAGGAATGAAAAGTCACGTCTTTCTGCAACGCCTACTGCCGGTTGCGATTCGTGGATTCCTAAGCAAGGATATTAGTGAGGTGCTGATTGAGTTGGGGATATTCTTTAAGGATTTGTGTTCGAAATCGTTGAATGTAAATGTTATTAAACGACTGGAGAGAGACCTTTCCGTAATCCTTTACAAACTTGAAAGAATATTTCCTCCTGTATTTTTCGATGTCATGGTACACCTAGCGATTCACTTACCGCACGAGGCGAAGCTTGCAGGCCCAGTACAATATCGTTGGATGTATCCGATCGAAAGGTGGTAGAACCTTTTAAAATTTTTATTCGTTCCGTAAACTACATATATCCATGTCTTCATACTCTTAACATAGTAGTTTTGTGTACAGATACCTTCACACACTCAAAAAATTCGTAAGGAACAAGGCATGTCAAGAGGGATCCATACCTGAGGCGTACATTGATAATGAGTGCCTTACATTTTGCTCCATGTATCTTTGTGGCATAGAGACTAGATTTAATCGAGAAGATCGGAATGCCGATGAAGGGCAGGAGCATGAACAAGGACTCATATCTGTGTTTGCACATAACGTTTGTCCTTTAGGATCCTCGACGTTTCAGGATATGGACGTTGGGGATCTAGCAAAGGCGAGGTGGTATGTGTTGCATAATTGTGAAGAAATAGAGTCATACTTGGAGTAAGTCTTCTCTCGATTATTGTTTTCTTTATATATGATGATCTTAATGTTTCTTGCTTCTAACGTGCCATTTATGTGTAGCGAACACATGGACGAGATAAAGTCCAAATTCTCCACAAGTTATGATCGAATGCATCAGGATCAGTTTTCACAATGGTTCGAAAAATGTGTAAGATTTCACACTATCTCACTACACTTAGAATTTTCATTGTACTATACATTATTTTAACCTAAGAAAATTCCTAAACAATTACATTCTGTACATGATAATAGATGAAAACGTTACGCACAAGAAACTCTGCGAATGTGTCTGATGCACTATACTCGTTGGCATGTGACCCTGATAGACGTGTATCTAGATACACAGGTTGTATTATAAACGAGATTCGTTTCCACACCGAAGAACGTGACAAGTGTAGGCCACATAAAATAGTAGGGTAGTTGTGAAGGAAACCAATGAGGAGGATCAGATTGACTTTTATGGCATTTTGACGGATATTATTGATCTGAATTATTGTATGAGAAAGCGAGTATACTTATTTAGATGTGATTGGTGGGACATTGAAAATAAGAAGTTGGGAATACAGACAGATAACTACTTTACGAGCGTAAATTTATCTCGGAAGTGGTTTAAGGACGACCCATTTGTCCTCGCCAGCCAAGCCGAACAAGTATTTTACCTCACTGACACCAAGTTAGGCGGCTCTTGCCACGTGGTGAGAAAATAAAGCCCAGGAATGTATTTGACGTTCCTGTACCAGAAGTTGAAGATAGAGAGGATGAGGGAAATGACACGGCTAGGGTTGAACACGCATACCAAGATGACGTTCCGTCTCATGTTGATACAGGGATTGATTCAAGTATTGATATTGATGTGGTGCAATTGGACAAAGATGATGTGTCACCTGATCATGTTGATGCCTCAATAATAGATGACATTGTTAGAGATGATAGTAGTTTCATTGATAACAACGTTGCAGACAATGAAGAGGAGATACTGATCAGCGATAGTGATGGTGAAGAAGAAATAGTCCTAAGCGATAGTGATGTAGACAATGATTATTAATGTACACATGATTTACATATCATTTTTCAATTCGAATAATTTATGTATTCCACGTATACATGAAAATTACAAGTCGTAATTTATTCCTGTTATTGACTTGTTTATAATCCACATTTGCAGTTGAGTCAATTTCTGATCATGTCCTCCTCCAACCGGAGCGTAGCAGAAGCACATAACATACTTCATCAGCTGTTGCAGATGGACGTTTCAGTCCTATTTTCTTCTGGTAGGGCCATAGAGATACCTAGTCTAGTCGATGAGTGTAAAGCAGAATATATCGACGATGACTCAGAGAAAAGATTATACCATCTCAAAGAAATTTCGGAGCCGATGGAGATATATAGCCATGCGAAATGAGATATGGAAGATACGACTCACTCACTTGCACATCTGAATGGAGTCCTAAGAGATTAGATTTCTCCTATTGTGACTGACATGTTGGTTACAAAAATGTCCAGTGCTTCACACATGATGACATATACTTCTGAAGCATACGATAACTTACGCTGGGAGTACTTCAGATAGTTTATCTCAAAGTTGTTTCGTATTATAAAGAAATATGTGTATTTAATATAAAATGACAATATGTAATGAAATTTTCAAGGGTTATACATTAAAGTTTACGGTTTTATTATATTCTGCTTGTATTATAGTGTAATGATCTAATCATATTTTAATCATCTCTCTAAGCATAAACACAAATGCATTGTACCGTATAACCCTACTTGTATAATATTTTAGTATATTCCACTTGTATTGACATTGTTGAAATTTATAAGTTCATAGCTCGCACATATTCAGTGATGGCACCAGGTGGGAGACCACGTTGTTCGCGCACTGGATCTACTCCTTCTACCCGTGATGCGACAGAGCCAGCATCGCCGTCACATATTATATCGCAGGCGTCTGACCCCTCAGTCACGCATACACCGGGCACAACATGTAAGTCTAGACAAATATTTTTTTAACTGACTTCTGTTTATATTTAGACTTACATATTTCTTTTTCAGCAGCATCGTCGACCAGCCGACGAGGACGTGGACCCACGCGTGGGTTACTTTTAGAGCGAATTACGCTTGAGGGTAGGGTGATCGTAGAGTTCCCACAGGATTGTGTTAGACCTGTTGAGAACAATGGCAGCTTATTTACGTCGGAGGTCGGTGTCCTATGTCGATCTTTGATCCCTCCCACCACCCCCCATTGGGCAGACGTGACAGATGATATGCGGCAGCTCATCCATCAGCGCCTTCAGGTAAATTGTAGTAAATTAAAATTTATTTTATAAAAGTTCATTTACGATTAAGTTATGTTGCTCGAAATTAATAGAGTATACCCGGATGTGCGTCGGAGCTATCCGGATGAGCGGGGGTCCCTGGGAGGTGGGAACCGCTGTTATGACCATGATGAAGCTGTCCATTTCCTATGGACAGCATTGGGAGGGCCTAGCCATTTGAACAGGAGGTATTTTGGTATTAGCTCAAAATTAATGGAGCATACCCGGATGTGCGTCGGAGCTATCCGGATGAGCAGGGGTCATCTGAATGGAAGGTGGAACCGCTGTTATGACCATGATGAAGCTGTCCATTTCCTATGCACAACATTGGAAGGGTCTGGCCATGTTGACAGGCCATGTTTATATCTGTTTATATCTGTATTTGCAGGGACCTCACCCAAAACAAAACCCGATCCCAAACCCAAACCCTATTTCCTAAAACCTAAACCTTAACCTATTCTCAATTCGCTACAGCTATAACCTATAACCTACCTAAAACCTTAACTTAAAACCTAAAAGTGTTCTCAAATCCCTAAACCTAAACCTACACCTAATCCTATTCTCGACTACCTAACCTAAACCTAAACCTAAACTTGAAAACCTAAAGTAAAACCTGATCCCGAACCCAAACCCGATTTCCTAAACCTAAACCTTAACCTATTCTCAAATCCCTAAACCTATAACCTATAACCTACCTATAACCTTAACCTAAAACCTAACCCTTAACCTATTCTCAAATCCCTAAACCTAAACCTACACCTAATCTTATTCTCAACTACCTAACCTAAACCTAAACCTAAAATTGAAAACCCAAAGAAAAACCCGATCCCGAACCCAAACCCGATTTCCTAAACCTAAACCTTAACGTATTCTCAATTCCCTAAACCTATAACCTATAACCTATCTATAACCTTAACCTAAAATCTAAACCTTAACCTATTCTCAATTCCCTACAGTTATAACCTATAACCTACCTATAACCTTAACCTAAAACCTAAATGTGTTCTCAAATTCCTAAACCTAAACCTACACCTAATCTTATTCTCAACTACCTAACCTAAACCTAAACCTAAACTTGAAAACCCAAACCAAAATCCAATCCCGAACGAATCCGATTACCTAAACCTAAACCTTAACCTATTCTCAAATACCTAAGCCTATAACCTATAACCTACCTATAACCTAAACCTAAAACCTAAACCGTAACCTACTCAATTCCCTAAACCTAAACCTACACCTAATCCTATTCTCAACTACCTAACCTAAACATAAACCTAAACTTGAAAACCCTAAGCAAAACCCGATCCCGAACCCAAACCCGATTTCCTAAACCTAAACCTTAACCTATTCTCAATTCCCTAAACCTATAACCTATAACCTACCTTTAACCTTAACCTAAAACCTAAACCTTAACTTATTCTCAATTTTCTACAGCTATAACCTATAACCTACCTAAAACCTTAACCTAAAACCTAAATGTGTTTTCAAATCCCTAAACCTAAACCTACACCTAATCCTATCCTCAACTACCTAACCTAAACCTAAACCTAAACTTGAAAACCCAAAGCAAAACCTGATCCCGAACCCAAACCCGATTTCCTAAACCTAAACCTTAACCTATTCTCAATTCCCTAAACCTATAACCTATAACCTATCTATAACCTTAACCTAAAATCTAAACATTAACCTATTCTCAATTCCCTACAGCTATAACCTACCTATAACCTTAACTTAAAACCTAAATGTGTTCTCAAATCCCTAAACCTAAACCTACACCTAATCCTATTCTCAACTACCTAACCTAAACCTAAACCAAAACTTGAAAACCCAAACCAAAACCCAATCCCGAACCCGAATCCGATTTCCTAAACCTAAACTTTAACCTATTCTCAATTCTCTACAGCTATAACCTATAACCTACCTAAAACTTAAATGTGTTCTCAAATCCCTAAACCTAAACCTACACCTAATCCTATTCTCAACTCCCTAACCTAAACCTAAACCTAAACTTGTAAACCCAGAGCAAAATCCGATCCCGAACCCGAACCCGATTTCCTAAACCTAAACCTTAACCTATTCTCAATTCCCTACAGCTATAACCTATAACCTAAACCTAAAACCTAAATGTGTTCTCAAACCCCTAAATCTAAACCTACACCTATTCCTAATCTCAACTCCCTAACCTAATCCTAAACCTAAACTTGAAAACCCAAAGCAAAACCCGATCCCGAACCGGAACCTGAACCCAAAGCTATATAACTCATAACCTATAACATATAACCTTAACCTAAACCTAACCAAAACCTATAACCTAAACCTATAATCTTAACCTAAACCTAAACCTAAACCAAAACCTATAACATAACTAAACCAAAACCTATATCTTAAACCTTAACCTATAACATATAAGCTATAACCTAAACTTATAACCTATAACCTAACCTTAACCTAAACCTAAACCTAAACCTAAACATATAACCTAAACCTAAAAATAAAAAATTAAACCTAAACTTAAACTTAAAACCTAAATGTATTCTCAAATCCCTAAACCTAGACCTACACCTAATCCTGATCTTAACTCCCTAACCTAAACCTAAACCTAAACATGAAAACCCAAACCTAAACTCAATCCTGAACCCGAACCTGATTTCGTTAACCTAAACCTTAACCTATTCTCAATTGCCTAAAGTTATAACCTAAACCTTAACCAAAACCTATAACCTTAACGTAAACATAAACCTTAACCTTAACCTTAACCTAAACCTAAACCTATACTTATAAATCTTAATTTATTTGATAAAAGTTCATTTACGATTAAGTTATTTTTTTAATAAGTTTATTGCCTTAATATATTATTTACGAAATTACAGGATAAATTTGAATTGGATTCGAGTGTTCCGCACATTTCCTATGTCATCGACGACATGATCAAGGAGCGGTTCAAGGAGTACCGCTCATTGTTACACAAGCGGTACAAGCAGTGCATGAGTAACGAGGAGGGCACACTGTCCGCACCGCCGCACGTGACCCGTGATGACTGGAAGATACTCTGCGATAGATTTTTGTCTGATTCTTTTCAGGTAATATTTATATATTTACGATATCTTAAGGTGACAATTAAATTCGCAACTAATAATAATGTATTATGAATAATGTGTTCAGAAGAGGAGCAAAATAAATTCTAACAACAGGGGAAAGTTAGCAGTGAACCACGTAGCTGGTTCAAAGTCATTTGTACAAATTCGTCACAACATGGTAAGAAATTACTGGTAACTATTAAGTTGATATATTCTTTCAATGCATTTTATATTAACTCTATTATTCTTTCAATTGCGTAGTGAGATTCCGTCACTGGCCAGGAGCCCGGACCAATAGACCTCTACAAAGGGACTCACTGTCGGCAGGCGACGGGATCTTGGGTGCATCCTAGTACCGGCGAGATTTGGGTAAAAATCCTTACATTATAAAATTTAATTGCATTAAATTATAATAATGTTATTTTTTTAAGAAAAATCATATGTTTTCATTACAGGCAGCGATGGACACCTTACGCAGTCAGCCCACTCCCAATGGTACTCAGCGGAGTGAGCCAGAGATCTTGAGTGAGGTTCTTGGCACCCGTTCTGGATATGTGCGTGGGCTTGGCCATGGTACCGAGCTCACGGCATCCGCTAGAGATGCTTCCACCCGATCCAGCGTTGTTGGCGAGAGTGCTACCTGCCGAACTGATATCGCTGAGGGAGAGGTTCACCAGCTACAAGTCGTCGTCAATGACATCAGAGATCAGGTGGAGAAGAAGAGTGAGAAGTTGGAGAGGCAGATGGAGGAGCAGCAGAGGAGGATGGAGGAGCTGACGAGTTAGAGGGAGGAGCAGGAGAGGAGGAGGATGGAGGAGTAGGAGAGGCTGAGGGAGCAGGAGAGGAGGATGGAGGAGCTGACGAGGCAGAGGGAGGAGCAAGAGAGGATGAGGATAGAGGAGAATGCGAGGCTAAGGGAAGAGCAGGAGAGGAATATGGAGGAGATACGGGTGGAGCATGAGCGACGGATAGCGAATATGTTTCAAGCTCTTGTCGCACGTTTACCCATCGATGCCCCACCACCTCTACCTTCATCTTTGTGATTTTTTGTATTTTATTTATGATGTTAAACTTATATGTATTTATGTATGATGCAGTTTATGTTTGGATAGATTTATTTATGTACTTTAGAGTTAAATAACTGTGAATGTGAATATGATGAAATATATTACATGACAGGTGTATATCAGGAATTATATTGTAATAGTTGTATATCAGGTGTATTTCAAGAATTTTGTACTGGAATATAGGGTGGGAAAATTTTAAAAAAAACTTCTACCTAAGAAAATTTTTGTAGGTAAAAGATTCTCCAAGTTTTTACCTACGAAAATTTTCGTAGTTAAAAGTCGAGTAAATATTTTTACCTACGAAAACATTCCTAGCTAAACATTTTGTAAGGTATTTTTACCTACGATATCATTCGTAGTTAAACGTGTTTATTGGGTAAATATTTTAATAATATACCTTTTAGCTATGAAACTATTAGTAGGTAAAATGTCTCGTTAATTTTTTTAGCTACGAAATGTTTTGTAGCTAAAATGAGTTTAATATTTTTGGCTACGAAATTGTTGGTAGGTAAAAAATTTTGTAAATATATTTAGCTACAAAATTGTCGGCAGGTAAAAAGTGTTTTTAGTATTTTGGCTACGAAAGTATTCGTAGGTAAAAAGTCTGGTAAATATTTTTAGCTACGAAATTGTTGGTAGGTAAAAAGTGTTTCAAGTATTTTGGGCTACGAAAGTATTCGTAGGTAAAAAGTATGGTAAATATTTTTAGCTACGAAATTGTTAGTAGGTAAGAAGTGTTTCAAATATTTTGGGCTACGAAAGTATTCGTAGGTAAAAAGTCTGGTAAATAGTTTTAGCTATGAAATTGTTGGTAGGTAAAAAGTGTTTAAAATATTTTGGGCTACGAAAGTATTCGTAGGTAAAAAGTCTGGTAAATATTTTTAGCTACGAAATTGTTAGTAGGTAAAAAGTGTTTCAAATATTTTGGGCTACAAAAGTATTCATAGGTAAAAACTCTGGTAAACATTTTTAGCTACGAAATTGTTGGTAGGTAAAATGTTTTGTATGTATTTTTACCTGCAAAACTATTCGTAGGTAAAAAGTTTTGTCAGTACTTTTACCAACGAAATTCAACGTTGGTAAAATTGTTTGCCTACGAAATATTTCATCAGCAAAAGTCCTACTTTTGCCAACGAATTTTTTTTTTCGTGGGTAAAATGTGTTCCCCTCGGGCTTTTACCTACGAAATTTCCAACGAAAAATTTCGTTGGTAAAACTTTTTTGCTGCGAAATTAAGCCTTTTGCCTACGAAAATTTTCGTTGGTAAAAGTGCCATTACTTGTAGTGCCTAGGGAACATGTGGGGACTTCAATGCGACAACAGTTGGCGTAGATAGGAGAAGTAGGAGGCCAGGAGACAGGTCCAGCTTGAGACAATTTGCTGATGCGATCAATGTGGTAGACTTGATGGACACGGGCTTTTTGGGTAATCGATACACTTAGTGCAACAACCAAAGCGGTGAGGCCAGAGTGCGGGCAAGGTTAGATAGAGTCCTGGTGAATGCAAAATGGGCCTAGAAGTTTTCGTCTTTCTCAGTCAAGCATCTACCCAGAACTAACTCTGACCATGTACCGCTTCTTCTGCAATTCCTCCCCCCCCCCGCATGTCGGAGGCCCGAAGCCTTTCCGATTACAGAGTATGTGGCGGCTGCATAACACGTTTCAACAGGTTGTATATGATGCTTGGAATACAGAATCAGCTGAGCATCCGATCCTCAACATCATCCTTAAGCTCAAAAATGTCAAGCGGGTGTTTACTGCCTGGAATAAGAATATTTTTCACAATTTCTCAGTTCAAATCTCCCTAGTGGAAGATGAGTTAGCGGCCATTGATAGAAGAATGTCAGAGCAAAATCTAGATTCAATCATGAACAATGAACTCCAAAAGGAATACGTTGATGTCTCCTCTAAGTTAGCTGGGTTAGAGCATATGGAAGAATCTTTTTGGAAGCAAAAATCTAGGGTCAGCTGGCTAGAAACAGGGGACAGGAACACTTGATTCTTCCATGTGGTGGTGATGAAAAAGCAGAGGAAAGCTCACATTAGCTCTATCCGTCTTCCATCAGGGGAAATCATTGAGGATCAGTCCCTCATTAAGATCGCAGTGGTTAATCACTTCGTGAATCAATTTTCAGCAGTCCCATGTAGCGATCAGCTCCTTCAATGCATCCCCTCCTTGATTTGTCAGTAGCAAAATGCCTCTTTCTTGGTGATTCCCTCGATTCGTGGGGTCCACCAGGCGGTTCTATCAATCCCGAAGGATGGTGCAGCAGGGTCTGATGGATTTTCTAGTGGTTTCTACACCGGTTGCTGGGACATCATAACCAGGGATATTCACAAGGTTGTCATGTTTGTTTTCCAAGGAGGAGTCATCCCTCGTGCCTTTAACGCGTCAATGATTTGTCTTATTCCGAAAATGGCCTCCTAAGAGCTTCTCGGATTTTCGCCCTATAATTCTATGCAATTGTATATACAAGATCATAGCTAAAATCATCTCTTCCAGGCTGAGTAACATGCTTCCCATCATCATTTCCCCGAAGCAAGGGGCTTTCATTAAGGGTCAGGCCATTTCTGAGAATATAGCGCTGGCCCAAGAGTTATTCAGAGATGTCAATAAGAAAACCCGAGGTGAAAATCTAGTGTTAAAAGTGGACATGGAAAAGGCATATGATAAAGTGAATTAGGAGTTTCTTAAGAAAGTGTTGAGCAGATTCGGTTTCAATGCAGCTTGGATTAATCTAGTAGAAAATTGTTGGTCCTCAGTTTGGTTCTCGGTTTTGATCAATGGAGAGGCAGCTGGTTTCTTCAAATCTTCTAGGGGACTTAGGCAAGGCAACCCGCTTTCCCCTTCTCTGTTCATCATTGCAACAGACGTCCAAAGTCGCGACATTAAGGCTTTGCTTGCCCAGGAGAGAGTCATTCCCTTCAAGCTTCGCCAAGGGTGCCCTCAGGTCTCTCATATGCTTTATGCAGATGACACTTTTCTTTTCCTCAATGGCTCCCTCGCATCCATCAGAGCAACGAAGGAGTTTTTTGACTCCTACCAACAGGCTTCTGGGCAGACCATAAATCACTGTAAAAGCTCCTTCATTTGTGCCAATAGTCTCTCCCCTTCCAGAATCAGAGCGATTGAAGCAACTCTTAGCTTCCTTAAGGCAGTCGCTTCTCTGACATACCTCAGTATCCCGCTAGCAACGGGGAGGCTGAAATCGGCTGTGTTTCAGCCTCTTCTGGACAGAGTTAAGGCCCACATCTCTAGTTGACAAGCCAGGTTACTCTCCCAGGCAGGAAGATTGGTCCTTATCCGCCATGTGCTCAGTAGCATCCTGGTCCACTCCCTCATTGCGGCTTATCTTCCTTCTCAGATTTTAGTCTTTCTTGAAAAAAGTTTTGTAAACTTCCTTTGGGGATGGGCAAAAGGAAAGCGCAAGCTTCATTGGCGCAGTTGGAAGTCTATTGCTAACCCCAAAGAGGAAGGGGGCCTGGACATAAGGAAACTTCCTGATATAATGAAAGCTTTCCGTCTCAAGATGGCTTGGGATATCAAAGTCTGAGATAACCACAATCTCTGGAGTTGCTTCATGTCGTCTAAGTACGAGCACATCCGGACCCAGCAGCAGCAGACCTCTGCACCTGTGTTTGCTTCCCCAATCTAGAAGAGAATTGTTAATCTCATCCCGCCGTTAGACTCCTCAATGCAACAGCTGATTGGTGTTTGCAACTGCAATTTGTGGACTGCAAATTGGATGGGTTTGGGTCCTCTCATCCAAATCGACAGAGTGCAAATCCCTCAACACCTCAGGCAAATGTCTGTTAATCAGCTACTGGGCAACGCCAGTTCTCTCCCTCCCTCGGCGACTCTCCTATATCTCCCTCGAGATGTCATTATTTTTATTTTTTAAGTGAGGTTCTGCCTGTCCCATGGCCCTGACAAAGCCTTCTGGCTGTTTACTCCATCCGGGAACTTCTCCATCAAGTCAGCTTGGGGCATTTGTAGATCAAGCCAGTCCCGAAAGAGTTGGACCAGATGGGTGTGACACGCTAATCTCCCTCCAAAAATCTCCATGCTGATTTGAAAAATCTAGATCAAAGCCATACCCGTTGAAGCTCGAATTCAAAACATGGGTGTTCAGCTAGCCTCTAGGTGTGTGTGTTGCAAGGCTGTTCCGGACGTGGGGCGGCCCGATCATGGTATTGAAATGATCAACCATCTTTTTCTTATGGGTGGTTTGGCAACTGCGGCCTGGGAATTCCTAGGGAGGAAGTTCCAAAGTCAGTTTCAGCATGTTGTTTCCTTGGAGCAAAGGCTGATTTAGTGGTGGTCTGGATCGGCAGCAGGTCAGCCCAATTCAACGGCTAAAAATCTAGCCCCTTGTTTTCTCCTCTGGGAAATTTGGATTACAAGAAATGCAGCAGTATTTGACGGGTTGGTGCCTTCGAAGCTCAAATTAAATGCGCGATTTGAGTAGTGGATCTCCTATTGTCTCTCCAATCGGAAGCAATCAAGATCAATTCCAAGGACTTTAGTGTGGGGCCTTTGCTAGGTCATTCTGTTTCCCAAGACCATTTCACTCCTTCCTTCTGTTTGGTGGTGAAATGGAAGCGACCCCCTTCAGGATGGGTCAAAATCAACGTTGACGGATCAGCTTTAGAAAACTCAGGTCCTTCTGGTGGTGGGGGCATTTGCAGAGGGGAATCTGGAAACTTTATTTTCACTTTCTCTAAAGGATATGGGTTCGGGTCTAATATTCATGTGGAGCTTAGGGCCATTCATGATGGTATTTAGAGGTGTCTTGACAAGGGGTTCAATAATATCATAATTGAATCTGATTCTCAACTCGTTGTTAGAATTTTGCAAGGTCATTCCAATGGTAACTGGAAATGGAGATATTTCAAGGTCATTTCAATCCTAGCTAGGATTCGGCTAATGATGGATGTTGGGCAAATGGTATTCTCTTATATTCTCAGGGAGGGCAACGCCCCGGCGGATGCGATGGCTCGAATGGGGAGTGGAAATCAAGTGTCATCGATCCTTTTCAATTTTGGCAATCTGCCTCCGACTGTCAGGGGTCTTCTTTTTCTCGATAAGCTGGGGTTAGGCTCCATCAGAAATGGTTCAAGATCGGGCAGATAAGCAGCTTCTTCTCCTCATCTCGGTTCTTTTCATAGCTATGGTCTCCTTTTCATTAGTGGCCGAGTATAGTCTTTGCTCTGCTGTTGATTCTCTGTCTCAATCCCTGTTTTTTGTCCCTAGGGTTGGGTGTAAATTTTGGCAGATATATATACAAATCATTATTTGAAAAAAATAAAATAAAATCCAAACGCACCTCAATAGAGAGCAATGGTTTTAGAAAAACAAATGGAGGTGGAATCGTTGATACTTTGTTCAAAATGTGATGGATGATATGCATGCACTTATCAATTATCTAATTATCAAATAGGTGGACATTTGCTGCCCGGTTAAAATGAAATATCCAACTGTCCTAACTCAAAAAACAAGTGGCCACAAATCGGAGGTTAGGATTGTTCAAAAAATAGGACGTTGGGACTGTAGAGGCAAATAGCTTTATGGGACCTTTAGTCCTCAAGCCCTCCCTTGAACACAGGCTCCATGTTTCATTTCAAAAGCTATACATATGACTACACAGATGAACACACGCAACATTTTTTTTCCTTTGTGCTGCTGTCATCTAAAACCCTTACACAGTCCAATCCGTCAATCCAGACTGTTAGACAAAATTAGGTCCAAACAAAAATATGATCCATCTATCTGCAAGGAGCCGTCATGGATTGCTCATTGTTCTAAAGGAAATCACATGTAGAACATTAAGGTTGCTAATTTATAGTATTTCAAAACTAATATGCATCCAAATGCAAATTTACTTAATACCAAACCCATCTGTGGAAATTAATAAGGACTATAAACGATGGTTAATAAAGATAGTCAAAGGCCTTAATTCAATAAGGCCCAAATCAAATGAACCAAATAAATATCTAAATCCCCAAATTAGGAATTAAAACACCTAAATCATAACCTCAAATCAAATCCTATATCATAAACCCCCAAATGAAATACCCAAATCAACAATCCCAAATGAAATACCTAAATCAAGGTTTAAAAGAAAAAAAAAAAAAAAAAAAAATTAACACGCCCAAATCAAATCCTATATCATAAACCCCCATATGAAATACCCAAATCGTCATCTTAGACCGCACCCAAAATCAGAAAGAAAAAAAAAAAAACCACAAATAAATTAAATTAAATCCCTTAGTCTAGTAAGTTGCTTCAAAAATTCATGTCCTAACTCTTTCCTCTTTCCAGGAGGAGCACAAAATTGGCCATTCTTAAAAATGGGGGGGATTTCGAGTTCAATCTAAGACAAAGAGACTAAGAGATTGAGAGAGAGAGGGGTGGTGGGGTGGGGTGGTGTGCATGATGGGATTTAGGGTTTTCTTTCTTTCTTTCTTTCTTTCTTTTTTTGAAAAATATGCCCCTTCCTCGATGGTTTATTTCCATCGAGGAATCATTTTGGCCGCCATCAACTCATCCGTCGGCTATAATCCATTGGGGGAAAAGAAAAAAAAGGCGAGGCCGTTAGTATTGACCTTCGTTTTGGTGACGGTTTTCTATCTTCCCTCAACAAATTTAAGCCATTGGACACATGTTGACAGTTTACATCCATCGGGGAAAAGTCATTTTTTTACTAGCGAGTAAATTATTAAATTTAAGTACACACATCAATGGACCAGTTAAGTGAGCATGGATAAATTGCAACAGGTTTCTAATGTCAAAGCCATGTGAGTTCATGGAAATCTAATTAATTGAATGTAGTTATGATGGAATTGTACTATGGCTTACCTAATAACATTCATGGCATTATAACATCATGTTTCATTCATGACATGTTCGCATAAATTTCATTCTTGATATTATTTCGTCGAGATCATATTTATTTCATGTTTGTTATTGAACCATTTCATATGGTACATCTCTTATGATTCAATTGTGGCGGATATGATCTCACTGGACTTCTAACTCACCTAATTTTATAATTCTTCCATACTCAGGTGAGGAGAAAGGAGGGATGAAAACATAATACATAGACAACTACTTTTATTAAGGAGCCACTTCTAGTGTAATTTTACTTTTATTTATTATTTGGAAAATTGTAATAAGCAAGTAAATTAAGAAACTTATAAGTGAGAGATGATGATAGTAGTAGTAGAGTAGGAATTGAATTTAGATTTTAAGTTTCGATATTTTGGTCTGAAAGATTACATAGCTGCTTTGTTTTAAATATTTGATGAGTTGAATGTGGATGTGATAAGTTTATGCATATAATTTAGCTCACACCCTGGAACTTGAGATTGGGATCATTGACGTTGCATTCGCAAATCCCTTGATGTCACAAAACACAATTCCCTATCATCTACCTACTATATCTCTAAACCATTTTTATAAAGAGATCAACTTCAAATCATAAAAAAGAACCTTTTTAACTTTTTAAAATATTTAAAATTTTAGTGGAGAGAGGGAGAGAGATGCACCAGTGCTTTCATAGTATAAGCCATAATACTCCTGGTTGTATTTGGATACTTAGTCGAGTCAATTGACTTAAAACTATTTAAGTTCATAACACATTTCATGATCCAACGATCTCCATCATTGGCCTTTTTTTTATGGCTATCCTTTTCCCAAGCCATGGATGGGATGATTAGGATTCTTAACTAAAGTTGCTCTAGATTCATAAGCAATCCATGATGTTTCCTAACAAGTCGATGAATTATATATATTGTTTATTGGACCTATTTTGGTGCAAATGATCTCTACCGTCCATATTAAAGGCATTATTGATCAAATTGTTAAATTTGTTAGATTTGTGTAATGATGTTTTCATTGTAGCCCATAAAATGTGTTAAACCTAAAAAAAAAGTCTAGATCAATAGATTGGATTCTCCAGGCGTCCAAACACAACTAGGAACACCATAACTACTTATAGTGCCCTGAGAGCAATAGAGCATTTTTCAATAAAAATACACCCAAATTATATAATATTTTTAGAATATATAACTCATCTGTAATTTAGGTGTAATTTAGATCAAGGATGCACGTTTGTAGGTGTCCATCGGCTGCATAAAAAACTTTTCCTAAGGAAAAACCTCTCACTTTTGTAAGTTTTGATACTCTGGCAGTGTGTAGGATGATACGCAGGCGCATAAAAATTACTTGGAGAACACAAGTAATTTAAAATAAACTTGCCAAATTATGAGTGCCAATTTAGATGTGCCATGACTTAAAAAATAAATAAACCTCTCATTTCTAAAATGGGATTGGTGGACATTTATTGGACGGTTAAAATGTAAACATGTCAGATTATCTTAATTCCAAAAAGAACTGTGCTTGAATCAGAGTTTAGAATTCTTCAACCAATCGTATTTTGGGACAGTTACTAACGACAGTAGATTACACGACTCAGGTGGTTTAGTATGAGTCGATGCATGTCATGTGTATCATTTCCAAGTGCCTGCGTATCGGGCCTCATGTACTGCCAGAGTATCAAATAACTCCTCTTACCAACCAGCACCACACAGTAAACAACAGTACTAAGATTTGGACCGTTCAAGAAGTGGGCCTCTGCGGATTGCAACTTATCGAAGCAAATGGTTGAAAAGGGCCCTTGTATTAGATCCGCGTGCGCTCTCAAAAAACTAACCATCAACATCCAACGGAACGAAAAAACAACATATTGCTCAAGTGGGGTCCACCCGAGAAACGGACCTTATCACTGTCATGCCACGTGTCGGATGGATAGTCGGTCGGACGCTACTTGAGTCCAGCATCTTCAATCGACATAAATTTATTTATTTATTTTTCAACTTTTTTGGATTTCTATTCCATAGAAAGCTGTACACACACTTTACATTCGGGCCAATGCCTATCTGGAGCCTATCGTAAAAGAAAGAAAAGGACATTGTACGGAAGAAAAAGGCAAGGAATCATCTCCTTAGAACGCCTAGGCCCGTTTTGCCTAAAAAAATTCTACCCTACACTTCTCCCTGGAGATGGTTTAGGTGCACGAAGAGAGCGGAGGCTTGCAAGCCACTGCCCTGCCTGGCTAGCCCATCGACCGGTTCATTGCCTTTCCTAAATATGTGCTGAAATTTAACTTCACCTCTATCCTACAGGCTCTTAATCCGGCTTAACCAGTACTTCCACTTCCAACTAGACTGGAAATTCAGTGAAAGGAAAGAGATTAGTAGCAAAGAGTCCAATTCAACGATGACTTTGGAGAAGCCCTTGCTAAAGCAGTGAAAGAGGCCATCATTGATGGCCCTGATCTAAGCCTGAGTGTTAAAAGCTGTCCCATATCCTACGTAGAACTCAAAAAGGAACTCGCTCTTCTCACCTCTAAAGATTCCTCCACCTCCTGCCAACCCGGGATTTCTCCTAGCAGAACCATCTACATTCATTTTCACCTAGCCTGTGGGTGGTCTTTGCCACCTAATAACCTGAACCGATCTTGAAGGAGAGGGGCCTGAAACTAACCGCAAGTTCACCGTTGAGAGGGCACAGCTACTATGGGCCGAGAGGGCTGAGGTTCGGCTCCATGTGGAAGAGATATTATAAATCCAACCTTTTATTCGGGCTACTTGGACTTAGACTGCGGGAGAGATGCCATCTTCTTTTTTATTTTCCTTTTCAAAAAGGTATATTTCATTCCAGAAAACTATATGCTATACACGGATCTGCACAAAAGAAAACAACCACAACCAAAAAGCAACTAGCCCCCGAAACAAAAAAGACAAGAGGGATCAAAGGAGATCGGTCCCAGCCGATCACCAAACAGCCTGAAGCGTCTAAAAGGGCAAAAACAGGTGACCGGGCTAGGCGGTCGATCTGAACACACCAAGACCGACCTTATCCAAAAAGATCATACCGCGGATAGCAGGAGGAAGGGACCTGGGATGAAGATGGATCGTCGACTATTGAAGGCGGCTCCCTTCCCATGCCAAACTATCTGTCGGACCGTTACCTTCTCTGAGAATGTGAACAAAATTAAAATCGCCCAACTGGCGTAACTAGTTGACTTTATTCAGCCACAGTCTCCACCTCCAATGGATGATGTCGTGATTAGTGAGGCATTGAATCATGACTTTAGAATCGGACTCCACAAAAACCTTGTTCAAACCCTTTCCCAAGTATAGCATCATCCCGTCATGAATAGCGCGGAGCTCCGCTGTATTATTAGATTCAACCCCATAGCTTGAAGAGAAACCAAAAAGGAAATTACTGTTTTCACTTCTGTAGATGCCACCCCCACCTGAAGGCCCCTGATTTCCCATCGCCGATCCATCAACATTTAATTTGACCCATCCCGGGGTTGGCTGTTTCCATTTCACCAGGGAGGGGGCGTTACGACTCTGAACAACTACTGAAATCTTTGGTCTCACCCTGCGTTTCCAGCCTATAGCTTCCATTAAATCTGCGCTGAGCAACATGTTCGCCCACCATCTGATCCGGGCCGTTGATGTCCTAATAACCATCAGAGAATTGTTGAAAAGAGCATTATTTCTAGATCACAAAATCTCCCTGAAAATAAGGATAGGCAGCAGAAAACGCACCGAGTTATGCGCTACTCCAGTGGTTGACGCAGCCCTCTAATGGCTCAGCCTACCTGCTATAGAACTGTGTAATAGCGGAGGGATGCCGTACATCGAGCCAAAAAAGGCCCAAAGGCCCTGCGCGTGCCGGCCAAAAAGAAAAAGGTGGGAAATAGTTTCCGATTGGGGAGAATCATTCATACCTTGAGACAACATCTGCACCTAGAAGCCAAGGAAACGCCTTTATCTTGAACTCTACTGTCGACGAGGAGTGCATTTTGTAGAATTCTCCACATGAAGATGGAGAATTTTGGAGGGAGATCCTAGCCAGATCCAACTTGCCCACTAGATAGGCGTGAAATGAGGACGCAGCGGATGCCAGGCTAAACGAACAGAGAATTTGCCTGACTTCTCGTGAGGCCACATGCATTCGGGAGGTTCATCAGAAGTACAGTATTCGCCGTTGATAATCTCTTCAGTAAGATGATTAAGAAGGAGTGAGAAGACCCGGGAAGGAGGGAAAGGACCAGCGTGACCCAAAACATCATTCACTCTCAGCTCCCGAAGCTCAGTTGGGACTGGACATGGTAGCAGGTGGTGGAGGGGGCCCCTGCCCATCCAGTTATCAGACTAGAAATTTAGATCACCATTTCCAATTGTCCACTAAGTTGACGCCGAAAGAATGGGGAAAAAGGAATGAACTTTCTTCCACAGAGATGATGGATTTGAAGCGGAGGGCTGTTGGACATTGGCTGAATATCCTTGCCATCAAATTTGCCTTGATTTCTCCCTCGCCATAGCTCCCAAAGGATGAGACCGGGCACCAAATTACTTATGATACCAGCCCAGCCCCTGGGAGAAGGGCCACTCCACCACTAGAATAGTCGTGGAATAGTCTTTCCACAATTGAGAAACCACCAAGAGGGGATTTACCAAATATGGCTGTGAAGAGGGCCCATATTGCTCTCATGCAAGGGCTGGACAGGAATAAATGGCTGCTGGACTCCAGACAAGGCCGTAGGGGAGAGATATCATTGCAACAAACGTAGTAAGAAGCGAGGTGAATACCTTTAAATTCAATAGCGATCTCCACTAGTACCGCATCGTGAAGTGCTTTCCAAATCAGCAGGGAGATCTTCGGTGGTAAGAAATGTGACCACACTTTCTTATTCCAAGCTACCCTCGGCCTATGGGTTCTGCTTTCCGCCCATGCAGACCTGAAGGAAAAAGCGCGTACCAGAAGGCCCAAAAGGCCAACAGGACGTCGCGGCCTTCCAATGTGCAGAATCCACCATGAAAGATAGTGTTTATCATCTCTTACGGAAGGAAATTGTATGCCGCAATAGGAGGAAGGGGACTGCCCTTTCCCCAGGCAATCGACGTAAATTCTCTTGAAGACATATCCAACAATGCTCAACCATAATAGTTCAAGTTTGCTCAGGTTGTTATGATCTAACGTTGGGGCCCATTTCTCATCAATATAAACCATCTCTGTATGATGGGTCCCGTTGTAGATGGCTCATGCACCAAAATTCAAGCCTTAAGTGGCAGTGAATAAAATATAAGAAAATACATATATGGTTCAAATTCAATAAGAAAAAAAAGCAAATGATGCTTCCGTACCATAGTTGAGAATTATTGAACGAGATTCATCATGTTCATTAGATACTTTTATATTATTGAGATATCAAATTAAAAAGAAAAAATTACACTAATTATTATATTTGAATTGAAAATGTCTCATAGACTCCTGTTGAGATAGATCATACACAAAAAACTGATATACTGACCTTAGATTTTAGATAATCTGCTCGCTGGATATTTAATGAATTGTCAGGATGTCTATATTGTGGGCTCCACTTATAGCAATTTATGGCCGAAAGAGGCTACATCTCTCTCTAAGCCTATGAAGACAACCCCATTTGTAATTGAGTTTGATGAGAATCACACTCAGTGGGGCTGGTCAATCTAGCATGCATATGTTATGTTGTATTGAAGTCGGGCATAGGAGGACCTATATAGTAGATGTCCTACCTGGAAGTCAAATCCGCCCATTGATTAGGTGGACACGGATCTTGTAATGAGGAGCTCATCGCAGTGTATGTGTTTTATCCATGCCGTCCATCTGTTTTCTTCCAGCTTAGGGCATGAGCCTAAAATTATGTCGGAAGCTCAAGTGGACCACACCATAGGAAATAGTGGGAATTGTTAGGGGATTGTGGAAGCACATAGAGATGAATCAAGTATTCCAATCGCACAATCAAGCCCAATCACAAAGAATCCAAATTTAACGTGTAAAAACCTCCAAATTTAACGTGGAAAAACCTTTATGGGAAAAAAACCACGACACTATGACAAATATCACTATGAAAGCATAAATTACAAGAGAAAGAGAAACACCCAATTCGAACAAGCCTCGAATTGTCCCTTACAAGCCCTTGAAAACCCTATGAATGAATTAGAAAGCTCCGAGATACCCCTTAATACCTATTACACCCATATATATAGCCTCTAGGTGAATTACAATCGAAATAAGAAACAAATCCAGCACTTATGCAATTCTTTGTATTTTCTGCATGATGGTTCGACGGGACTTCGATGGCATCAACAGACCATCGATGGCATCGAACTAAATATCAAAACATTTCACGACTACACATAAATTTTTTGAATTTTACCGATAGCATCAAGTGGGCCTTCAATGTCATCGAACAACCTTCGATAGCATCGAACAAAACACCAAATGTGTCCAGCAACTAATTTGATAAATTTTGAATTTTATTGATGGCATCAAGCCGGCTAAGATGACATCAAACTATCATCAACCAATATGTTGATTTACAAATTTAAGATATCAATCTACAATAGAAATAATGACATCTACTGCTGAAACCTTCCTAGGGCTCGTAAGGTCACGCGGACTTAGATGAAAGGAAAACACAATCTTTCCTATTTCCAACTAAATTGTGTCGTGGCCCTCCCATTTGCCATCCTGTGTCACTATATACTATTTCCATGTAGGAGACGGCAATTGCCACCATTCAACCTTACTTTACAACCCCACAACCCCTCCAGACTGACAAGTCACAGTTCCCACAAGTACTACACCATGCTGTATTAACTCCACCTGTTTCACCGCCAAATGCTCAAAACAGTCCCCAAACCATAGTAACAGGCGTTCGTATTCTTGTGGCCTGAAATGTCCTCTGGATACAACTTACAGCAGCTGAATATCCACATGCATGGCTTTTGCTTTTCAAGTAACTCCTTTTTCCTCCTGCACCTAAGAGCCACAAACATACATCATGGTGGGCTCATAAAGCTTTGGATGCTTCAATTTTGGGCCCATGCTCTAAAATGAGCTGGAAAAATGAATGGACTGGCCTGGGTGGATAAAACACATACATCATGAAGTGCCTCATGATGTGCTATGACGTGGTGAGCTCCTCACTGCACAATCCACGTCCTGATCGGGGGGGCCATGTATGCACAATGAGTTTGAAGTTCTTTTTGCATCTATTTTATCGGTCCATGTCAACCCACGCAACTGACTTTCCGGACAAGCATATACAAAGATGGGAGAATCTAATGCACGAAACCATCATTTTGAGCTTGACCATAGACCTCTAAATATACATAGTGCGTTACAGGACGGATATGTGTAATTGGGCCACTCTTCAACAATGTCTCACGGTGGACAGTGGATCTCGATTGAAGCGCGCTCACACTAAGGTGGATTGAGAATTTGTAGGTATGATTTTAAAGAGGTTAATTACATTTGACTCAAATCGCCACAAACTAATTGATCCGATTCCATAGTTAGTTAGACCATATTAATATTAGGATAAAGAATCCAAGGATTCGCTGCCTAAGATGACTACTTGATCTGCAAGTAAAGATTCCGAATAAGTAACCACAGTTATAAAGAGGGAAGGTGTTAGGTACCCATTTTACCCGTACAAATGTACGATCTCTACTTCACGAAATCTCTCAAACTTTTAACGATTAGGTTAGGTTTTTTTTTTTCAAAAAAAACTTTCTTCATTTCTATCAGGAGAAACCCACCTATACAACTGAGGCACCCATATACATAAACATGGGACCAATCAGGAAAAGGATATGCTAAATACAAAACTATACCCGAACGATTAAACAACCATCAAGGGAGAACCTAAACCAACCTTATCGAGGAAGAATGAGCCTCTAACCTGAAGAGGAAGATCCAATAAACAGCCAAAATCAGCATTCATTTAAGAAGTGCTCCCTAACCGGGCAAAAAAATCCGCTGGCGAGTTCCTTTCCCTCCGAACATGTACAAATCTAATTCGACCTCTCCTCTGCATCCGAAGGATCCCATTAACCCACACCTTCCATTTCCAACCTGGATTCGCCTCACCATTGAGTATATCCACAACCTGTCTAGAATTAGATTCCAAAATGATTTGTTCATAACCCCTGTGGATAGCAAGAGCTAGATCGTCAAACACTGCACGCAATTCTGCAACCAAGTTTGTGTTGATGATTAGGTTAGTTCTTGTGCACTAATGATGCAAAAGTGTGTGTTATGTTGTGTCAAATGCAATGCCCACGACAAGCTATAGTTTTGGCTAGGTAAATCCACCCTGACTGCCCACTTGCTGAAATAATAAACCAACCGGTCCAAGTTTCTAATGGACAAGATCTGTTTATTTCTGCGAGTCACGGTGCATACATTTGAACTGGTCGGGTGCTGAGTATGCAAGACTATATATAATGTTGTGTGTGTAAGATGTTGTGTTAAATGCAACGCCGACGACAGGCTATAGTTTCAATTGGATAAATCTTCCTTGACTACTCACTTTCTTTGCATAGACAGTTTTTGATGGCAATATCTAACTATGTTGGTAAGCCACAAGGCATACGCTCGAATTGATTATGTGCTTAGTGTTATGCAATGTTGATGGATGAGACAAACAGAAGAATTGAGAAATGAATGAATGTTGCATGATGTTAATGTAAAGGTTGACGAAGCTAATGTCATAAGTTGGACGGTTGGATGGACCATAATGTCGCAATGATTGGATTGAGTGGCTTTGATCTAGGCCTGCATATTGCTCGGGAGGCTAAGCATCTAACTAGATTAGGCTAGACCTAGGATAGGCACTCTTTTGTTGCTCTTTCCTCTCCTTGGTGGACGGATGGAATGGCTAAGCTAAGAGTGCCTTAAGGGACTTGAGGGATGGAGAGTTGGATTTGATGAAGGATTTAGGGTGCTTGAAATGGGAAGAGGAGGGGGAAATTTATAGCCTCCCGGACTAGTTTTCTGGCAATTCTTGATAGTTGGATTGGATGGCATGGGCCGTAATTTTGAGTGCAAGGGAGGGTGATTGGAATTAATTCATATTTCCACACGTTCAGAGGTTGCAAAAGGAAGGAAACCACGCATTTAGAACCCCTACTAAGACAGTAGACCTTCCATGGGATCTCCTGCTTTAGTGGGTGAGCTCCCTTGCACGTGTGTTAGTTCTGCTTCTAGGGGCGTGGGATTCTAGTTTGCACTAGATTCCGAATAGGCTTGGTTTAGGGTGGACTTTGGGCTTAATAAGGTGAGTTGGTTGGGTTGGCTGACTAGGTTGACTGACCGGGTGAGTTGAGTCAGTGGGTTAACTCAGTAAGCCAACTCAATTAGTTGATTAGGTTTGACTAGGCTTTTCCTAAGGTTAGGTTTTGGTTTTTAGGGTTAGGGTTTAGTTGGGTTTGATTGACTAGGTTGATTAGGTCTTTGCTTAGTGCTTGAATTAAGTTTAGGGTTTATGTTTGGATTATGGTTTAGATTAGGGTTTGGATTATATTTAGGGTTTCCATCCAACTTGATCAGCTTGTTGGCCTAGGGTGGGGTGTCTATATCCACATAATGACCAACCTGGATATTTAGGTTACTAAGGGTTACAATTATCATAAAATATTTCTAGGTCCTAATCCATGGATGAAACATTCAGTATTACAAAGTTAAAGAAATGCTCTTACTTACTCTTTCTTAAGTAAGTGTTTCCTTTATATGTAGTAATAAGTTACAATAGCAAAAATATTTTTATAACATTTTTTTTTAAAAAAAAAATGAGTATCATTTCATTCCTTGGGCATGGGAACCAGGGGGTTCTGTACAATTCAGGACCAGTAGTTACAAAAAAAAACCTGCCAAATCCTATCGTATGCCTATCCACTGCACAATTGAGAAGGAAAAAATCTGAACCAAACCGCCCTAATTCTCAGGGCACCTGGGCCCACCTTATCCAAGAAAATGAGCCCTCTAATCTCCCGAGGGACCTCAGAAAGAGATAGAAACTGGAAGGAGGACTATAAGCCACTGCCCAATCTAGCCAGTCTGTCAGCCGGCTCATTCCCCTCCCTTAGAATATGACAGAAAGTCACTTCCTCGACTTTTGGAGGGCGAATATCCTGCTCAACCAGTACCTCCAATTCCACCCCGGGGTTATCTTACTACTCAGGAAGTTGATCACCAATAGAGAGTCAGACTCAATGATGATTCTTCTGAAGCCTCTCTTAATATAGAAGAGTAACCCGTCATGAACAGCCCTGATTTCAACACGGGTGTTAGATGCCCTGTCATACCCTTCTGTAAAACTAAAAAGGAAAGAGCCACCATGCCCTTCGCAAATCCCTCCCCCACTTGCGAGGCCTAGGTTTCCCCTGGAGAACCCATCAACGTTTAATTTTACCTAGCCATGTGGAGGTTTAGGCCATTTGACAACTGTTACTATGGGCTCGGGTCGGGAGAGGACTTGGGGACTAAAACCCATACGAGAGAGAAGGAGATTTGCTGATCTACTATGAGGCCGGTGAGGAAAATCTCGGAGGAAGAGCGCATGAAGCCACCCTACCACGCATGACACAAGCACCTAAAAGGAGGGGTGGGATCCTTCGAATTTTTCTTGGTTCCTGTCCCTCCACAACTCCCAAATGATAAATCCTAGAATCATTCGATATAGTAATCTAATCCTCCCCCTCAGACAAGGACCCTGCCACCATTGCTGCAGCCTAACCGGAACGGAAGACACCCTAGTTAAAGAGAAGCTGAAGATAGAGGCAAAGTGGGACCACACTTCTTCAGCTCGTGCACTATGCAAAAATATGTGCAGGACAGTCTCAATCGCCGGCCCTTGCATCGACTACCCATCGCAGCAGACGCAGCGCGAAGCCAGTTGGACACCTTTAGCTTGGACCGCTGATTCCACCGAAATCGCTCCCCTAATCGCTTTCTAGAGCAGCAATGAGACCTTCGGCGGCATTAACGGAATCCAGATCTTGTCATGCTAGGCCACCTGTTGCCGGGGCGCTCTGTAAGACATCCACGTAGATTTAACTGAGAATAGACCAGAAGGTTCAAGGGGCCATACCGGGACATCCGGGCCATCAGAGGTGCAATAACCACCATGAAAAATCACTTTGATCAGCTCCTGTGGAAGGAAAGAGAAGGCTGAAGAGGGGGGAAGGGGTCCAGTGTGGCCCAAACATTCCCTTAGTGTGAGATCCATTAACTAAGCAGGGACAGAGTTCTCTACTCTGTGGAGGAGGGGGCCAAGTCCTGACTAATTATCTTTCCAAAAGCTGAGATCACTCCTCCCTATTTGTCATTTCATCTTGAAGTCTAGCTCGGGAAAAAGCTCCCTGATCCGTTTCCATAACGACGAAGCTGAGATGACTGGACAAACCTCAGACGGCGGGCGCAAATCGTGTGAAAATCTAGCATGCATATACTCAGCCCAAAGACTTTTGGATTCCTTGTATTTAACCGCCCACGCCATTTTTAGGCAGAGTGCCACCATGACCTCCGCTAGGCTTCTGATCCCCAGCCCACCTTCAGCTATAGGAGACGCTACCACTACCCAGTTTTTCCAATGAAATTTTCTTTTGCCCTCAGCCTAACCCCAAAAAAATTGGCAAAACGGCTTTCCAAAGCCTTCAAAGTTGAGGACGGAACCGCTATTGCAGCTAGGGTGTGCACGGGAACACTACTAAGGACGTGTTTCACCAGCGAGGCTCTCCCCACCTGGGATAAACACTTGGCCTGCTAGTCCGCTATCCTGTTATCCACTTTATCAATAAGAGGTTGGAAATCTATTGCGCTTCTTCTACCCATGGCAATTGGAACCCCAAGGTAGACAAAGCTGGCTGAGGTTCTTGACATTCCCAGCACTCCTTGAATAGCTTCCAACCTAGTCCTTGAAAGACCGTTTAAAGACAGGAATCTGCTTTTGAGAAAATTAATTTTCAAACCCGAGACTAGCTAGAAACGGTCGAGGAATCTTTTTGTTGTCCAAATTGTGAGAAGGCCTCCGTTTAAGAATAGCAGTGTATCATCTGCATAAAGTAAATGAGAGAATCTCGTGCAATTTCTACCCGCCTGAAATGAAAGACATCTACCCTGGTCCATCAGATTCTTGAAGCCCCTGCTGAGCACCTCCGTAGCTAGGATAAAGAGAGTGGAGGAAAGCGGATCCCCTTGCCTGATCCCACGGGTCAATTTAAAAAAGCCCCACGTTTCCCCATTAATTAAAACAGAGAACCAAGAGTTACTCCAGCACCGCTCCACCATCTGCACCCAGGTATCGAAGAAACCAAAGCGAAGTAGGACGTTTCTTAGGAAGAACCAGTCAAGCCTGTCATACGCCTTCTCCAAATCAATTTTTACTATAATATTGCCACCTCTAACTTTTCTGTTTACGTTTCTGACCATCTCCTGCGCTAACGCAATATTTTAGGCGATGGATTTGTCTTGAATGAATGCTCCTTGCTCAGGAGAGATCGGATTTGGGAGAATCGAAGCAAGTCTTGAAGATATGATCCCAACAAGAATTTTGTAGACACAATTGCAGAGGTCGATTGGTCGGAAGTCTGTAAACGACGACGGGGAATCCCCTTTAGGGATAATACAAATCAACGAAGAAGTGAAAGCCCTAGGAAAGGGGCTACCGCTGAAAAATGTTCTGGCAGCCATGAACAGGTCTTGCCCCACAATGTCCCAACACCCCGAGAAGAATGCGTCCGAAAAGCCATCAGGGCCTGGCGCAGCATCGGCTGGAATGGGTAGCACTGCTTCTTTAACTTCAGGCAAAGACGATGGGGCCATGAGAAAATTATTGTCCTCGGTTGAAACAAGAGAAGGAATGTTCTGAAGAAGATCCTCCCCAACCTGAGGGGCCCCTGACGAAAACAACTTGTGAAAAAACCTCACCGCCTCATCTTTGATTTCAGTAGAAGTGCTCAACACTTGCCCCGAATCCAAAGTTATCGACCTGATTAAAGCTTTCCTGTGCCTCGCCACCACGGAAGCATGAAAGAATTTTGAGTTGCGATCTCCTTCAGTCAGCCAATGGTTGCGAGCTTTTTGTTTCTAGAACATTTTCTCAAGAAATTCAAGGCGGCACAAGTTGGCTTTGGCATCGATGAGCGCTTGATGGGCCCCACGATTGGCCTCCCCAGTGGAATCTATGTGCTGAAGCTGTTCCTCTAGCTGAATAATTGATTGCTCCGCTGTTTTGATCTGTCCAAAACTGTTCCCAAAAACATTCCTATTCCAGACCTTAAGAGCTACCTTGACAGCTTGCAGCTTCCCCAGCAAAGCACACATGGGATCTGGGCCAGATACTGACTCCCAGCTTCCTTAATAATAGGCAAAAGGGTTTCATGTTGGGTCCACATTCGATGGAAGCAAAATGGTATGGGACCATTCCTTGGATTGGTGGGGAACTCCAGAAGGAGAGGGGCATGATCCGAGGTAGCGCGGTGGAGGTGCTCCACTTGAAAAGAGTGGAATGTAGTATTCCAAAGTGTGTTGACTAAAATTTTATCAAGTCTGGCCCAGACACGACCCGCTCTAGCCTGATTGTTACACCACGTGAAGATATTCCCTATGTACCCAGCATTAATCAGCCCTGCCCTGTCAACTGCATCAGCAAAATCCCTGGAGGAAGTACCAGTATGCCTCCTTTGGCTCCTTCTTTCTGAAACAACCAGGGTTTCATTAAAATCACCCCCCACCGCCCAAGGGACCTGCACCAAAGTCGACAAGCTGACCATATCTTCCTGTTGAGGGTCAAATATTGCATATCAGACCCTAGTAATTACCTGATTTTACGTATATGATACTGTTTAACGGCCTGGTTTAATCATGTTTGTGCTGCAAGGTGGATTTACAAGCGGGGACTGAAAAGGATGTTTAAAGCATGGATTTAACACCCTGATGACACCAAGGCAAGATACGGACTCCAGGGGACCAAGATCAACGGCAGGGATCAGCAAAAATCAAAGAACTGAAGCTCAAATGGCCTAAAACTCATCCAGAATGCAAGATCATATGTTTTCCACCATCCGTTTGGTTCGAAACTTCATACGTGGCCTGAGGACAAGAAATTAACCGTACAAGTCAATTTTTAGCTAGTGGATCCCTCTGCAAGTGGCCCAATGGACGGATCAGCCCATAAAACAGTGAATTGGGGCCCGCTGGATATCCAGATATACCTCATCTTCGGTACCCATGGTTTAAATGATATGATGGAAAGGATGGACGGAGTAGATTCCTCGAAAAAGTCTTAATGGACCCCACTTTCGCCTAAGTGTGCATAGTGCACAAGTGCACTAGCCGTGCACACTAACGAAGAGTCGGTCAAACCGACTCTTGACCGAAAATCTTCCTTTCCTTCTCTGTTTCAACCAGCGGACGCACCGCGACCGCCGTTTTCGTGCAGTGGGGCCCACTCATCATCCAAATGGATGATCCAGACCGTCCATTGCATCTCTTGGGTAGGAATAACCCTCACCTAGGTGTCTATTTTGTCCCGTGCACATGTACTGACGTAGACTGATGAAAAACGTAAGATGAACGGTGAAGTGAGTTGATACAGGGGACCACACCAAACTCAATCCGAAATCAGTCATTCCTCACTGGTTTTTCGACGAGATTTTAATGGACGGAATAGATTTTCCATGCAACATCGTCTTGGGGCCCACCGATCATCACAGAGCTTGTGCGGAAGCTCTGTTCCTCAAACAGACCTACGGACGAGTTTTGTGGGCCATGTGCACGATCTCTTCGGATGATCCGGTCCACTCATCTTGTTCAGGGTTAAAAACCGACCGTATCATGGTCTGAAGCCCGAATTTCCCAAATACTGCACGCACCTGAAGTCTCAGACGATTGTATGGCTGGTAAAATTAAAGATCTGGTGGGCCACACTAAAATCATTCCAATATCGCTATTCCCAACTGGTATTCCGTGAGGAATACAATGAATGGACTGGATTTGTTGAGAAACACCAATAAGTGGGTCCACCAGCATCCATCGTCCATCTAATGGCATTACCTACGCAGAACGGAGGCTGATTCCTTCCATGACTTGGACTGCGAAAGGAGGATGGTCGGTCCTCTCCACCATCTTCAGAGATATAAAACAGGGAGAGAGAGAGAGAACATGAAGGGAGGAGGAGATCATTGTTTGGTGTGGGGCAGCTGTGGAGGCGAATTTAGAAGCCTGTTTCGAGTTCATTTCTTCCTTTTTCTTTTTGTTTATTTCTTTCATTTCATATTTTTTTTTCTGGCTTTAGCAAGACCATGCTAGGCTAAACCTCTTAGCTAGGGCTAAGAGGTGAAGCTTGTTGCGTGATGGGAACTTTTTGCTTGCGTTTTGTTTAAGACTGATCTGATTTTAATTATAGTTTAATTAATAGCATGTTTTTAGTCTTTAATTGTCTGTTGTGACTGAAATTACAATGGGTCTGCAATGGCTTTGAATATGTTCTTTTCCTCTTAATGTTTATGACGTCAGGAAGCCTTGTTGTTCACCATAGTCTCCTGGGCATGGTCGGATGACGGTACCCTTCCTAACTTTCATACATGTGATTGGGTAGTAATTAGTTTAATTCTGTTGTTTGTCATAGTCTTTGGGCATGGTTTGGTGATAGAATCCATTCTAATTCATCTTCCTTTCATCTCTTTGAAAACTAGATCAATGGCAGTTTAGTAAATTCCATAATTCTTGAAGCAGGCATAAGATCTCCCTGATCTCTACTAGTGGATCCTCTGAATCCCTAGTTTCTTTTTCTCTGATATCTCCTTAGTTTTGGATTAATTAACTTACAATTATTTCAAAATTGCTACTTGATTTAGAATTCATCTTATTCTAGTTTAAATCCTACTTAATTTTAGATAACGTACAAGTTTCAGTCCCTTGAGATTCGACCTCGGTCTTACCGAGTTTATTACTACATCACAACCCTGCACTTGGGGAGTGAACACTTCCCAAAGAGCCCTGCGTTGAATACTGGAGCATTTGACATACACGACCAAAAAGGCGATCGGAACATGATATTGTGGAAGTGAAACAGAGAAGGATAACAGCTGATTGGATTTGAAATCCACCCTGAACTGGGGCAGGTTGTTGTAGAAAATCCATATTTTACCGCCTGCATCATCATTAGAACAGGAGTTATGGAATCCCAGCTTCAGGCCGTTTGCCACCCACTTAGAATCCTTGAGCATGGGTTCTAGGATGGCAACCACCCAAGGTTTATAGAGGTGAATGAGCCTCTTGAGGGATCGAATGGTGGGAAGATTCCCCACCCCTCGAGCATTCCAGATAATCATTTTGTCAGTCATGAAAATCTTAGAATTTCACGACCCTTCTTTGCAACCTTTTTCACCTGCCTGAAAATCCAGTCACCCCTGATGGAAGTATTGTTGGGGTGAAGTTTGGGTCGTCTTCTCAATTTCACTCTTGACACTGTCCTCTTCAAGAGGGAGGGCCCGCCCAGGGTAGCTCCAGAAACAATTGGAGTTGAGGCAAACTGGTGGAAAACCTGACCATTTGTGACTGTTTGTTGTCGTTCAGTAGCTGTGGCTGAGAGAGAGAGAGCAGGCCAGAGAGTCCTAACCCTGCAGACAGGAAAGGATCCCTACTCTCCCCCTCGGCTTGGGGAAAGTAGGGGGATAGATCCACTTCCAGGGTTTGGCCCTTGCAAGCAGGGACCGCAGAAGAGGGGAACCTGGTGTAAGGGGATCTGATCAGGGAGGAGGGAGTGGATGCAGCAGATTGGGGAGAGGAAGCAGATTCTGACTCTGCATCAGAGTATATCTCAGTGGCACAGGGCAGGCACTCTTCATATTTAGATTTCTCAATCATATATCCCCTATTCACTGGGGCATCTCCAGCAATCACTGAAGAACAATGAAAATCAGCAAGAAGCTTAATGGGTTCAGAGATACTTACAGCGATATTGGGCAGGGGTAGAGGGGGTGTTGGGTTTATAGAACCTTGATTGGATGATTGAGGCCTGCATCCAGACTGATTGGAAGTTAGATTGAACTCAGCGATGGCTGCACGCAAATGGTTTCGTTAATTGGAAATTGGAGTTGAACTTTCTGATCTTCTCGGATTATGCAAGATACCTGGTCGCATGTCTGTCTCGAATCTGCTATCCTACCCACCTTCACTCTTCTGCTGTTGGGCTAGAGTTACCACCGTATCGGGGTCTGCCGCTGCCAAGGGGTCTGCCACAGGAGTACTGCTTCTATCCCTTGAGGGGGCCATTACGGTTGCTAGGTTGAGCAAATAGTAGGGGCTAGAGTGTCGATCAGTTGGATTTCTGGGAAGGTTGTGACCATCCTCGGATTCTTCTGCAGCTGAGACCATTATAGCATTTGGGCGAACACTTGAGGGGCGAAAATCCAGGACTGGGATTTTTGTAACACCCTGAATTTTTTTCAACCTGGGTTTAGACGTCCTTAAGAAATGGGTCAACCATAACACCTTGGTAACCTCTCAGAACCCAATTCCAAAGCTAAATAAATAATTTAGAACCTAATTCTTTAGAAATTTAACGTGAATTAGCCAGCGCTACACTAGATTACCTGTGAAATAAGCACCAACCACTTTAAATACGATCTGTAAGACCCAAAACCTATATAATCATTAACGCTACGTTCCCCTAAAACCTAGGATCAAACTCTAAACCTGTTTGTTCTCAAAAACCCTTTCAAACTTTATATTGGATCTAGACCGCACGTCGAAAGTCCGATATCTACAATCTTAGACCATTATGACCGCTTAATTGGACTTGACAATCGTTTCGAAAATCAAGCCCAACCGATATCCTGAGACCATTTTACTGAGTCCGGAGTGAAGAGAGTGAGAAAAGAAAAATATTTAGAAAATTAATTCAATTTTAATAAATCTGGCACTTGTCTCTTGCGCGACATTTTTTTAAGCATTCTGACCGTTAGGATTCGACCAAATTTCACCCTCGGATCAGGATAGGTGGCCCTTACATGTCATAGCACTTGTGGCCCTGATCGAGTTTCAGTGTCCGCTGAACTGAAACTGGTCCGTCACGTGCGATCTGGGAACTCTATCGAACTAAAAACTTAATATGTTAGGATCCAACATCCATGAGCTTAATTCCGACCGCATTCAATCAGGGGACCTCCAGAAATGTTCTTTTAGATCGAAAAAGACCCGATTTGGCTATAACCCAAGTATACCTTGATTTGGAGTCTGTTTTGGTTATGTTTGGGCTTATAAAAGGGCCTTAAACCCTTAACTTTCTAACCCATACGAATTTGGGGAAAACCCTAGGAGAGAGAAAGTGAGAGAGAGTTGGAGTTCTCTCCTGGGATTCTTCCCATCTTCTCTACGTGCCAAAGCCATCCACCTGCATTGTTATTCTGGCGATTCCAACTTCGTTCTAGGTAAGAAAAACCTAGCCCTAACTTGTTTTAAAGTTTCCATTGATGCTATTAGCTAGATAGCTAACCTAGCTTGTATTATAGGATGATATTCCACGTATACGAAGACTTAGAGATTCCATCGACTTCTGTATGCTCCTACGGCGTAAGGTACAGATTTTAGACGCTTAGATTACCTGTTTTCAAAGCTTTCAATGTCTTTTAATAGTAGATTGTTGACAAGGATGCTGTTTGACATGTAGAACATGCTGTCTGTTTTCTATTTCGAATACGTACGAAGAATATGAGATTTAGGGTATTTTAGGTATTTGTAGGAAATACTGTATATGTACGTATTTTTCTGATATGATTTCCATGAGTATTTATCGTCTACCTATGCTAGTTATGCGTGTATGTTCTGTTTGGTGAAGAGATTCGCCCTAATGCACATATTGGCCGACATATGTTATGTAAACTAAGTGTTTGTTGAAATGCCTAAATCAATATGATTTATGCCTGCCATATGTTTTGAATGTAAGAACATGATTGTTGTGTATTAGACATCTCCTTGATATAAGGATCTGTCATATTATATGCGAAAATCAACATATGTCAAGTACGTTGGAGTTGTGTAGTCTAAGTGTTTGTATAAATGTACGTATTAGTAAGTATTGAGTAAATAGTGTCGTAGATTAGTGTTGAGACTGGATTCTCAACTAATTTGATGATGTACATGATTCCTCCATGCTTGTTGTATTTTAATTGATTACCTTATGTGTGAAGTACTCGTATATGGTTAACTGCTTATGATGTATGTTATAATATACTGATAACATGCTGGAATTTCTTGTATTTCAATTCTGTCTCTCTCATATGATTATTGATTTAGATTACATGTGCTTGGGGCTATACTCTAGTCCAGGCAGTCGGTAACAGTTTAGAATTCGTGGTTGGATTTTATTCACCATGAAGGATATGTATGACGAACCCGAGTCGTACTAGAGTCGTCGGCAGTGGTTAGGCCACACGAAGTGCTTGTGCACTTCATGTCGGTCAATTCAACGTGCGCTCGTACTAGTCGGACTCATCAAGTAACCCGACTGACTATTGTATGTTCACCTTGTATTCGTCATAACTGCTTGAACCTAGGATACTGAACTCACCAGTGATAATCCTGATAACCATGGTACCTTGATTCATTAAGACTCATGAACTGGGCATGGTGGTATGGGACACTGTGGTCGAGCTATCGACCTACACTGGGGCCACAAACCTCCCCGTAGTGACCAGTGAGCAACCTAGATTTGTGAGAAGATCATGGTGGTATGGGACACTATATTCTTGCTGTCGGCCTACACTAATAAGGTGATGGGGGAGCAATGCAATGAGTACGAGCAACAGCCCTGGCAGCCCTTTGTAGTGACCTCGAGCGTACTCTGAGTCTACGTGAGGCGATGTAGCAACCAGAATACAACCAGGCCTGTATTGATAAGGTGATGGGGGAGCGGAGCAATGAGTGCGTGCAACAGCCCTGAAAGCCCTTGCAGCGACCTAGAAATATATCATCGTATGAGAATACTAGGAGTGACGACCCTAGACAGGATCCTTGTTGGGAATGATATAAGAGAAGTACCCTAGTTTCTCAATCCTGCTATATGAAAAGGACTAATAACAACTCGGTAATCATATTCATATCGCACTGCATGTGCCTGGAAGATATGGAGCACTGAGGGAAGAAAGCATGCCGCGGATGTAAGATGGTGTCGCATGAGAGAGTATGTCGATGAGGGAATCCATCATGTCATTTCATCTTTGCATTAATCACAGTATTTAGGAATGTTTGAATTGCTTACTTTATCATTATCGCTTGATTAATTTGATAACATGCTAATCTTTGCTCTATGATTCCACTGAGTTAGCTACTCACTCCCACGTTACGGGACGATGTTGCACACATCAACCAGTCTCTATTTTAGTTTCAGATGATGGCGATGCTTGCGAAGCAGAGCCGGACTTGATGATGATGAGGAGGATCCCTCCTATATGCAGGTTCTGATCGACGGGTTTACAGGGTTACTGATTAGATGCCAATACACTTGGTATTTTGCCTTTTATTTCCACACCCAAGTATATTCTTTTCTTTCTATTTTGGAGTATACATGTATTTAGTTAACCTGGTAACATGTTCACACTCTGGAGACTTACAATCATTTATATATTTTATATATCTATCACATTCTTCCGCTTGCTAATTTAACTGTCTCTGGAGTATGATATGTTATTTTTGCTTAATCCACTTCATATTTTATGCACTATCATAGCCGACATTCATCTATCATTGAAAATGTTGCATAAGTGATGTTCTGGAACTCGGGAGTGGAGTTTATGCTCGACCCCCGATTTTTCGGGATGTTATAATTTCTGAAGGCACCAAGGCCATATCCTCAACACGTGAATCCCCTCGTTGTGGATAGAAAGTGTTTTCCACCCACTCTGTATTTGGTTAGGCCAGGCTTACCCGGTTGCGGCGAGGTGGATCATCCCAACAGCATGATTCCATTATCGCGTGCACCGGGTAGGACATCTCTCCCACCTGTAAAGCGAGAACATGAGAAAAATCGACTCCAGGGTGAAGCGAAACCTTCACTCGCACGAATTCCTGAAAAAAACCAAACCTGCAGTTAGGGTCCATCACTACTACTCTCCCAAAGTAGTTGGCCAGGTTGAGAATAGCCGATTCGATCCATGCATGGGGAGGGATTCCAAACAGTCTGATCCAGATTCCAGTGCTCAACTGCAAAACTTGAGGATGTCAGGGTTGGATGGAGATGATTCCCATCTTCTGATGAAGGTCCGTGTCTTCCCGAAACTTGGAGAACTCCTCCTTCGATTTCAGCTTGAAGAGGAGCTGAGTAGGGGCTAACCTAACCACTTCAATGGCAGAGGCGTTGAAGAAGGAAGCCCTAATCACTTGGATTGGTTGTAGGATAGAAACCCTTGAATCCAAGGTGATTCCCAGGAGGCTAAGCTTGAGATCCCGCAACTTCTTTTCGACAGCACCCGCATCCGCGAAGGTCATATACCCCGTTACTGTCGCCTGCTGCGGACCCGTAGTGTGCCACTTGGCTACCACCGCTGCCGCATATGAACTGGATGCAAACGTTGCAGGAGATCGATACTGAGAGTTACCATGGTTACCTGCTGGGGCCGTGAACCTGGGTTTTGCCGAAAAAATGGTCACTACCCGTCCATCGATTCGACAGCCATTGAGAATGTCTATTGCCGACTTAGCGTCCTGACCGCATAGGAAACGGACAAAGGCATACCCTCTTGGATGGCGGGATCCAGGAGTAACGGGGACAAACACATCTACCAATTTCCCATACTTCCCAAAAATCTCCCGAAGATCCGAGGCAGAGCAATCGAAAGGGAGGTTGCCGATGAATAAGCTATAGCCAGTCTTCTTAGCTGCTAAACCGAGGGTAGGAGAAAACTCTCTGCGGGAGGGCATCCCCGAGAACTAGGGTTTGTTTTCCTCAGCATTGGCTTATGCATGTGAGTAAAATATTTTTATAACATATTAACCAATCAGCTATTTAGAGATATAAAATAATAGCCAACAAATAAAGCTATTAAGATAATATCTCAGTTTATTACCACTGATGGAATCAAGTTTTTGCACAGGTTGTTGAGGCTTATATCTTAACACGCCCCCTCGAATCATCATACTAGTGATGTTGAATTTGGATTGAAGATGTTGAAAGCAAAGGATTACTAAACTTTGGTAAATATATCGATTAATGGGTCCTTTGCGAAAAGGAATCAGACATCAGGATCTTTTCTAGAAACTTTATCACGAACAAAATGAAAATCAATCTAAACATGATTCTTCATGCGTAAATTATTGGATTAGAGGTATGTTGAAATTGGTGCCTTCAATCTAATGTAAAATAGAGGTCATCAATCGATTGAACGTAGCCTCGATCAATCAAGGAAATCTTAAATTTTCAAGTTTTGTCTCTGAACAATTTTAAACATGTTCAATCGATCGAGATAATTCTGAAAAATCAAGTTAACTCTTTAGACACTTTCGAGCATGTTCAATTGATAAAACATTACAAGGCCAATCGATCGAATGATCCTCGATCGATGTGGATCGATCGACAGTTTGTATAGTGCATGATTTGTTTCTAATTATGTGCATAACCTTATATAAACAAGTGTAATGCAAGATTAGGGTTAAGGAACGAACATGGGAGAGTCCAAAGGAGTTATTTAGGGTTTTGTAAAGGGATTTCATCTTGGAGATAAAGGGTTTTCATATCTTTAAGTCACCTATTTCTTGTAGTTCTTAAATAATAGTCAATTGTTTTATCGCTTGGTGCCATGGTTTTTTCCCACAATGGGTTTTCCATGTAAATCATTGTGTTTCTCTGTGATTGCTCATTTTTTGTTTCCCTATGCGCATGTTTAATTCGTTCTAAGGTCGCTTTCACACCTAACGTGTGGTGGCTGCATGCAATAAGTGGTATCAGAGTGTGGGCTATTATGTTGGGGATTTAGATCAAATCTAAGACATGACTTCTAAGGGATCGAATGTTAAATATGAGATAAAGAAATTTATAGGAAATAATAACTTTAAATTATGGAGGTTGTAGATGAAGGCCCTCCTGATTCAACAAGGAGTATTGCAACAAGCGCTCTTTAGCAAAATCAGACGTCCTGAGACTATGAAGGAAGAGGATTGGGAAGACTTAGATCAAAAGACTATGAGTGCAATTCAATTATTCTTGGCCAATGATGTCCTATACAACGTGATCAATGAGATTACTATCGCAAGCTTATGGGCGAGATTGGAGACCATCTATATGACGAAATATCTCTTTAATCGCCTATATATGAAGAGACAACTGTATACTCTTAAGATGACAGAAGGATTAAATCTTAATGAGCATATCAATGTCTTCAATAAACTAATTTTCAAACTAATGAACGTGGAGTTAAAGATCGGCAAAGAAGATAAGGCCATGATCTTGTTGGCGTCCCTTCCAGATTCATATGAGAATCTAGTGGATACTTTGTGTCATGGTAAAGATACCTTAGACCTTAATATTTTTATCCCATCGCTTTAGTCAAAGTAATTAAGAAAGAAGAATGGTAGGAAAGGTACATCTACGGATGCACTGGTTGTAAGGGGAAGGACGTTCGAGCATGAGAAAGGAAAATCGCGATCGAGGTCCAAGTCAAAGGGTAAAGGGAAGTTGAAGTGTTGAAATTGTGGTATAATGAGTCACATAAAGAAGGACTGCACAATCCTTAAAATCTAAAAATAGGAGAAATCAAATACTTCTCCCAAAGAGGCCAATGTAACGGAATCTAACAAGGAGATTAGTGGTTGCGATGTATTGTCTGTTTCTAAGGTTGAACACATACAAAATTAGTGGATTTTAGATATAGGGGCATCGTATCATGTGTCGTCACCGAAGTTGGTTCACAATGTACAACAAGTATAATGGTGGTGTGATACTTATGGGCAATGATTATGCCTGTAAGATGGTTGGTATTACTTCAATTTGTATACCAATGTTCGATGGGATGGAGCATACATTAACAGATGTGATACATTTTCAAAACTAAAGAAGAATCTGATATCTGATCTGGGAGTACTTGATACTCTTAGATGCAAGTTCTCTGGCCACAATGGTGTTCTGAAAGTTTCTAAAGGGGCACATAGAAGTGGAAACCTTTACATGTTGATTGGTATCACTATATCAGGTGGATCCACAGCGGCTGTAGAAAACTCCATATCAACGTGTTTGTCACATGCACGCCTGGGCCTCATGAGCTAGCATGATATGAAGGTGGATCCTTGCTCTTGTTTGGGTGGTAGACTCTCGGGAGTTTCAACACCCGGTCAAGGGTTCGAGTATCCATAGGTGGTGAAAGCCCACTACGATGTGAGTGTGTGGGGGTGTGTAAAAAAAAAGCACGATATGAAGGTACTACTTGATCATGTTTTAATTCTTATTTTTAAGAATTTTAATATGAATGTATGTGAGCACTGCATATACTATAAACAATCAAAATTATCCTTTAAAACTAAGAAATATAATAGCAAAGAATTATTTAACTATGTGCATTCTGATTTGTGTAGGCCATCGCTTGTTGTTTCTTGATGGGGATCATCATTTTTTGTTACTTTCATTGATAATTACTATAGAAAGGTGTGGGTTTATTTCTTAAAATGTAAATTCGATGTTTTCACCACCTTCGAGTAGTGGAAGGCCATTGTAGAAAAATAGTAAAGGCGAGAACTGAAAGTACTCAGACCGACAATGGTGAAGAGTTCACTTATACAAAATTTAATCAGTTTTGTAAGGATGAGGGGATCGTACAGCATAACATAGTTAGGAACACACTAGATCATAATGGTGTGGCTGAAGGTATGAGTCAGACTCCCTTGGAGAGAGCCATAAATATGTTGGGCAATGTCGCGTTAGGAAAGGAGTTATGGAGTGAAGCTATTAACACAGCCTACTACTTAGTAAATAAGTCTTCGTCTATACTGATTGATTATAAAATTATAGAAGAAGTGTATAGTGGTCATTAAGTTGACTAACTAGGGTTGCATGTATTTAGTTGCGATACTTACTCTCATGTACCATCCATTGAGAGAGATAAGCTAGACCAAAGGACTAAAAAGTGCACCTTTTTTGGCTATTGTGATGGTATGAAATGATACAAAATATATGATCGGGTCACACGGAAGATCACAATTAGTTGTAACATCAAGTTCGATGAAAGTTCTTTGTTCCATAAGGATGAACACAAGAAAAATTAAAGTTAATGGTGATTGATGTTGAAATAAAAAATGGTGAGAAATAAGTAGCAGTCGAGCCACAAGAAGAGATACAGGAGCAGGTGGAGCAACCACCTATCAAGAGAAATCCATCAAGAAATCGCAGAATGCAATTATAATACAGAGATAATTAATTCAAACGTTACGTTTACTCTTATTACGGGTGAGGGGGATATATCTACCTTCAAGAAAGGATTAAACAACACTGATGTTGAGAAGTGGATGGTGGCTATGCATGTTGAGATGGACTCCTTATACAAAAACAAGACATGGGAGTTGGTGAAGCTTTCAGTTGGTCGGAACGTGATTGGGTGTAAGTGGATCTTCACGAAGAAACGGGATAGATATAAGGCCAGATTAGTAGCGAAAGAGTTATGCATAGAAAGAGGGTATCAACTTCAACGAGATTTTCGTACGTGTGGTCAAGCAGGTATCTATCAGATTCATATTAGTGTTGGTTGCTCAACACAATCTTGAACTGAATCCAGGATTAAATGGCTAGCAGAAGGAGACAGGAACACGCATTTCTTCCATGATTCTATGTTGGACAGGCGCCGAAGGCTGAAAATCTTCAAGATGAAAAGAGTCTCAGGGGAGCCAATCAAAAAGACCGAAGACATTAGTGAGGAAGCGGTCTCCTTCTTCAAAGACCTTTTTTCCACCGGCCCTTCCGATCACATTAGGGATATAGTCAACTGTATTCCCAGGCTCGTTACTAGCCAGATGATCATGAACCTCAAGAAGCCCCCAACGATAGAGGAGGTCAAGGGGGGCGCGCTATCTATCCCGATCGATAGCGCCCTTGGGCTTGATGGTTTTGGAGGAGTTTTTTTCTCATCTTACTGAGAGATTATACGGAATGATCTTTATGAAGTAGCCAAGGACTTCTTCTAGGGGGGCTGATTCCAAGGGCATTCCAAAGCACTCAACTATGCCTCATTCCCAAGAAATCAAATCCGGAGTTCATCACCAATTTCAGACCCATCAGTCTGTGCAACTGTATAATGAAGATTTTCTCTAAGATCATGACGGTAAGACTTACAACTATTCTCCCTTCATTGATTTCTGAGGAGCAGGGTGCTTTTGTCCAAAGAAGATCCATTATTGAGAACATTTCTATTGCTAGAGAGATAGCTCATGAGATTGGCTGTAAGGTTTTTAGTGGGAATTTGATCATCAAAATCGACATGGAGAAAGTGTATGACCGGCTTGAATGGGGCTTCATCATCCAGGTTCTCAATAGATTCGGGTTTGATCCACAGTGGATATCGGGAGTTCAGCGATGCTAGGAAGATATTTGGTCTTCTGTCCTTATAAATGGCAGAAGCTTTGGCTTCTTCAAATCTTCAGGGGGTTTGAGGCAAGGGGATCCGCTCTCTCCGTTCATCTTCATCCTTGCGGCGAAAGTTTTCAGTAGGGGATTGTCCAAGCTGTTCTCTTCCAGATGTTGCCAGCCTTTCAAATTGCCCCGGAATTGCCCAATAATCACCCACCTCTTTTTCACTAACGATGCTATATTGTTTCTCAATGGCAAGTTGTCCAGCGTGAGAACTCTTCTCAAATTCCTCACTCAGTACGAGAATGCTTCTGGCCAAAAGGTGAATGCCTCCAAGATATCCTCATAACCTCGACAAAATCTTCAAGACTCAAGAATCAGAAGCTTCGTACATTGACTGGGTTCAGGCAGGCGACGCTCCCTACTATGTATCTTGGTGTTCCTCTCTCTAAAGGAAGATGTTCTGCCTCTCTCGTACAACCACTCATCAAGAAGATTATTAGCAGAATCGATAGCTGGAAAGCAAGGCTTCTCAACTAGGCGGCCAAGATGGTGTTGATTAAACATGTTTTGACCACAATTCCCATCCACGTGCTCATAACCATTATCATCCCCAAATCTATATTGAAATTAATCAATTGGGCGATGGCGAACTTTTTCTGGGGCTCTTCCAAACGAGATAAGAAGCTGTACTGGATCAGATGGTCGTCCTTGTGCACCCCTATTCAGGAAGGAGGCTTGGGCATCCGAACTATTAGTGACACCACGCAAGCATTCAAAATAAATATGGGATGGCGTCTTCTACAGGGAAAGTCTTTATGGGATAATTTCTTTTCACCCAAATATTTGCAGAAGATTGTTGCAGCCCAAGGAACAAATGGTTCTATCAGTTCACTCTACTAGAAAGAGATTTTTAAAACCCTGCAATATGCTATTCACCATTCGAGATGGTTAATAGGGGAAGGGAAGATAAACTTTTGGTCTCAGAACTCGTCCGGAAAAGGCCTTCTTGCTGGTGTAACCATCAGGCCTATCCCCAATCATCTCAAGGAAGCTTTTGTCCAAGATTTCTTTGCTCATCCAGCTTCTTAGAATTTGTCAAGAATTCAATCGTACATTACCCCAACAGCGATGCAGACAATTTCTGCCATTCCAATTGCATTAACAGATAGTCCAGATCAGCTCATTTAAGACTTAACTACGGCAGGAAAGTTCTCAATCAAATCGGCTTGGAATGGCATCAGGCAGCACCTTCCTCCTCTCCCTTGGACCAAATGGATGTGGAACAAAACCATCCCCCCAAAATTGAGTATCTTCTCTTGAGAAGTCATTCATGAAGTTGTCCCTGTGGATTAGGCCGTACAGAATCGTGGAGTTGTTTTACCTTCATGCTGTGAATGTTGTAAGCAAATTCAAAACAACCCCCAGATCAGGCCACCTGCGCTGACCCAGCATCTCCATTCGATCTCGCAATCTTCTTCAAGCCAACATCGGGTCCTTCAAGCCACGAATCATCATAACGGTGGGAACCACTACTACAGTCGTCAGCAGGCTTGGCTTAGCCAGAATGACCGTCTCCATTCACCAATTTAGTTGCCGGCAACCCCCTCTCTTGGTGCGTCGATCAGGGGCCAGTAGGATATCTCTGTTTTTGGATCTGCTGCTGTGGAGACTCTGGATCACCTCTTTTGCCATAGCGCAATTGCTACATGTATTTGGAGCCATTTTGGCCGCCTTTTTGATGTTACCATTCTCCCCAATTAGACTATTCTGCAGCGAATCCAAAGCTAGACTGCTAAAGTTAGAAAGAAATTTAGAATCTCTTATCTCATCGGTCTAGTACCTAGCATCATCATATGAGAGATTTGGATTAGCAGAAACCAGGCCCAGTTTGAGGGTCACCCAATGTCCACAAATCAAATTATCTTCAAGGTAAACCGCTGCTTGTATGAACTAGGATCAAGCATCCAAGCCCCGGATAGGAACTCCATGATTCACACCATCACTCTCCAAGCCCTCAGGATCAATAGAGCCCATCCTCTCCCTGCAAGAAAATACATCCAGGTCACTTGGTCGAGGCCCCCTCGGGCTTGGGTGAAGCTAAACATTGATGGATCTTCTAGGGGTAACCCGGGGGGGGGGGGGGGGGGGGGGGGGTGGCGGAGTCTGCCGGGATCACTAAGGAAACATTATTGTCGTCTTTCACAGAAACTATGACCATACTACAAACACTATTGCTGAGGCCCAAGCGATGCTAGACGGCATCACTATTTACTCTAATCTGGGTCTTTCCAGAATTATGGTGGAATCTGATTCGAAGGCCATTACTACTTCGGTCGAAAATCCTGTTTTCCACAGCTCTTGAAACATCTGGTACAAGCCAGGGAAAATTCAACTATTTCGGTGTTCCCTTGATCTTTAATTCAACCACATCTACCAAGAAGGGAACTCAGTTGCTGATGCATTGGCCAGGATGGTGAGTGAAGGATGCCCAAATAGGCCTTACGATTCGTGCGCCGCCCTTCCAAGACTAGTGCGCACGGCCTTCTCCTGGATAAAGCTGGCATGGGGAACATTAGGATTACGTAGCTGGGGTCGTTTTTATTTTTCTTCGTTTTCCTTTCCTTGTCGGGTTTTTTTTCTTTTTTGTGCAGATTGAGTTATATGATAAGAGGGTCCTCTCCTTTTTTGTAAGGACCCCCCTGAATGGCTGTATATTTTCCGATGAAATGAAATGTCTGAGCTGAAAAAAAAAACACAATCTTGAACTGGAATAATTCGATCTGAAAATTATTTTCCTACATGGTAGTGGTATAAGAAATTTAATTTTTTATGATGAGTTAGAAGTTTATTAGAAGTAAATTTGATCAGTATACCTATTTCATATCACTGAGTGATGGAGAATTCATTATAATGGTATTATATGTTGATGATATGCTTATCGCTAACCATAACATTATTAAAATCGACATTCTGAACACTCAGTTATCAAGGATATTCGAGATAAAAGATCTAGGAGCTCCAAACAAGATTCTCGGCATTGATATACATATGGACAAGGAAAGGAGCAAATAATGGTTGTCTTAGGTAAAATACCTTAAGAAAGTTTTGGTTAAGTATGGACTTAATAAGGCTAAACCTATATGTGCTGTGTTTTCTAGCTCCTATGATTGTCATATTTTGTAGTGTCAAAACCTCTTGAAATCTATGTCTTGTGTAGCCCATCTACATATTCAAGATCATGTATGTCATGTACAAGAATAAAGGTCTTTTGCTCAAGAACTTCAAATGCAAGATCAAGAGACATACAAGTTCAAGTTTAAGTACAACACCAAGTGTTAGTTCAATCTTTCAAGCTTCAATAGTTAAAGGTTTTAAAGCTTCATCCATGTCAAGACAAAGTTCTTTACTTTGAACCTCAAAGCTTAAGATGAAATACAAGTCAAGTACTTCAAGTTCAAGCTTCAAAGTACATCAAGTTCAATCTTCAACATACTTCAAGATGTCAAGCTTCATGTACTTCACGATTAATTATCAACTGAAGCAAAAGATGTTTCAATATTTAAATATCACTTAAAAGGTATGAATGACCCTAAATTGACCATAAGTTAGGTCATATTGATTTCATGCTTTAATTGGATCACTTTATAAGTGTATATGTTGTTTCTTGAGTAGTCTTAGCTTATGTTCGACTAGTCATAGTACTGGCTCGACCAGTTCAAGAAATTTCTCAACCAGTCCAAGAAATTTCTCAACCAGTCCAAGGTTTGTTACTAATTTTTAAGAATTTTTGTTATAGCCTCGACCAGTCCTGGAGACTGCTCGACCAGTCGAGCAAGTTCAACTCAAAGTCTAGCAACTAAATTTAGTCCCACACAACCAGTCGAGTACAGAGCTCGATCGGTCGTGAAGGCCACTCAACCGGTCGAACCTCTCACTTGACCAATCATGGAACGACTTTATCTTATCGCGTCTGAAATTTTAAAAATTTATTGATCCTTTGACCAGTCGAGTTGTCCTCTGAGCCAGTCGAGTGAACAGTTTTTACACTTATAAATAGAGCACGATTTTCAGAGTTTGGTATCTAATTCAAGAAAAATCAAGACACTACTCTGAGAGATAAGTTTGTAATATTCTTAAGCTATTTAGTGCTCATTTAATATTATCTTTAATTAGCTTTTTGCATTTAATTTTGTATACTACATTCTAATCTTATTTGAAGAATGGATTGAATTTTTCCATTTCTTGGAATAAAAATCAAATCAAGCTAGCTCAAAGTGATTTAATTTAAAAATTATTTAGAACTTAGAACATTTTCATAAGTGAGTATGCACATTGAACTTCTACTCTGAATTGGTTCTACCGAGCTGTATCAAAGGAGAATATCCAAATAAGTATTTTACAGTTTTATAAATCTATTCTTTTGGTTTCTTTGAGATTATGCCAGAAAAATCTCTTTCTTTTGGTTTGTCTGAGGTGATCCAAAAAACTCAGAGTGTGAGGTTTTTTGAATTGTGTAAGCCCACTTAAAAGACACAATTATGAAGGTTTTAAGTGAACCTTGAAAAACCTATTGCATAGTGAACGTCAATATCCACGATGTGAGGATATTGAGAGTGGAGTAGTTGTGTGGTTATTTTTCTAAACAGTTGGTGTACACACAAACGAACCACTATAATTTCTAGTCTTGTGTTGATTGATTGATTGTGACATTATGTGGATGTTGTAATTTCCCTTTAAGCATTTATGGAGAATGTTGTAATCTTTTTATGCAAGTATGGGAATGTTATAATAGCTTAGTTATTTTCTTTGCTATTTTTATTCTTTATTCCTTTATATCGATTTGAGATTTTAATACACAGACTGTTCTAGGAATCAGGTTGTCCTACCATAAACTATTGATTTTTGGTGTAAGGTTGTCCTTAGAACCACATTTGTATCAACCTCCTAATACTTGTACATTTGATGTTGTTATTCATTTCTGCATTGTAGAATTGTTTAAGTGCTATCTTTATTTATATTTGTTAAATTTCGTATTTAATTTTTTAATTTGGTAGTACTATTCATCCCCCCACCCCCCTTTCTCCTCTCTAAGACTCTTAGCTCGACTTTCTTCAGAACAATGTCCTACTATAGATAAAGAAAAGCAGCATGTCTTGTGTGCCCTATCGAGTGTACTTGGCAGTCTGATGTACACCATGGTCTGTATTAAACCAGACAATATTTCATATGCGGTGGGTGTTGTGAGCAAATATATATTAAACCCCGATGAGCTGCATTGGGAGCCAGTAAAATGGTTACTTTGTTACACATGAGGTATGATTGACTATGTCTTGATATTTAAAAAGTCTAAGGAGAAGCTAGTATACTATGTGAACACTTATATGCTAAAAACGTGGATGATAGAAAATCGACTTTCGGGTACTCGTTTATATTAGTAGGTGGATCAATCAATTGGATGTCGAAACTTCAGTTGTGGTTTCTCTTTCCACAACCGAAACTAAGTATATATATGTCGATGACAGAAGCGTTCAAAGAGATGGTTTGGTTGAGGGGATGATGAATGAGTTGGGGATTCATCACGAAGTTGCGTCAATGCATTATGATAATGAGAACACTATCAACTTGGCGAAGAACTTAGTGTACAACTCCCAGACCAAGCACATTAATTTACATCATCACTTTATCTAGCAAATCCTAAAGGCGGTGTTAATCTTAAGAAGATTCCATCGGTGAAAATCCAGCTTACATGCTTACGAAAGTGATTTCTGTAAAGAAGTTTGAGTTTTGCTCGACTTCTTTAGGCTTGATGAAGATAGAATGAAGATGGAGTGTGCACATGAAGCGACAATGAAGCTATGATGAAGATAAGAGGTGGAGATAGAAACTTGAAATAGTAGAGCATAAAGATTGAAGCCAATGTGGAAATTGTTGAAATTGGTGACTTCAATCTATCGGGGTCATCAATTGATCATGCACAGCGTCGACTAATCAAGGAAATCCCGAATTTCCAACTTGTCTCTAGACAGTTTTAAACATGTTTGATCAATCGAAGATCAGGACTCGATTGATCGAGATAATTCTAAAAAATCAAATTAACTCTCTGGACACTTTTGAGCATGTTCGATTAATAGAACATTGTGAGGTTGATCGACCGATGATTTACGTAACTTCTACATAAGTGTGCGATTTGTTTCTAATTTTGTGCATAGCTTATATAAATGGGTGTAATGCGGGACTAGGGTTAAGGAACAAACATGGGAGAGTTCAAAGGAGTTTTTTAAAGTTTTGTAAGGGATTTCATCTCAGGAGATGAAGAGTTTTGAGGCTATAAGTCACCTATCTCTTGAAACTCTTCAATAATAATGGATTGTTTTCCCACTTGGTGCCGTGGTTTTTTTTCCCACGAGGGTTTTTCCTCATAAATCATTGTGTTTCTCTGTGATGGCTCATTTTTCATTTCCTTATACGCATGTTTGATTCGTTTTAAGGTTGTTTTTGCGCCTAATGTGTGGCGGCTATGCGCAACACAGTAAGATAGGTTGTGTCAACATTATCACACCATAGTGTGGGTAGTTAGGAAGAAAAATGCCAAGCTCCCCAAATAATGATTGTAACCACATTAATTCGATTGCGATGTTAGCAAGGGCATAATAGTCTTACTTGAGCGGACCACCATGTGTTGTTTGCGAGAACTCCAAGAAATTAAATTCGGGCCCATGAAAATTGCTTAACCACCTGTAGATTTATGATCATCTGGGCAACTGGCCCAGTCAACATTAGAGAAGGCGGTTGGGTGAATGCAACCGGTAAAAAACCAATCAAAAATCAAATGTGGTTTTAAGATAATGAAGAATCCTTTTGACAGACACCCAATGAGTTCTTGTAGGAGAATGCATAAATTGGCACACCTTGTTTATACTAAAACTGATGACGGGCCTGGTAAGTATCACATATTGAAGAGTAGCCACTGTACTACTATAAAGAGAACCATCGTTAAGAGAGACACCATACGATTTGGACAATTTAGAAGAGGTGGGCATTAGGGTGGAGATGGGTTTTGAGCCATTCATACCAGTCCGTTGAAGAAAGTCTAATATATATTTCTTTTGAGAAAGAACAACGCCAGTAGCATCAGGTTCCACCTAAATTCTAAGGAAGAGATAAAGCAGACCAAGGTCATTGAGAGCGAACTCTTTGCCCAATAAAAGTAAAATGTTATGCATAAAACTAGTGTTGTTGCTTGTGATAAGTATGTTGTCAACGTAAATAAGGATACAGATGATGATGGAAGCTTGGTTGTAGATAAATAAAGAGGCATCTATTTTTTACCAGTTAAACCCAAGGTCCAACAAGAAAGTGCTGTCTGTGGAACAATGCACAAGGGGCTTGTTTTAATTAAACTATAGAGAGATTTGTGAAAAAGACAAACATGAGTTGAATTTAGGGAGTTAATAAATCCTCGAGATTGTATCATATAAACTTTCTCGTTTAAGTTTCAATGAAGAAATACATTATGTACATTTAGTTGACAAATAGGCCATGTACAAGATAGTTACCTCATTAAAGAGAATCGTTTGTATTCCTACGTGTTCTCTTCAGGAACACATTATTAGGGAGTTGTATAGAGGAGGATTAGGTGAACACTTGGGATTGACGAGAGCATCACATGTTGTGGAGGAGCAATATTCGTGTCTACAATTGAAGAGAGATGTTGGGAAGTTCGTACAGAGATGTTGTTATATGATGAGGGGCTAAAGGACATTCCCAAAACATTGGCCTCTACACCCTCATATTAGTACTAGATGCACCATGAAAGGCTTTGTCTATGCACTTCGTGTTTGGTCTTCAACAAACTCAACGTAGTATGGACACTGCATTTGTAGTGATGGACTGATTTTCAAAGATGACATATTATATACGATGCAGGAAACAATGGGTGCGACCAATGTAGACAACCTTTTCTTAGAGAGGTTGAATGATTGCATGGTGTGCCCCAAAACATTTACTAGACCCTGATGCAAAATTCCTTAGGGCCTATTTGATTGGTTGTAATTATAGGTAGTGAAATATAAATAAGCAATAATTATTTATGCATTTCCTAGATAGATACAGCGTCTGAAACGAGACTCGGATTGTGTGACCTCAAGTACCGTGATAAGTGGCAAAACTGTGGACCGGACCATGATGTTCGTGTTTGATCCATGCCGTCCATTGATTTTACCATATCATTTTAGGGCATGAGCCCAAAAAATGGCAGTTGTAAAGCTCAAGTGGCCCACAATGGGAATAATGACGTCCACCGTTGAACCCACTATTTTTTATGGTGTGATCCACTTGAGCTTTGGACCTGCCTCATTTTAGATTATGCCCTAAAATGATTTGAAAAAAATGAATGAACGGTGTAGATATAATACATACATCATGGTGAGACATGCAGAGTTTTAGCTTGGAAAAATGTTGAATTTTGGCCGGTTTTGAGGTGGAATTCTGCCTCTTCCAAACAGGCAATAAAAACTATCATTATGCTTTTACCACCGATTACTTAAAATTATCTCTAATCAAGTAGGCTCTTAGTCACTTCTGAAGGATTCTATGGAGGCAACTTGGTACATCATTGCAATACAGTAGTCCATATCATCCCCAAATGGATGGCCAGATACGGGCAACAGTAAATCGAAAACTAGAAAACATCATACAATGTCTCTCTAGTGATAAGTCCAAAAGTCGAACTTTTCTCTTACTCAAGTTGAGTTCACTTCTAACAACACGAAGAACTTGGATCCTTACTCTTGCTCGGGAGGTAGACTCTCAGGAGTTTCAACACCCGGTCAAGGGTTCGAGTATCCACATGTGAAATTCCACTAGCGTGAGTGTGTGGGGGTGTGCGTGCGTGTAAAATTAAAAAGAACAACACGAAGAACTTATCTACATGCGAGCCTCCTTTCAAGATAGTATATGACCATGTTCCCAAGCATACACTACACAAGGTGACATTACCAAAGTTTCCAGGAATGAGCGCGCACAGACACGAACAACATAGAAGAGAAGATCATGTAGTGCATGTAAATATCAAGAAGCTGGAAGAGTCCAACACCAAATCCAAGGAAGATGCAAACAAGTAGAGGCAATCTAATGTGTTTCAGGAAGGTGACAGGGTGATGGTTCACCTAAGGAAAGAGAGTTTTACCATGGGAACATACACAAGCTAAAAAAAATAGAAGATCAAGTTCAGATACTTTAAAAGGTTAATGACAATAAATATGTTATTGATCTCCCCAACTGGGGATATTATTCAACATTATAAATTTGTTCATGTATCATGCACCAGAGGAACAGCCATAACTACCAACCAACTTAAGGGTGAGTTCACTTCAAGTAGGATTGATGTCTTCCAAGTGGCAATGAATTCATGGACAGCCAAGATTTTAAGAAATCGGACCAAAAGGCTCAAAGTAGGGCAAACACTTCCTAACCGCGCATTATAGCTTTTGACAACCAGAACTTTGCAATCAGTATCCGTTTTGTGTGTATAATATACCCTTGGAAACCTATCTATGAGATTTAGGCTTGGTCATGAACTCAAGGTTCGTTGGCCCCAAAATGAGTAACAAAATTCAATCATTTTAGGAGTAAAATTCAGATTTTAAGTTAAAACTTACTATTTTTAATAAGTTTTGTTTTTTTCTATTGTTAGGGTTTTGAGTGTCTAGTTGTGGCCCAAAATCTTCATTTTAGTCATCTAAGGATTATTTACAAATTTTTGTTGTAATAAATGTTTTTTTACTATTTTTAATTACTTTTATTATTTCCGCAAAATGTCCTATTTCAAGTCAAATTAGGAATTTACGGCTTCTTTTGCTTACATAAGCATATCAAATACGTTGTTATCAGTACTTCATTCAATAATATCAATTTTCTTTCTCATTTTTAGGGTTTATTTTTTAATCCAATAAACACAACTTAATGAAAGTTTTTTAATCTAATAAATACAATGGAACGAAGGTTTTATAAAATAATTTTTTTCGTATTAACATTAAGGATCATCATCCATGATCAAACCATATTTCTACATAAGAATAAATTAACATCCCATAATAAGAACCTGAGCACGAAAACATTTGCTCATTTTTGTCACTAATGATCCCTTAATTAACAGGAGAGTTTCTCCTTAATCTATTATGAGTTAAGGAAATTGAGAAACCACATTAAATTCTTTTGCATTGGCCAAAAATCAATAGTAGTCATCAAGAAAGTAGACCCCACATTGGGTGTGTGCACATGAAGAAGAGTAGGCATAATGAGGTGGGTGTCCCACCTCAAGGAGGTTGGGGTTTCAGGAGAACACTATATTTGATAGTCCACCACCCTATAGGACTTCTATGTACCATACTATGAAGGAAACCCATTTACCTTCCTAATCCATGCACCCCAATTGTTCATTTCCTTCTACTATCCACAACCACCAACCTCAAGTAATTCCTATGCTGCCTCAAGGTTTAGATCGATGAATCTATTTTCTTAATTTAAAACAAATCAACAATTAAAACTCACCAATCTTAACAATTGAAAAATGTTGATTAAACAATCAAAAGTCATAGGAATGTTGGCCAGCCTTTAAAACCCCTAATGGACAATTCAAATAATTAGATCAGCCCACATACATATCTCAGGTAGACCAAGTAGATCCCATATTGGATCTTGTGGTCCTCGATGGAAACACTTAGTATTACTTTTAATTGTCATGTAGTGGCCTCGTAAAGTAAACCAAAGCACCCACTACCAAGCCATCTCGGTCCACACATCCTCAGGTCTAAGGAAATGATGGAGCTATTGCAAATGGCAAATATGATTATAATATAGACATGAAAGGTCTTCTGTTCTAGAAACTTGCGAACATCCTGCCAATGTAAGTAGCCAAAAATCACATCCAGGGAATAGCCTATGGCTCACATATACACCAATCCGAGGTAGGGCAAAGGCACGCCGATACCAAGTCAAGTACAGTGGTGGAGACCGTCCATCCTGACTCCCTCACATAAGATGATCACTCGTCATTAAACAAAGGAATTCCCTATCACCATTATAGTCATGGCCAAGGCATCAAGACCATTTACCAAATCTCTCCCTTTGCCAGTAGCTGATGTGTCCAATCTCAAGAGTGCCTAGGGACACAAAGGTAAAACATCTCAAACCTAATGATAATAATAAGCATGTCCATACAATAACCAAACCATATAAGAGAATAAAGATTAATACATAGCTTAGGTTAATAAAACAAGGTCCATGAGCAACCTAAACATTGGTTATCTACGGCGCATCCCCAATATTTTGAGATTTATATATCACCGTGATTCAAGGGTTATTTTTTAGAAGAAGATGGTGATCTCCTCTTTTATCTATGCACCCAATGTGTTATATTGATTTTTTTAGAATTTAAATTTTACTCCTGTTATAGCCATTCATCAAAAAAAAATTCTCATATTATTGGAAGTATTGTTCCAAAAAAGTGAACAATTAGTGACAGACTTGGTATGTCGCATGGTCCGTCGTTGTTTGCTACCTTGCAAAAAATTAAACATGGGATAGGTCTCTAATCTGTGATGGGTTTGGTCCACAAATAAACAACGGATCATATCTATCACAAAAAAATAAAATCCGTCACTGTACCGTCATTATAAAATTTGGCGATGGGTACGGTCAATTGCTGATCTTAGGAGATAAATTAGCGACGGATTTGGTCCGTCGCTGATGTGTTTTTAAAAATAAAAAAAAAACAATTTGTTACACCTAATAGTCGTGCAAAAAAATTTACATGATTTTTTAATAAAAATATCATTCACAAAATTAAAAAGATTGCTCTGAATATGAAACTGTACTAAATATCATTTTGGGTTTGTTGGGATGCTCAATTGGCCTATATAGCAAATTGATCTAAATATATAATAAATAGCCAAAATTGAAGTGTGGCAGCATTGCCATCTTATCATTAAATCATGTTAAACATGTAATTACATACATATCTTGTATATTATCAATGGACTCCCTCAAGTTCAAAGAATATGCTTGAATCCAATAATTATACTTATCCACCCCATATCGTCATGATCATGCTTTTCAGCTTCTTAATGTTGTGACTAGAAGTCCAAATGACAGGACGCAAACATCCTGTTGGCAAACCTCCATGAAGGTATGAATTCTATCAAAATTTCTTTTTCTCGTTTGGGTATGCGAAACTCATCCACTAGTCCCTATATAGCAGCCAATCCATGAATTAATGATAAGGTTAAATTGATGAAAAGAGTAACGGCTTACATCTCATAATAATGTACTGACACAAAAAATGCATTTCAATAAGATAATTGATCAAAGGATTAGATTTTTCTAACATGTTCTCATGTTGGCTTGGTTGAAAATCTCAAATGATGAAGGTGGAAAAGAACGATAAAAACCTAACGAACCCGTTTGATTTGTTTTAATGTTATTTTATTCAATTTTAACCACAAAAGGATCTCCAACTAAGACAATTGATTTCTCTTATTTTCCATTAATTTGTGACGATGTTGATTTTAAGGGTGCACATTTAACCGGTAGAACTGTGGAACCAGACCGGAACCGACCAAACGGTCCGGTTTGGTCCGGTTCTAGAGTGCACCGGTTCCGGTTCCAAAAATCAAAGAACCGGTCACATCGGTTCGGTTCTCTGTTTGGGGGTATATAGAACCGAACCGAACCACAAACCGATCCGTAGAACCAAACCGTGGATCCGAACCATAGAACCGAACCGTGGAACCGAACCTGGAACCGAACTTGGAACCGAACCAAGAATACTTTGATTATTTCCATATTTGACTCATGATTTATGGTTTATAATGCACTATTTAATTATTTTCATAAATATATTTTTGCACACTTTATACAATATCTAAGCTATTCATCAAATGGACCACAACATGGATGGACATGGGCTAGATAATAAAATTAAACATGCAATTGGGCTGGATTATAAAAAGCCCAGAACCGTGGAACTGATTCGGAACCGAACCGTTTAACGGTTCGGTTCCGGTTCGGTTCTAAGGTGCCAACGGTTCGGTTCCGGTTCCGAATATCATAGAATCATTAGGAACAGTTCGGTTCCGGTTTCACCCCAAAACCGGACCAAACCGAACCGTGTGCACCCCTAGTTGATTTACCTGAATTTGAAAGCTATCTAAATGCTATCAATGGTAGAAAATAGTCATCAATATATTTGAAAGAATTGGTTTATGGGTCTTCTTGAAAGACATCATAAAACATGAAGCCCACCAAAATAGGCATTAAAATCCTTACTATGATAGCCTATTGCATGAAGAGCATCACGATAAGCAGACTAAACAGTTCACCGGCTATATGAGTAAACCTATCGATAATGGAGCACACCCCCAAAATAGCAAATAAGAACAACAACAATGCAAGCCACACACATACCTTGCCCATCCAAATGACACTAGTAGTTGTAGTGAAAGGAAACTCATTTTGTATGTATCATGAACATGAAATTCATTATCCTTATTTTTTCCATTGAACACAAGCACATAGCATACCACCCAATCCATGCTAGAAACAGCTTTCGTCCCAAATCCAATCTATCTTTCATGAAGTATGCTGTAATTCTCCGTGGGTCGATTCCTGATGACACAAAAAGATCAGGAGGCAGTTCAATTTGGCAATTGATTCATACACCACCTCAACATATGCTTCCAACTCTAAATATAATCCTAATTTTCTAAAATTAGTCAGCTTTGCTAAGCAACCATATATTCAATTCCAAGCCCTTACATATCTTACAGTCTTGAAGTTACTTCTCTAGTTGAGTCATCGATACCCTCGGATGAGATACCCTCCCAAACAACGAAAGTTAGATTATGACCTGCACCTAATGAGCGGCTTCGATCATCCACTCATTTAAACTCCCGATGAATCATTGTCGACCTCCTCCCTAGCATACACTCTAAAGAACTGTTTTCACTTTTTTTTTTCAAAAGGAACTATCATTTAAAGAGGAGCAAATTACAAGGCAAGTGTTTCAAGAAGACCCGAGGCTAGCAAAAAGATAAAGCCTCGATCCACCTATTGTGAAAGAAAGAAAAGAAAACCAAACTATACAGGGGCTATCAGTCTAATAGTACCCAAACCGGCCTTGTCAAGGACAACCAGACCACGAATCTTATGGGGAAGCTCCTAGGGGGAGAAGAAAACCTTGTTACTCTGGGTGGTACTACCTAACCGGGCAAGCGCATCCGCTGGCAAGTTCCCCTTTCGAAGGGTGTGAGAGAATCGGAGAGAACCCTTCTCATTCAGGAAGAAAATGCGAGCCACCCAAATATAGATAAAGTAATAGATCTCAAGCATTGCAAAAATAACTTATTATATTGAACTATTGAAGATTAGAAGCCAAACCAAGAAAAAAAACAAAAAAACAAAAAAACAAAAAAAAACAAAAAAACAAAAACAAAAACAAAAACAAAAACAAAAACAAAACAAAAGGACCACACATCATCATCTCATAGTTTGAAAGCTCATACAAATATCTCACACCATTCATACAAAGCCATACCAATTGGAAATGGAGCTGATTTTGCACTAGCTTATCCTCAAAGTGGGGCCTGCCCATTGGAAGTGTCGAACCAGTTGGATTTGAGACCCTTCTCTTTTAATGATGCAAAGCTAATAGGAGCCTTGAATTTAAAAATAAATAAATAAATAAATAAACTTGTGCTCATTTCCACTGAAAAGAAAAGAATAGAAAACATGAAATAATGTGGAGAGAATCAGTCTCATTTGTTTCAGAGGTTTCCAAAGAGATTCGGATCATATTGTTCTGTCCTCTTTGATTGCCTTGTGCTTTCTTTTATATTCATGCATTTCGATGTTTAGAAGAACTATTATATTAAAAAAATTAAAAATAAAATAAAATAAAGTGTTGAAACAGTTTCTTTTAGGGAAAAAAATGCAAATGAATTCCTGTAAAGAGGGCCCCACATCATAAGTTGCAAATCACTCTCAAGCAAATGAAAAATAGTAAAATGGGTAGAAACATGTGCATTGCCCCAAATTGGGTAATTTTGTCAATAACATAATAAAAGAACAGAAAGTAACAGCAAGCAGTTTAATGTAAACGGTAAAAACTATAGGTGGGTTTGCTAAATAGTTTAAAAGCACTTTCTATAATATTCCAATCAGATCCATTAGAATTTTTTGTTCCTTTTCTTTCTTATGATTTTTAGATCATACACATTGAAAATTTTAATCTTAAAATCTGGGCCAATGACACTTCTTCTAGGCTGATTGTGTTTAAGATTAGACTAACTAAAAACAATTTAATTTGAATTGATGTTGGGGCTTACAACTAGAGCTGAATTGAACAAATGGCGTGATCTTCTGGTGAATGATACTTCGACACCATTCTCTAGTCCGATTATGAGTTCAGGTCAGATCCATTGAAAGTTTTTAGGCCAAAACTTTGGGCCGACATTACTTTAATACCCTTTGCAACCCACATAAGGAATTTAGGTTATCACTCAACTTCAAGTTAATCAAGTGAAACCCGACCTACCCTCTTATAGGTTTCATCCCCATCTTCATCTTCAGGGAGTTATGGCAAGCCAGAAACTCCAAACGTTTTGAAAATTCTTCCATCGTGACTGCCACAATTGAAGCCCGGATCCTACAATGGGCTCACCGTCTCAGCTGCTTACTGCCGGCTCCAAGAAAGATTACTAGCTTCGTGGTTTCCATGGCCGCTGGCTGGAACCTAACGACTCCTCAAACTCGGCAGCCGAAGATCTTTGTTGTGAAGTGGTGCAGGCCCCCTCCGGGCTGGATCATGCTGAACGTGGATGGGTCGGCTTGGGGCAACCCTGGAGCCTCGGGTGGTGGGGGTGTTGGGAGAGATGTGGCAGGAAATTTCATTTTTGGTTTGTCCATGGCTATGGGACTGGCACTAACACTAGGGCAGAAGCTAAAGCGGCTTGGGATGCCCTCTCTCTGGCGCTGCAATTGGGCTTCTCCAACATTGTTCTGGCCTCCAACTCATTATCTGTAGTGAAAGCCCTCGAGCATTCGACGGCGTTCTCCTAGCCGATCTGGTATTGGAAGACTCGTGTCTCCCAACTAACCCACGGCCTTGACCTCAGAATTATCCATATGCCCATGGAAGCGAACTCTGTGGCGGATGCCCTAGCCTGTCTGGGTAGCATGGCCCAGTCCAACCAACTTTTTAGGATCCGAGTCAATCTTCCCACTCACATCAATGGCCTCCTGTTCTTAGACAAAGTGGGCCTTGGCGCTCTACGCCAAACCTAGCTAGCTCATCTCCCCCAGTCTGTGTTGTCTTTGCTATTCTCCTATATGATAGGAGGGCCGTTCCTTTTTGTTTCAGGCTCTCCCGAATTCTTGTAAAGTCAGTTCCGGCCATTCATTAATGGATTGCTTTTCCAAAAAAATTTAAAAAAAAGTGAAACAAATGTTTACTCAATTTTTACACATTACTTTGATGGAATTCAAGTATATTATTTATGCTTAGGGATAGATGTATGGACATAAATCAAATTGTATAATAAATGAAAAAAGAAAAAGAAAAAAGTGAGAGAGAACTAAATTTTCCAAGGAAAAGAAAAATTGATGAAATCAATAAACTGGGTAGTGTTCAAAAATAGGCATTTTGTTTAATTCAGTTGCTTCCCGAGTTGAATTTGCTTGTCATTTTGAGCTAGTTTGACGGAGTTTCTCTACTGCTTAATGTTGGTGTCTGCACTTATCAAACAAAAGTGCAACTGAAAAGTCAAGTCAAAGCCTTTAAATAATAATGACATGCACATCTTCACTCTTTCCAAACTGGGCCTATTATTTTGTACCGTATATGTAATTTTATACAGAGTGATGGTGACATCAAAAAATTTCAACATGGCAATTTTTTTTTCAAAAGCACCGTTTTGTTTTAAACTTTTCAAATTTCTTTTTCAAAATGACATTTTTGTCAAAATCTTGGTGTTTTTTTAAAATCATTATTTTTTTGTTTCTCAAAATCTCAATTTTTCTCAAACATTTTCAATTTTTTTTCAAAATAACAATTTTTTATAACTTCTCAATCTTCATTTTCAAAATGTCGGCCTTTTTCTGTCAGAATATCAATTTTTAATCTCAATTTTTCTTCAAAATTTCTATTCTTTTGAACTTCTCCATTTTATTTTTTGAACTATTTTTTTTCGAACTAGTCAATTCTTATCGAACTTCTCAAATTTTTTTTAAAATACAAAATCAATTTCTTTTTCAAAAAATATATTTTTTTCAAAGTTGTGAAATTTTTCATATATTTTTTTAATCTTTTCTATTTTCTTTTTAAAAGTATCATTTTTTTCGAAATCTAATTTTAAAAAAATGTATATCAACTGTATTCAAACTTCTTATTTATTTATTTTCAAAATCTAGATTTTCATTAAATCACATTTTTTCTTTTCAAAATCTCAATTTTTCTAAAACATTGTTAATTGTTTTTTAAAACTTCTCAACTATTTTTCTTTCAAATTTTTTTTTTTATCTTCTCAATTTTCTTTTCCAAAATGTCAATTATTTAACAAAATCTCAATTTTTTTTTCTTTATTTTTTTCAAACTTCATTTTTTAAAATCTCAATTGCTAATAAAATACTCAGGATGTAGAGTGGGATTTTTTATGTGATATTGCAAAGCATTTAAATTCGGTTTTAATGCAAAATAATAATAATAATAATAATAATAATTTCTACTCAATTGATATAAAAATAAAACGATAAAAAAAAATAAAACAAAACAAAATTGATGCATTCAATCAATTGGTACAAAAATAATCTTAGATACAAATAAATACAATTAAACCACTGAAATTCTATTAACAAACACTTCTTAAACTACAATAAAACACAATTTTTCACTATATTTTACAAAAAAAAAAAAACATGTAAGTGGTAAGGGCAAAAGTCAATTTACGATGTACAATGATCCGTCGCAAAAGCAAATAAAATCGGCAGTACTTGGCGACAGATAAAAATCTATCACAAAATCTTAATTTGCGACAGGCCAAATCGGTCGTAAATATCATTTTAGCGATGGATTTCAGTCCGTCGCTAAATCCCACAACTTTTAACCACCATAATTTCCATAAAAAAGATGTGCGCGATGGACATTTTCCGATGGTGAATGTTAATGGGTTGCTATATATGTATATACGGTATATATAAATTCCACCTTTGCTCAAATTTGAATATGTACCCTTGAGGCTTGTTTGGATTCGTGGAAATCATAAGTGTTTCTTGGGAAACCTTATTTCCAAGAAACTATGTGAAATAAAACATTATTTTTGTTATTTGTTTTTCAATAAAATTTCCATGAAATTTATATTTATTTTCAAATTTATTGTTTAGCACAACAACAAAATTTCTTGAAAGAAAAAAATTCTACATAGTCACTAGCGTGTGTTAAATTAGTACGTGCACATATTAGATACTTAAAGATGGATAGTTGCATACATGGCTTATTATAACACCCTAAAAATCGAGGGTCGAGCAGAAGCTCAACTCTTGAGTTCCAACACATCACTTATGCAACATAAATAATGATGATTAAATGTTGTCCATATTAGTGCACATAAACATGAGTGAGATTATAATAAAATAATATATCATACTCCAGAGTTAATGTAATTTGGCAAGCGAAAGACTGAAATATATACATTTAATTATGAAAATATTTCACAAAGTTAAGAGTATGAGTATGAAACTGAGCTAAATATATACATGTGTTGTTTTTAACCATATAAAAATACAAGAAGTAAATGTATTCAACTAAATAAGTATCCTAGTAGTCCCTGCGCATCGATATGTGATCTACATAGATCTGTCCGATAGTTGAACGTAGGAGAATCCTTCCTCCTCGCTTACGAAGTTTAACTCTTTTGTATAGACCTCGCCATCACCTGCATGTAAACCAAAGTTTAGGTGGTGTTTTAAAATACCGTCCCAGGTGGGAATGAGTAGCTAATTCAGTGGAACTATAAAGTAAAGGTTAACATATTATTAATTCAGTCAAGTAGTAATGATAAAGCAGTACAACAATCAGGTCCTAATTACTCTTGTTAATGCAGGGATGATATGTGATAATGATGTATGCCCTCGCCTGCACTCCCTCTACGACATCAACTTACGATCGCGGCATACAACACTCCCGTTGTGCTCAACTCTAACGCCAAAGGCACATGCAATATGGTGCATGTGTGTGATTAACCAAGTTCTTAATTAGACTTATTCATACAGCAGGTTTTGAAAGCTAAGGTACCACCCTTGTATCATTTACCCAAATAATAATCCATCTAGGATCGTCAATCCTAGTTAATCACATATGATAGGCAAGTTCTAGGTCACTACGAAGAGGCTCATCATCGTCAACATAGGCCTAGTTATACTCGAGGTCACTACAGAAAGGCCCGTTATCTTAGCATAATCCTAGTGTATACTCGAGGTCACTCTACTAACGTCCTACCAACTGCAGTCTATTTTCGAAGGCTCGTCACCAACTCGACTGGGGACCACATTCAGGCTACGCCGATGTAGGCCGACAGCGCAAATATAGTGTCCCATACACCACCATATTCAACTCATGAGTTTGGATTGTTCACTGGTCACTACAGGGATGCTCATCGCCCAACGTAGGCTGACAGCTCAACCACAGTGTCCCATACACCACTATGCCCAGCTCATAAGTCTTAGCGGATCATGGTACCAAGGTTGAACGAGATTTTCACTGTTAAGTTGGTAACTTAGGTTTAAGTCGTAGGATCCATACATGGTGAACATATAATGAGCCAATCGGGTTACTTGACAAGCTTGGTTAGTACGAGCATATATTAAATTAATCAACATGGAGTGCATATGCACTCCTTGTGGCCTAGCCATTGTCGATGATCAGCGTATGACTCGAATTCCTCGAACGTATTCGTCGTGGCTAAAATAGTTCAGCCACCGATTATAAACTATTACCGATTGCCTAGACTATATTGTAGCCCCAATTGCACTCCAAGTAGCAGCATTCTCATATAGTAGTCATAATAGGATTTAGCAACTAACTCATGCATTTCAATTATTTGAGCATTCTATAAACACATAGTAAATATGACAATCACACATGTACATTTCATACATAAATTATTAAGCCTAAGGTAAATTACATGGAGAAATCTATTCGAATCATTAAGGTAATTGAGGATCTCATCCCAACACCTTTAATAAATGCATTTTATCGAACAATTACTCATTCAAGCATTTTATCAAAAACCTAGACTACACACTACAACATACATGTATTATATTAATTATAACCTATATTATGGAGAATCCTTTCATAAAGGAGTTGCCACACATACAACGATCATGTATTTTCAATTAAAAAGTATGACAAACACAAATCATAATTCCATATTCATTCAAGCATTTCAACAAACACATGGAATGCATTATATTCTACATAATTCATATATATGTGTAAGACGCTGAAAACGTCGTATCTAGGCGCATGTAATAGCAAGCAAGTCTGTCATAAACTATTACTGACATTGAAAGCCTTGAAAGTCATAACCTAAACATTTATAGTCTGCACCTTTCGTCGGTAAATCCATACCGAGCTTAGTTTGAACACTACATCTTTGTCTACGGCACAACGGCTACCTAAATCACAAAATAGGTTAGCGATTTCACCGATCTACTTATTTGGATACCTAAAACAGATTAGGGTTAGAATTTCTTACCCAAAAATGGAGTCAAAATCACCGGTGTAGCGATACAGGAAGGATGATTCGGCACATGGAGTGGTGGGAATGGATCTCAGCAACAGTCTCTCACTCTCCTTCTCTTCTCCACACTCTTCTCTCCATTTCTCTCTTCTCTCTCCTAGGGTTTGGAGAAACTCGTATGGGAGAGAAAGGGGTGGGTTTAAAGTGATTGAGATCCTCTCCTAGGGTTTGGAGAAATTCGTATGGGAGAGAGAGAGAGAGAGAGAGAGAGAGAGGTGGTTTTAAAGCCCTTATATAGGCTCAGAACTGATGGTAATGGCCCAAAGGCCATAGTATACTTAGCTTATAACCAAAAGTCAGCTGTTTCAGACAACGGGGCTCATCTGGAGGCCCATTTTCTATATACGGTCGGAAAAAAGTTTCCTGACATTGGATCTATGCCAGGTTAAGATCTCGGTCCGATCGGATCAGTGGATTGACCATGGAGGACCAGTTTCAGTTCAACGGTCACCGGTACTCGATCAGGGCCACAAGTATATTGACATATGTTGAAAATTTTTCCTGATCTAAGGGTGTAATTAGGTCAAAATCTGATAATCTGAAATTTTAAAATTGTCATGTAAGCGAACGACTCAATTCACTTAAGTTTCAGTACATTTTCTAAAGATATACTCGTTTCTCACACACTTCACTCCGGGCTCAAGTTGTGTGTTTCTGAATACTATATAGATTTGATTTCTGAGATAATAGTCAAGCCTAATAAGGTGGTCATAACCGTATAGTTTTGCAGTAATCAGACTTTCAACACGCGGTCCAAGTCCGATATAGAGTTTCAAGATGTTCCCGAGAGCAATTGAGTTTTGAGATTGATTATAGATTTCTAGGTAATGTTGAGTTAGTGATTCTAATAATTTTGGGTCTTGCAATTCATATAAAAAGTGGTTCAAGCCAAATCCATCAATTGTTTAGTTTAGTACTTAACCAAATTTCGCCCTAATTACAATAGAATAAAGTCCTAGAGCAGTTCTATGACCCTTTTTGGCACTTTTTGTTAGTATATTATTTTAATTATTTTTTAATAGTTTATCATTAAGTCCAATTCATCTCCATCAAATTTTATTAGATTTTGTGTTGTAAAAAAATTCTAAAAATTATAGAAGCAGCAGCTGTCTAAACTAATGATTTTCAAATAGTTTTTATAACGACCTATTTTTAACTATATTAATATTTTTATTATATTTTTTACTTATTTTTATATAAAATTATACTTATCAAGCTTCAATTTAGATTTTAAATTACCTAAATCGGAGTTATAACAAGTGAGATATGACTTTTCGAAGTTGGACGAAAACCATAAAAAAAATTACGGAAAACGAGCTGCCCGGCCCGCTATGGCCCGACAGGCCCGGACGAACCGGGGTGCGCCGCGGTCCACTGGACTATGGGCAGGGTGCCACCCTGGTCCACTGTCCTATCTGGTGATGGTTTCGCTACCCAATATTTAAAACGGGTATAATTTGCAACCCGGGATGAATTATTCGACGTAAAATATATAATTTTGGGGTAGGAGAAGCTGATCTATTCAAATATCCTATTTATTTTATCAGATTCCATAAGGTTAATGGTCAAAAATCTATTTTATTTATATATTTACTATTTCTAGTAAATTTTTAATTTAAGTATTATTTTTCATCACTTAAACTTTAGGATTTGTGTCTAATATGAAATTACTTAGAAAAAATTAAAGAATAAGGTGGTGAAAGGTGAGATTTTGAAGGAAATGAGTTGAAATGGGATTTTAGACTTTGGGATTGAGTTCTGAGAAATTAATAAGGTGTTAAGATCGACTCATTGCTTAAGGACATCTAACTCCAGGTTGGTAAAAAATTCAAGGCGTTACACTTATGTAAGCGTTTAAAGCTGAATTATGTCACACATGGTATATATGAGATGTTTGAATTTGTATGATGGCACATGTGGTACAAGCTCGTTAGCACATTGGACATACGGGCACTTGAAGTTTGATGGCAGCACTCAGGCACATTGGCACCATTGGCACACATGGCATATTTAGAGTAATTGAATATGAACGATGGCACAGTGGCATAGGCATGTGTGGAGCGCTCTGCACATGTGGGGCACAAGAGAAGATAAATGGATGTACATGTAGTGCATTAGCACATGTGGACACAAGAGAAGATGGATGGTGTCACGTGTGGCACATTAGTAAATGTGGGATACTTTACGCATGGGGCACAAGAGAAGATGGATAATAATAAATGTGGCACACTGGCACATGTGCCATAGTGGCATGTGTGGGCATAACTGAATATAGGCAGTGGCTCATTTGACACATTGACATGTGGCAAATGGAATGGATGGTAGCACATTTGGGCTTAACCACTGAGAGAACATTCTCATTTCATCGTGAGAAAATGCTTTTCTCAACAGTGGAGGTGGGAAATTTTATTTTCCAATAAAGAATGTAGGAAATGGTGTTTCCCACAAATTCCCACTAGGAAAGGCATCAGAAACAACAGAAAGTGAGTTTTATCAGAAACAATGTTTTCTATCATTTTCTTTTCATGAATACAAATAGGCTCTTAAAGATTAAAAAGTTACTTATTATATCATTTACATATTACTCATATTAATTGAGTTACCTTTTTCTGGCTTTTTTAATTAAATTATTAAATCTCATGGGATAGTAGTAGATTTTTATTTTTTTTTAATTCCTCCATTTAAGTAGTAGATTAAATCTCACAATTCCTCTAGGAAAAGAAACACTTTCTTGATTCAATCATTTTACTTTAGTGAATTCTTTACAGTATGTGATGAATAATTCAATTGATCTAGTACATACTTTATAGTATTTATTATACTAATAAATTCAATTCATTCTTAGTATTTACTTGATTCAATTACCTCATATTCATACTTTCGAAACTCTTAAGCTTTTGAACCTGTAATCTTTCTTTTAGAATTCTCTAATTCATTATAGCATCAATTTATTTTACGAAATATTTGAATAGTTCCTAATCTTTTTATTATCTCCAGATAGTGAACATAGTAATTATAAACATCTATAATTATTCACGGCATATATTAGTACTCCCTCTTCATTTAATAAACTTTCTATCTTCTTTAATTGTCTAATATTTAAAAATCCCTAGGCCTCTTGTTAGATATGTGTGTGTGTGTCCAACTATAGATGTACAACTATGCATACTATATTGAAAACAATGCTTCAAGAAATATTCAAACTTGAATAAATCAATAAAATACAAAATGGCACACTCATTTATATGATTGCGAAAGCAGTATTTCCAATTGATGAAGAAGCTATCTTCTTATTGGATGAGGCGTGAACTTAGTTGCTCTTTAAGATAGTTTATGCCCATCAGTTGAATTTCTCCAATATAGTAATGACACGGGGAAGAGCATGTAAAATCAATGTTTTCCTTAAGTATTCAAAACCTTAAATCCACAAGGTAGCTCTTAAATCCTCAAGAAATAATAAAAGAGAAAAGTTGAATATTTAATTGAATAATGATCCAAGATTGCTCGATTATGTCACTTATATGGAAGCTCAAAATCCTAATTCAAAATTACCAAAAAAATCTCTCAAAAGACTAAATTTGCCAAAAGTATAAACATCAAATAAACTTTATCGGATCATTCCAAACATTATTAAAAGTAATTTCTAAAAAAGACAAAGATCCTAAAACTGAAGAGTAGAGATATATGACAAAAATAGAAATTACCGAATGTGGTAAAATGTTCTTAAAATTTTGATTTTGACCCTCAAAGCTAATGTTTCTCAAGAAATGGATGTCTGCACCTCAAAATCACCATTACATAAAGATTGATAAGCCATGCATTTTGTGACAATACTTGGATCAAAAGTTACATATATTTTACAGTCAATACTTCAAACGACAATTTCTCCATAACCGGAATGAATATCTTCGAACCAAACATGCCTGAGACCCAGTTACATCATGCATTACGTAAGATTGGGTCCAATTCTAACGGACAACTTCCACTTGCATTTACACTTCTTTTCGTCCAATCATGCTAAGAATGCATCTGCAACACATCCTACGTTAGTCCCCTCCACTTGAAAAGAACTTTTCCTCAAGTTATTCAACGAATTCGGCTCATGATACTCGTACAAGTCTACCACATTGAAAGACCATAAGATCTTCATGCCCTTGGAAAGATTAATAACATAAGAGTTATCATTAATTTTTCTAAGTGTCAAAACAATGACGATCTTCTTATTTCTCATCTTATTATATGTCACAATCAAAAACATCTCCTTGTGCAAGTGAATTAGTACGTTATTGCCCACTTCAAACACCATTGGTGCTAATGTTTATCAATTTTTTTTCTTATACTTGGCATTAGACTTCTGTAAATTCTTTAGAATGTTTGTGGGTTCTACTTCTTTTTCTATATCTCTTCCATTTTCTCATATTCTTTAATAAAATCTTATATAGTTATGAGAGGCCACCCTTCCACTTTAAAAGTCTTGGATTGATTCTCTGTTCTCATAAGGGCAAGGATAATCTTTCTACCATCTTTCACAACAAATATATATATATTATTCTGGCCTTTATGCATGGCATAATATCATGATGGAATTTTGTAACACCCCGAATTTTTACCAACCTGGAGTTAGGCGTCCTTAGGCAATGGGTCAACCATAACACCTTGGTAACCTCTTAGAACTCAATTCCAAAGCCAGAGAAATCATTTAGAACCTAATTCTTTAGAAATTTAACGTGTATTAGTCAATGCTACACTAGATTTTCTGCAAAATTAGCACCAACCACTTTAAATACGATCTATAAGATCCAAAACCTCTAGAATTGTTAACGCTACGTTACCTTGAAATCTAGGATCCAACTCTAAACCCAGTTGCTCCAGGGAATACTTTGTAACTTTGTATTGGTTCTAGACAGCGCATCGAGAGTCTAATAGCTATGAACTTAGACCATTATGACTGCCTAGTTGGACTTGTCAATCACTTAGAAGATCAAGCTCAAACGATGTCCTGAGACCATTTTATTGAGCCTGGAGTAAAGAGAGTAGGAAAAGGAAGATTTTTAGAAAAATTAATTATATTTTTAAGAAATCTGGAACGATTCACTTGCGCATTATTTTTAAGCATTCTGACCGTTAGAATTCGACCCAAATTCACCCTCGGATCAGGATATGTGGCCCTTACATGTCATAGAACCTGTAGCTCTGATCGAGTTCCCGTAACCGTTGAACTAAAACTGATCCGCCACAGTCGACCTAGAAATTCGACCGGACTAAAAACTTAGCTTGACCTAGATCCGATATTAGAGAACTTAAGTCCGATCGTATTTAATAACAGGACCTCCAGAAGTACTCCGTTAGATCGGAACAGACCCGATTTGGTTATAACCTAAGTATACTTTAGCCCCAAGTCTATTTTTGTCACTTTTTGGCTTATAAAAAGGCCTTAAACCCTCTCTCATTTGCTCCATACAAATTTAAGAGAAACCCTAGGAGAAAGAAGATAGAAAAGAGAAAGAAAGTGAGGGAGAAGTTGGAATTTTCTTTCAGAAATTCCTTCCAATCTCTCTGCTTGCCTCATTCATCCTTCTGCATTGCTATTCTGGCAATTCCAACTCCGTTCTTAGGTAAGTAATCCTAACCCTAACCTGTTTTGAAACCTAGAATAGTTCCAATGATGTTATAGCTAATCTATTTCATATCTTAGGTTGTCTATCTATCGTTGACGAAGACTTATCGTCTGAATCACATCTTATATGCGTTTTCTGGTTTAAGGTGCGGACTATATACATTTAGGTTATGGTTTTCAAGACTTTAAATGTTAAGTAATGATTTATTCTTGCCTAGGATGCTATTTCACATGTACAAAGTGTTGTCCGTTTCAATTTTCAGTTATACGTTAATTATGTTGAATATACTGTATTTTTCAGATTTGTGAAAAATACCGTATACGTATGAAATTTGGATTTGTGCTTAACATGATTATTTGCCGTGAATATATGCTTGTTACAAGTGTGACAACTCCTTAACGAAAGGACTTGCCCTAAATCACGCCACAGCCAATATACGTTATATATGTAAAAGTGTGTAGCTCACGTGTTTGTGAAATTGTTTAAATGAATACGGAACCTGGATTCATGCATGCCATGATTATCCGTCGTGGGTACATTCAAGTGATATATGGGACAACTCCCTAGTGAAAGGATTTGATCAAATACATGATATATCAACATACGGTATGTAGTTAGTATGTGTAGCCTAAGTGTTTGTGAAAATGACTGAATGAGTATGGAATTTGCTTTCATGCTCGCCATGACTAATTGTCATGAATATATGATTATTGTATAGGCGATAACCCTTTGACGAAAGGATTTTCCCTAATACGTATGCTAATGACTACATAATATGTATGATGCAATGTGTGACTAAGTGTATGTAAAAGTGTCTAAATTAGTAGTTAGTAAAAATGTGATTGCTACGGTTGTTGAGATATAAATCTCAATCACAATACTTGAGTATATGATTTCCTCTATGCATTGTGTAACTTAGATTATTTGTATTAACTGTGTATATGATTTCCTACATGAATTGATTAACTTAGATAAATCATGTCAAAGGTATATATGATTTTTTTCATGTACTGTATTTACATTTAAGTTATACTTCATGAATGTCCACATGATAGTAAGATATGCCTCATATGCCTGTTATGGAATTTGTATGTGATTGGGGCTGTGCTACAGTCCAGGTAATCGGTAAGCGTACTCCAAATGGTGGTTGAGGTTGTTCACCACATAGGATGAGTTTAACGAATCTGAGTCGTGCTTGGGATGTTCGGCAGTGGCTAGGCCACACGGAGTGCTTATGCATTCCATGTCGTTCAATTCAACGTACGCTTGGCCTGATTGAGCTTATCAACTAACCCGATTGACCTATGTTTGTTCACCATGTTTGGTCGTTACTGCTTGAACCTAAGGTACCAAACTTACCAATGAAAAGCTCCTCTAACATTGGTACCTCGATCCGCTAAGACTCATAAGCCGATTATGGTGGTATGGGACACTAAATTCATGCTGTCGGCCTACTCTAATTGGTGATGAGCCCTTTGTAGTGCCCAGTGAGCACCTATACTCGTGAGCAGATTATGGTGGTATGGGACACTATATTCTTATTGTCGGCCTACATTGATTGGTGACGAGCCCTCTGTAGTAACCTCGAGTATATCCTGATAGTGCATAAGGACGACGAGTCTTGTTGCAGTATGTGGGATATAACTAAGCCTGTATTGATAAGGTGATGAGGGAGAGGAGCAACGATTGCGTACAACAGCCCTGGCAGCCCTTGCAGTGACCTAGAACCGTAACATCATATGAGATTATCTCGGACTGACGACCCGAGAGTGGATCACCATTTGGTTAATGATACAAGAGAGGTACCTTAGCTTCCCAATCCTGCTGTATGAAAAGGACTAATAAGAACTTGATAATCATGCTCATGTCATCGCATTGCATGTGCTAACGGTGTTGGTGATAGAGCATGAGGAAGTGAGTCATGCCGCAATCGTTAGATGTTGTCGCAGAGGGGATTGTGGTGAGGGCATGCATCATTCTTCATATCATCCTTACATTAACAAGAATATTTAGGACCTGTTTGATTGTACTGCCTTATCATTACTGCTTGATTGGATTAATAACATGTTAACCTTTGTTGTATATAGCTTCCACTAAGTTGATCACTCACTCCCACATTACGGGCCGGTGTTGGCCACACCAACTAGTCTCTATTTTAGTTTCAGATGATGGCAATGCTTGTGAAGCAGAGCCAGAATTGATGATGAGAAGGAGGATTCCTCCTATATGCAGGTTCTGATCGACGGGGTCACAGGGTTATTGATTAGATGCCAATGCACTTGGTATTGTGCCTTTTATTTAAACAACCATGTATATTCTTTTCTTTCCATTTTTGGAGTATATATGTATTTAGTTAACCTGGTAACATGTTCACACTCTGGAGACTTATAATCAATTATACATTTTATATATTTATTACAGTCTTCCACTTGAGAAACTTAATTGTCTCAAGAGTATGATATGTTGTTTTGGTCTAATCTCACTCATGTTTTCTGCACTAATATGAACAACATTCATCCATCATTGAAAATGTTGCATAAGTGATGTTCTGGAACTCGGGAGTGGAGTTTCTGTTCGACCCCCGATTTTTAGGATGTTACAGATTTTTCCTCCTCAGTTCAGAGGAGAGATGGAGCAGCGGGTGAAAAATCGGAGTAATTCACCGCGCTGCTCAACCGGTCTAGGTGAGGCTCGACTCAAAGTCTAGCAACCATCCAATGTTTTTCCTCTGAGGTGCTCCACCAGTCGAGGGAGGTGCTCGACCAGTCAAGTGAGCTACTCAACCGGTTAAGGACTCAGCTCGACTAGTTGAACTTACGCAGATTTGAGTCTAGATCTTGTGTGGACTGCGGAAATCCGAGGCCTTTCACAATAGGATGTGGAAGAGAGTTTCCTAAACTATAAATAGGGGTGCCTAAGGCTTTTCTAGGCAAGGCAAGAGGGTTTCTTAAAGCTTTGCAAGGGTTTGCTAAAGGGTTTAAGGCTATCAAAGGTGTGAGAGAGAGAGAGATAAAGAGAGAGAGAAAGCTTATAGAAGGGAGGTTATGCTCGTAGAGGTGATCTACTATGTACTCAACATCTCAACGCTTCTACGTCCTTGTGATCGGTGAGATCTCTCCATTTTTCTTTTATTCTCTTATTGTTTATCCACTTCTGCGTGAGTGAAGAAGGTTGTAACATTCTTCTTCATAATGGATTGTTGATCTGGACGAGGTCCCATGGTTTTTACTTCTTTAAGGGTTTTTCATGTAAAAATCTCTTGTGTCCTGTGGTTTGTGCTTTGATTTATTTAATTGCATTATTATCCCATAATTCTAGTATTTTTGGGAGGCTAGATCCTAAGGTTTTGTGCAAGGCTCTCAATACATCATATTGTCATAGTCGACCAAATAACATGTGACAAGTTTCTATATTGTCCACATCACACATTAGTTCGTCCTTATAATATTTACTAATGGAGAAGGGAATATAACATCATCCAATTACCTTTCTTTAGTTATCCTTCTTAATCTATTCATTCATGTATTAAGAGGGGTGCTTTTCTATCTTTAGTTATAACTTTTCCATCACAATCTTCTACATGATATACTCATCATTCTCGTCGTCTATGATCATATTACATATCTTTAATTTGGTTCATATATAATGCACTTCGTTTGAAAGATGTTGTGCTACTGCGGATCTATTTCTTTCTTTAGCGTGTATAACAACTTCCTTATGATCAAAGTGATGACCTTCAATTCACCATTATTGGATGGTGGCTTACAATTCATCACCAGTGTTGCATCACAAACATGACAACCGCGAGCTCCATTGTTGATCTTAGGTTGCTCATTCTTACAAATATGGGTATATCCTAAAACCTTCATCAAATGATCGGTCACCACATGTAGTCCTTGTATGGCTTGTAGATTCTTCTGCTGAAAAACTTCAAACGTGGCCGTTGTCATAAAATTTTTCCCTGTAGCACCATCTATGGGATTGTTGCTTGAACTATTGTTAGATGTCATATAATCCAGGAAAAGCCTCACTCTGATACCAACTGGCGCAAGGAAGATGGTGTAAAAACAAAGAAGAAGATCGTCTTCTTCCTCGAGTAGTTAAAACTTTAAATCCATAAGGTAGTTCTTGAATCTACAAAAAATAATAAGAAAGAAAACTCAAATATTTTATTGAATAATGATCTAAAATTGCTCAATTACATAACTTATATGGAAAACTTAAAACCTTGTAATTCAAAATTACTTAAAAAAATCTCCCAAAAAACTAAATGTTAAAAATAAAAATATCAAATAAACCTTACCAAAGGATTCCCAGCATTAATATTACAAGTAATTTTTAAAAAATATGAAAAATCCTAAAACTACAAGAATTGAGAGATACGACAAAAACAAAAATTATCAAAAGTAGTAAAAATTTTCTAAAATCTCAATTTTGACCCTTAAAATGAGCATTTATTGCAAAACAAACGTATAGATCGATAAGTTGTGTGTTTTGTGACGATGCCTGGATCAAAAGTTACAACTATTTTATGGTTAACACTTCGAATAACAATTTTTCCATATTTGAAATGAATCTCTTCGAACCGAACATACCTAAAACCCAGTTACGTCATGCCCTATGAAAATGGGTTCGGTTCTTGTGTATTATTTTCATTTTTGTTTGGGCTTCTTTTGGTCCAACTGTACTAAGAATGCATTTGTAGCACGTCCTGCATCAAATAGGTTTACAACGCACTATCCCTATTATACAACTGCCCAAGGTACACACGTTGTGCAAAACCCAACACTAAAATTACCACCACATTTTCTTGACACATCTAGAGAAGAAAACATTAGAGAATTTTTAAAAAGAGAAAAATATATATTTGACGATGTCTAAAACCCAAGAGACAAAACCCTCTTTTTTATAGACAAAAATACCTAACCCCACTATAACACACATACACACATGCCTAGGACTTATTGCTTAAGAACCCATCATGCTTCCACAACGTAATCTCTAATTCTATCATAGTATCAAAACCAGGTTTGGATCCTTGGACACACACACACACACATAGCTTTTACTCTAACACTTCTACCTTAAACTTGTTCTTTTGAGGCGTATAATGCTTCAGACTTGATATTAGTTCCATGGAACTCTAGGTTTCTATTTAGATGCCATGGTTGACACAAGAACTTTGAATCCCATGGATCTGATTTTCACCATAGTATTGAAATGAGATCTTTTAGTCGAGCTTTCTTTTAACAAAAATAGAAGGATATATATATATATATATATATATATATATATATATATATATATATATATATATATATATATATATATATATATATATATATATATATATATATATATCTTCCTCAACTCTTTCATGGAATTCTCATCCACATATATATGGCTTCCTCATCTTTGCCAAGCCCACTCACTCATTCAAGGAACCTCATGCACACGCCACATATCTGCTAGCGTAGCAAATTGGCATGAGTATGGAGATGCTCGTCCAAGAACCAGTTCGGTCCTCTCGATAGGTGGGCCACAGTCTATGAAATAAATATACCATTGAAGAAATTGACTAAAGACATTTTTACACGACGTCCCAACTGCTTGTAAAATCTGATACACCTGCTGAAATGGACCTGATATATATTTTTTATGCAAAAGCATCTACACGGTCCAACCCACTTGATGTGCATAAGCTGCATGCCTTGTACACGCGTTTTGGTTTAACAAAGCTCATATGACTAAACTAGTTGGGAACTGCGTGATGTGCGTTTTTTTTTTTTTTTTTTTAAGAAATGCTTCTTCATGGATTAAACTCCACTGATGAAAAGTACATCCATTCGGGCAGGCCCCCACAAAATATTCGGGAACCACACCTTTCACATAACTAACAACAACAAAAAAGACAAACACCCCCCCAGCAGAAAGCATCCGCAGAACCCCAGCACCAAACATCCACTGATGTAAGAGATCCCAATCTTCACCTAACCGACCGAAGCGCACCCAGCCCCGTTCTATCCAAGAGAATCTGGCCCCTAATGAAACGAGAGAGGGAGGACATACTCTGGAATAGCCTATCAGATTGCTGCTTACTGCCCAGCTTTGCATGATGTGCGGTTGCACACGCGCTGCCTTGTCTTATTTATCTTTGCGTGCTTCCATCGTCCCCAACAATAAAAGCCTATTAAGTTCGCTTCCCATTAAATAAAACAAATGTGTAAAAATTTAAAAGACATGAGATATATAGTCCCATGCAGAAAGTGAGATTACAATTATTTTCATGCATGTGCGCATGTGAACCAGAAATGAAAGAGTAGCGAATAGAGAAAAAAAAAACGATGAATATCCAAAAAACAAAAAATGGAAAAGAGAGGAAGAGCTGCCACATAATATATTTATAGATTCTCTTCACCGTTGCATAAAGTGGGCCATGATTCAGTAATGGATACTAACTAATTGAAGCTTCTATTGCATCCCATCATGGATGGACCACTTCTCAAAAGTTTCAGAGACCAGAGGATTGTAGACACCAACTTGGGGGATTTTTTAAAGTTGAATGGGGACATCCTGCTTGTTTTCTTGATAGTGGGCCACAAACTAAAGTTTCAAGTTCCCTCGTATATGATATTTTGTGTGCTTGCATGTACACTACAGGCCATTCCACCGACTCAAGAGATTCGACAGGTTGTTGAAAGCTTGGACATAGATCCTGTTATTCCTCTTTCCCGTAACTATATATGAATATGCTATTCATCTAATGGATATCCATGAACCGTATGCGTGTCGATCTGGGCTGTCCAAATCATGAATTCCATTCTGGATGGGGAATGGTTTCAATGTGGGCCCACTTCCAATCATTGGAGTACAACGATCTAGACCATCCATCCATTGACCAGCCCCACTGAAGATGAAAACCTTCCTAGATTAATCACGGCAACATATTTGAGTATTGCCTACTTCTATCATTAGCCATCTATTGGTCGGCCACTGATGCATATGGATTTTGGGGGGCTGCTGGACGGTTGGCACCTTCGATTGGTGGGCCATGATCAATTAGTTTATGTAAATACTGTATTGCAACGTAAATCACTCCATTGGTGGGCCTTTAAATTGATGGCTAAAATCTGACAATTTTATAGGAAATACTGCACCAAGTTTCTGATAGCTGCAAATAATAGACGCTGGACAATTCACATGTGGGTCATGGCCCTGGCCAAACAACAGGGCCCACCATATACAACCAAAATATCTAGCTAAGCACTGATTTGTTTTGGTGGAGCCAAAAAAGTAGCTGCGAGCCTGCAAATGTCCCAAGGATGGTGATTCAAAGGAAAAGGCGCATGGGATCTTCCAGCATCCAGAAAAGATGGGGAGAATCTTACATGTGGTGTGGAAATAGGTTTTTGAAGATTTTTATCCACCTAATACATCCATTAAAGCTAACGACAAATAACAAATCCATCCATGCATGAATCCAAATGAGCATGCATCTATACATTCATGCATGATTCATTCTTTCGTTCATTCATTCATAAATACATATATGGCTAACCATCCATCCAGCCTGTGGATGCTAGAATCCTTGGTGGGGGGATCGACTCGCTTTCCACAGGTTGCCTCTCACTCAAGGGTTTTCTTTTTGTTGGGGGTTGATTAAGAGATGTAATGTTTGACTAGAGTCACCACTAATAAATTATTCGTACAATCGATTAGACCCTATAGAAACGCTTAAGATTGAAAATTCGAAGATACTTAGCCTAAATATGAGTCTCAAGTTTGCGTTTAAGAGATTATGAGTAAGGGACCACAGTTATGGAAAGAGAATGTGTTAGGCACAGCCTCTACTCGTACAGATGTACGGTATCTAGTTCACAAGATTTGAATAATTTCTGAAGAATATAATTAGTTTTCACACACAAAATATTGAAATGTAATGCAATACTAATGATAGCTAATCAATCAAAATTTCTAATGGATAGAATTCGATTATGTTGGCAAGCCGCAAAGCATACTTCGAACCGACTGAGTGCAGGGTGTAAATTATATAAAAATATGATGCGTATGATGCTCGATGTTGTGTTGATGGTTATGACAAAACGACAACTAACTGGTTAAGTTTTTAGTGAGCAACTCTGATTATATTGGCAAGCCATAGAACATACACTTACCAATTAGATACAAGAAAATGATTAAATGTAGTGATAATGTATTTAAGGAGCAGAGGCTTAAGAAAAAAAAATAGTGTTGTATAATGTTAATGCTCTGACTTAAATGCAGCTAATTGAAACTTATGAATGGTAGTATCACAAAGGCTAGATCGAGTGACTCAGATTCAGACTTGGGTGGCTCAGGAGACTTAAGTTCTGGCTAGGTGAGGCTAGACCAGAGTTAGGCTTTCTCTCTCACTTTCCTTAGTGGAGGGATAATTTATAAATCTACTGGATCTACTAAATACTTGAAATGAGAAAGGAATAAGACTATTTATAACCTGAAAACTCAGTTTACTTATAATTCCTGCATAATCCAAAGGCAAAAGTTGGTTAAAGGACTAGGATTGGAGATTGTCATATGGCATCATCTCATGGGTTGGATGATGTGATAAAAGGGTAAATTTAAGTAAGGAGAAATCCACGTGCTCGAAGGATGCCACCCCAAAGAGGGAGGGTCTCACATGGCTAGCAGCAAGCTGGTTGCCACCAGTCTCTACTTGGACTCTCTGTTTTTGCAAGCAGCCTCCTTCACTCGTGTGGAGGCTCTGTTATTAGATGTTGTGCTGAAGTTTTGTATGGTACTCTGATTGGGCTTTAGTTTGGGCTTAACTATGTGAGTTGACTAGATTATTGGATTAGATATAGGTTGACTGGATGAGTTTACTCAACGAGTTGACTAGGTTAGTTGACTCGTCAAGTTGACTTAAAGTTTTAGGATTTTAAGGTCCTAGGGTTTAGGATTAAATCGACTAGATTGAGTGGGTTGACTAAGTTGAGTTTAGGGTTTGAGATTATGGTTCCTAGGGTTTAGGCTTCTAGGATTTTAGTTTTGGTTTTGGTTTTGGTTGAGGGGTTCAGTTGGTCATCCATTGGTTCAAACTCAATCAACTTATCGACCTAGGATGGGGTGTCTACACATCCATTCATACATACATATATACATGTCTAAGCATTCATCCATGCACACATACATACATAATTGTCTAACCATCCCACCATCCAACCATACAACCATTCATCCATCCATGCATAAAAACATACATATCTAACCATTCATCTGTCCAACCATCAACAAATGCATACGTACATGTCTAACCATCTAACCATCCAACCATCCATTCATACATACACACACTCATCCATCCATCCATCCATACATACATACATATGCACACACACATCCAACCATGCATACAAGTATACATAAACACATGCACGATGATATATCCATGCATACATGTATATATAAACATACATATGTCCATCCATCCATACACACATACAAACATACATAAACACATGCATGATGATCCATCAATCCATACACGCATACACATAAACACATACATACATCCACCCATTCATCTATGCATGCATGCATACAAACATACATAAGCAAATGCATGGTGATCGATTCGTCCATCCAACTATCCATCCATACATGCATGCACTTACATACGTATGTGTGTCCATACATACATACATATATCCATCCAACCATTCATGCATATATACGCACATATACACATACATACATCCAACAATCTATCCATCCATCCTACCAATCATCCATCCATGTATGCATGCATACATACATCTATGATGCATCCACATACGTGTGTGCATTTTATTATATAATCATGCACCCATTAAAAAAATTGATATGAAATTTTTTTATAAACATATTTTTTATATTTAAAAAAAAAAAAAAAAAATCATCTTCACCAATAAATGCAACCCCTGATGATAAACATGGACCATAAATAAGAAAATATCCAAACAAAACAGAAAAAGAAATATCAAAATGATTTTTCTAATTAAAATTTAATTTTTAAAAATATAAATAAAAAATCAAATAATCAAGAGATTAACATAAATGATAGATCAGCCCCTCCTCATCTCCATGTTAGAAATTAGGGCTCCAAGTACTTTTTTTTTTTTTTGCAAGAAAATGAGAAAAAAAAAAAAAAAACATAAATTTTTCCATTTCAATTTTATAATCTCTTCAATTTCATCCAAATTCATGTCAACGCAAGAGAATTCACGTGCATTAAAAGATATCTATGCAAAAAAATAATAATAATAATTTAAAAATAATAACCCCAAAAATAAAGATTTTTTTTACAACATTTGATACCATGGAAAGCTCTGGCCCACCCTTCTTTAGATCTTCGATCATGTATTTTGATTCCCAAAACTTCACAATGATTAGTTCAAGTGTAGAACTAAATTTCTACAAATATAATATATATATATATATATATATATATATATATATATATATATATATCCATCAAAATTCCCATTTTTTAAATTTTTATTTCTTTTTCCACATATTTACACAACTCTCCCTGCCCTAACACTCGTAATGGTGATATTAATGATACTTAGAAAATCTGCCTAACCCAACCCATTTCTGCCCAAAAATTGATAAAATTCCTATTTTTCACTTCAGTATTCTTAATCTATCCGTGGATCAAGTGAGCCAAACAAGCAAAAAGAGATAGACACTTAAGAGGAACAAAATCAACGGTCTACATTCAAGATACATGGGTTGGCTAACTGAGGATTGGGCTGGGGATGCCCCTACTGAAAAAAAAACCTTCTGTGGAGACTATTATGTTTTGTCTACGGCATCCAATCAGTTCATAAGATGCATCTTTCTGAGATGAATAGACACTTAGAAAATCCAAGCATTCTAAAACCCAAGTCGTCCACAACACAAGATTTTAAAGGTTGTAGCCATGATTTTACATGGTGTGGCCCACTTGAGTTATAGGATATAAGGTTAATACGATGGGACACACATGATGGATAGATTAGATGCGGATCAGATATGGCATATTAAGCTTATCCTCGAAACATTTGTACTGGTCTAAACACTATTCGAAAGTTTTATGTATGAAATATCATTTACAACATCACCAAATCTTCTGCTCTCTTCAAGGCTGTCAATGGGCCGGGCTCAGGCCTAGCAAAATCAGGATAGGGCCGGCCCATCAGGCCCAGATTGAACAGTTCAAAGTCTGGGCCAATGCCAACATCAGGCCCGGCCAATTCCAACAAAACATAAAAAGGCTAGCATCTAAGTTATATGCACTCATGTAAGCCCATGTATGCACGCTATCATGTAGTGTTGAGCAAGCATACAAGTAGGCCATATGAGGCCTCGAGGGCTGTTCAGGCACAAATTGTCATCCACTCAGCAGATAACTTCCAACCTATTGAGTGCATTTAACATCAAACCTTTCAATAGGTTGTGGGCCCACCTTCAACGTGGGTTATCCATCATGTGGGGCCGCCTTGGATATCGACCATTCATCATTAGAGGCGAACCTTTGATGTAGAACATTCATTATGTGGGGCCTACCTTGATGTGAGTCATCCATCATGTGAGGCCCACCTTCAATGTTATTGTCCATCATGTGGGGGCACCTTCAATATCCACCTCCCCTTATGTACAGCCCACCTTTAATATGGACCGTCCATCATGTAGGTCCCACCTTCAATGTGGGTCATCCATCATGTAGGACTTACTTTGGACGGGGGCCATTCATCATTAGGGGCCTACCTTTGATTTGGATGATCCATTATGTGGGCTTACCTTGATGTGGGGCCCACCTTTGATGTAAACCGTTCATCATGTGGGCTCCACTGTTGATGTGGACCACCCATCATGTGGAGCCTCCTTTGCTATGGACCATCCATCACATGAAGGGGTTAGAAAAAGTTGTTTTTACTATGGTGCTTACCAAATTAAGTTAAGATTTAAAAATTTTAAAAATAACTTATTAGCTTATATAAGTTTTTTTTTTTTTTTTTTTTTTTTAAGTTGCTTATTGGGTGGTATCCAAAAAAGTCCTTAGCGGCCAAAAAATTAATTTTGCAACTTTCGGGATTTCTGCTGTTACCGTAATTTCAAAATTGAAATGTTGTAGATATTGAAGAGCACTTTCTTTTCAACAAAACAAAATAGATCTCATATCCAAGATATGCACTCATCAAAACCCTTGTATGCATGCCAGGTGTAGTGTCAAGCAAGCATGTTAGTATGGCTTGCCCTAATATGCAAAGGTAGCAATGGGGCAAATGGCCTGCCTAACCAATGACCCCAATCCAGCGGGTCCTACTCCATGACTCAAGATAGACACAGTTTTAACGATGAAATTATGAGATTGAGTGCCCATGTGGTATGGATATAAAAAAATTAAAATTTATAAAAATTTATAAATAAATAAATAAATATAAAAAAAATTCCAATCCAACTTTGGTTTGGGCTTACCGTTGTTGAAGTAGTTTTAATACTTAACTAGGAAGTGGATTGTGTCTTGCCCCGTCCAACAATAATCCATCCGAGCAGGGCTATGTGAGGCCTCCATGATATATGGGTTTTATCTATGCCATCTGTCTATTTTTCCAGATTTAGGATATGAACTCAAAAATGAGGCCAGTCCAAGGTTCAAGTGGACCACATAGTGGGGATTGAACTTCTACCGTAAAAAACTTTTTGTGAGTGATAGAAGTTTTGGATCAATCTCATATTCGTGTTTTCCCTTCATCCATGTCCATATGACATTATGAACGGGTTGAATGGCAAATAAACATCATGGTGGCCCCTGGAAAGGTTTCAACCGTAAGTTTTATCATCAACCTGCCTAAATTTTAGACTCATACCTCAAAATGATCTGAAAAAATAGATGGACAGCCTTTATAAGACCCATACATCATTATGGGCCCCACAAAGCCCCTGCTTTGACTCATTAAGCATTCGATGCGTCCAGGTCAAACCAGACCACAAATGGCCATCCACCTAAGCTGATAACTTCCAACCTATTAAGTGCATTTGACATCTAACCTTTCCAATAGGTTGCCCCACCATGAGGATCACCTGATGCAAAGATCAGCCTCATCCAGCAATCAAGTTGGCTACACCATAGAAAATAATATCTAGCAATTGATAAATAGAGAAATACCAATGTTGCCCACACAATGAATAGATGTGGCTGATTTGGGGCCAACCTAAAAAAGCAATACCCATTCTCTAATCCCTCTTTTGCTTACTTGTTCAAAACCTAAACCCTAAACCCTAAACCCTAGGCCCACTACCACCTCCCTTTTAAAGGTGGCAAATATTGATATTTCCTACAGCCTAATTGTGACTATTCACTTGGTGGGATAGATGGTCCAGAATTCAAACCCGATTAGATTTTCTAGCATTCATATAAACCCGATGAGATTGGATCGCATGATAGGTGATGTATCAATATTTCGGGCCAAGTGCCTTCCAGGCCCAACTAACTTCCTTGGGCTCAGACTTGGGCCTTTTGTTGTAGGCCCATGGTGAGCTTATAGTGGGCTTGGGCCTTGGAATATTAGTCTTAGTTTGGGCTGGGCCTAACTCGGCCCATTTCCACCCCAACCCATATGTGAGTGACATGGTGTTGATTAGAGTTGGGCATCGAGTTGAGTCGGACCAAATTAGGGCTGACATGACTCAATTCGGTTTTGAAATAAGCCTAAATTGAACTCTACCCGACTCGATACCAAGTCTAGCATACATGAACCGATTTGAGTCCGGGTCTGGCCTAGACTAATCCGGACCCAGTCCAACCCAGTCACAAGTACCGAGTTGGGTCGAGTTGGCACCAAGTCGGGTTGGGTGCAGGTATCCATGGGCTGAAATCACAGCACAGATTCACTTGTCTGAATTGTAGCCTCTCTATCAGCTACATGACATCTCAGATCTAAAACGCCATATCCGAGTCTTTTTAAAATATATGTACAAGTCAAGTTTTGGATCAAGTTGAGAAAGTACCGAGTTGGATTTTGGGTTGAATTAAGTTGAGTTACTAAGTGACTCGAACTCAACTCAGTTTGAGTTCAAATTGTACGAAGTCAACTCCATACGGATCGACTCACCCTCTTGGTTCGGATCGAGTCGGATCGGAACGAATCATATATGAGTCGAGTCGTCCTGTGCCCAGTTCTAGTGTTGATTCTCACAAGTTAACGTACTTGCACACATCTGGACAAGTATGCACGTGATGTGCACTACAACGTGCATTCAAATCACGTGCCCGTATGTACACCATGGGGAACCAGACCATTGAATTTGTGGACCTCAGATCTACATATTGGAAGACATGCACTGAATCCATACCATCCAAATTGTGGATCCTACCGTGTATGGGGCATAACATCACATTTCCCACCGTGTGAGCTCATGCATTTGGGTGTCGAATTCAAACTAATGATTTTTGTTTCTAACCGTCCATTTGATGACCCCCTATATTGAATAGTTAGAAGCATCTGACGTGTGTGATTTGTGGGTTATGTCCGGTCAATTTATTTTTGCATGTGCTGGCCATACATGTGTCCGTGCGGATGTTAGGACGTGACCATGGGCTAGAAACACCACAGGGTAAACCACCACACATGCCAATGTGGCACATGTGTGAAGGATGTAGTATGTCCATAGGGTAGTCCCAACGCTAAACTTTCTTCAGCCCAAATATCCCGCAGGTTTCGTATATCAGGTGGGGCCATTCATGTAAGGAGAATTGGAAGAGTAGAAGAATGATATTCATTCAGCAGTCTACATTCACCGTCGTTAATCCTGATAAGGTGGTGAAGCTTAGGGCTCTTTGGATGATTAGTTACTTTACACAAGCTATATATATCTCAAGCAGCTTCTCTTAGTTAAAAAGTATGTCTTAAAAGTATGTTTGGTTTCTAACATCACATATTTATCCTTTAAATTTGTTTGACCTAACCTTAATATTCAATGTCCATGTGTGAATCGTTCATTATGTTGGGCCCACCTTAGCCATATCTTCAATATGAATCATCTATCATGTGGGGCCTACTTTCAATATGGACCAACACCTTGCGAGGCCCATCTTTGATGTGGGCTTTCCATCATACAGGGCCCACCTTGGATGTGGGCCGTTTATCATGTCAGATATGGGATGTTGACCATCCATCATGTGGGGTCCACCCTGGGTGTGGGCTGTCTATCATATCCGACATTGATGTGGACCATCCATCATGTGGGGCCCAAATTCAAAGTGGGCCGTCCATCATGCAAGGGCTGCCTTGGATGTGGAGCATTAACCATTAGGGGCCGGCCTTGCTGTGATTGTGAGGCCCACCTTGATATCGTTCATCCATCATGTGGGGCCCACTATCAATGTTGTTGTCTATCATGTGGAGTGTACCTTCAATATCCACTGCCCTATCATGTGGAGGCCACCTTTGATGTGGACCAGCCATCATGTGGGCGCCACCTTGAAAGTGACTCATTCATCATTAGGGGCTGACCTTTGAAGTGGACCATCCATTATATGGGGCTCACCTTGATATAGGACATCCATCATGTAGGGCCCACCTTTAATGCTAATTGCCCATCTTATAGAGCCCACCTTTGATGTGGACCGTCCATCATGTGGACCCCACCTTCAATGCGGGTCATCCATCATGCAGAGCTTGCCTTGGATGTGGATCATTCATCATTAGTGCTGGTGTTTAATGTGGCCCGCCTTTATATGGGGCCCACCTAGGTGTTTCATCCATCATGTGGGCCCACCATTAATGTTAATCATCCGTCATGTGGAGCTCACCATCAATGTCTGAAGCTTGCCTTTGATGTGGATTGTTTATTGCTCGGGTCTCACAATATGAATTGTTCATCACGTAGAGTTGAGAGAGAGAGAGAAAAAAGAAAAAGTAAAAAATAATAAAAACAAGATAATTATCAAACTTAACTAAAAAAAAGTTGAGTTATTTGCTGCCATAAGTTTAATATATATAAAGTTACATAGAGGGCAGTATCCAAATAGGCATGACGTCTCTCAACCCTTGTGCATATGTAACGACACATATGATGAAGCATAGTCCTCTTAAGCCTTTTGTAATTCCCTCGTGTTGTGTGGTTTATATAAAGAGAATATAGGTAGAGAAATGGCATTATTTTTATGGTGAGAGAATTTTTATATCAAAAAAGAGTGGAAAATAAGTAAAGCTTGTATTTTTTATTTCTTTTGTTTTAATAATCTTACTTTTTTAAGTTTGGTTTTGCTCTTTTCTTATGTGACTTTGCTTTGTCAGCATTGATAATATAAAGATGTTTTTTTTTGTGACAATCCGTCTCCGGATGCTCTCATGGAAAGGTTAAAAAAAGACCGATTGATTCATCAAGTCAGCCACACAATTAGAGTTGGGCAATCCTGACCTGATTCGATGGATCCGACTAGACCGACCCAATCCGAACCGATTCAACGGCCTAGATCGGTGTAGATCAAGTATGGCAATCCAGATCCGAAAGCTTTTCAGGTCGAGTTTGGATCCATACCAATCCAAACCGATTCGATCTGAAATTTGATCCGATCCGGATTGAGTTTAGGTGCATTTGATTGGTGGGACTGGCGATGAGTTAAGCCATGCTAACGATGATGATCTGGTAAATGACCAGGAAGATAAGCTTGGAGGGAATTCACAGTCCAAGAACAAATGGATGTACGCGTTGCGAACAAATACCAACCGTTTTAAGAGTTGTAAGATTTGCAGGAACTGTGGGAAGGAGTTCTTATCATAGAAATTGTTCCTTGAGCATGGGAAATGTAGTTCAAATGACACGGAGGAGTCGCTTGTTTCATCTCCCGAATGATGAAGATGGAGCGGGATGGAAGGCTTGTTGAGGGTGGTGTAAAGGTAAACGGTTGAGACAGGTTGTAATGATGGGGAATTTTAATATGAATTGCCCGTCGAGCAAGGAGGAAGAACTGGCGAATTGGTTGGTGATGTTATCAGCTGCGTGGGTTGATCCGATGGTGGTCGAGCCGGAGGAATCATGTGCTTCGGTTAGTAAAGAGGAGAAGCGGCAACAGACCTGGCCAATCATTGTAGCCGATTCGAGCCGGGCTCTGGTCAAGAAGATGAAGTCGGCCACGAAAGGAATGTTCGAGTGTAAGGCTTGCAAGAAGGTTTTCAGCTCACACTAGGCATTGGGCGGTCATAGAGCTAGTCACAAGAAGGTTAAAGGGTGTTTTGCGGCGAAGCTTGATGACTGTGATGAGAGTTCAATTAAAGATTATGTGATTACCCACTACGAATTCTCAATCTGAACCGTGCCTATTTCGATCTGACTCGGTTTTCTTGACCGAGTCAGACTCGAATCGGATCCGGCCATGTACATTTCGGATCAGTTCAAGTCAGGTGACCCGAACTCGGTCCCGGTTCAAATCAAGTTCAGGTCAGGCCATTGAGATTTCGGATTTGATTGAGTTGAGACCCAATCCGATCCGACTTGGACCGATGCCCAACTCTACACACAATAAAGAATAGTTAAGATTAGAGACCTACTATAAAATAAAATAAAAAAACCTCTAACCACCTTCCAAATTGGGTAAGGTATACTTTAATAGATGCAAGACATCCAATCTGTCCATCATCTATACCTTGATGCTCTCTTTGACCCTAAGTTTGTTTAGACACGATTCCTCGAAGGGGTTTCCAAAAACAAGAGATCTCAAAGACTCTTGAATTAGTTTTTGTCAAGTAGACATGGAGCCTACTTGAAGATCATGCCATCATTTATCATTTTGGTTGCTTGGGGTTGCTTGGTAGAGCATGAATTTGACTTGAGAATTCAAATCTTGAATTTTCAAATCAAGATTTTTTATCATATCTTTTTATTACATATTGTGGCTTGATTGGGTGGGATTTGAAAAGTATACTTAGTCCCTTGGATTTTGACTCAAAGGAGTAGAGATTTTAAGAATCATTTGGATGTGTAGGTTTTTAAGTTGTGACTTTCATTTAAAAGTAATTTTAAGCTACGAGTTACTTCAGCTCATTGGTTGTGACTTATAAGGGGTTGTTTGGATGCCTGTAAAGTTTTAAGTTGTAAATAATTTACACTTCAAAATAGTTTTAGGTATAAATGTTTTACATATTATTCCATTTGACTTTTAAATGATAACGTGTTTACAAGTAAATAGATTATGTATTTTGCTAACTTGTAAAGTGTTTACAATTGATAAAGTAGGTATCCATGCAATAGAGATTGGGCAGAAAAGCCTTTCAAAATCTACAAAACACATCGGAATTTAATTTTCTTTTAGGCTCCGTGGAATTGAATGGTATTGAATTGTATTAGCGGAGATTAATATCATTATTGCACAATGATTGCATGTCTAAAAATACAATGGTATTGTAAACATCCAATCCCATGTTTGTGATAAAAATTTTGCTATAGGAAAACACCTAATTAAACAAAATCATGTTTGGTGGACCAAAGAATTGTAATCAACGGACCAAATTCACAGTGGATGCCGTTCACTTATATATGGATGGACATCATGGCTAAACGCATGCATCCATGTGGGGCACACATGTGAAGTGAATTTCAAAATCAACGAAAATCTTGTACAGTACCGAATGCAAATCCACAAGACTAAATGCAAGCAATTCCACGGAACTAAATGCAATTCCATCGCAGTGAATCCCAACATTTCACATCCTCTCTAAATGATGGATGGAATCGCATGGGACCAAATGCAATTTTATCCCACCTAATCTTATCCCACCTAATCACATCTAATACTCTGCGCCTAACACCCCCTAAGAGAACATTAAAACATGCATACAATAAACAAATCTGAAATCCTCCACCAATCATAATTGGCCCCAAATGCAACTAAAAAGTTTTTTTCATGATGGATGTCTCGTCCTTCCCAATGCATTATTTTTTATGGTCATAGAAGAGCATCAAGAGAAGCAGGTAGTGAATAAATTGGATATAGATTGTATGTTCCATGTACATTACAATAATGGGCCCCTCCCCCCACATATCATGAGTATATATCAACCACCACGAATAATGTCCTTTGAAGATGGAATGTGTTTATAGCTTATAAAGCTATTACGCTCTTTTTATATTCAATTATCTATAATCCCTTTACAACTTAAGTAGCATCCAAACAACCCCTGAGCGAATTTCCTCACCCAAATACCACTTGGAAGTGATTTACCACTCACAGAACTCGTATAAATCCAAATGACACCTTAGAATTGTAAAATAAGAAATTTACACCCCACCTCTTCTTTTGGATTTTTAAAAGAGGCTCTTTTGAAGAGTTTCAATCTAAACCGAGTTGGGTTTAAAATTCAAGATTTTGGAAGTGTCCAACATAGACGTGGATTGAATATCCTAAATTCCAATGCCTACCAACTTAAGAAATCAATGATCAAAGCGTGATTATTGGATCATGGACCTTGGCTAATAGCAACCGCAGGATGGACGCTTCCGATCATTCGACCATCTGTGCATTTGGGTACCCACGCATTGGATCATCCATGATCCACATGCCTGAGTAAAAGTTTATAAATTTTAAAAAATAATACTAATAATAAAAACAGAGAGAGAGATGTTGGCATCATAGCGAGCCAAGAGCCGATCGTAGCAGGCAATGGCTTTCTGAGATGCCGTTTGGATGTCAGATCCCAATCCAAAATTATTGAGAGACATCTCCCCTCCAAGGTCTGGTTTCCTCCTCGGAGAGAAGATTTATTTCTCTCGCTCAGGATCTAGGGTTTCAGGGATTACCCCTTCTTGTGGTTTTTATAGATTTTACTTTTGTGTGGACAAAAATGCCCTTAGGCTTCATGGTGCCGCCTGTGGCGGAGCTTGCTCGGAAAATCTCATCCTTTCAATCGGGTCCGTCCATCTCGTTGCCACTACTTTCGATGGATGATGATTCCAAATGCACGCATATTCGATTACCCTGTCCATCTGAAAGATGGCCTTCAAAGAGACGGTGGGAAATGAAAATAGTTAAAGGAAAAACATTCATCCGAAAATTGGAGAGATGTGATGGACAGCATTGTCTAATTTATGTGATTTTTGAAATATGATCTGTCCATGATAAAGCCCACTAGATGGGTGGCCCCGATCAATACATCTCCCTGTCGCATGTACTGAAGTCCCAATAGACGGTCCAGATCAATGATGACCATCAAACCCGTTCATCGGGTTAGAAACATCCACCTTGATGATGTGAAGATATAAAAACCATCCCCATCCAAAACTCAGGGGAGCCTAGTGGTGTTCCATTGTTCCCATCGGAGGATTTCCAACGTTAATCTTTGCAAAGGTTTAACGGATTGGATTTTTGTAACGACCTACGTATTTGACCATACTCCGAGTGAATACACGGGTGTTTTTTATTTTATTTATTTTTATTACACACACACCCCAGACGTTCTTCTTTTGTATTATTTTTTTTTTTTGGTGTTAGCTTGTCAGTACACAGCCATGTCAGTACACACACTCCATGTTAGTCACCCATGCTAGGGATCGATGCCAAGACCTCTGAAACCGAGGTATCTCCACTCCATGTTAGCTACACACTTACGATTGGAATTTCACCGCCTATGGGTATTCGAATCCTTGACTGGGTGTTGAAACTCCTGATAGTCCACCACAGGTATTACTCATAAATAGAATCATATAAATTTAATTAAAATACATTTAGGATGTTAATAAATATGCCTAAATGCCTTCATCTTGTGCCGAGGCAAGGGAGATATAAGTTTGGCACGGGGATCTAAATCACCTTGCATGCGACCGAGACGTTCAAATAAATTTATAGATTGTCCGTTGGTGCAACAATCTCGAAACTATAGAAACACCTGTCTTTGCGGGCTTGACATCACATGTGGATCAGATATATGAGACCATCTGCCAAATCGTACAAAACTTGAACTCGAGAATATGTATTAATGTGTGGCAGCGGTCCTAGATGAGGCTCATGAGGAGACTACCAAGGAGGGTGAGACCATCTAATGGTTGCATGAGTTGAATGATGGATGCATGTGTAACATAGATATGGAACTAAAATTTACTGGGATTCTAGATGCAATAAGATTTGGATACTTCAACGAGTCATAAAACACATTATAGACACCCTACTCCAGGTTAATAAGCTGATCGAGTTTGAAGAGATAGATGGACAGCCAAACTCCAATCTTAAACCTTAACCTTATAAGCCCAAACTCTAGAAACTTCCATCTTAAACCCTAAATTCAGCCCATTTTATCCGGTCCATCTAACCCAAAATCCTAGAACCTTGAGTCAACTCACACGATCAACTTAGTAAAGCCAACTCACCTGGTCAAACTACTCAATCCAACAACCTAATTAAGTGAACTCACCTAGTCAGACTACTCAATCCAACAACCTAGTTAACTCACTTAATTAAGCCCAAACTCAAGTCAAAAAGTCAAGCTTTATAGAAGAAATGGTCAAATCCTTGAAGCATCAACATTCACATCAGAGCCTTTACACGTAGGGCTGTTCACGAGTCGAGCTAACTCAAAAAACTCGCTCGACTCAGCTCGAGTAAGCTCAGATTAACTCGACTTGAATGACCGATTCGAGTCGAACCAAGCTAATTATTTGAAACTCAGGTTGAGTTCAAGCCAAGTTCAACCAAGGGGCATTTCAACTTGACTTGAACTCGAACTCGAGCTCAATTAATATATATATATATATATATATATATATATATATATATATATATATATATATATATATATATATATATATATATATATATATATATATATATATATATAAGTTTTAAGTTTAAACTTACAAAAAAAAATCCTAGAGTCTCTACCCGACCGCACGCACCCCCTTTCCCTTTCCGTTTCTTCTCTTTCTCTACCCACTGCCAACCACACGCTCGCTCGGACCACCACTACCAGTTTTCATTTCAGCTTAACAATAGTATGATTTCAATCTCTTGAGATCTACTTATTGGGCGAGAAACCCAAAAAATCCGAGATGGGTTCTTCTTAAATTTGTTAAAGCTTTAAGGAAATTCAATTATCTGATTAGCTAGAGCTCTTTACTTGGATTTCTGATATATGTTCTACTCTGTTTCTTTTCTAGTACTTGGATTTTTGCTGGTGGAAGAAGATCAAGAACAGATCGGTTCTTACAGGTTTCCTCATCCGATTCGAAGCTTTGTTTGATTTTTTCATTGGGTTTTGATTTGATTCTCTTAAGATTTTTGAATTTTTTATCAATGGATGAAGATTAATAACAGAATCCATTACTCTCTCACCCAACAAGCTCAAGCTTGACTCGAGATAAACTCGACTCGACACTTCGGCAAACAAGCCAAACTTCCATGTTGAGCGCTTAAGACCGAGCTCGAGCTCGAACTCGAGTACATCGTGGACAAGCTGAGCCGAGCTTGACCCACCTCGACTTGACTCGGCTCGATGCCCACCTTTATTTACACGCTTAGAGGATGCTTCTTGCTAAAGCAGAGAGTCCAAGTGGAGACCGACAACAGCCAAGTTGCCACCGGCCATGTGGTACTCCCCCTCTTTGAGGCAGCATCCAAGCATGTGAAGCTCGCATTTTTTAAACCTTAAATATGTGGTTGAAGTGCATCTACTTCGATGTCTATCTTCTTATCTAAAATTATCTTTCTAACTACTTCATTCAATCAATGAAATGATCCTATGTGACAATCTTCAGTCTCAACCATTCAACCACATTCCATTCTTGGGATTACCAAAAATTACAAGAAAATTAGGATTAGAGACTATAAATAACCTCATCTCATTCTCACTTCAAGCATTACCTCTCATAAGAGAAAACACACACCAAGCGTCAGAGAACATCTCTTCTTATTTCATAGAGCCTTAACTACTCAACCGTCCTTCCACCAAGGAGAGTGAGAGCGAGAGTGAAAGCGTGAAAGAACCTAGCTATGGTGTAGTCCAGCATATCTAGAGTCTAAGCCTCCCGAGTCACCCGAGCTCCAATATGAACTACTCAATCTAACCTCGTGACACTACCATTCATCCTGCCATTCAAACGTCTATCAATTTCACCATATTAGTGCATTAGCATCGTGCACATTCATTATCTTCTCAACTCCCGATCCTCGTATACATCACTTACTGAGAATGAAACTGACTTTTAAAATATGGAGCAGCATTACAATTTCACATGCACAAAATGATATACCCAAAGGGCCGGCGGCTTTTACGCCTGGCCCACTTGCAGTTCTAACCGGGATTTGAAGGATTAGTGACTCAACTAATTGCAGGACACACCAGCCGAGGAACAGTGCAGTAATCAAGACCATTGGTCCATTGGACCCACCCTTATAGACCACGCTGTAACCTCTGCTGGACGGGAAAATCATAGGGTTTGGAATATAAAATTCAACATGATCTATGCATTTTATCCGCTCTGTACTTCCATCTTGGCAGCTCATATTAGGGCATGAATTTAAAATTAAAGTATATCCAAAACTCAAGGGAACTGTACCATAAGATAAAGTGGGGGATTGAATGCCTACCATTGAAACATTCTCAAGGCCCGAAAGGGAATTTAAAATTGAAGTATATCCAGGACTCAAACTGATATTTCTGTTTTTCCTTTCATCCATTTAAAATTGAAGTATATCCAAAACTCAAACTGATATTTCTGTTTTTCCTTTCATCCACGTCTGTGTGACCTAATCAACAGATTGGATGACAAATAGAAATCACCTGGCCCTTGGAAGGTTTTAAAGTTGGACATCACTATCTCCACTGTTTCCTTTGGTGTGGTCTACTTAGTTTTTCATATGCTTCAATTTTGAAATAATATCCTAAAATGAGCTGGAAAAATGGATGGACGGTGTGGATAAAACATATACATCACGGTGGGCCCTACAGAGTCCTGCCACCTTGGAGGTTGGTGGTGGAGTCACCGCCTAATCCGCTTCCACGGTAACAATTCCGCATTTATTGCCTACTGTCATAGACTTGTCCGGGAACGGTGTATACCACCGAATTTCGCATTCATTGCCTACTGTCATAGACATGTACGGATGCGGCACCACAAATCCTTCCAAATACCAGATGTGTGTTTGGATTTCATTGTACGTGAAGCTATTCCATAGGATACAGGCATTCCACGTTTGGGATCTCCTGATGTACTGAATGGGAAATGGGTTTTCAGATATAATAAACTATTTTAGATAAAACCTGTACGGACCAGTACATGTCGCCTTGCTCTAAGCTCGGTGGTGGTGGTCATTGCTCCGTGGGCCCCACCACGATGTATTTGTTTCTTCCATGACGTTCTACATATGTGCTGATCAAAAACCACGTACGTGACCAAGTAGAGATGAAAAGTATATAACTATCAGGTGGACTACATTACAGGAAATCCAGATCCTGCATTAAAATCATCCAAAGGCCCACTGTCCTGTTTATCCTGTTTATTTGACATCCAAACCGTTGATCAGGATTATTGCTCCTGATGAAGGGAAATAACAAAGATTCTACAGTATCATACCCGATTGCAAGAATAACATCATCGAAATATATGTTTATGTCTTAAGTACATCCATATAAAATTTTCACTATATGTATTTAAGGAAATTGATAAATAATTTTTTTAAAAAAATAGGTAGAGAGATTACAAAACAATAAAGAAGAAAACCCGATAATGGATTCCATTTCAATTGTTAGAAAACAAATGATTTCAAGCCTATGCATCTGCAAAGGTCTCTTCAGGATTTCTTCCCCAATTTCAAGATGCATCTTTTTTACACTCCCTGACATGAATCTACACACACAGCAAGACACAGACAAAACCAGTACGTAAGTTTTGCGAATGAACTCAAACAAGATGAGAAAATCCAAGTGAACTTCACTTCAATTGGTGGGAAAAATAAGGGGGAAAAAAGAAAGAAAGAAGGGGAGTTCAACTCCAACCCATTGCAAACATCAGGTCTAACATGTAATATCAAAATTCCAAGACCCCATTTGCAGCCACGATTTCACTGACAAAAACAAACATTATAAAGACAAAAAAGGAAATAACAAAGATGATTACATTAAACACATTTTCTATGCAAATCCACACAATACAGAAAAAACCAAATGATTTTCTCCTCAATTGGTTGAAAACCTACAATTTTAACTCTTACTTCATTTGCAAATATCAGATGAAAAAAAAAGTAAACTGCTAGACTCTTCTTCTTTACCAGTTACATCCATAAATTCCACAGAAGCACAAACAAAATGACTCGTATGATTCTAGTGACAGCTTTTATGCATGAATTCACACATAACAAGAAAACCCATTTGCAAAACCTAAAAAAAATTCAGAAAATTGTCAAAAACCCCACTTCCAATTTACATCCACCAATACAACAAGCATGCCCGAATAAAAAGAATATAGAAACCACAGAATAAAAGAAAAAAATTTAAAAAATGAGGCCTCTATTGCTGGTGGTACTTGTGGATGAAAGTAGGAATGAATGCTGATGAAACCCAAAAGCTGAGGTTTTAATATCCAAATCGATAGAATGATTACCATGCGTCAGTCCAATCCTCTTCTTGAGCAGTTGAACTGTAATGTGAAGGAGTGTAGGGTGACACTTCTCGCTGGATTCGTGGTCTCCTGTGCAAACCAACATCACGCATTAGCTTAATATATAATGTAAAATGCATAGGTTGTAGGACCATACTTACCTTAGTTCAATGGGCCATATGATATTCATCCACTGCGCACTTCATCATGTTGTAGAGTATGGAGCGGATTCTTTAAATAATGAAATGCGACAAAAGTTCTCATTACACATAATTTATCATCACCGGATTAATAATTATCCAAAACTTACATGTCCACAAAATGTGTAACATGACTACTACAACATCATGTTGAAATAGTTATACAATTCACAAAATTATAACGTCCAGATCAGTTGACAAGCAACTAAAAGTTTCCATTACTTGGTCCCTCGATAAGCACCATATGTGTTCGATAAAGCAGGTACCCTACTCTAAAAAGGAGTCATTACATGACGCTACATCTGCAAGCTACAACTTAATGATAATATGTGAAATGAAGAATATAACCAGGATAGCAGTTACTAATGCAGCCACTCTTTCCCCAATTGACATGAGGGTATCATCCATCTATGTACTCTTGCATACCAAGGATCCGTGAATATGTTGGATCAAGTTAATAGATGAAGTCAATGTAGCAACATTACCACAACACTGGGGTATGTATCCATGCACCATATCCTGTGACGTGGACTGTCCACTTGTGGTATATGCTTGGTTAGAATTCCACCATGCACTTGCATCTACCATTGATTTGAACACTCGGTGTCTGGCACTGCTGAATCCTTCTACATGTAACCGTGCCTCGTCCCAAGATAAGTATATGCCTGAATGACGGCCTACTACAACAACGTAGTATCTGTTGAAACCCATTTGCATTCAAATAATAGACATATAATTGAAACATATGATTGTATACAAACCACGTGCATGTATCAATCTATAATTGAACCTAGTTGAGATTGTCAGTATACGTAATTCCTATATTAGGGCTACTTGATATATGCTTCTATCTATACAAATATGTGTGGACAGTATTTAACATGCATCATCAATAGGGTGGTTTATAACCACGGTGCGGCTTGCTCCCCTACCTGTTGAAATATAAGTGGCACCATATGAGGTGGATCATATACTTGTCATGCAATCCAAATAGAGAAAGCTACAAGCATAATCAAACACATAATAGGTTAATCATTACAGGTCCCTTAAATCTATTGTAATCCATCTTCTCCCCAACCAAAATAGTATCCAAAGTGTAATGAAAAGTACAAAGTTTCAAAACTCATACAATTCGCTTCCATCAACCATAAACACCTGCATCAGTACCCTTCAAATCAGAGAGAGTTTTTTCAGCCAATTAACACGACGTATCGGTCGTAGACTAATAAAAAAGGATGCAAGCTTGTCATCCCTACTCAGGAGTTGACCAACCTCAATGAATTTAGCATTTGTCAGCCCCTGAACCTCTTCAAGGATGTCTAAGACCTTACTTGTTTGGTTGACCTCCTTCCCAAGTCCAAAGTTACGTATTGCCTCTGCTACAGTTGTGAGAGACATGGCCAGGACATCACGGGGACGAGCAAGTCGCATCCGTTTTGTTGTCGTACCCCCACCACGAGTACTTTCGGAATCAATTCCACAGGTGGAAGTGTTTTGGAACGGTTTATTTTCTCTTGATTGACTTTCAGTTGACTGGCCATAATATCCAGCTGATTCTTCAAGATTTTCTTCGGAGAGGTCCACAATAGCATCATCATCATCATCCAATTCTGTCCATGCTTCGTTCAAATCTCTATGAGCCCGTGATGCAGACGCAGCTAGGTTCCTACTTCCTTGAGCGTAGCGTCCCGTTGCCTGGTCAAAACCTACAATCATCACTAAATCATTCATCCGTTCGATTCGTTTGCCACGCAACCTTTTAGCTCTCGGATGAGACTACAGACAATGGATAGAGTTTGGCAATTAGATTAGAGACGTTATTAAAAGGAAAATCTCGAATGTGTATTATTTGACCTTTAACGTTACTAAACAATAGTTTGAGAGAACCTTACCTTTAAATACTCCTCCCAAACTTCGTCTGGTGCCGTGACAACCATGCGCTCATTGTCCCAGCCAAAGCCGCTCGCAGCCAACATGTCCCTTACATCGTTGTACTCTCTCTTGTGGTACCTCAATCTGTTCTGGACATTTTGCCAGTTGACAAGGATTTGAGTATGTTTATACACATCGTCGGCGACCGCTTGATAGATTTCTCTTTTGAAGCCATTATTAGCCTTTCGGCCTAACGCAATTTGGCCAATCAAAGTGTTAAACAATACTTGATCCATAGTTCTGGTCCATTTGATTTTAGCGGCACGATCGGAGGGCTCTACAAGGGATTTTTCGGACTTCTCACGTGAAGAACATGTGGGTAGGACCAGTGTTCTCACTGGTGACTGCGTCGGAGTCTGTATAGAACCTCTCCAAATGTCTGACATCTCACCTACGTATAGATGAGAAGGCAGTTACAAAAGAATATGGAGGCGAGTTGTGTATCATTCAATCAGCAAATATGTCAACAGTAATGAAATAAAGGCTAAGTAATGTTTCATAGTAAATTATCAAACCCAAAGATAAATACTAAATAATAATATGTATAACTTATACAAAAAACAGAGTATCCATTGTCTATATTAAGAGTCAAAGTACTTAAGCAATTGAGTAAGCCTATTATATCCTACTGTTGTTTTGGGCGTCTGCCCACATGCGCTCTGCAATCCGGTTATGAGTTCTGATCCATTCATCTTTCTCTTGTTAAGTGACTTGGACTAGCCATTGCCTCTCATCAATTGTTAATACCTCATTTGGGGTACGATTAGTCTCAACGTCACCCACAGGTATACTAGCATTACACAAATCTTCATCTGATCCATCTTTTCGTATGAAATTGTGAAGAACACAACAAGTAGCAACATTTTTGACTTGTGAATCAAAAGGATATTGCACAGCCGTCTTCAAAATCCCTTTATCACACCGAAACATCGCTCAATTGCATTTCGCAATTGCGCATGTCAATAGTTGAATAATTCCCTCATATTCATGGGCGCTCTCTTGGTACGATACTCTTGTAGATGATATCGAACTCCACGATAAGGGGCCATGAAGCCTGGTGAATGAGTGTAACCCGTGTCAACAACGAAGTATTTTCCTACACAATTGCAGGAATGATTGTTTCAGTCTTTTAGCACAACGATTTTACATTGCAAATGATGATCGAATGGTACCTTGAAGATTCATTACCAGGTGGCACAATTAGAGGATCATCATTTCACGTCAGGGCGTTATGTAAGACCCTTGCATCTCATACTAAACCTTCTCATCCGACTAACACGTATAATATTGACATATCAAACGAACAAGCAACAAGTACATTCTGAGATAATACACCCTTTCGGTTGCGGAAGTTTGCATGTTGTGCTGCTTGTATATGTCCAGGAATACGTGTCCCATAAATCGCACCAACACATTCTTATATGGGGGGAGTTTTCGAGCCCATAAGATTACTATGAATAATGTAAAATTTAACTTTTAACTTTACGAGGGAACCCTTAGTCAATAATGGTACCTTGAAGTATGTGGCCCAATGTGGATTTGATTGAATCTCATTCGGGATTTCTGAGCCAGCCTACTTAACATATTCAAGGTATAGGGAGACTATTGCATCCAAAACTCGATGAAAGTGACGGCTTATAGTTTCACCTAAATGACAGAACCTGTGTCCTATCACACGATTACGCACATTATGTCCGAGTGTATGTAGGAACACGACTAGTTGTTCCTCCAAACTAACATTTCGCATATCGCGTAGGGTCGTCCACTCACGCACTACATGACATAGAAAAATGCATCCTGCTTCATCCTAAGTTGTGTAATACAATCCCTATCACCTGTGCAAATAATAGAATTGATAAATCTGGCCCGCGCATCATCCCCTTGACGGGCCGGCTCTCTCAACATGTAATGTCGAAATATTCCCCAACAGCTGCAACGCATACTACCATTGCAAGAACAATGATGGACTTGGCCATCTCTTCCTCATCCTGGTCTTCCATCATATATCTATCACCCACGTATACAAGTGGAAGTAAAAGACTATAATATTAGCTCGTATAACGGATGGTGCATGATTGTTCACATAGTGTGGGTGTGTGAATTTGCAGTTCTTTTATTATTATTATTATTATTATTTTTATTTTTAAAGTATGAGGGAGTCAAATGCAATCTAAATACATTCTTAAGGTTGCTTGTTGAGAATATCCACTTGAATTTTAATCCAATTGTACATGCCAATGTGCACGTGCAAGATCAGAGTCATTCATCATGTGGTTCATACCGGATGATATTTCTGGCCCAAATATCATCTACTTCTCTACGTACATGATTAAAAACATTACGTTCGTTGCCACTCCAGTGAAAATTTAAGGTCACTAGCTTCGTAAGGTGTGTAAAGAAATCCCATGTCACAACTGCTATGAGGAACACAGTGAACCCCATTTCTTGAACTGGCATATCTCCTGGGTGAAATTAGTGATTCACTCAGTAGTTTATGGATATGAAAGTTTTACCCGAACCCAGATGAAGGTACATGGATTGAATTGACTATTTAGATGCCTATTGCAATTCTTTGTTAGTTTTATATTCTGATGGCATGAACCCAAATACCGATATGGCTTGACAGGGTTGATGGATAATAGCATTGACTACTTAGAATCTTAGATCCTTGGGGAATTACCTTTTGTTTAATGGATAATAGCATTGCATATCCAAAGAAAATTAGTTCCCAAAAACATTGTATTAGTACTAAGGAGTTTGTAGCTGAAGCATAATCATTTTGATTGGACAGGTGAATAATAACTATAGTAATCTGCATGCAAAATGATCCTATTAAATTTTCCATAAATTTTTTTTCATAGTGATATAAGGATGATAACTATTGAACACAGTACATGATTCCATTGAACCTATTACTGTTGCAAACCATTCTAGCTTCTATGCACGTGTGAGGCACACTGTTGCGTAATCCAAACCATTGTTCAGATATCTTAGCCAAGTATATATTCGTAACTCATGAAAAACACGTAAAAATTCCGTGAACATTAAAAAAAAAAAAAAACATATTTCAACAAAATATAAACCTACCCACAAATGACATTAATATCAAAATGAACGAAAGCAGTGCTTCTTTAAGTATATAGGGTCTAATCATGAAACAACTGACTTCTTGCATCATGACCTGGCTATACTTAGGCAATCAGTAACCTTTTCTATAGACCATTAGCTTACCTTTGTTCACCTAAATTGAAAGTTGTTAATTTAAAGATGAAAAACAGATAGAACATACCTAATAAATGTAGAGTGATGCGAGGTGGGAGAGTTTCTGGGGCCTTCGATACCCGCTCAAGGATTTGCATATGAAACATCTCCATATTTAGGTACACAAGTAGAGATGTTGAACATTGGTATTCAGGTAAGAGGACACGTGTAACACCCCGAATTTTCTATACTCAGGTGTTACTATAGAGATCTAAATAACTTTATACATGTGTGAGAACACATGTAATTTAGACCACACACCTCCAAGTGTACGTACTTTTGGGATTTTGATCTCATTGATAAATAAATCAAGCCATTCATTATTAATGTTCAACTCTGTATTATAAGATCCACCGTTCTTAATGGCGTGACGGTCAAACCACACGATCATGCCTAAATCTAACTATTTAAAGAGTGCAAACCCATAGATCGAGCCTTACATCGCCAGCTTCGAGACCCAGATCAATAGATCTACTGATAATCGAGCCTACATAATTCCATTAGGCAAGTTAACCATTAGATTACACCGTTGGAACACCTGCTGATAAATAACTGATGGATTTCAATTAAACAGTCCCTAGGATCCTTTAGGGTTGGGGTTAGACACTCTTGTTAGCAATCCAATCGTTAAACCATTCAAATGACCACTTGTATGTAGATGCGGTCCACTTGAGCCTTGGATCTGCCTCATCCTTTGGGCCAGGCCCTAACTTGGGCAAACAAAACGAATGGACGGAGTAGATTTATCAAATACATCTAGGTGGACCCCACTTTTGGAGCAGTGAGAGTGCACAGACGACGTGCACACGATGTGCACCGATCCACGGATCCGGTCAAAATGACCGCTGACCCATGCAATTCCAAAGATTTCAAATGAAATCTCTCCCACCCAGCGTTGTTTCAACAGGACCGTCCATTTGACGGTGCAAACGACCACTTTCCGAATAAGAGAACCAGATCCAGACCGTCCATCTGGTTTATAAGGCCCCATCGATCCTAACTACACCTAGATTTAGGATTGAAAGTTCCCTACACTAGAACAAACAACGACCGGTCGAGCGTTACGGGTCGTGGGTGCTGACGGGGAAAGAAACGCCACGTCGCCCATGTTGCTGGAGAAACCGACCGTTGGGAATGGTCGAACGCCACCTACGCACGCAACGGACGCCTCGTCACGCCTACTATTTCCAGAAACAGCCACCTATCCGGCAAAAAGGCGGAAGAATAATTTCCACTTCGGGGTGGGTGCGATCTCAACCATCCTCCGACTTCTGGAAGTTTCGTCCGAGCCATCTAGGGCGTCCAAAATAGGGTTGTCGAGCGTTCCTCCTAAGGAACGAGATATTGAGGAAAAATTAGAACGGCGGGGAGTTCTCGCCGATGGAGCTAATCTCTTAACCTACGGCCCACATTTCACCATAAGATGGACCCCACAAGCCTTATGGACACCATCTGGACCATTTGAACGTTCCGGATCATTGAATCATTCGTCCAATGCAGAATTGCCATTATCAGTGTATCATCTTCCTCAAACTAACAGTGAAACCCAACCGTTTTAGATCGGGTCCTTTCACTAATCCGAGGCGTCCATCGCATGGCCCACCAAACCCGAAACCCATCCTTGAATGTCATCTGGACCCATGCACACGTTCAGCTTCTGATGAGAATCTTGATGGTGGTTTTCTCTCGGTTGACTTGGATTATCAACGCACTAATCTTTGCGATTAGCAGGAGATGTTTCCATAAACGGTTTGGCTATAAAAAGCCTTGTATTAGGGCGAATCCCAAGATAAGAAAAGGAAAGGATATATATATATATATATATATATATATATATATATATATATATATATATAGAGAGAGAGAGAGAGAGAGAGAGAGAGAGAGAGAGAGAGAGTCTGTCGCCGCTGAGTGAGTTGCAGGCCTGGTAGCAACTTGACTCAGCTGAGTCGTCGATTCTGAGAGAACGCTGAGAGAGAAGAGGGAGAATAGAGAAAGGGAAAGTAAGGAGTCTGGGTGAGATCTGAGAAGGAGTGGTTGCTGGAACCCGTTTTCAGCAACTGTGTCAACTTGTACTGAGTCAATCGAGTTCGCTCTCCAACCCACATCTAGTTGCATCATTTGCTGGTGGAGTCGGTCATCCCGATCCTTCTGTCAGTAACCGAGGATGGCCCCTGATCAGGTAAATCTATCCGTTTTCCCTCTGTCATTGACAGATTCCACCCACTGTCCGTCTGATTTCACAGTCATCTCAACTCAGTTACGAGTTGAGTGACTCAGCACCATGTCAGCATGATAATCCCGATCTGCCTTCATGGCAGTGGTCGGTTTTCCTGGAGCTGGGACCGGCACTACAAGTCAAGCTCTAGTTCACCAGAATGGGGGGTGGAAGTGCCATTTGCACTTGAGTTGCTACTGAGTCAGCGACTGAAGTACAGTGCATGAGATCAATTCCCAACTCAGTTGGGCCTGGGTAGTGACTCACCCTGTTAGCTAGAAGCCCAACCATGGGCGTTCCAGATTTGCCCAATTAGGGGCTGACTCAACAGTCTTTCCAAACCGAGTCGACTCTATCCTCTTTAATAAGCTGACTCAGTCAGTTTTTCGACTGAGTCAGGATGACCCCAACCACCCGTGTTAAATTTGACGAGTGTTGCATTTATTCGGACCATAAATAGGACCCTGTTGTCGGTTAAAATCTCATAAGTAGCTCAACTCACAGTTGGTTAAAAACCCCGACCGAGTCAACTCGGTCATGGCTCACTAGTATTTTTTAATGTGTCAAACAGGAGCTAATTGCCATAAAGAATACTCTCCTTCAATCAGTCCAAATCAGATAATCACACTCATTTCATAGGATCATTACAAATCAAGGAAAATACCCCAAGGTGAGGAACATCCCACATTGCTTCATTCATTTCATTGAATTTTAAGGCTAGTTTTAAGCATAATGTGTAGAAATGTTATAATTGTGCATATGTTGATTTCACTCCTTTGAATCATTAATTAATATTAACAATCATGAATGAATGTTTAGACCTTGTTGCTCTAATTCATATGATAGGGGTTTTTATTACACTCCTTATGCCACATTTAGAATTGCTTAATTACATGTACACTTCTACTAGTTATATCATGAGGTAAGGAACCTTGTTTCCATCCATCTTATAAATGGTAAAATTGTCCCATCACTCCCTACACAGGCTAGACCCATTTTAGTTTGAATCTATAATCGAAATCATGCTTGGATGTTTAATATTTTGTGATATTTGACAGCGTCTATGAAGGCCACCTTGTCAATCTTATGGAATGTGAATAAACATCATGATACATGACATTCACGCATGACATGTGAGCTTTTTCGAGTGTTCATCGTAAGTCACATCTTGTTAGGTAATGCAAGGTTCTATTACCTAAGTCCAACTATCAGGTTTGTGCACTTGTACACTTTGGGCCGCTCTTTCTTTACATGAGGCTTTTTCGGGATTAGACTCTCCTCGGGCATACTCCGTGTATTTTTTCAGGAGATATCCTTGGGTGCACTCGTCTGAATGGTCTTTTCCAAGTAGTCTACTACCGCAGGCGACCCTTTATTTTGACAGTTGGATGTGCATCCCCAGATCTGTGACTTGAGCATACACCCATACATCCATTCATTTACATATAAGTTCATATTATTTTGGTTATGAATTGACATGTTCGTTTAAACTGCTTTGGAATGATATGATATGCATGAATCCTTGCGGGAAGTTCCCACTGAGTTTTCACTCACCCATAGTGCGGTTGCACCAAATAAATGCAGGAGTGATGACAGATGGAGACACCTATGACGGGATCCCAGGGGTGGCTGAGGTAGAGTTTGGCGAGGAAGAACTCTATGCGAACACAGTTGAGCCGTTGGAGCTCAACTAATGTTTTAGGATTTATACATTTTCATGTTTCAAACTTTCGTTATATTTGAATTGTAATAAAAAAAATTCTCCTGCCATGGGATTTTATTTTGCTCCCATTTACGTGTATTAAATTTCCTTTTTATTATTATGGATATTCTAGTTTACATGGCAATTGTCTTGAGGTTTGCCACTAATTAGATGTAATGTTAGTCGACCCCATAACGTAATACTTGGGTTCTCAGTGAGGAGCGACTGTCCTCGGGTTTTGAGAACCAGGGTGTTACAACACGTATATGTCTTCCCACCCTAGTTGAAGAGTAATATCTATTGATGGTATTAACATCCAGCAGGAAGGAGATACAGATCTCTGATCTCTGCCCAAAGAACTTCGCCACTTCTCGGTCACAAGCAATTTTAAAGCCATCTCATCAATTAACCCCAAATAATGCCATGGTCAATAGCTAATATGCATGTCAGTACTTGACAAGCTGAGAGTCAGATTACATCTCTGCCCCACCTATGATTGGGCCAGTCTGATTTTAGGGTAAGTTCATCAAAAACACAGTGTGGCCCACAGGACAATGTGGTAAACATGGATGTGCACGAGCATGGCCATCAGTTGGGCACAATTGTGTGGATGCCCTGCTCCAATATCAGGTTGATTCATTAACGTAAGCAGTGCAGAATCAGAATCTCTTTCACTTAATTTTCATTTCTCAAGAACATATTCACAACATTTTCTAAGAATCAATGACACCCATGTTAAAAGAGCATGATGGCTAACAATCCTACATTCAAGTCACTCCATCACAGCTGCCTGGTCCATTAATAGTTTTATCTATGCAAGACAATAACTCTCACTACACAAAGATAGGTGTTTGTGACCCATCTTGGACTGTCATCCATTGATAGGATATTATTGGGCTCACATGAATGTGTGGCCACAATTTGTTCCCTGTAATTGTGGGTACATTGATTGCTGAGATGGATGAAAACTAGAAATTTATTATTTAAAGAAAAAAAAAAAAAAAAAACTTGAGAAGTAACTTAGAAAATTATAAATAAATCCACATACATGCCAGTATGCACGTGAGTTGGTTTTAATAGCCATTGTCATGCATGTAATGTTTGAAAGGTAGAGAGATTGTACTCTGTAGTTGAGGCGAGCTTGAATACAAGCCAACATCTATAATATTAAAAATCAGGACTTTTTCCTTTTAATCTGGGTCATCTTTGGGGTTTCAACATCACCACATATGACAAGTTTCACTGCATATGATGGAATGGCAACAAATAACCTAGATTATAGCCACAAACTATCATGATTTGCTTATTTTCATCATCATGAATAGGAATGGCCAATGTAACTTCTATATAATCATAGATAGAAACATAGATTGAAAAATGCAATTTTAGATGAAAAGGTGGCCATCCTCATTTTCACTGCCTACATGATGCTGTTCATGATGACAATGAATTGGATTGTTATTAAAGTATACAAAATGAAGAAATTGCCTTACAAATGTGCCACATGGTTCAACCTGCTGTTCACAGAGTACATTATGATGACTTATAATTTTTTGTCTGACCTAATTCTCTTCAAGTTTGTTGTATCCAGACAATTCAAACTTGCCTCATGTGCATTTAAGATTTTCGAAAACATCTATTTCGTGGATGTTTTGCTATGAGGATTAAATTACACTTGTAATATTAAAAAAATACAAAATTACTTTGTGGAAATGCCAGTATAAGTAGAAACCAAAATATGGTATTGGAGTGGTAAAGAATAACACTTGATAAAATACAGAAATGTATGAGGGCACTGTGGTATCATCCTTGAAAACACAATGTTCGCTAGAAAAAAACCTCAATCTGTTATCTAAACCTGATAATCGAACTTTTTATATATGAAAGAATTCCCAAGTAACGGAATTTTAGTGTTAAATAATTTCGGATTAAGAAAAAAAAAAAAAAACCAAAATTAAAAATGTCTCACTGAGGAAGCTCTACCCAACACCCACTGCTGATTTACGCTACCATGATTCACTCCCCCTTAAACATCAAATTAATAAACAACTGTTCAAACTGGGATGAGTTAAAAATGAAAAGCCCCAAAAATCAGAAACTTACAAGAAATCCGTTTCAAGCTGGGACGATGAATATACTCAGAGTTTGCGGAAGAGCTCCAAATAGGTGGAGATGTAGCCCACCTGCAACGAAGTAGCGGAATAAGACGATCCTCCTCCCAAATCCATACCATAACAGAGAAAGTGAGAAAGAAATTTTCTGAAAACTTCCGAAATCGGTGGTCCCATGAAGGGGCCTACCTGTTGTCTCCACCCCGTTTCAGAAATCGGAGTCCTCTTCTACCTTTCCAAATCCAAAGATGCAACATGCAGGGGTATAAATCGAGCCTGCTTCCCGCCATTTCTGCCCAAACGCGCCAATATCTCGTCCTCAACGGGTTGCCAGTGTCCGTACGCTGGATCCGCTATCACTGCGGGATGGGCTCGAGGAGTCGTCGAAATACCGTTCGTTCCCAACGCAAGATCGCCCGAATCCCGGAAACGGATTGGCTACTCCCATGCCACCTGCCAATGGCTGGTGGTCGGTGCTCTGTCGGCCCCACCATGATGTACGTGTTTCATCCATGCTGTGCATCTATTTCTCTATATCATTTTATAGTACGAGTACAAAACGGAGGTATTTCCCAGTCTAAAGTAGACCACGTTACAAGGAAACAGTGTTGAATCAACTTCAACCATTAAAAACTTCTACAGGCCATAAAAGTTTTGGATAAAGCTGATCTTTGTTTTTTTCCCATCATCTGATCTTTATATGCTAATCAATATATATATTGGATGTCAAATAAATAGTACACTGGTCCTTTAGAGGATTTTAATGGTGGATATCCAATCACTAATATTTTCCTGTTGTGTAGTCCACCTGAGATTTATATTTTTATATTTTTTTGTATCAAGCTATAAAATAGTCCGTAAAAATTGATGAACGGAGTGGATGAATCACATACACTATGGTGGGGCCCACGGAGCACCGACCATCAGCCACGGGGCCGGTGGCCGGGGGAGTAGCCAATCCGCCTCTCCTCTGACAGACGTACCTCTCCCGAGAGACGTACAGGGAAGCGAAAGATGGGAGGGGCGAAGAAAGCTTCGAAACCTAAGAAAGGAGGTAAGAGGGATGGATTTTACAATCTTATCCCTCGTTATCCACCCTAAGGGCCTGTTTGGGAGCGTGAATTCAGAATCCGTGGATCTACACCTCTACGATTGGAAATCCCTTGGATTGGTAACCCTGTCAGTGTATTTGGCACCTTGAAGTGTAATTCAACTTTAATTCAAAAATATCTATACATGGTATATTTATGAGGGTTTGAATTTAATTATTAAATTAATTTTAATATCTCTAATTAGTGAGATATATAATTTTTGACATTATGCTTGTGATAAACCTACTAAAATATATGCTTTGGATAAGAAGGATGAAATTTCAAGTCCCGAATGGATTGCAAGCACAAGATCATATTTGAGTGACTAACAAATAATTTTTAAACGTTGATTAATATGGATAATGTTTTGACGGTGCTTAACAATATTTGAACGGTGCTGATATACATGAACACTGTTTGGATGGTGCTGATCATCATTAGTGGGCTATATGCCCAATAAAATAATAGTGTACAATGACATGCATTTATACCTACGACTGTTAAAATCATTTTAGGTGCAATCTCAGCTCTCACTGTGGATTAGAGACCCCCTCAAGGAGAGGAATGAGAACCCTTGGATTTGCAATCGCCTATTGCATTATGTGGCCAAACAACCAAGGGGGTTTCAAACTCTCTCTAATCCCCTCCAATCCAATGTGCCAAACGACCTCTAACGCGATTACCCAAACGCGCCCTAAAAGTTTAAAAAAGTTTAAAACAAACCTAAAGGGTTCAAAGATCGACGGTCCAGATCTTTCTAACCTGGAAAATTTCTGGGGGCATGGCCCCACGTGCTATGATCATCGAGTCGTGGGTTCCGTTGTCTCAACTAACTGGGGAATGATCACGTCCGTTCATCATGTGTATGTGAAATCCAAATCTTGCATCTGGTGTGTCTCCTCATGTTCACCGTACATTTTAAGCATTATCCTCATAAAAAACTCAAGTGGGACACACCACAGGGAGCAATGTGGAATCACGCCTGAAGCGTAAATATACACATGCGCTTGCTCATCTAAATCTTGGAAATGCTTAGAGTTTCAGTGTGCCCTTTCACCCTATGTGGTGCACCTGATCAACGGTCCAGATGACATATGCACAACACGCTGGGCCTCACATTCCATCTCGAAGTTTTCTACCATAGATATCCCCTCCCCATTATCCCCCATTTTACTCTTTGATACGGTCCACCACTTCGTGTTTTACCCTAAAGTTGAGGGCGATCATCCAATGGACGGCTCGGATGCCAGTCAAACATCACGGTGGGCCCCACACATCTCGAACGTATGCGGCAATTAGAAAACCAGCGTAATAGATCCTTTATAAATCCTCTTCTCCCTCGACTCTCCCCAGGCGCAGCTATCTACTCGAGTCTACCGAAACCCAAAGCCCTAAGAAAGCCTCAGCAGAAGAGCTGCTCTCTCACCATGGCCAACCGTCCGTACACTCTTCTCATCTTCTTTCTCTTTCCTTTTCTCATATTTGCCCTTCTCTTTTCTGTTTATTTTCCTTTTTGCTCTTGCTCCTTGAATTTATTTGAAATCTCTCACCCCTCTTTTTTGATATACTACTACAGCTATGACGCGTTCATTCCTCCAAGCTGCTTCTACGGAGGAGACCGCTTCTCCGTTGCGGGTCGTTCAGATCGAAGGGCTGGTAATTCTTCCCAACTCTCTCTCTCTCTCTCTCTCTCTCTCTCTCTCTCTCTCTCTCTCTCTCTCCCATTAGCATTGATGTGCACTGTCGAATTCGTTGTGGTTGGATGCTAGTTTCGTTGTGGTTGTAGCGGTCCTAGTTGCATTGGGATGCTTTGATGATTCAATTGATCGATCTAGACTGTCCGTCAGATCCAGCACGTATTTAATGGTCCACCATCTTAAATTCACACTGATTGGATGATTCTAACCATGTGACTGACAGCCTATAAAATGGACGCACCGGATCATTTGTATTAAAATAGGCCCAATAGACAATTTGGGCAATCAGTTTGTCGGAGGCTGCGATGGATCGGTTATGCTCATAAGGAATCACTTTTATCAGGCCATCATAACCATCCTTATGGATGCCCTGGACCAAAATTCACTGATACAACACACCAATATGGCACATGGTTAAGAGATCCAACCCATGCTTCAGCAGGGTTCCACCACTTAGATGCCATGGCCCATAAATGAGGCTGGTCCATTGATCAGGTGGGCCACAGTTCATGAAACAAATGGATGCCTCCAGTTAAAAAGTTTTCTAAGTCTTTTCCAGCCATCCATTTGCTTCTACTATTGGAGTCCATCTGATGAGTTTGAGCCATGTCATCTCACCAATGGGACTCACTTGATGGACAGCTTAGATCTCACGGTGACGTGCCATGTTAAGTCATATGAAGAGTGCAGATGGGGATGTCTCATGCATGTGTGCATGATCGACAAACCTCTATCATAGTGATTTTCTATAAGATTTTAAAGTATTTATCTCCAAGCCTAGTCTCTAGTCTCTAAGTCGTGCCTTGCTTGTTGATTTGTATGCATCTTCAGAATTCAGTATGAAAATGTAAAAGTCATGCATGTAAACTTGCATGCTCCTGTTAATTTTTTTATCCATTACTATTTTAAGCAGTTCATTGAAATGGTTCCTTAGATGAGTTTTTTGTGGAAAAAATCCCTCATTTAAGGTTGTATCATATGATAGAGATTTCTATTGTTGTAACCCAATTGCAACAATCTATTTCCAAATTTAAGACGAGTTAGTATTTTGATATAATGCAATTGTTTTTGTTTCAAGTCTAACTTAAAAAATAAAATCAAAGCAACTACTCTTGGGTCGGGACTGGTTATTTACTTTAAACAGAGCATGGTGGATCAGACTTTGGGCATTTCACTAGATTGGAACTAAATTGTCCAACCAAAATGAATTGGGGCATCCTAAATCTGTAACTTAGGGTGTGTTTGGTTACTGGTTTTTATATTTCTCGGCTTAGTATTTTCCTGGTTTTCACACACACACACACAAAAAAAAAAAAAAAGAATGAAGAAGTTTGGTTTGCAAAATTTGGTCAGATTTTACATTCTTGAGCTTTTCCTCAAAAGCTTGTCCCAACTTTTAGCTGGGGAATGAAAACTTAGAGGCTATTTGAATACATGGATAGCCGGTTGAGTTAAAAAAGTCACTGGTCATCTTTTACCTTTTTTGGTTCGTAAATAAGAATTGGAATAGTTTTTTTTCCTTCTTTAATGTTTTAGGATGCATTTCGTTGCCCCAAATATCATGAAATTTCGTAATATTCTGCACCAAATTACACTGATGAATCATGAGATATCATGATATTTGGTGCAACCAAACATACCCTTAACTTTTAACCATAAAGGCCCAATTTTTTAATTTTTATTTTATTTTACTCTGCATATATTGGATGTAACTACTTCTCCCACACCCTAAACCCTAACACCACCACCACCACCATTCAAGCAAATGCATGGTTCAAAATATCTGTATCAGCTTGATACAATACGTGATACAAGTTTGTATCAGCTTGTCACAAAAAAGAAGACCCATATTAGGCTTTATTGATTGATATATCTATAAAGGCGAACTTTATTTTTATTTTTTCAAAATGTCTCTCATTTTTCCTCTTCTTTTTTATTTCAACCATGGAGGATGCTCAAAAAGTCATTTTAGACTAGATCCAACAATGCAGGTCCACGACCCAGCATAGGGCCTAGCATATACTAATTTTGGACTAGTTATTTATAGATCTGGGGCCTAAAGATTAAGAGCTATAATTTACTATTTGTAAGAGATATATGGGGGATGTAATGGATGAAATGGGGCTGATTTAAAGATGGGATTGAAGATTTTGAGGATTATTTAAATTTTACTATTATTAGGCTTTTACCATCTTAGGTAGATTAGATTGATTTGAAGTCAACTATGATTGATTTGAAATCAATCTTTTAGTTAGGGGATCCTCATTAAAGATTCATTTTGGGAGGGGGTTTTGAGATGGCATTCCAAATTTTCTAAGTGTGAGTTTTGCTTAAGTATTGTAAGAAGAAGTTTGATGTTAATAACAATTTTCCTCCCTCTCTACTCCATTATTCTTGTGGGTGTAGTCGTATCTATTTCTTTGCAATCTGGGTGATGAGATCTCATTGACTTGATAACCGGTTTGCATTGTTTTGGTACCAAAGCGGGTTTATCTTTGAGGATTTTTGACTCTACATCATCTCCTAATGGTTTCAAAAGAAATGGTACATGAAGCATTGTATAAGTAACCTAATTAATCTGCGTGCTCATAAAGCAAGTAGATTAACTCATGCATACGATAGATAATCTGACTAATAAAATGGGAGTTCTCCGATGTTGTGGGAATCTGAAGATTGAAGTTAGAACATATGGACACATAAGGGAAGATCCTTGCCAAGGTCCTAGCCAACAAAGGGCGGACCTAGCTTGTGAAGACACCAATCATTGAATCCTTCAACATTGCAATGTGATTGAGAGCCCATAATTAAGGTAGAAATTCTAGAATCCCATTGTCGTTTGCATGCTGACATCCTCATTGATTGCTAAGTAAGGTGGAAAAAGGTGTTTGAGTATAAGAAAATCGGGGATAATCGGAAGATTAAGTTAGTAGCTATGAAGTTTTCCGATCATGCATTAGTATGTTGGGACAAACTCCAAGCTGAACGAATTTGTCAAGGTAAGGAGAAAGTAAATTTAAGAAAAGTTATAAAAGAAGTTCCCACTCGCAATTTATGCTCATGACCTGTATCAAAGATATAATAACAATCTACGTCAACGGAACAAATCAGTAAATGAATATACTGATGAGTTCCATACATCGGAATTGCGAGTAGGGTATCGTGAGTATGAAGACGAAAAGATTTCAAGATATCTTAATGGTCTTAACCCAGATATTAGAAATGAATTGGCTCCCAAAGATGTGTTTAAGATGCCTGATGCATATACACTTGCTTTAAAAGCTGATGAGATAATTAATTGGAGACTTGGGAAATAATTTAGTGTCGTACAAGGATTATCATCCACAATGGGACATGATACTAACTTCTCACATAAGATAACCACATGACTTCCCATATTTTAAGGGATAATAGGCCAACGTCTAACAATGAAGCCAAACCCCAATCCTAGAGGAGATGATTATGGATGAGGAGCTAGTGTGCCTAGACGCAGCAACACAACTCCTTTCATGTGCTTTAAGTGTGGGCTACTAGGACATGTTCTTTTCACAGTCCTAAACAATTAGTCCACAGTTAAAGTGAATTTGGCCAAGGAAGGAGAATGTTGAAGATACTCTTGACCGTATGCAAATGAAAGTTGGAGATTCCATAGAATATGAAGAACATGCATGTGACAATGGGGCTCATGTTGGAGAAGATATAGAAAATGTATATGGTGGTAGAGATGAGGCATTGGTTATCCAATGAACTATGCTATCGATGTCTCAAGTGATTGATGAGGGGCGGTGGTTGCAACACAGTATCTTACCCATCACTAGCACTTTTGGTGTGAAGATATGCCCAATTTTGGTAGATGAGGAGAGCATTGAGAATATGTTTCACAAGAAATGGTTGATGAATTAAAACATAAAGAAATAAGCATCCACGCTCATACTAAATTTGTTAGTTTAAAAAGGGGAAGAAGTTTTCATTAACTCCAGGTGCTTAGTTTCCTTCTCTATTGAATTTAAGTATAAGGATGAAGTGTGGTGTGAAGTCCCCATAAATGCATGCCACATTTTGTTAGCAAGACTTGTTTTGGGATTAAGATATGGTGCATTGAGTTGGGCTAACACCCATCTCTTCATCAAGAATGGTTTTAGTATCAAATTGCGTCTAATTAAACATCTTCGAACACCGAAATCTAATAAAGATGATTGTTAGAAATTGATCAGTGTACAAAAGTCTGAAGAAGAAAGGAAGAGATTGAAATTATCTGTCGTAGTTGTTAAAGAAGAAGTAAAACAATCAGATGTTTCACCTCTCATGTAGAGGCTCCTTTGTAAATATTAAGATTCAATGCCTAAGGGCTTGTTTGAATTTCCAAACCAATGGTAAATACATGGGAAATGGGTAATAATGATTTCCTCGAGTAATTACAGTAGCAGTACCAATGCTTGATTTGACACTGGCTTCTTTCAGCACAAAAACCGATGATACTGTGAAATACACGTGGGGCCCACAGTGATATATGTGGCTTATCTACACCGTCCATCCATTATCCCAGCTGAAATTAGGGCATCATCCAAAAAGATGAGGAAGATCCAAAGCTCAAGTGGGCCACACCACAAGATTTAGGAAATCAAATACCTACCTTTAAAAACTTTTTGAGGCCACTGTTTACTTTGGTGTGGGTCACTTGAGTGTTGGATCGGCTTCATTTTTTGGCTCATGCCTCAAAATGTTATGTTAGAATGGATGGACGGCATAGATATATCATATATATCACAATAGGGCCCACAAATTTAAAATAGTTCATTTGGACCGGTTTTCCAAGCAAAAATACACATGAATTTTCAAACAGATGTAAAGAGTAATCATTACTCATTTACCATGTATTTACATTGTATTTGAAAAATCAAACATGCCCTAAAGAACTCCTAGCTGGACCTCCTATGAGGAACATTCAACATCATATTGACTTGGCACTAGGTTTGAACTTGTCGAATCTTGTGCATTACTGAATGAGTCCAACCAAACATGCTGAACTCGTGCATATTGAATGTTCTGACATAAAGAAGTTCAAATGAAGAAAAAGAAGGATATTAAAGAGCAGAGCTAAGTACCGAGAAGTTGCAAATGCACATCGCAGTAAGAAGATATATAAAGAAGGTGACATAGTTATGGTTTATCTTTGCAAAGAAAGGTTTCCAAGAGGAACTTACAAGAAACTTAAGTATAAGAAGATTGGTCCATGCCGAGTCAAAAGGAAGTTGGGTGACAATGCCTATGAGGTTGAGTTACTAGATGACTTAGATATTTCACCGACTTTCAATATGGTATATTTGTTTGAGCACCATATTGAGGTGTCTGATGTGCAAGATGAAGTCGTTATCAACATTGACAAACAACTCCCAAGGAAAAAAGAATGAAGAAGTTGAACAAGTGTTGCGAATGGAGACTATTGACAGTCAATGGGGCCAGTAGAAGCAATAGTTGATAAAATGGAAGAACAAGCCATATTCAATGCACATAGATTGCGGGTGAAGAATTGAAAAGATTGGATCTGAATCTCTACTTGTATGAAGTGTCCAACTTGCCAGAGGTGAGTTCTTTCCACCCAAGGGGAATGATGTAGGCCTACGGTCCACCATAGGGCCTAACATGTGCTGATTTTGAACTGTTTATTTATAGATTCATGGCCTAAATATCAAGAGATGCAATTTACTATTTGTGAATTATGGGGGATGTGATGATTATATGGGGGCATGTTATTGAAGATCTGATTGAAGATTTTGAGGATTATTTCCTAGATTTGCTTTTACTATTATCAAGCCTTTACCATCTTAGGTATATTAGGTTGATTTGAAATCAACTATGATTGATTTGAAATCAATCTTTTGAATTATGAGGATCTTCATTAAAGATTTTAGTGGAATTTGATTAATTGAAGCAAAACTGGTCATTCAAAGGAAAATAAAAAAGTTATTTTAATGTTTTCATCTTCCTTTTTATGTTTTCCAATGTAATGGGCCTTAATCCTTTAAATCAAGCTTGATTTATGTTCAATTAGGGCCAATTTGGTTGACTTTTAGTAGGTCAATTCGATGGATAACATTCTTATTCTTTTCGTTTCTTTGTTCTTTCTGCTTTGGCTATTTGCTAGGCAGTCTTTTAATAAAATTATTCATAGCCCTTCAGAAAAAAGAAGAGAAAAGATAACATTCTTATCAGAGAATGGTCTGATACACCATTATGTACACATCCATGCCAAGTTGGTTGACTTTTAGTAGGTCAAGTTGACAAACAACATTCTTATCAAAGAATGGTTTGATATACCATTATATACATATGCATAACACAAAAATGGTAAATTGTTGAAATTTATCTCTTTTTCATTTTCCTGATACATTTACCCCAATTTTTGGCTTAGAATAAATTGGCCTATACAGATACAATGCCTATATTGTATTTTGGCCAGGCTGATGCTCCCACCAATACCGACATTCAAACCACGATGCCTATATTGTATTTTGGCCAGGCTGATGCTCCCACCAATACTGACATTCAAACCATGTGCAGGTAGGATTGTAGGCGGCCAGCTGGCAACCAGATTTCGATATCCCTCTCTATCTACACACACTGTACACCCCCCCCCCGGCACACACGCACAAAAACAATAATAAAAAAAGAAAGGTTCCAGATCAACTGTGTTTACCAGACTTCGTTCAAAATTTGTACATGATGACCTTTATTTTTTGTTCTGGCCTTATTTTACTTATTCCTGTATCCAATCAGCCTCCTGGGTAGTTGAAACAGAATTTTAGACTTACTCCCATGTTTCCCTAGGAAACCTAGTGTTTCAACTAAACAAAATTTAATAGTCATTATCAGAAATTACTAGGTCAACTCTAGCATTCCTCACGGAATGAAATCCCCAAGCTACAACTAAACATGCACTTAAAGAAGTTGCAAGTACCAATCACTGCAGTGGAACCTAACAGAGATGGGTACTAACCTAAGTTTAGAATTGTCCTATGCACTTACTAGAGCGGTTAAACTAAGAAATTTATATTTTGAATGGCTTACATGTAAGGCATGTGCTTGTCAGCTAGCTCCTCATGTTTTAGGAATGCTGGATTATATGAGAGCATTTTCAAAATTCTCCTTTGGTATTTTATGCATTACAGGTTATTTTAAAGATTATCAAACACTGCAAGGAGTTTTCACCTGCTCTAGTTACGGGACAACTTCTGGGATTGGATGTTGGTAGTGTTCTTGAGGTTACCAACTGTTTCCCCTTCCCGGTATGTGAACCTATCCTATTTTGTTCTAGAGTTGGTAGTGTTCTTGGAGTGCACATAATACTCCAATGCTGTCTCATTGTGGAAGCTGCCTTTTTCTGCTCTTCAATGTTCATGCTGTCCTTTTATAAAAATTAAACATTACAGATTCGAGAAGAGGATGAGGAAATTGAAGCAGATGGGGCTAATTATCAGCTTGAAATGATGAGATGCTTGAGAGAGGTCAATGTTGATAATAACACGGTTGGGTGGTAAGTTCTCTTTTACATATCAATATGCCTTACAATTGATTTATTACAACAATAAACATGTCTAAGATTCTATTTTGACTCTTTTATCTTCTCCAATATTTGATAGCTTGGAGGGTTTTAAAACAGTGGTTTGGACACTTTTTTTAATATATATATATATATATATATATATATATATATATATATATATATATATATATATATATATATATAATTGCTAAGTTTCATTCAAAAGAAGGAAGAAAGTGGTTTGGACACCATCATCCAATTGCTAGTGATCTTGGGTTGGAACATGTTACCGTCCTTCGAATATGTGGTTAAATAAATTGTATTTAGGTCTTAATTGCTAGGTACCCGTACCATTGTTTCCCACAAGTAACTTTGGCATTCAATAGTCATGCAAGTGGTTACTGGGTGCAGAAGCACAGGCAGCAAAAAATTTACAAATATTATTTTAGAGAATGAAGAATCTAGGATTTGCAATATTCTTGGACAGGAGCGACGCGGAGGGTACAATAAATGGGCGCAGTTAGGGTGCGCAAGAACGGAAAGATAGAGAGGGGATGCGTGTGTTTGTGTGCGCGCGAAGGATGGAACATAGGACCAGATCAGGCCTATCCTGTTGAACAATGTGTGGCATGCAACACTACATGTTCAACATGCAAATTCCTTTAAATCAAGAGACTCATCTAAGGTACACCCTTTCCCAGTCATTACAAGGACCGCGAAAGTATCTAGTCTCTCTAAAAGATAGAGCATTCGTGCCCAATGACCAACAAATACCCTGGTGTAGAAGTATGATGGATATGCATGATCTTTATTTAGTGATTTACATATATAAATAGTTGCTTGGGTTGTTCATTCGAGCTTCTTACATTCCAATCTGATTCTGTGCCATGGTTGGAAAACTCTTCAAGTTGACTCATGGCTCTTCCTAGTTGTCCCATTTCTTGAGCAAAACTGAGCAAAAAAAGTCAGAAGACTCACCCTATACCAAAAAGGGTCTGACTCAATCAGTTCTGTTGACTTTTTTTTTTGTGATTCGGTGACTGTCCCTGGTCAAAAGAAACTTGTGATGAGTCATGCCATCCTTATTCTACTGCAAAACTCAACACAGTCTAGTCATACTGGTTAAATTGTGGCTCGACATTTTAAAAATATTCTCAGTTCTCACCAGTAAACTAATATAAGGTGTTATAGGCTTCTCATTTATAATCATTGGTAATTTTGAGCTTTTCTAGTATAAGATTATTCTTTTCTTATAAGCAGACTATAAGAGTATGTGTCAAGTCAGAGCCTAAGCTTGTAAAATTAGGTTTCTATTTATGAAGGATTTAAGATAATTTTTTCAGTTGAATTTTGTTGTTTTATGTGAGTCAGTTACTTTCCCGAGTCAAGAGAGACTTGTTTGAGTCATGCAATTCCTATTCTATTGCAAAACCCAACACAACTAAGTCATGCTGGTTAGATTGTGACTCACCAATGCAAAATATTCTCACAAGTCAACTACCTGAAGGTGTTTTAGACTTCTCATCTAAAAGTCTTAAGTAATTTTGAGCTTTTCATCAGAATATGCCTTCTTCATAAGCAACCTAAGCGTATGTGTCGAGTTGGAGTCTGAACTTGTTAGGTTAGGTTTCTATTGATGAAGGGTTCAAGGTGATTTTTCAGGTTTAGGTCATTGTTTTATAAGAGTATATCTCAAGTTTGAGTCTCAGTTCATAAAATTACATTTCTGTTGATGAAGGTTCAAGAACGAGAACTGTAGTGAAGTGTGAGAACAATTCCTGCAACTTTTTTGCAATAATTGAGAACACAGGCTTATTTTAACATTTAAAAGAAGGGAATGCTGCATACTCAACTAGTTGTAAACAAGTTTTGAAAAATTGTTTGATGAGGGTAAGAAAAAATGTTATTGAAATGGTGCTAAGCTAGTACAACAAACTACAAACAAAGCAAACATGCTAAATTACAATCCTCAGACTTTATACAAGAAGCCCATTCTAGAACAAAATATTTCACCCTTGACAACACCTTCTCTTCCTTGCTAGAGACATTGCGAAAGCTACTATTTCTTTCCCCCAAAATTGCCCACCAGATGGCAAACAAAACCCAAGTACAATCTTATGTCTTCAGATTCTCATACCATTCCAACTTAGGAGTACTCCCCAATTGAGTCAGGCATAGCCTTAGACATGCCGATGGAACTAATAAAATGTCTCATCTCCAAAGTAAACTTACAATGGATGAAGAGATGGTTGATTGACTCTGCATCCGCCATGCACAATGTGCACACATTGGGAAGCACCATGGATCTTGTTTAAAGGTTGTCAATGGTGAGAATTCTCTCCCTTCCAACCAGCCAACCAAATGCCACTGCTTTCGGAGGGGCCATGTAGTGCCACACATGGGTGGTATGAACACACTGATTAACCCTAGGCTAGCTATGCAAACACCTGTAGAATGATCGAACTGAGAAGCAGTACGATTTGTCTCTTAGCCAAATCAATTGTCCCTCTTTTCTCTCACTAATGCATGCAATTGAAGACCGTCAAGAAGTCTTACAAATTCCTCCACCTCATCCAACATGTCTCTATAACAAGGAGGGGACCAAACCAGATTGTTTCCAACCAAGGAGAAACAATTGGAAACCAAGATATTCTTTCTCGAGAAGAGATGCCATTCTTAGGAACACAACTTGAAGAGGCAAGTTGTTGGCCCACACGTCCTCCCAAAAATGGATTCTCCCCATTTCCTAAGGAGAAGCGAAACCCAGTTTTTATTTCCTCCTTTAGCACCGAGATTCCCTTCCACACACCAGAGGTCCCGTATAGGGAGGAATATTTAACCCACCACCCCCCTTCTTGGCATCCATACTTCCTTGCAGTGAGCTTTCTCCAGAACAAGTCTTCCTCGTCCGATTCTAATACCAACCCCCCCTTCCCCCCTCTGATTTGCGCACCTCTTCCCACCCGAAGAGGTGAAATTTCTTCCTTTCATATAACCCTTGCCACAAAAAATCTCTTAGCTTTTCCAACCTGGCAAGAATTGACTTTGGGCATCTGAAGAGGGACACAAAATACAAGAGCAAATTCAATAAAGTTGACTTGATTAAAGTTATTTGACCACAGAGATAAATACCGGCATTTCCATTTAGCTAACTTCCTTTTGAAACCCTTTACCATTGTGTCTCATAAATGCTTTGTCGGCTTCCCAATATAGAAGGGAAGACCAAGGTTGGTCGAAGGGAAGGCCCTCACTTGACAACTAAGCACCTTCTTCAATTGATCCACCTCCTCCCTAGACAAGTGCACCCCCAACATCTCACTCTTGTCAATGTTCACTCTGAGACCCGAAACCGCTTCAAGACTTAAGTTATGGTTGTAAATGCAACTATATGTGTGGGGGCCACCATGATGTCTGCATGGCATCCAACCTCTCCAGAAGGCATGGCCCACAATGAATTGGGATGCCACAAAAATTAGGCTGTTCCAACCATCATGTGGGCCCCACTTGAATTGGGATATTTTGGGTGGTTTTCCATTGTTTTTGTGGTGTGACCCACCTAATGGTTGGATCAACATGATTTTTGGGGCGTCTCATTTTCACAATGGAGCAACCTTGCTTGGACAGTTTGGATGCCAGACACTGTGGTGGGACCCGCACTTAATTGCTTGAAGTTCTCATCTATAACTAGTGTGTGAGATGATCTATAAAAAGAAACAACCGGCAAATATTGTTGAGGTTTGTAGAAGTTTTTGTTTAGGTTAATTGAATACTACCTTATTGCTTGAGCTTCTCAATTGAGAGAATTGTAAAATTTGGATTTTTTTTTTCCACCATTGATTTAGGGCTTCCATATCAAGTAATGCTGGAGGCAAAAAGAAGAAAATTACTAGGGTTTTAGGCTTAGTTTTCATTTTCATTTATATTTATTTTTTTATTTTTACCTTCTAAAATTTTCATCCTTTAATGAATTTTACTCGCATTCGTATACATTTATCCATCCATATTCATCAACTTGTCCGAATAAAACACTTGCAGTAGGCCGAGTCGAGTCTGAGTCTCAAGTTTTCCAACCTTGATTTATGTGCGCATGTGCAAGTGATTTGCTTCAATGATTGTTATTCTCTCTCTCAAAAAAATAACATGAAATAAAATCTTGGTCCACTGCGCAATCATCAGAGTTGTGCCCATTTGTTTGTTTCTGAATCACTCATTTGGGATCTATGCCAAGTGAAAAAATTTCAAATGTTTCTGTTATGTATGTACATTATACATTTATGTATTCTTATTTGTCAAATATTAAAAAAAAGAAGTCTTGCTCGAGTTAGTATTCAATTTGCCCAAATCAAAATGTTCTAGTAATGTCAAGTCAAATATGATTCTCAAAAATTTCAACCTTGATTTATCTATACATGTGTGAGTGCATTTCCTTCAATGATTTGTTATTCCTTCAAATAAACAAATAAAGTAAAACTTTAATCCTTGCACTGAATCGAAGTTAGTCCCCCTTTTTTCTTTTTTTTTTTTTCTGAAGAAAACAATAGTCACTCATTTGGGATCCGTGAAAGTGAAAAACATTTTCAAATTATTCCTTTTACATTGTGTAAAAAAATTTCCATGGATGGACGTGGCTCACACCTTGATCTCTTGACGTGTTGCATAATTCCGTTGTATTCTTTTCACGATATTCCTTTTGGTAATTACTTTTTCTCGTGAAACTTGGACAGGTATCAGTCCACTCTTTTGGGATCTTTTCAAACAGTGGAACTAATAGAGACCTTCATGAATTATCAGGTAAACTAATGAAATAATTTTATTTATTATTATTATTATTATTATTTTATTTTTTTTATTGCAGCATTTGCCCATGGACAAATAATTCTTCTGTTTTTCCAGTTTGTATCAATTAAAGACTTTTCAAGTTTACTCATCCTCTATTGCTTGTAGCCATGTAGCCCATCATCTAGTCTCCCTGTGAATTAGCTAGACCCACCTTTCTGTTTATGTTGGTTAAAATTCCAATTTGTTGATATTAGCCATTAGCATAAACATCGACCATTGCCTTCCTATCAACAATGTTCAATGTAGTGGCAATATTATTGCAGTATTTCCTGGATATTTCCCGCAATATCTGCAATGTTTCCCACGGTATCTATGGTATTTCTTGTAACCATGCCACCCAGTAGCTAGAGTTCATTATAGAATGTTTTCTACTCTATTTTTGGCAATTAAGTAGGAGTGGTGAATCTACTACTTCTATTATACCCTTTTCTTACCTCAATTTTGTCTCAATCCCTTGCAAAAGAAAAAAGTTCAGTTCCTCTCACTGCTACAAAACAAGGGTGACATTGCAATTGATTAGGAAGGGTATTAGCAACTACATTTACCCTTTCAATAATGGGCAAGTGAAATGTTTTTCCTTGATCTGAATCTTGTATTTCTTCAAACATAATACACAAGCTCCACGGCCAGGTATGGTTCCAAATATCAGTATTGGTGGCAGGGTATTCAAAATCGGTTACGTAACGGTAACGGTCATAACCGTTACGCGTTACGGGGTTGAAACGGCTGTAACGGCCCCATAACGGTCTAGGAACGGCATTTTTCAAAAAATAAAAAAACGGTCGATACATAACGGTAACGGTGGTGGCCGTTACGGCCACCGTTACCGTTACGGAACACCTTAATTGGTGGGCATATCGGCTCGGCCAAAAACTAATATGATACAACGGTGTCTATCGGTATTAGCCCCGTATTTGACATATTTTTTTAGCAAAGAAATATATTAGAAAATAGGGGAAAACGAGAAATCCAAGAATTTATAACTCTCTCTCACTGTGTGTGTGTGTGTGTGTTTTGAACATGTATCCAATGGATGGTAATAGCAGACCCTCTTTGGTAAGAATGCAAAAATAAAATGATAACCTTCGACTTTAATAAAAATAAAAAAGCAATCACAAAAAATGATAAAAAATTAAAAAGAGGTGAAAGTGAATGCATTCATCTACCATTTCATCCATTTGTCCATTTCATCAAATTGATTTTTGAAAAAAATAGAATACAATTTTTATTTTTTTTTGAAATGGTAAAAAATATATAAAAACCAAAATTATAGCTCAGATGGTAGATCCATGTCCAAACAACATAGATCCATGTTCAAACAACAATAAAGTTTCATTTCCCCAATGTAAGGGCTTGTTTGTTAACGCTGAAATTTTTTACTTAATGCGGAATTTGGAAAGTGTTCGATGTGAAGTATTGTTTGTTAATGCTGAACGTGGAAAGCACTCCATAATTTTTGTTGAATTTTTTCGGCAACAGAGGTCTAGCTTAATAGTGAATATAGAACGCGTTCCATGAAATCTTCTAAAACTTTTTTTTTTTTTTTTTTTCCTTCTGAAATTGCCCCTACGCACATTGCCACAAGGATTTTCTCTCTCCCTAACACAACCCAACTTTTAATGTGTGGAACTTCTTTGGCCCCACGATAATTTGTGTTAGATCCACACCGTCCATCAACTTTTCCAGATCATTCTAAAGTATAAGCCCCAAAAAATGAGGCATATCCAAAGCTTACGTGGACCACACCACAGAAAGTAGCGGGAATTGAACAACTATTGTTGAAACCTACTATGAGGTTTGTTTGCCATCTAACCTCTTCAAAAGGTCACACAAATCTGGATGAAGGGAAAATTCAAATATCAGCTTGGTCAGAGCTTTCTGTGGCCCCAAGAAGGTTTCAACGATTGGCGCCCAATTCCCATCGTTTCCTGTAGTGTGGTTCACTTGAGCCTTAGATCTGCCTCGCATTTTATTTTCTGCCCTAAAATGGTGGAAAATGGATGGACGGTGTGGATAAAACATATAAATCACTGTAGGCCCCACATAACCCCTGACAAGATGGTCCGTCTCATAGGCTCATAGTGGGGTAGGACCCAATCCCCGTTGGAATATTGCTTGGTGTGTTGCACACCACCAACATACCAGGTGTGTTGATGTCACCAAGTTGTCGAACCCACCATGATATATGTATTATATCCATACAGTCCACCTATTTTATGATATATTTTTAGGGCATGGACCCAAAAATGAGGCAGATACGGAAAATGGACTACACCACAAAAAGCAGGTGGGATCGAAAGTCTACCATTGAAAACTTCTTAGGGGCATAGAAGTTCCTCCCCACCCTCTTCATTCAGGTTCGTGTGACCTCATGAACACGTTGGATGACAAATAAACATCATGGTGGGCCCTAGGAAGGTTTCAACGGTAGAAATCACTGTCCTTGCTGCCTTATGTTTTGTGGGCTACTTGAGCTTTGGATTTGCCTCTTTTTTTAGCTCATGACCTAAAGTGATGTTGCCAAATGGATTTACGGTGTGGATATAACACACATCATGGTGGGGCCCACAGAACTTGATGATGTCAACACACTACCGAGCACACCACGCAATCTGCTTCCCGGATTTGCCGCATGAAATTGGTGGATCCCGTATCCAACTCGGATTGCCTACTAACGCTGCCAGGAGCATGGTGGCTACTAGACATTGCTCTGTGGGCTCACCATGATGTATGCGTTTTATCTACACCGTCCATCTATTTTTCCATATCATTTTATGATATGAGCACAAAAATGAGACATATCCAAGTCTCAAGTGGAACACACCATCGAGAAAACATTGGTAATTGAACACCCACCATTAAAAACTTCCTAGGGTCATCTGTAATGTTTATTTACCATCCAACCTATTGATTAGGTCACACAGACTTGGACGAAGGGAAAACACAAATATTAGCTTCATCCAAACTTTTGAGGTCCCCAAGAAGCTTTTAATGGTGGGCATTCAATCACCATTGTTTCCTGTGGTGTGATCCACATTAGATTTGGATCCTCCTCATTTTTGGGAGCATTCCCTAAAATGATCTGGAAACATGGATGTATGACAAGGATAGAACACATACATCATGGTGGGACCACACAACACCATCCAGTAACTTTTAAAAAAATAAAAAAAATTCACACGCACTCACGCCCCCACACACACCCACTTTGACATCCTCAGCAGGCAATCCATGTCCTTCAATCTACCGAGGTGGGTGAGACCCCTAAATGTGGGGCCTACTGTGATGTATGCAACTAAATCCATGCTGTCCATCCATATTGAAAGCTCATTTTAGGGCATGATCCAAAAAAATGAAGTAGATCCATATCTCAGATGGATCATAGTACAGAAAATTAACAATGTAATTGACCATTAAAAATTTCTTGTGGGCCACAACAGATTTGGCTCAAGATGATATTGTTGTGGTCTCTTGATCGAGGTTTTTATGACCTTATCAGCCGGTTGGATGGCAAATAAACATTCCAGTGGACTCTATGAAGTTTTGAATGGTAGGAATTCAATCATGATCATTTCCTGTGGAGACGGGCAAATGTGAAAAATTAACAGATTTCAGACGTTTGTTAACAAACAGGTCATTTCAGATTCAAAACTTAATTTTCAGACTTACCAAACAGGTTTTCTAACTTCAGATTCAGACTTCAGGCTCAGATTTCAGATTCAGGCTTTAGAGTTCAGATTTAACAAACAGGCCCTAAATCTAAGTATGTTCAAAGAACTTAGATTTATGTTTAAACAACATAAGAACATAAATCTGTCATTCCTCTAAAGTAATTTTGGATAAAAAAACAGAGAAATTGACTGATGTCTAAAAAATTGCCCGGCAATGCAAGCATAATTAAAATCCAGCAGCAAAAGGTAGATTTATGTTAAAAAAACATAGATTTACCTAGATCTATCATTCGATTCATTTACTTGGTCATTGTTGAAACAAATAAAATTCAGAAAATACCCAAAGAAAAACCCTGAAAATACAAAAAAAAAAAAAAAAAAAAATGTTGAAAAATTTATTTATGAAATGTGTGTGAAATTTGTAGATCTATAGTATTAAAAGACTCTTCATGAATCATTATAACAATTAGTTGCAAAAAGTTTTTTTTTAAAAATGATTTTCTGAAAATTTCAAAAATTACCACCGCAAATTGTAAAAATGAAAAATGCAACATCCCCACATCGATCTCGAATCAAGCATCATTTGATCAATTTGGGGCTGATTTGACGTGATTACAACGCGTTCGATCCTTTGATTCAAGCCCAAAAAGTTGTTTTGATCTTCAAAACAACTATGGATCTGGTCGTAAATGGGAATAAAACAATCCCTGACCTAAAGAAACTTGAAACAAGAAGAAAAATGGGAAAAAAGTGGGAAACGGGAGCTGGTTGTGACCCGTATCGGTCCGACCAATACACATACAATGCATCAGTGCTAATACAGTACAAAATTTTTAAGACAGGCCAATATGGCTCTGTATCACGTATAGTACCATGCCAATATGGATATGATACAACCATGTCGGCCGATATGCTATTGATAGGCAAATCACTGGTAACTCCATGTGTATCTGAGACCAAGGTATGTTTTTTGTTCTTCCTCACAATCTTATAAACATCTGCGGATTTACCATTAAAAATTCCATTATTCCTTTCCTTCCATATCAACCACAAAACAGGATGGGCTGAAATACTCCACATAACCTTGGACTAGCTGTAATCATGTGTCTTTTAACATCTTCTGAAGTTTCACCGAAAAATTCAACAATCTCTCTAAAGCTTTTTCCCTTAGATTGCGATACATTACGTGATCCGTGCGACATTTCCCAAAATTTCCCAGAATAATTTCCTTATCCCAAGGGTGTGTTATGTGGTGAGAGACATATACAAAAAACATTTCTTACCAGATGTCACCATTTACAATGCCATAAACCATGCATAATGGTTCACCATCATGCTCAATGTCCTCTGCAGATTTCTTCTTTTTGCCAGCCCAGCCATGCCTCCTACTTTGGAAAACTCTGCTTCAACATATCATATGGCCCTCCAAATCCCAGAACATCTTTTGTTTACATTTATTCGTACTTGGCTTGAGTTCGACATTTTTTGATTGACTTAACTCTCCCAATCCAAGAAACTGGATGAATTCTGAGTCTTCCCCATAATTTTGCATGGTACCCAAAGCCACTACCTTTTTCATCAAGCAGGAGAATGATTGGCAATGGCCTGCTAGGTTCCAGATGAACCGTCAAATGTAGGCTACCATCCCTGAAGGCTCTTAAGCTTATTCGGGTTTCTCATTGGAGGCATCTCATGGATGGCCTTCATCTTCACTGGGTAATTCTCAAGCCCTCAGAGTTCGATGATGAAGACTAGGGAACTGCCGAAAGAGCCTAAACGCAGACGTGGGTGGGTTCATTTTCATGTGGTCATTTTACTGAGGTTTTAAAATCTTGGGGAAGGTAATTGAGATGGTTGATTTGGCCCTTGGAGTGGGTATAATGGTTGTTTTATCTGACTCGGACTAGGAGCACTCCTTTTTTTCTGATCTGCAATCAGTATATTTCAGCTGAATGAGTGGAAGATGTTCTGATTCTGGTGGGTCATGGGCTATTTTGTGTTGCTAACTAATGATTGCTCCTTGATGATTTGGTCAAGCCAATGTTCTTCGGTGCCTGTAATGGGAGAGCATTGGTAATGATGCCTTCCACATTGCATTTATGATTATGGGGTGTTTCTAACAAGGTTTGCAGCAAATTGTCAAGTTATCTTTCTTTTCTCGTAGTTTTCTTTGTTGCACAGTGGACCTTCAATTTTTCTCCTCAGGTAGCATCTCCATAATAGTGCACACCTTGGTACTGCATGTTGATTTATATATATTGCTCATGCACTTCTTTTGCATTTTTTATTTTCCCATTTCCAGCAACATCTCTCTCTCTCTCTCTCTCTCTCTCTCTCTATATATATATATATATATATATATATATATATATATATATATATATATATATATCTTTCTATCTACACACACAATCATGTGCACGCGCACTCAAATAGGTCGAAGTGGCTAATTTCTTTTTGATATTTTCATCATTGCAGGAGAATATTAGACGATGTGTCTGCATTATATATGATCCATCAAGGTCCAATCAAGGTGTTCTGGCTCTAAAGGCCTTGAAGCTCTCAGATTCCTTTATGGATCTTTACCGCAATAACAATTTTACAGGAGAGAAGTATGAAGCTGATGCCTCTGAAAATAATATGAATAGGATCTGTTAGTGGGAACCTCATAGACCATCTTTTGTTGTGCATGAAGCTTATTCCTTCAAAAGTTATTAATATGACCTGTTATTTTAACTTCATAGGCTAACTTTTGTTATAATAGGCTGCGGGAGAAAAACTTGTCATGGGTGGATATCTTTGAGGAAATTCCTGTGAGTGATTCATCCCTCCTTCAATTGTTGCTATGGGGTAGTTTGTTTGGGTTCCATGCTTTGAGATTTAGGAAAGAAACTGCATAGTTGCTTATTTAATTCTATAGATGTAGTGTTGGATATCTCTCGTTGTAGCATGTTGTGTTTCAAAGAGATCCTTACTGGAGCAAGTGGGTGCTTACTTTCCATTTGACATGTTCAACAGATTAAAGTTTCTAATTCTGCGCTTATCAGTGCTTTTATGACCGAGCTAGAAGCTGACACTCCTGTTACCCAGGTTTTATGTTTTTTCCATTATTTGGGGGCTTTGTCAGTCGCATGACATTTGCGTGCTTCTTCCTTAATTGTTGAAATCCAATTTTCTGTGGCAGTGTGATTATGATCGTCTGTCATTGTCAACTAATCCATTTATGGAGCAGAATGTGGAATTTTTGATTGAATGCATGGAGGATCTTTCCGTGGAACAACAGAAGGTTAGCTTTATTTTCTAGAGTTTCCTTAAATTCTTTTCGTATTATTAGCCGCTAGATTGAGATGGGAAGTGAATGTTATTTTTCTTCCAGTTCCAATTCTATTACCGAAACCTCTCTCGTCAACAATCCCAACAACAGGCATGGCTTCAAAAACGAAGGTAAGCCATTGGATATACTTTAACCATGTTACCATAGATTTTTCATCATAATATCTGGTAGGTCTATAGGAGTTATTTTTTAGGGCTTGTTTGGATTTGGGCAAAGTTATGTTGTGGCTAGCAATCCACGGCATGCAGTCAGGGTTAGTTGGTCATGGACATGCTGTTGCCAACTAGTTGTTCTGTCCTTTGTTTGTCAAACGCCCTGGAACATCAGGATAGATTATAGCACGTGGAGAATTCAAACTAAAGATTTGTTGGTGGCACAGTTACATGTGCATGTGCACATTGACACATCTGTCACATTTTCTAGTGCTTGAAGATTGATAGTGGCAGACATGCACATATGGGATGCTTGAACTTAGATGGTCGAACATGTGGCACATTGGAACATGTCAGACATGCTCGGATAAGCATGAATCTTGATCCTCATGTACGCTGAAACTGTAAAGTGTCATTGACAGCTAGTTTCGCCTCCCCGCTAGAGACACCCAGTCCATGGTCTAACGGTCATATATCCATCGCTACTTGTCTAAAAGTGCATTGGTTCCTGTGCACATGTGGGTTGATAAACCATGGACATGTACAATTGCTCCAAGTCAACCAACTCTTTGTTGCGGACAAATTTGCCCAAATCCAAATCCCTTGGATTCCTCAAGTATGGAACTCCAAAACCTTTTTGGATGGGGGGTGAGTACAGACTTGTTTAGACTTCTTATCCAATAAGAGTTGGCATTTGGTAGACACATTTCTCTAATACATTTCCTTTCGTCTCCTACTTGAAGCCAGCTGGATAGGACTATCCTATCTGATTCAATCGGTGCTGTTCCACATGCAAATATGCCCTGAAGTTTTAAATTCAATGTCACTTTGTATGGATTCGTCTTGTGACTCTTGTCCATGATAAACATATTTACAACTAATTTTTCTTGTGTTATATTTTACTTTTTTCCTCTTTACTATTTTTTATGGAAGAAAAACCATTGTTTCCACGCCAAGATACATGAGAACTTTCACCATGCCTTAAGACTTAAGAGTTTCAAGTCATGCATTCCATTGTTTCTTTCTTTTCCGAGATATAAAAGCTGCATGGAGTACTTGCCTCTTAGCCGCCTGCATAATTAGTCAGTTTGTACCCCTTTAGTTCAGCCAAGCAGAATTTGTGTGACAAAGTGGTATTGCAACCTATTAGAATGCAAGCTTCTCCAAAGCTGAGGGAGGGGTCATACTGTTTCGTCCATCCTATATGAACACTTAGTTAGCAAAACCTGATTGGAACCTTTATGATATACCTCTACGATATGAATGCCCAGACCACCAGCCTTCTTTGATCACCAATAATACCTCAGTTGCCCATACTGTCATTTCTAGTTCCATTTGCTACGGAAGAATTATGATGGCACAAGTCATACTGTTTCTTTATACTTGCAGATGGATCATTGTTGAGGCCTGTCAAGCAGCCTCTTTCTAAAAAATAAAAATAAAATAGAAGTGAAGAAAAGCTAGTAGGCATGCATAATGAATGAAGAAGGGGGAGAGGGGTCATACTGTTTCTTTATACTTGCAGATGGATTATTGTCGAGGCCTGTCAAGCAGCATCTTTCTAAAAAAAAAAAAAAGAGAAGAAAAGCTGGAATAATAATATAAACTACTTAAGTGGCATACATAATGAATGAAGAAGGGAGAGAAGAATTGGGAGAGTATTTGGAGGGGAGAGAGAAAAACGGAGGGAAAGGATGCCAAGCATGGGAGCGTGCTACTCATGCACAAAAAGGGGTGGGGGAGAAGTAGGTAAAATCCAAGCCACTTATTTACTTGGATAAATCCAAGCCATGGATAAATCCAGGCCATTAGTTTATAATCATGCATATTTTCAAAATTCCATAAATACCCTTGACTATCTCAAAAATCTCATTTAATGTCCCATAATACCTCAAACAATACAACTCTCCTAAAACTAATTGAATGGGCAAAAATGTCCTTTTGCACCTAGCATTGTGTATAGTTAGAGATAAGTTGTTTGGTGGAGTTTGCAGTAAAATTGACAAAGTATATTGGAAAAAATAATCCTTAAAGAGCCGCTGCTTCACCAACCAAAAAAAAAAAAACCTTAAAGAGCCACTGCTTCACCAATCACCCTTTCTAGCTTTGGTGATGTAATAGCACTAAGTTGGAGTACTCTAATAAGTAGAAAAGATAGGATTCATTTATCACTCAGTGTGGATGATTTATATTAGTCCATTTATTTGGAGGTATGCACAACTACTTGAAATTTGGCTAAAAGCACTCCTTTATGCATTTATTAGGTTGACTTTGTCTTTGTGGAGAAATGACAAGCCATCTAGGCCAAGAACTAATTGCGATGCTTTTCTTCTTCTTCTTTCCTTCCTCATTTTGGAGTATCAACTATGCAGGAATTCTTTGGAACTTTGTGCATAATATTAGTTACTCTCCTTCAGTAAAGTCTAGATGATTTTTTATTTTATTTTTTAATTTTTTTTTATCCTATTGGAGTTCAAATAGCTGCATGTGTGATGTATGCTTTCACATTCATAATTCAACTGTTAAGCCTTCTTGTTGACCAACTAGGCTGTGAAAATGTCTTGTATGCAATTTTTTAGTCACATGAGAGCCCTCCCCCTCTTTCTATTTGATCGAAACAATGATGAGGTTAAACGTTGTTTGTTTATATTTTATAGGGCCGAGAATATGGCACGGAAGGCTGCAGGAGAAGAACCATTGCCTGAGGAGGACCCATTGAATCCCATCTTTAAACCAGTTCCCGAGCCATCACGACTGGATAGCTTTCTCATAACAAATCAAATCTCTAACTACTGCAACCAGATCAATGGGTATGCCATAAATCATCTCTATTAATTGAAACATGAGATTTCTCTATTAATTGCAATCATATCTCATGCTCTTTTTTCCTTTTCAAGAATTTGAACCAAGTAATAGTAACATTTGCTACTGTACGTCTTGCTGCATTAGTATTTCTCTAATAAATTCTACCAATATATTCTTTTGAATTGAGATGTTTGCAAAGGTTTAGGGTGTGTTTGGTTGCACCAAATTAGACTAATTGATCATGAAATATCATGATATTTGGTGCAACCAAACCAAGGTGTTCCGTAATGGCCACCACTGTTACCTTTACGATACGGGGTAGCCGTTACGGTCTCTCTTTTTAATTTTTTTATTTATTGAAAAAACCTCCGAAAAACATGCATATGCCCCGTAATGTTGATTAAAAAGTATGAAAAACCTGTATTTGTCCTGTAATAGACCATTACGGGGCTATTATGGCCTTTATACGGGGATGTAACGTGCTGTTAACAGCAATTATGGATAATTTTTTCCATAACAGCTGTTACGACCCCGTAACGTGTAACGGTTGCCACCGTTACTTTTTACGTAACGGCCTTTATGGCACACCATGAACCAAACACATCCTTAGCAAGTTATGCACATGACATCTGCATATATATATATATATATCATAGATGCATACGTGTAACTTGCTTTTTATTGAATTGGGAAAGGTCTCATGTTGAAATTACATGCATACAGTTTGTTTACACTTTCCCACACTATGCTGATGTTTGACAAGCGTTCCAAGTTGTAAGAGTTGCAACCTGCCTAGACGCGAGCGTTGCAATTTTTTCTACCCTTGCAGAGTTCTACTCCCTACACTTACACATATTTTGAATGATTCAATCTGCTACCATGCCAAGAAGCTGGACACAGTGAGAAGTATCATGGACTTTTAGAAGTTTCTCATCTTGGTTTGTAGAAAACTTCTGGAGTAGTCATCTTTGTCCCTTTGCCTTGGGCATGCCTAGCTTTGTTAACAAGGCATCTTCACTTCGTTGATCTTTGTAAAATCAATCATAAAGAACACGGCGTGATGTTATGCTTGGAAAGTGTGCTGGATTCACCCACTTAAATGGAATGTGATGGAAGCCTTTCACATTTGGTTGTAGTTGGCTGCTGTGGTTTCAACAGCAACTGTGGCAATTCCATGCCACAGGATGACTTTTTCTTGTCATGGCAGGTTGATGGAGGTAGTTGACTGGTGGCAGTCCAGTCCACTTAACATGCTATGCTAGTTTGATCCATGGTTTAGGATTCCATGCTCAGATTTTGTGCTCGGCCATGTTAGTCGGGTTTCCCAAAGTATAAGTTCTTGTCATTTAAAGGCTTGAGAAATTGGCTGAATTTTTATAGACTCCGACACTATTTGTTTTCCACTGTAATTGAGTTATATAATATATATATATATATATATATAAAATTGACAAGACCAACTTAGTCAAATTCTGGATATAAGATTTTGTTTTGAGTCTCTCTCGTGGAAAAGATTGAGGTTGTCCTCCAATCTAGACTACTTCCATCAGTATACACTACAGTTGTCTCCATACTTCCTATACTACATTTTCCTATAAAAGGCTTGTTCCAAATATGCTACAAGTCACACCCATTTTCTACATCCTGAGATCTTCTACTCGAGCTATTTAATACAGGCATACATTCCACCATGAGGTAATTTCTACACTTGAACTGCTCTGTGTGCCATATTTGACTGATCTATTGAAGGAATGAGGAGTCATAGATTGTCTTGGGAGATGGTAACGACTCCAAGGTTATGTCAGTCCTAATCTGAGCGTTTTTATAATTACCAGTATGGGAAACATATACAGCTCCCCTTTTCCAGCCATAATAAAATTTCCTAGGTTCCTTTCAGGTTATGGCCCGTATATTTGTAAATTGCTTTTATCCTTTGCACGTTATGTTTATATTATATACGCGCATATGCAGTTTTTGCTTATAGCACATAATTTTGCCTCCGCTTCATTTGGGAATGCTTCTCTTTTGCTTGTTGTAGTAGGAAGAATAAATAACTCAATGTTGCAAGATTTTGAGACTTGTTACTGCATCCAGCGAATTGATGGGCCAATTCATGGATCAACTGATGATTAGTTATTTTTTAAATATTCTATCAGTCAGCGTTTTTTGGATCATACTGTGAACCCTTTTTTTCCCTTCCAAAAGCACTTGACAGATTCTTGAGTAGCAACTTAAGAGCAGTCGGCAGATTTTTCTAGTTATACCTCATCCACAAGTTGTCACCCACTGCTTAGACAGTCTGGAGCGATCACTATTGTGCACAAATCAACAGCTTTTTTAGTGTTGCGACATTGTGATAAATGCACCTGCTGAGCACCAATGTGGAAAGAGAGGTGGATGATTGGTGCATATGGCAATCTAAGTATCTTAATATCCTATGGCATTCATTCCCCAATGATGCATTATCCAGCTTATCTGGACATCTTTCTGGTTGTAGCCCGAGACTCGCCTGTAACAGGCTGTGAGATATGACCCCCTTGGTTGTGAGCCTATTTTTCGCTCATTTGCCAAGTGCCCAACCCTTGTATGAAAATTTAGACCATACTTTTCAGTGTATGCGTCTGTGACACCTTTTCTAATTTTTCCTCTTTAATTGAATCTTAGACTAAGCTGTTGGATTTTTTTCCTTCCCTCTTTTGCATGCTTGAGAAGCTCTATTGAAGTAATTGAATCATTGGCCAAAAATGTTTCACTGTTGTTTTTGAGTATTGGTGAGTGGTTTTCTAGCTTTCTTTATATGCATATCTCATTTGTTTCTTATCAATAGTCTGTTGACTATTGAGAAAAAAAATTATATTTTTCTCATCAATCATTAAATCACAAAACAACAATTGTTTTACCTGGGCTTTTGACCTGCCAGTACTTAATGCATACTTAGGATAAGATTAATAGAGTATTATCATTTTAAAAAGTTTTTAAAAGATCAGGAGTGCTGAGTGTGTTGATGTAACTGCTAAAAGAATGAAGAGTATTTTGACTCCTTGGAGTTTCAACACCGGGTCAAGGGTTCGAGTACCCATGGTGGTGAAATCCCCCAGTGTGTGTGCGTGTGGCGTGAGTGTGTGGAGGTGTGTGTGCGTGTAAAAGAAGAAAAAAAATAAAATGAAGAGTATTTTGATATGGCCAATTGAAGTGCGTCATGTAATTAGGATGTGGCTACCTAAATTGCTAGAGGCTTTTCAATTTCTTGGGTGGAGAGGAAAACCATCTATTCTGTTAAGCATTTGGGCTGCAAGGAAAATGAAATCCATATTATGCCGGATTTTTTTTTTCTTCCCCTGAATGGTTATAGGATGCATTTTAGATTTGACTGGCATCACGTCTGATATCAATTTAGATGGAGAATCATCCTGCCCCTGCTGCTTGGCAAGGTACATGCAAATGGACCCTTACTAATATAGCAATTTTTTCATCATCATTGAAAATGCCTAGAGAAGGAAATACTCAGTTCACTTATTCGGGTCCAACTTGGGAGGCCTGCCTCGTGGAAACACAAAAGTTATGGCCCTTCAGGAAGGTCTCTTTTCGTTTTCATAAATTCTTTAATGATGCTTCCAATCTGGACACATTCAATTCAGTGCCCAAAGAATGTGATTAGCATTTTCTATTAGTGAGATTCATGCTTTATTTGGAAGGCTAAAAAAATTCATCATCTTTAATCTTTGTGAATTCAGTGACCCTTTTGTTAGCTTTTCTATTGTTGTATAAGATTTCTGTTTTCCACAAAACAGGGGGAAGAAAATCTATCGTCCTTAAAGTTACCATTATTATTTTTGGATTGGATTTTGCAGGGTGGCAGGCCAGAGCTTCAGCAGATTATATTTAATGAAGGCTTTGCATGATGACTGAATCCAAAGCCCATGGTAAAAATCTGTTGTCTCTATGCAGAATCCACACTGCATTTGCATGCTGGACACGCTCTTGGGTCTTGTACTTCTGTTGTTTTGATAGCAGCATTGCACAATTTTGGAGGGTTTTAACAATAGATGGATGGGATCGATGGGTTTTATTTCTTCTTTTCTTTTCGGATTTTTTTTTTGTCATTGCAAAACGTACGGATAGCATATCTCCTTTTCTTATATTAATGAATTGGTTGGATCGAACATTTAGCTTCTTATGTGACACAATGTATTAAAATCTGCTTCAATTTTATATTGTATCTTGATTTTGATTCATATTTCTTTCTATCTAGAACAAAATGTAAGGAAAATAGGGAGAGTTTAAGAAGAGAATTGATCACCTACAGCCAATGTATGTTAACTTAGCATGCAGTTTCGCCATTCCCACTTACGCAGAACATGCCATCCAGGGCTTTACATTGAACCGAGCTGAGTCGAGGTGGGCCAAGCTTGGCTTGACTCATCCCTACTCTCCTCGAGCTCGAGCTCGCCCTTGAGCTAAATATTGGAGCTTGCCTTGTTTGTCAAACTTTTCGAGCCGAGCTTACCTCGAGTCGAGTCGAGCCTGCTCTCACACCCAAACCAAACTAACCCAACCCATTTGCCAGCATCCACACCTGAGCTCAACCCAGCAACCTGCTCGCATGTCGTTACGTGTGAACCGTCGGATAAGGCAAATGGTTCGAATGAAGGCGCTCTTTTGCACGAGTTTTTTTCTCTAGCACGCCTCTTCATCCTATTCTCTAACTCTCCGATGGATGCGATGAAAGCCTTTTCACAAGAAATTCTTTCGCTGGGATGTTAGGTGGGTTCTAACAAGATGTTAATGATAAATCCATGCCATTCATACATTCTTAGAAATAATTTTATGATATGAACCCAAAGCTAATGTAGATCAAAATCTCAAGTGAACCCAAAGCCGATGTATATCAAAATCTCAAGCTAATGTAGGAATGGTGTTAGGAATTTCCCTGCCCCCTTTTTCCTTCAGTATGGCTCAATTGAGTACGGTATCCTGTGCACTTTTGATCTCTAAGTCCTAAAATAAGCTTAAAAAACAGATGGACGGAATAGATTTCTCACAAACATCATAGTAGGCCTCACCTATATTTCTAGCTAACTTAGCAAGATTTGGACGTCCTAGAGGCAGATTTCTTGGATAATTATGGGCCAGCAAGCCTTGCTACTGCAATGACGTCACCAAGTTCTGTGGGCCCCACTATGATGTATGTGTTGTATCCCCACCGTTTGGAGAGATCATTTTAGAATATAGTCCAAAGAACGAGGTAGACCCCACCACAGAAAACAGCGGTAAGAGTGAAGCGCTGCCCCCCCCCCCCCCCCCCCCCCCTTATTTTTATTTAATGGTGGGCGTCACTCTCCCCACTATTTTCCATGGGGTCCTCTAGATCTTTGGATCTGACTCATTCTTTGGATCATGCCCTAATAAGATCTCTCCAAATGGATGGGCCGTGTAGATACAAAACATAGATCATGGTGTGGCTCACATAACTTGATGACGTCACTTCATTAGTAAGTCTGGCCCCGTCATTAGGGAGGTGAGGGACGCAGATTGCGGGGTGGGATTAGATACTGACGAGGTCAGTAACCAAATCGCTACTGAAGTGACATAACCAAACTCAGTGGACCCTGCTATGATGCATGTGTTGTATCCATACCAGCCAAACATTTGTAGAGAGAGTTTTATGGCATCGCAAGAAGAATGAGATAGATTTAAAGTTCAAGTGGACCCACCACAGAAAACTGTGGGAGCAGTCACCGTTGAAACATTTATAGGGCCCACCGTGATGTATTTTTGAGATCTAACCTATTCGTAGGTTAACATGGAGAAATATGTAGTTAAAACAAAAATATCAGCTTATCGGAAACTACTGTGGCCCCTAAGAGGTTTTGAACGGTGGATGTCACCGTCACTATTTTCTATGATGGTCCACTTAAACTTTAGATCTATCTCATTCTTTTTGTAATGCCATAAAACGATCTCTCCAAATGTATGGACGGTATGGATGCAACACATGCATCACGGTGGAGTCCAAAAAGCTTGGTGACGTCACTTCAGTACCGATCTGGCTGCTGACCTTTTCAGTATCTAATCCGTGCCCCAGGTTGCGTCATACCTCCGCCCGTCTCTGGGAATAGCCGAACAGGGGGAACTTTGAGTGGCCCACCGTGATGTATGGGTCTTATCCACACCGTCCATTCATTTTTTTTCGTCATTCTAAGCCATTAGCCCAAAAATATGGCTGATCCAAGACATGTGGGCTACACACTGGGGATTTAAACCCTTACTGTTGAAAAATTCACCGGGGTGAGGAAGTTTTGGATGGAGCTGATATCTGTGTTTTCTCTTCATCCATCCATATCTATGTATGAATGGCAAATATAAATCCCGGTTGGCCCTAAAAAATTTTCAACGGTGAGAATTATTATCACTGCTGCTTCCTATGGCGTGGTCCACTTGAGCCCTGTATCTATCTAAATTTTGGTTCTAAACTATAAAATGATGCTGAAAAATGTTTAGACGGCATGGATTTATCATTAACATTTTGGTGGGACCCAACTAACATCCCAGCGTAGGAAAGGTGAAGAGGCCTGTCAGACAAGGAAACTCGCGGTTTCAAACTGGCAAGCGCGTTCATCGATCCCTACCGTCTGCCTTGTCCGGCGGTTGATAAAAAGGTTCGTACGTCACCGGTGCGTAGCTGAGCATCTCTCTCTTAGGAAAGGAGGGAGGGAGGGAGGGAGGGAGGGAGGTGAGCTGAAGGAGCTTTTCGAGCTAGCTTGGCTCGTGTACATCGCTAATGCCATCCATGTAAATGGTAGGGCCCACAATGAAAGATCACCTGGTGTCAAAATCAGGCTCATCCACTCATCAGGCAGACTGTACTATTGAAATCTATGGATGCCAATGTTCTGTCTCAGCGTATATTAACTGTATGGGCATGATTTTTGAGACGGGCATTCTCTGCACAAGCGACACTTCGGGGAAGATGAGTCTGCATTCTCTAAGCAAGCATGCAACAGACTGTAGGGGATCGGTTCCTTAGTTTGGAATGGCATTTGGGTGATCTACTACTAGAAAAAATGCCAAACTATCCCAGAGGGAGATTGATCACCCCATCCTGGGACTGCTTTCAAGAGACTGGTAATTGTAGATGCAGATGGTAGTTACAGCATCAGCATCAGGTGAATGACACAAAGAAGGACGCGAGGTCCGTCTTCCTCAAGAGATAACTATTCTGAATCCACGGAACCTCTCTTGAATCCTCACAAAGACTACAGAGACTTCTCGAATTTACGAGGTAATATATATATATATATATATATATATATAAATTCTAATAAATTCGAAATTAATTAATAAATAATTGATAATTGTCTAATATTTCTTTATACGGTTAATAAAAAAAAAAATTAAAATTCTTTATTACCAAAAATAGAAAATTTTTAACTGTAATACAAATCCTAATTCTAATAAAACTCTTCTAAAGTCTAATTTCTAAAAATGAAAATTCTAAATAAATTTTCTCTAAAAGAGTCCTAGTATAATTAAAATAATGGTAAAAAAAATCTAAAACTCTAAAAATAGAAAAATATTAAAAATTTGAAATTACTAAAAATTTGAAATTACTAAAAATAATATTTTTTTTCTAAAATTCGTTTTTGAGCTGAAAGTAAATGAAATGGACAGATGCGACGCACGTTGTGAGTCGGTTCACCTTAAATGGCCCGTTTCAGTAAAGATTGATAGGTTGTATGCTTTTGTAATGATACCTGGATCAAAAGTTACGGTCAATTTACGGTCCAACTTCTTTTGGCCCAACCATGCTGGTAGAGCTGGGCATCGGTCCGGATCGGATCGGATCGAATTGGGTACAACTCAACCTAATTCAAAGTTTCATTGTCCTGACTTGAACTCGATCCGATTTGGAACCGAGTACGGGTCACCTGATTCAGACCAATCTGATAATTGGTTGGCCTGATCCGAACCGAGACCGAGTCGGATCAGTTTCGGTAGAATTCGGATCATATAATTTTAATTTAATTGTTTTATGTGGTGTGGTCTATTTTAGCCTTTAGGATGCTTCCTTTTTGTGCTTAAGGCTTAAAATGATATGTCAAAGCGGATAAATAGCTTAGATAAAACATATACATCAAGGGGGGCTTTACATGGACTGGATTGCGTCCTACCCCCGCTCGGACGGTAATCCATCCGGGCAGGGCTCTGTGGGGCCCACCATGATGTAAGTGTTTTATCCACGCCGTTTAACGATATTTTCAGATGAATTTGGTATGTGAACCAAAAAATGAGGCAGGTCCAAGGCTTGAGTAGACCACAAAGTGAGGAATGACAGTCTACCAATAAAAGCTTCTTCGGAGTTGGAGAAGTTTCGGATCAAGCTAATATTTGTATTTTCACTTCATCCACGTGTACATGACCTTATGAATAGATTTTATGGTATAAAAAAAAACATAACGTGCGCCCTTAGAAAGGTTTCAATGGTGGGTATCAAATTAGTGCAGGTTCCTTTGTTGTGGTCCACTTAAGCCTTGGAATTGCTTCATTTTTTGGTTCACATACTAAATTTATCTGAAAATATCATTAAATGGCGTGGATAAAACACTTATATATCACAGTGGGCCCCATAGAGCCCTACCCGGACGGATTACCGTCCAGGCGGGGGTAGGACGCAATCCGCGTCCGCTTTACATGGCTTTGAAGGAACTATCCATCTCCGTATATTACTTTTATTGGATATATATTAGATATTTTAGAATTAACGTGCACAGCACGAAAGTGCAGTGCATTTCACAGAGTTTCACGCAAATGTTGTACTTGTTATATTATTGTTAGTAAGTTCTATCAGTCTATGTGTTATATTCAAACCGTCCATCCATTTGGCAAGCTTGTCTTAAGGCTTGAGATGAAAAATAAGACAGATCTAACAATTAAGTGGACCATATGATATGTTTAACAGTGAAAATCATTCTCTACTACTATTTGTAGTGTGATCCAGATGATCTTTAGATGTTATTTATTTTTTTATAATATTACACAATGATATTTAAAAATATATGAACGATGTAAATATAATAAATATAATAAATACATCACTGTATGGCCCATATAACTTTAATAACCTTTGAACCATTCGTACAACTTTGATCTCGAGGAGGGTCGTCGCACACCACGTACCTAGGTAGCAAGCATAGCTACGGAAGGCCTATTATTGTAACCCTGTACGCCGAGTATATTGAGTAAACTCTGTGGGCTTCACCATGATTTGTATATTTTATCTACTCCGTTCATTCATTTTAAAAGATAATTTTATGATTTCATCCCAAAAATGAGATATATCTAAATCTCAAGTGGACCTCACCATGGGAAATAGTGTGAATTCAAATCCTACAGTTGAAAATTTATTGGGGCCCACGGAAGTTTTGGATCAAGCTGATATTTGTTTTTAACCTTCATCCATGTCTGCATAATCTTATGAACGGGTTGGATGACAAATAAAAATCACTGTGAGCCCTAGCAAGGTTTCAACGGTGGAAGTTATTATTCTCATTGTTTCTTATAGTGTGGTCCACTTGAGTATTGGGAATACTCCTATTTTAGATTCAACCACTAAAATGATCTAAAAAACGGATGGACGGCGTGGATAACCCGATACATCCATGGTAAGCCCAACTGAGTTTACTCTGTACGGTAGAAGTGTACGAGTAACTCAATACGCAATCTTGTTTTCCTTGTTTCCTAAGCAACGGCAGTAGGCAGTAGCCTGGTGTGTTGTACTGATGCTGAAGGATTGGTTACAGCTTGCTCCTGTGTTCGGTGATCTTCCTGTTTCGGTGATCTGTGGGCCCCACGATGATGTAGGTATTTCATTGATGCCTCGTTCATTCATTTTTATAGATCATTTTAATGCTTGATACAAAATATTAGAGGGATAAAAATCTCAGGTGGACCACACCACAGGAAAACAATAATGATTGGATATCCTCCATTAAAATCCTCCTAATGCTTTGGATTGGGTCGGATCTGATCGGATTGGGCCCATTCGGATCGTGTTTCGGATGGGATCGGTTCGAGTTGACCATGATCAAATCCCGATCCGAAAATATTTTGGATCTGAAATACCTAACTGGATCCGCCGCCCCGATTCAGGCCATCGGTTTGATTTGGATCGGGTCCGATCCACCGGATCGAACTTGTTTTGCCCAGCTCTACATGCTGGGAATATATCTGTGACACGTTCTACATCAGTGGACCACCTGTCACAAATGGATGAACGGTGTGGATATAATAAATACAAAATCGTGGGGCCATATAACTTTGATCTCCTTTGAACCGTTCATACAGCACGGAGCTCGAGGAGCATCAACGCTCGTCTTCGCAAGACACGAACACACACGACACACCACCAACTAGGTCGGTCGTGTGTGGTACATCCATGTTGCATATAGACCGTTGGTTTCACATTCATTCCTCTAACATTTATTCTTCTCTGCATGTGTGGCCCTCTTAAACAACGGGTTAGATTAAGAACATTTACGTTGGACAAGAGGAATTTTTTGGGCCTGGGTGCTGTGCCAACCAATATTTTCCAGCCCGGGCTTGGGCATGCTGTGTTTGTTTGGCCCATGCCTATGGCTTGACAGACTGGTCCAGTCCATCAGATTAATGGTCTGGATCACTAAAACATGGGTCCCACTTGAATGAGACCATCACAGGGACTAAGTGTAGATAGATGATAGATAGTTACATTACATTACATGCATACAACACTGTTTTAATCAAAGTAATAAATCAGTCATCAAAATATACAAAATTCCAATAATCCCATTCCAAAACAAACCATAGAAAATCACAAACCTACTTGATGTAGTATGGAAGGTCCAGAACATAGAGAAGGAAGTAGGCCCAGATGACTCCAGATATGCCTCCAAAGAAGAACCCACCTGAGAACTGGGCCCACCCATCAGCAGTCTGCAGCTTATCGGCCTCCTTCTTTCGTCCGGTCAGGGTCAATGATGGGGCCGTCGACGGCTCACCTTCGTTGAAGGAGGCGACACCGTACATTGTTAAACAGATGCTTAAGATCACGACGAGTCCGCCCGCTGCCAACGATCCAGCCGTCCCTGCATATGGTGTGTCCCTTAGTGGGCCCGTCTTGACAAATGGTCCCACAAGGAGGTACCCGTGGGCTAGGCCCACCTCAATGCCCCTGAGAAGTGGGCTGACCGCAGTGCGGTACGCCGGCAGGTTGGACAGGTACCATGCGATCAACGGGCTCGATGTTACGGGCGTCTCGAGACTTCCAATGAATGGATCACCGTTGATTGGCTGAATCACTTGAAAGGTTGGCTGCAACATCAAATGGGACCCAATTGGGTGGGTTAACCATCTTGAACCATTGGATCATAATCAATATATTTCAATAGGCCCGGCCCATTTCAAAATTTGGGCCTGTACAAGCCCAGGCCCATCTCTTGCCAGACCTAGATCTCATACTACACTGATCGAACAATCTGAGCCATCCAACTGGTGGCTACCCCATTAGTGGTCAGTTCTTCTAATTCGACCCTCGAAATCAGATGGTTAAGATTGTCTGATCAGAGTGCATCATTGTGGATGGAGCATATATCTAAATGTTTTTTATTGATTTTTTTTTTTTTTCAAGTTTGGTCGAGTCCAAATGTGTGTACCATTGTCGATGGAGCATATCTAAAATCATATTGACCAAGCAATCCTAACCATCCAATTAATGGCTATCACATGGACGGTTAAAAGTAAAATAGCGATTGATACAAATTTGAAGGGAAAAATCAGATGGTTAATATTATCTTCTAGGTGCAATTTCTCACTTATGCTCTATCCACAGTTGGGTGAGTAATTTGGACGGTCTGGATTACAGTACAACCATGCATGTGTACGTATGAGGAGTCATTGCCATCTTTTCTAAGACAACTAGTTGTATTATAGGCTTAGATACAACTACCTGGTTTGGAACTGTGGGACGGTCTAATAATCAATCTGGACTTTGTATTCAGTCTAGCTGACTCATGGCAGGTGAGGTGATGATGCAAGAATCACTCAAATTAGGTGATTCTGACCGTCGGATCAATAGGAAACAAAAATGGATGGTCAAGATCTAGTAGCAAATCACATGTCCAATAAATGATCAGACGGTCCCATTTCCCAATTCAACTAGTTGGATCGTAAGCCTACAGTACAACAGACTCATCCAATCAGTGAGATTGTGGCCAGCGAATAATGGCCTCTAATGAATGGACTGTCCAGATCAATAATCGGACCGTTGCAAATGCCCATTACAACTAGTTGCATCATAAGCCCAGTGTAAAACCAGGATCATCCGTTCAACTCCCAGTTGGGCTGTCCAGATCAATGATCGGACGGTCCCATTTTCCCAATCCGTGTGATTCAACGGCCCAAAGTGTCCTAACCAACTAGTTGTACCATAGACTTACGATACAACCAGTTGTACAGAATCAAATGTAAAAAGACCAAAATACCCCTCACCTTCTCAGCCTGGATAGCTTTGACGGTGAAGCACGGCCTTCTCTTGGAAGGCAAGACCCTGAAGGAATTTCCAGAAATGCCCTTGGGAATGATCAGGCCCCTTGTAAAGGAAGAAGGCAATCTGCCCTTGAGCTGGCTGACCATGGGAGAAGCTGAAGCTGTAGCCATTGATTCCTCTGCAACTGCTGAGGAGACAAACGGAAATAAAAATAATAACTACATTTTGGGTTATATCTATGAAAGAAATGAAGGATATTGGACTATGGTTTGATAGGATGAGGTGTTAAAATGCACACTTCTCATTGGACGGTTGGTGTTCCTGGCCTTATCCCTTATCTTCAAGATGAGAGAAGAATTTTGATACTCTGGCAGAGTGTGATGTATGATACACAGGCACTTGGATTTTGAGTACTTGGCATGTAATTTATTAATATAAACTGTCCAAATTATGGTTTTCAGGTTGGATGTATCATGGGACAAAAATTAAACTTATTTGGTTATGTGGATATTGGATTGGTAGACATTTAGTGGACGGTTGAGAATGAAGAAAAATCCAATGGTCCTATTTCAACAAACAAGTGTCCACGAATCAGAAATTAGGATCATTGAAACAATCTGATTCTGAGAGGGTTACTAAATAACAGTGATTTTTACAATTTTGTCGGTTGAAATTGAGTTTATGTATGCCACGTGTAGAATTTGTGGTGCCTGCGTATCAAGCGTCATACGACTGACTATCATATAACTCCCCATTTTGTGGCAACCAGAGCTTGAGCTGTATTGGTTTGGGTGGCCAACATACATCATGGGGCTCACTTGGATGCATGGTTGAATTATCTGAGCCGCTCATCTGGTCTGAGCACTAAGTTAAACAACGGGTGATAATGATGGTCCAATTGATGAAGACGATGAGCGGTCCACATTAAAGAAGGAAAAGTCCATCGATCAGATGGGTGAGCTTTCCCTGCGCCTTGTTCTTTGAACCGTGGGCCATTCCATAGCAGGACCACGGGAAGGACGGTCGAGATGGCCAATCCATCACTTTGCTTCACCATTGATGGTCCCCATCATGGATGATATAACCAGCAGAGTACGGACATTTCCACAGCACTTTAATACAGAATCCAAATTGTGGGTCCTACCCATAGGTGAACCATTGGACAAGAATTACAACAATTGGACATTTCCAACCGTTGGATCTGAGGGTTTGATGAACTGTCCACATCCAAGGGGCAGAAGTTCATTGATCTGATGATTAGATCATTCCATTGCAGGTAGATTCTAGTTTGACCGTTCAAGTGCGGCCCACCATATTTACGGCACAGATGTCTAACAGTATCAATCATGATATTCCCGTTGAGTAATCTATAATTGCTCAAACTATTGGAAGGATTCACATGTGGGCTTGGAGTGGGAATGGAATTTTTTGAATAGGGCCAACCGAATGGCCCAGTCCAACCCGTTTGAAATGTAGGGCCAGTCCCCCATTGCCATGCCTATTCCAATATTGGCTTGATCAAAAACTTTTGTAGTCCCAATAAGTTTTGAATGGTAGTCATTCAATCCCGACGATTTTCTGTGGTGGGTCCACTTGAGCTTTGGATCTGTCTCAAGTTTTGGTTCAAATCCTAAAATTGTTATTTTTTAAAGTTTTAAATCATTCAGAAATAGAGTTTGCCAATTGCAATGACAGACCATTCGATGACACTGCGCACCGATCGATGCTACCAAACAATGCTCAATTCCATTGAGAATTTTCGAATTTTCCTCAGTTGGTCATTGGACTAACTGAGCATTTTTTTTTATACTATCGAAGAGTATTTAATGACATCAAAAGATATATTCAATGCCATTGAAGATGGTTCGATGCAATCGAAAGAAATTTGAATTTCATGTCTTGTTTTTGGACTAATTAGGTATTACTTTGATGCCATCGAATGATGAGTTTCGATGGCATCAAAGTATGTTCGATGACATCGAATGGATGCGTGCGGATTTTTACAAAGTTGTAATTTTATGGGATTAATTTCTATTTTGATTGTGATTCTTCTTAAGACTATATATTAAGGTATAAATCAGGATTGGGAGGTATTCTAAGGTTTCTAATTTATCCAAAGAATTTTAAGGGTATAGAAAGGGTTTGATTCGAGGTTATTCGAATAAGATAAGCTCCCTTCACTTCCTAAGGCTATATATTGGGGTATAAATCTGCTTTCATAGTGCTATCTATTTGCGATTTTTTCTCACAAAAGTTTTTCCACGTTGAATTACTATATTCCTTTTGTGCTTTTTGGTGCAATTGGATTACTTCTTTAGATTCATCTATATGTGCTTCTACGGTCCCCCAAAAAAATAGCCTCTCCAAAATGGATGGACGATGTGGATACAACACATATATTATAGTGGGCCCAAAAAACCTAGTGACATCACTTCAATAGCCAGATTGTCGCTGAACTAGTCGGTAGCTAATCTGCGTCCGGAATTGCATTAGTTGGAATTAATATCATTGGGAAAATACCACATTATTTTGACCATTGAATTCCATGCCTGGTTGATGTGAATTGTATTACGTGAAGCCTATGCTTCATTGCCATGAAATTGTAATCACGTTGGTCTCTTATATGCATATGCAGCTCCATTGTCACGTGTAAAGGGCACGTACGGATGGATGGCATGTGTAAAAACACATGCATAAATGTGCAGCGCTCATGTGCATGGATTTCAAAATTCACCATAAATTTTATTATATTTTCTTGCCCATCTTTTCCAAATGATATAATTCAGGATTAGTCCAAATCCTGAATTAGTCCAATCCTACCCATCTTTTCCAAATGCCATATAGAAATTATATTGAACCAAATGCAATTCCATATTTAATCTCATGTTCCAAACAGGGGTTGGGCCACCGAAGGACGGTTGAGATTTGTAGCTAGCCAATTTTAGAATGATTTGACTATCAAGATTATTTGGATGAGGACGCCTCAACAACAAGGCTTGTGGCGGTTGAGGACTCGAAATCTAGTAAGGGATTCGAGCGTCCAAAGATAGAATCCTCCAAGATGGGCCATGAACAAGCGACTCAAATAACCAATCTAAAGAATAAAAGCAGGGAATCCATAATTTCTTCTTCCATTTTCTAGAAGAGAGAAAAACAAAATCTTATTAATTCTTCAAAGCTGAAAATTAGAAGGTAATTAATTAAAGAAGATATTTATACTAAGCACATGACCCTAATTAATTTACACCACTCATTATCTATACTGATTTCTAATCTCAACCACACAAATTAATATAATCTATAAATACAAAAACATCTCTAAGCTTAAGCAACTAAAGCAAAGCAAACAGGATGTTGGACCTCTGCAACCTGCAAACAAATCCATATGATTTCTACCTATATTGTATACATAGACTCTCATGCAAAACCTCAATGATTGCAGGCATTTCGACGGTCATGTATAAAAAGAACTTCGGTAGATGAACCATGGGTCCACCATGTTGTATACATGTCATGCAACCCATTTATCAAGTGCCCCAACTACCATATGAAGGGACACACTGAAATTTAAGCCATTCCAAAATTTAGAAGTGTCACAATGAGTGTATATATAAGTTTTAAGGGTGGTTGTCCATTACTCGTTTTTTCATTCCACCTGTTTTAAATATGGAGTATTCTCAGTGTGTACAGTGCACATAAGGAGGCTCATATGAACTCATAAGCTGATGATCGAGTCGATTCCATGATTATAAGTTCATAACCCCAAACCCATTTTCATTTTGGGTGGAACCGATCTACTAATTCTTTTATACAGTTAGTAAAATGAATCTTGAACTAAGAAGTAGACCTTAGAAGCTAAAAGAGGGTATCCTAGCAATTACAATAATTGGGTTCATTAATATTTCCAGTATAGTATATGATATCACACATACAATCATATTCAATTAGATGGAATTGTTTGATCTCAAAGGAGATCTACTATAATTTCGCTGGTTATTTATTGGTTTCGTCCCATCATTAATAACTTATTTATTTTTATATAATAGTAGATAGAAACATCAGTCATAAGGAGTTCTATTAAAACCAAGAAATATAGGCCCGCCAGCTATCCGCATTAGAATAGATGGAGTTTTCCAAAAAAAACCTGCCAGTGGAGTAAGACCTCCCAGGGATAAGAGACATACGGTTGAAGACAGGGCCAAAAAAGTATCTTTCGGATATAATCTTGCATAATCTCAAATGTTATCAGTTCTAGTACGTAAATCAAATGATATAATGTGAGCAAAAACTCCTACATTTATAGAGATATAGAACAACATATAAGTTATCATGCTTGCATATCCATCATTTAAGTTTCCAACAAAAATACCACAAAAATCGACCTTGATTTACAGTTTGGATTCCACAAAAATACCACAGGTAGAAACTACTTACATTTGCAATACTATAATTCTCCTTTAAGAGAATTGATCTCCTACAAGCAACTACACCACAACTTGTGGTGCCATGACATCTTTCCCCTAGCTTAACATTTGTATTGAACATCCATATGTAGGGTTGTCAATGGGCCGGACTGTGGCTGGAGTATCAGGCTTAAGGGTCGGGTCGTGCTTAAAATTCAAGCCCGTTTTTCAAATAGGCTAGGTTTGGCCCTACATAGCTGGAATCTGGCCAAGCCCATGAAGGTTTGCAGGGGCAATTTGTAAATTAAATAATAATAAAAAACCCACCCTCGTCATGCCTCCATCTCTTTCTGTAAGTGTGTTTCAGGCTCAAGCCCAACATAAACATGTCGAGCTGGACTATTTAGGCCCATCATAAGTCGAGCTGGATTTGAACCTACATTGAACAATGCAAGGAGCTTAGCCAGGCCCTAACCCGGCCCATTGACACCCCAGTGCATAGTTGGCCCGCCGCGAAGGTCACCTGACACAAAAAAAATTAAGCAGTCTGCTGACCACATGGGATTCACCATTGGAGTTTTAATACAATAGATAATTTGATTTAATATGGATATTGAGTGATTAAGAGAATTAGGGATTTTGGAAGGAAATAGTTGAAAATTAGATTTGGGTTTGGAGGAGATTCAGATGATTGAGAGGTCTATTGAGTTTTTACTGTGTTTGTTAGCTGTTTGGGATTTAATTTGGAGATGTTGTGAAGAAGATGGGTTTAAAGGAGAGTTTTACAGAAAGTCTGAGGGGATGTGTTGAACTTGGTTTCTCTAAATTGAGTCAACTTATTTAGAGTTACCTAAGGTGTGGTGTTGACTTGGGATAGTTAAGGACTTTTTATCTACGGTACGTTTGATTAATCACATAATACTATATACTAAACAAATCAATTTGGATGATCAATACTTACTAATTATATTCTAAAATTTATTTAAAAAACTTTAAAAGTAGGTGGTTTTTTAAAAATATATTAAAAGATATATATATATATATATATATATATATATATATATATATATATATATATATATATATATGTGATTCCCTGTGCTGTTCATTTCTTATTCATTCTGGACGCTTGGCCGTTGCTCTTTTTTTAAACCAGAATTTATCTAAACGTCAGGGAAGAGAAGGGAAGACCACCTGAATGAACCGACCAAAGGGACATCGACTTATCCGAACTGAAGGTTAGCAGCTTAAGCTAAACCTATCACTAGCAGCATCACTGCTTGATCGGCAGGGAGGAGCATCTCAAACTGTGTGTATGTGTATATAAACATTTTTAACCCACAAGTTAACCTGCGAATTTTGGTTGACCCAAAACTGGTAACCAAGTGCTGAGTGGGTTGCAAACTATGGTTCATGGCACCTTCTACAGCGTATGTACTGTGGTTACTCTCTACCATTAGTAAAATAACTTTGTATGAAATCCAAGTCATTCATCAGGTACATCACTCTTCTTTGGCCTTGGTCTTAAAAATCAGGTCGATTCAATAATCACCCGGCTACCACTGCATAAAACTTATACCTAAAACCCTTTTTTTTTCATGTGGGATGGCACATTTGAGTATCGGAATATTATTATTGTTAGAGAATCTATACCCAACTTGTGTAGATTCTTTGTGGACCTCACTTTGATATATTTGTTTTGTTGTACATCCATTTTAGAGTATAAGCCCATAAATGAGACAGATTCAAGACTCAGGAGGAGCACATCACAGGTAAGTGGTGATAATGACACCCATTGTTGAAACATTTTGGAGCCACACGGGTGTTTATCTATCATCTAACCTGTTCATAAGCTCAAATAGACTTAGATGAAGGGAAAATACATAGATCATCTTCATCCAAAAGTCACGTGTTCTCTGAAAAGTCTCAACTTTAAGCACTCAATGGCACAACGTAGTCCACTTAAGCCTTGGACATGGCTCATTTTTGAGCCTTTATTATAAAATGATATTTCAAAATGAATGGACAGCATGGATAAAAAATACATCGCAATGGCCCCCCAAAGCCCCAGCTTATGCCAACCTCCGATGGGTGGGGTAGTACCCTATATAAGGCTCATTCTACATTCCTCCAATTGCATGGTGACCCAACATCAAATAGCTGAGTAGTATTAAGAGGTGGTGGAATTTGATTAGAACATGTGCTACAATTACTTATGGGCAAACACAAAGCATATTTGAAAGTTGTTGAGTAAGTACTCTACCCAGTATACATATGGTCGAATTGTTAAATCCCATGTCTTCAATGTTGTGATGTATGGGACACCCAATCCACTCGTCATTTCCTCCACGCATGTTGTGAAGTCAGCCCATGTTTCAAGCCAACTAGAGTTCAACTGGGGCACGGTGATGGAGACATCCACTGCTGAAACTTCTAGGGGTCACGATACCATTTATATGACATCCAACCCGTTCACATGGTGGGCCCAACCAAGATGAAGAGAAAAATCGAAATTTTAACTGCATCCAAACCATTGGTGGTCCTTAATAAGGTCTCACATGGCAAAAAACCAATCTTGACCTTTCCTGTGGTGTGGTCCACTTGAATCTAACATGGCTCGTGCCCTGACAGGAGCTAGAGAAATGATGGACGGAGTGGATGTCACATGCATCTTGGTAGGCCCACAGAGCTCGCATCGCATGTTGCATTAGCATGTCTGGATTGACCATTTTCTTGCCTATGAAGGGTGCCACATCAGTGGATCCCTGACTGTGTGGCCCACCATAATGAGTGTACCTTAAATCCATTCTGTCCATCTATTTCCAGAGCTCCTTTTAGGTAATAATCCCTAAAATGAAGCATATCCAAATTTCAGGTGGACCACACCACAGGAACCAATGATGATTGAATACATATCATTAAAAACTTCTTGAGTGCCACCTGAATGTTTATTTGCCATCCAACCTATTGATAAGCTCAGAAAGACATGAATGAAGGGACCACACAAATATCATCCTATCCAAAACTTTTGGGTCCCACATCAATCACCATTGTTTCCTGTTGTACGTTCCACATTATATTTTAATACACTTCATTTTTTGAATCATGCCCTAAAAGGAGCTGCCAAAACAAATGGACAGAGGGGATGTAAGGCACATACATCATGTTGGGCCCTACAGTTAATGATCCACCAAAGCCATGCCTGCCAACATGCATTGTTTTTTAATTCTCCAGTACAAGTGGCACAACATGTACGGTTTCGATTCTGTCCCGGTGGGATGCGGATTAGCTACTGACCGGTTGGGTAGCGAGACTCGCTGCTGAATTGGCGTCACCAAGTTCTGTGGGTCCCATCATGATGTATGTATTTTATCCACACTGTTTATCTTTTTGGAAAGATCATTTTCTGACATGATCCAAAGAATGAGGTAGATCCAAAGTGGCAGTGGACCCCACCACAGAAAAGAGTGAAGAGAGTGACGAACACCATTAAAAACTCATAAGGGCCACAGAAGTTTTAGATCAAGCTGATATTTGTATTTTCCCTTCTTTAATGTATGTATTAACTGATGAACAGGTTGGATCTCAAATAAACATCATGGCGGACCTTAGTAAAGTTTTTAATGGTAGGCATCACTCTCTCCCCTCTTTTCCTTGGTAGGGTCCACTACAAATTTGGATCTACCTTGTTCTTTGAATCATGCCCTAAAATGATCTTTCCAAAAGGATGAACGGTGTGGATAAAACACATACATCATGGTGGGACCCATAGAACTTGGTGAGGTCACTTCAGTAGCCAGTCTCGCTCCTGTCAGTAGCTAATCCGCGTGTGTCCTGACGTGGCTCGGACGCGGTTTAGCTAGTGGGGCGCGGTTTGGATAGCCAAAACCCTACGGAAGTGATGTCATCAAGCTACGTGGGCCCTACCATGATGCATGTGTTATATCCATACTGTCCATCCACTTAGAGATATTGTTTTATGACATGATAAAAATAATGAGATAAATCTAAAGTTTAAGTGGACCCCACCATAGAAAATAATGGGGACAATGACATCCACCGATCAAAACTTCTCAAGGGCCACAGAAGTTTCCGATCAACCTTATATATATTTTTTTCACTTCATCTAACTCTATGTTAATTTATAAATAGGTTAGATCTAAAAGATACATCATGGTGGGCCCTATAAATGTTTCAACGGTAGTTGTGACTGATCCCACGGTTTTCTGTGGTAGGTCCAATTGAACTTTAGATCTATATCATTCTTTTTCTAATGCCATAAAACGATCTCTACAAATGGTTGGACGGCATGGATACAACACATGCATCATGGTGGGGTCCACAGAGCTTGGTGGCTACTGAGCTTGTATGGATCTAATCCGCGCCCTGGCTAGTGACGCTGACACACTAGCCGGGTGGCTAATGGTCGGTGCTATGTGGACCTCCATTGATGTATGTGTTTTATCCACGTAGTCCATCCATTTTGAAAGATAATTTTAGAGCTAATCACAAAGGTGAGGTAAATCTAAATCTCAGGTGGACCACACCACGGAAAAACAGTTGTGATTGAATGTCCACCATTAAAAACCTCATGGGAACCACTGTAATGGTTATTTAACATCTAACCTGTTGAAGGTGTATATATATATATATATATATATATATATATATATATATATATATATATATATATATATATATATATATAGAGTCATGCTCCCTGCGCACCTATGCACGTGTGCACCTTTGCACACGTGTCATGGGTGTTTAATCTGAACGGTTCATGTGATGTGGAATCTCATGAAACCCATGGGACAAATTTTCACCCCAATCTAAAATTCTGGTGGGCCATAGCAAAGAGAAAAGCAAATCAAGGGAGGAAACTGTTTTCATTTTTCATGGCCCATCAAGTTTTAGATTAAAATAAAACTTCAGCCTGGGGGGTTTCACGAGGTGCTGCTTCACATGAACGGTTCAGATTTTGGATCCACATCACGTATGATGGGTTTTCAAAAAAGTTCGTACGTGTATTACGTACGAACCGGTTAGCAGGTGAGCGTTCCGATATATATATATATATATATATATATATATATATATATATATATATATATATATATATATATATATATATGAGAGAGAGAGAGAGGCATGCTCACCCAAGCACGTCCGCACCTTTGCACACATGTCATGGGTGTTGAATCCAAATGGTCCATAAGATGCAGAATCCCATGAAACCTTAGGGGGTGAATTTCACCCTGAACTAAGATTCTGGTGGGCCATAGCAAAGAGAAATTCATATCAAGAGAAGAAACTATTTGTAGTTTTCATGGCTCACCGAAGTTTAGGATCAAAGTAAAAATTCGTACCAGAGGTTTCATGAGGTTCTGCTTCATGTGGACCATTTAGATTTGCGAGACTCATCAGATATAATGAGTTCTCAAAAAAGTTCGTATATAGTAGGTACAAACTAGTTCGCATGTGAGCGTTTCTATGTGTGTGTATTAGCATGATCCAAAACTTTTGTAGCCCCCAGAAGTTTTTAATGGTGGGCATTCAATCAATAATGTGCCATTTACTTGAGATTTGGGGCTCAGTACATAAAATGATCTAGAAGAATGAGTGGACGGCATGGATGAAACATGCACATCATAGTGCGATCTACTTGAGATTTGGGGCTCAATACATAAAATGATATGGAAGAATGAGTGGACGGCATGGATGAAACACGCACATCATGGTGGGGCCCATAGAGCACCAACCACTAGCCATTGGCTAGTGGCAGGGTGAGTAGCCGAGATGTTTCCATGTGGCTCTTGCCCATATAGCAGATACTCATAAGCACACGAAAAGAAATCAATGGAAAGCAAATTAGATATTAGACCCATGTGGCTTATTTTCTACCATTGAATATACATATTTTCATATCAAACCTCAAAAATTCACTTTCTCGAGGACCATGATTGCGGACCATCATGGATAAAAAGTAGGGGTGCACATGGGTTAGTTTGGTCTGGTCCGAGGTCAAATCAGAACCGAACCATTCCGAACGGTTCTAGAATATTTGGAGTCGGAATCGGACTGCTAGCACCCTAGAACTGAACTGGAACTGGACCAGTAAAATCGGTTTGGTTCTGGATCGGTTCCACGGTTCTGGGCTTTTTCTAATCCAGCCCAATTGCATATTTTGTTTTATAATCCAGCCCATGTTCATTCGTGTTGTGATCCATTTGATGAATGGTTTAGATATTGTATAAGGTGTACAAAAATACATTTATGGAAATAATCAAATGGTGCATTGTAAACCATAAATCATGAGTCAAATATGGAAATAATCAAAGGGTTCCTGGTTCAGTTCCACGGTTCGGTTCTGCGATTCGGTTCTATGGATCGGTTCACGGTTCGGTTCGGTTCTACATACCTCCAAACCAAGAGCCGAATCGATGTAATCGGTTTTTTGATTTTTGGAACCGGTGCACTCTAAAATCAGACCGATTGGTCGGTTCCGGTCCAGTTCTATAGTTCTACCAGTTCAATGTGCACCCCTAATAAAAAGAACTTCGGTCCCATTGCCACATTTTTCATTGTTGCATTTTATATTATACCACTCTTGGTAGAAACTTCCATATGATTTGTGGGGTCTACCAAGTTGTATACATGTCATGCAATCTGTTTATCAAGTGCCCCCAACTAGCATGAAGGGACACACCGCAAACTTTAAGCCGTTTCAAATTTTAGGTATGCTTAAATGTGGTTTGCACAACGTCCTATTTTAGTGTATATGGTGCCCACACAATATCTTTTACCTTACTACTGCTCCCAAAGTATTCTTTTCTTTCTCCTCCATTTCCTCTAAACAGGTGAATTAGATTTTCAAATATTAGTTGTAACTAGTTTTATCTATCCTATCTTATATATATATATATATATATATATATATATATATATATATATATATATATATATATATATATATAGCAGATGGCACATGAAATCCATGTGTGTAATTTCAATTTTATTTTTTAAAGTCTTTATGGTATCGGAGCGATAGAGAGATATTCTCTCTCCTTCTTTGATTGCCATCCTAATAGCATCAAAATTCTTATTATTTACTTTACAATCACTTCTAAAGATAACTTCAACAAACTTCTTCTCTCTCATTCACTTTCTCTAAAAAGTTGGATTTGATTTTCAAACATTACTTATCATTAGTAAAATCTACCGTATTTTGTACATTTATTTTTGGTAGATGACCTACAAGGTCCACTTGTGTGTAATCTCAATCATATTTTGTAAAGTGTCTAATATATCAAAGCTATAGAGAGATATTCTCTCTCGTTATTCTTTTGTTATCCTAATAACATCAAAATTCCTATAATCTATGTTACCACTCTCAAAACAACCTCAACAACTTTCTTCTCTCTCCTCAATTTCTTTCAAATGGTTGAATTTGATTTTCAAACGTTAGTTATTACTGGTTATATCTATCATATCTTGTACATATATTTATAACAGACGACTCATGAGATCTAGAGTGTGCAATCTCCATCCTATTTTGTAAAGTGTTCATAATATTAGAGAGAGAGAGAGAGAGAGAGAGAGAGAGAGAGAGAGAGAGAGAGAGAGAGAGAGAGAGAGAGAGAGAGAGAGAGAGAGAGAGATATTTTCTCTCCTTCTTTGATTGTTATTCCAATAGCATAAAAATTCCTATCCTCTATGATACAAATGATTGAATTTGATTTTTAAACATTATTTACAATTGGTTGTATCTATCATATCCTATGCATTTATCTATATCAGATGGCGTATGAAGTCTATTATGTGTAATCTCAATCATATTTTATAAAGTGTTTACTTACATGATGCATAAAGTGTTTGCCTCTTTTATATATATATATATATATATATATATATATATATATATATATATATATATATATATATATATGTTATAATCTTCTAAAATCTTTAGATATCCATTATCTTTTATATATTCTCACAATTGCTAATGAAATAAACACGTAAATTTTTTCACAATATAGTCTCTCTACCTTAAAATGGTATCAGAGCTCTTGAATGACCGGCATCAACTCGCAACATTTTCCAACATCCCTGGGGCCTCATATTTGGCCCAAGCCTTCCTTATCCCTCGACCAACATCAACGCCACCACATCATCAAAAAACCCACCACCCTTAACCTATAGTCATGTTGGGCCAACTATTGGGTCAGTTGGATTTCATGGTTGTCATTGGGCCTGCATCTCTCTAAGCCTACTTGTTGATGGCTCATTTTTCTTATACTTCTTGGATTGTGTGACATGGGCTAGCCTCTTCTCCACTGCTTCATTTGATGACATTAACTTTTTTGAATTAGGAACAAACTCGTTTTCTGTTGGGAATATTGCAGAAGCAAACCCATATTCAATCAAACAAGACGAAATCAAACGCAAACAAAAACATGCAGAGAACACACGAATTTTACGTGAAAAAATTCAATTAGAAAAAATCATGGCACAAAACGACAAGCAATCTACTATGAAACAATTGTACAAGAGATAGAAAACTTACAATGATAAAAACCTCATTTGAATCACCTAAAACCCTAGCCTTTTCTCTCTAGTTACCTAAGGAACATCTTAACATTCACTTAGAATTTCTCTAATCCCATTTACACTTGATATATATAATATCATAACCTAAATTAGAAACAAATGATGCACTTATGCACTTCCTCATGCGCCGTCAATTGAAGTGTTGATCAATTGACATTGAACCAACACCCTTCGATCGATCGAGCAAACCAAAGTTTAAGCGACTAAACTAGTCTAAAACTATCCAGAGAGTAAATGGATTTTTTTCGAATATCATCGATTGATTGACTTGATCAATCATGGTCCAAAAATGTCCAGAGAGTAATCTGTCTAATCCTGAAGGGGTTCGATCAATCGAGCATGGCTGTCGATCGATCGTTGTCCCATGTTTATGCATCAATTGAAGACATCCATTCAGCAATCTGCACCATAAATTCAATCTTCGTGCTCTATTGCTATACCATGTCATCATCATCTCTAATCACCTTCCGTCATAGATTCATCGTCATTTCTTGTGCACACTCTATTTTCATTAAGTCTTCGGCAAGCCCTGAGAAGTCGCATAAAACATAAACTTCTCCGTACGAACCACCTTCGTAAGTATGTTGGTCAGGCTCACACTTGCATGAATTTTCTCTAGAGTCACACTGCCTTCCATAAGCACATGTTGGATAAAATAATGACAAACATCAATATATTTAGTACGTGAGTGATATACCAAGTTTTTAGCCAAATTGATTGCGCTTTCGCTGTCATAATTAACCGGCACGGCCTCCTGCTGAAGGCTAAGCTTATTTATTATTCATCTCAATCAAAAACTTTCTTTGAATGCCTCTGTCACCACATATACTCAACTTCTCTTGTGGAAAGAGCCACCATAAACCGAAACTTCGACATCGACCTGATCACACTACCTGTTAGAGAAAATTAGTAGTCAAAAGTCAACATTTTATTATCCACATTACCCACGTAATCAACATCTACATAGCCTATTAACTTGTCCTCTGACTTTTTAAACGTCAAGACGTAGTTCACGGTATATCGAATATATCAAAGTAGCTATTTCGCTGCTTCTCAGTGTTACTTACCGAGGTTAGCCATATATTTGCTCACCACCCACTGCATGTGAAATATATGGTCTTATAAAGACTATGACGTATATCAAACTGTCAATGATGCTCGAATAGGGCACACGATGCATCACTTACTTTTATTCATATATAGTAGGACATTATTTTGAAGAAAGCCTAAAGTGTTTGGCCTATTTTGGCACTTTATTAGATTTTTCTCCCTTTTGTGCTTTAGGATTCCGACAATCCTTTTTCATATGCCCTTCTCTCTCACAATTCTAACACTTAATCTTTCCCTTGCCTTTAGATTTGGACTAGGAACACGAGTTGGCTTTCTCCTACTCAGAATCTCTTCCCCTAACTACTAACGCATCCATAAATGAACCATTGCAATTGTCCTTCTTTCTCGACTGCTTCAAAAGAAGGCTAATATGACAGTTTCAACGTCTATAGATTCCCTACCATGGCACACAGTGTCTGTAGGACTCCTGTAAGACTCTGTAAGATAATTTAATGGAATTACGGCTTAATCTTCCTCACTAATCTTCACTTCCACACTCATCAATTTGTAAAGTAATTAATTAAACACGCTAATATATTTATTAAGATTAGACCCTTCTACCATCTTAAGATTATATAATTGTTTATTCAAATACACGTGATTTGATACAAATTTTGTGATGTACAAGATATCTAATTTTGTCCAAAGTCCTACAATAGTCTTTTGATTAAGGACATTCTACAGAACTTCATCGGATAGGCATAATTGAATTGAGATTTTTGCTATGCTTCCGTCATAATGGATCCTTGATAAACTAAAATGCCTTTCATCTTCTCCTTTCATAGTTCAAAGTTAATTTTCTTGATAAACATATCCACTTTATACTCCAGGTTTGATCCTTTCATCAACATGTTTTATATTCAAACTCAAATCCCAACTTTAGCTATGATACCGCTTGTTTATAATCCACAGAAGCAAAGTTCGAATTCAAATTAGACAATCGAAAGATAAACGCAAACAAGCACCATAGAGAACTTACAAATTTTATGTGAAAAATCCTTGAAGCAAATCTTCAATTTGAATCAGACAATTGAAATATAAACACAAATAAGCAGTACAGAGAACTCACAAAATTTACGTGGAAAACCCTCGTGGGAAAAAACCATGGTATAAAGTGACAACAAAATCTACTATGAAAGCAATATTACAAGAGATGGATCGATTTACTGATGTGAAACCCTTTAGAAAACCCTAACTTCCCTTTAGAAATGTTTAAGCCCTCTTACAATACCCTAATCTCAATTTACATGCATATATGGTAAGAGGCCTGAATAGAAAACTGAACATGCAATTACGCAGAACTGCGTGCGCCATCGATCAAAGCATCGATCAAGCGAGCACCACATGTTTGATCACTCAAACATACTCAAAAGTAGAGCTACACACAAGTCAAACCGATTCAAGCTTGCCATAGTTCAACTCAGCTCAGCCAGTTGCTAACCCCAGCTCGAACACGGCTCGACTCGGTTTAGTCAGTAGCTCGGGCCAATTTGAGCTAAGTTTAAACCTGTGTGACATTTTCTCAAACACATGAAGTGCACCTTCAATTTTTTACAGTATACAAAACAACAACAGTTGTTTATAGGCATTTCATCAAACACTCCGTAGGTAGCATCAAAATCAAGATACAGGGATAGTTTTATCATATAAAGTTTTTTGTTTTTTAATTATTATTATTATTTATTTTTTTATTTGTTTTGATTTATTTTGTATCCAAACCTTCCTCATCACCAACCGATCCCGCGGAAAATGTATGCACCCGAAACAACACTTTATTGAGTCATTTCATCAAATACTTGGTGAGCAGCGTCAATATCAAAATAACCATCGAACCGATTCAATCCGAGTTGCATTCAAGTTAAGGTTTAATCTGAGCCAATTTGAGATTGGACAAGCTCAAATTCGGCTCGAAATTTTTTCGAGCTTCACAAATCAGCTCGACTTGGCTTGAACTTAGTTTCGAACCGAGTCGAATTGAGATTTTTTGAGTCGAGTCGAGTCAAGTGAGTTAACCGAGCTAACTCAGTTCGTGTATAGCTCTACTCAAAAGTATCTAAAGAGTTTATAAATATTTTTTAAATATTGTCGATCAATCGATCCAATAGTTCAATCGATGAAGACTGTCCAAAACTATCCTTAGACCAATATGTATAATATGAGGCTTACTCGATTAATTAATCGGTCATATTATTCTATACATAGAAACCTTGTCACATGTAAGGATTGAAAACATTAGATAACAAATCTACCACTTAATGCATCTAAAAAAAACCACCTACTTAAAACTTTTTATAAATAAATACAAACCTCGTAGGTATAAGATGGAAAACGCAGTTTTGCAATTTTCTAAACATTGTTTCTACTTTTTCTTTCTCACAAACTGCACCGTGTCTTCTATCGCGACATCCTTGTCACATCCACTCGGTTTACCAGTTTCATACTTATGGTAAGATGTGAGCCCAAAAACTCTGGCAGATTCAAAAACCCAGGTGGATTACAACGTGGGAAACAATGAAAATTAAACACCCACCATCGAAGCTTTATTGGAGCCACTGGAGTTTCGAATGAGGCTGATATTTATGTTTGTACCGTTCATCCTTGTGGCATCACCTTATGAACGGATCGGATGGAATATAATTATAATGGAGGGCCTCATAGTGGGTGTTTCCATCTCCCACTATTTCATGTGGTTTGGCCCAACTGAGTTTTTGATCTGCAGAGTAATCTAGTAAAACTGATGGACGGATTGGATGTCACGAGAACATCGTGCTGGGAAGTTGGGTTGGTCAAGGCCTTTTTAAACCGTGGGCTTTTTTATCCTTTACAAAATACCATATGCCAAACGCATAGATTTTATTTTTTTTTGGGTCGCTTTCAATTGATATATGTAACATATTTCAAGGGTCAGATAGTCCTCTGGCAACACCATGTGGCCCAGCGACTATTACACCTTAGTATCTTTAGGGCCCACCGAGTTTTTTTTTTTGTCTTACTCCATCCATCCATTAGTGGGCCCATGATGTTAGGCTCGGGTGTCAAGACTCAACCCATTGATAATTCAGGTAGGCAAAGGCAACCCTACAGGGAAAAAATGGAGATGGAGAGAGAAGTCCATGGAAACTGTCCAGATGCTGTGTGGGGTACGTTCCACCGTGGCATTTTCATGCCATCCAAGCAGTTCATCAGGTGAGCCTCGCTAGGATGGAGGGACACACTCCAACAGCCCATTCAAAATTTAAGTAGGTCACCCACATTGAATGTAGCAGTTTTAGGCATGATTTTACGTTTTTCCTGGAGATATGGCCCACCTGAGTTTTAGATTCAGCTAAGGTGAATATATGACGGGTGGTGAGCCCTACCGTGTGACATTCACTCCGTCCATCTGATTTGGAGGCCCCATCTACTCTGTCCATTTTGGGGCTGACCATGTTGTTTATATGCCATCACACCCGTTTATCAGGCTATCCCCACTAAGATGAAGAGATCACTCAAAATTCATCCTGATGCAAAACTAATGTCGGCCACACCTGATGAATTTAGAAGTTTTAGTCAATGATTTTACATTGTTCCCATGGGGTAGCCCACCCGAGTTTTGTACCAATCTTATGTTTGGCATGCACGGTAACCATGACATGACACAACTGATGGACAGAATAGATGTCATCCACATGTCACGGTGGGCTCCACAGAGCTTGAGTGGTGCTTGCACTTCCTACAATAGCAAAGGATTCTGCTGGTAACAGTAAGCTATGTGAGGTCCTCTGATTCTGTGGTGACCTAACAACACGTGGCTCATCAGATATTTGTACATTTTGAGATTTGAGTAGGACATGTGTGGCTGTCAGATATGTCCCACACAAAGCATATTTCAAAGCTGTTAGGTTGATTAGGTGCCTTATCACCCACCAGAGCAATTGAATCAAATCATGCAATTTCCCAACACCACGTTGTGATGTGTGGGACACGGAAGTGGATTGCGTCCTGTCTTAGCTTGGACGTTAATCGGTCTAGGCAGGGCTTTGTGAGGCCCATCGTGATGTATGGGTTGTATCCACACCGTCCATCCATTTTATCGGATCATTTTGACGTGTGGTTTTAAAAATGAGGTAGATCTAAGGTTTAAGTGGACCACACTGTGGGTATTGAACACCCACCATTAAAAACTTCTCAGGAGCGAGCTGCAAAAGTTTGGGATAAGCTAATATTTTTGCTTTTCCTTAATGCAAGTATATGTAAGCTTATGAACAGATTGGATGGTAAATAAACATCATGGTGGTCATCATTATCATCGCTGTCCTCTATTATGTGGTCCACATGACCCTTGGATCTGCCTCATTTTTTAAATTATCTCATAAAATTATCTGTCAAAATAGATAAACGGTGTGGATAAAACCCATACATCATGATGGAACCCACAGAGCCCCTACCTAGACCGATTACCGTCCGAGTTGGACTGGATGCTATCTAGATCCATAGGACACCTATTCCATCCATCATTCACTGCAGCTCATGTCAGGAAGAGGGTCCAATTTGAGGCCAGGCATGGGAAGGAACGGGGATTGCGTCCTACCCCAGGTGGTCCGTATATAGAAACTGGCAGAGGCCCTGAGTGGCCACCATGATGTATGGTTTTATCCACACCGTCTATCCATTTTTCCATATTATTTTAAGAGATAGGCTCAAAACTGAGGAAGATCCAAGACACAATTGGAGCACACGATTAAACTTCTTGGGACCCACATAAGTTTTGGATCGAGCTGATATCTGTTTTCCCTTCATCGAGGTCCACGTGACTTTATGAATAGGTTGTATGGGTGCCCTAAGAAAGCTTCAATGGCGAGCATTATTATCAACGTGGCTTCCTGTGGTGTGGTCCACTTGAGCCCTGGATTTGCCTAAGTTTTGAGGCTATAATGTAAAATGACACAGAAAAATGGATAGATGGTATGGATAAAACCCATACATCATGGTGGCCACTCAGAGCCCCTGCCCATTCCTGGTTGGCCGGGGGACCAACCAGGGTAGGACGCAATGGGGACATCCACGGGTGAAACCTTCTGGCCTACCATGTTCTTTATATCTGACATTAAATTTGTACACCGGGTGAATTCTATAGGAGCCCCTGTCCATTCCCAGATGCACTCTTAACACAGTTATATTAAAAGAAGCACGAGGGGAAGCACAAGTAATTTATCAAATCTGAGTTCATTCCTATGTTGGGCGTGATGTAATTGGGTCTGGCATGTCCGAATGAAAGAAATTCAATTCGGATAGGGAGAAATTATTGTTTGAAGTATGACTTGTAAATTCGTAATAACTTTTGATCTGGGTATCGTTGCGAGATATACTACCTATGAATTTTGATTTAGAATAGGACATTTAGGGTTAGCTGACCAACAAGGTGAGTCGCGTTTATCCATTTCGTGAGAAAATGTGCACTTTCAGTTTTAAAATGGGATTTTAGATTTTTTTTTAAAAAATAATTCTATTTAAAAAAATATTTTCTTATTTTAAAAATTACTTATAATTATTGTAGAATGCTTCCAACAAAAGATTATTTAGAATTTTTATTTTTAGAAATTACATTTGAAAAATGTTTTGTTAAAATTATGATTTTTATTAGGCTTAAAATTTTGTTATTTTTTATAATTATAAATTTTATTTTTATTTTTCTTTAGCAATGATATAATTGAGAAATTAGACATTATAGGCATTATTCAATAAAGAAACTTGAGTTTCATCTCTTTTTTCTTATGAAATCAAAATAATATTATGATGAATTCAAGGTTTTAATCACTTGAGGAAGACAATAATCTTCCTCCCATCACCTCACCACACTCTCCTAACACAAAGGATGAAGAGAAAAACTAAATATCAGCCTTATTCAAACCTTTGGCAATCTTAATAAGTTTTCACATGGCAGGCAACGCATCTTCACCTTTCGATGCGGTGTGACCCAATTAACTCTAGGCCATCCTTATTTTCTCATATCGTAACTTGAATTGGAGCAAATGATGGCTGGACTGGCTATCACATACATCATGGTAGGCCACAAAGTGCATAGTGCAGAACACAACATGGAGGTTGGTATTGCGTTAATGTAGCAAAATTTTATGGGCCCCCACCATAATGTATATGTTATATTCACATCATCCGGCCATTTTGCAATATTATTATAGGGCATGAACCAAAAAAAAAAAAAAAAAAAGACAAATCAAACACTCAAGTGAAGCACATTACAAAAAGACAATAAGGCCAATGGTTAAAACCTCCTTAAGGCCCACCATGATGTTTATTAGCCCTCCAATATGTTTATAAGGTCATATAAACCTGAACAAAGGAAAAATAGAAATATCAGCTTGATCTAACACTTTAGTGGCCTCCAAGAAGTTTTCAATTGTAAGCGTTCAATCTCCATTTCCTATAGTGTGGTTCATTGAGCTTTGGATGTCTTCATTTTTTTAACACGTCTTAAAATGATTTGAAAAATAAATAGATGGTGTGGATATAACACATACATCATGATGGGGCCAACAAAGCTTTGTCGCATCAATGAGTTTGATGTTTTATACCATGCAATCCTAAGTCCATTGTAGGAACATTTATTCGATTCATCATCTTTGACATCTCATGTTAGAATTTAAGTCCACACGAGGGAGAACATTAGGGATTGACACGCCCAAAATAGAAACCTTCATGGGTGACCATAGGGTGACACAACCAATAGAGCTAGGCATCGAACCAAGTCGGATCAAATTGGGTCCAACTCGAACCGATCTGAATTCTGCATAGCCTGACCTAAACTCGATCCGATCCGGGACCTAGTCCGAGTCACCTGACTCAAACTAATTCGAAATCTACATGGCCTGATCCGATCCAAGTCCGACTCGGTCAGGAAAACCGATCCGGATTGGATTGGGTACGGTTCGGATCGGTCCAGATTATTTTTTTTTTGAAAAATTAAAAAAAAAAAAAGAAAGAAGAAAAAGTACAAATGAACGGGGTGGATTTCCCACGAACATTACGATAGTCCCCACTTAACTTCTCGTGGGAGGGAATCCACCTCCTTCCATCTAGAGTACGTTTTGCCTCTGTTGCAACTTAGGTTTCATCGTTTGTCGCCAGTTGCTTGGGCCGATAAGCTGAGGTAGATCAATGATTTCTACCATGCATATCACAGTTACAACTATAAATAAGCTATTTTCTCATTATCGACCTTCATCGATCATCTTAACCTTTGATTTTTAGAGTTGAATGCAAGCCATTGGATGATTTTTTATTTTTTTTTTCATTGTTCTAAATTCATCCACAAAAAAAGATGGTCACAGTCATCTGAAGGGACAATTCGGATCATCAAACTACTCAACATGTTAGCCTCAATGGGAGGCAACACACCTTGAATATTGTATTGTCAGGAAGGCAAAACCACAACTCATTTCGGTGGATGGTTTCGGAGTTCAGATCGGGCGCAGCCGGGCTATTAGATAAGAGTTAGGGTTTAGAGAAGAGGGTTAGGAATCAGAGTTCAACACTACTTAGCCGATTTGAGTTGGGTAGGTAGGGACGGTCGGACGAGAGGGATACCGTCGGGCAGGCAACAACTGGTGGGCTTCGGATCGACCTTTGAAGAAGAAGAGTAGAGAATTCTGGGCAGGCAACAACGCTCGCTGGTTCATTCGGGCGGGAGAGGGTAGAGTAAGAAATGTATAAAAACGATCAGGTAGGGCAATTTTTTAAGGTAAAAAACTACAAATTATATATATAATACACACACACACACTACCTGACTCCGGATCAGGTCAGATTGGATTGGTTCGGATCCACCACGATCCAAACTCGATCCAAAAATCATTTGGATTTGGATTACCCAACTTGATCCGCATAGATCCAGGCAGTTAGTTCGGTTCGAATCAAGTCAAATCGGGTTGAATCCACCGAATCATATCAGGCTTTCCCAGCTTTAAAAGCCAATGAATATAGTAGATGTCACTTATATTGGGATTTGAAGAATAAAAAATATTGTTAATATTTCTCATAAAAAATGCAATGAATTATAATAAATTTTAATTAAAATATGTGCGCTTATCAAATATGTGACAAAAGGTAAATATATATTTAATTAAATATATATTTTATTATATTATTCTTAAAGGTAGCACGACATAATCAAATTTTACAGCATCGTGACACCACGTGGTTGTGATGTGTGGGACACTAGGGGCCCGTTTGGATAGTTGTATTAAGTTTTATTAAATGGAATTGCATTACTAATCCTCTAAAATTCGAAATGACATGTTTAGAAGGATTTTAAAATTGAATTAAAATTAATTTTATAGGTTTTGAAAAATGAGTCTTATGTTAATAAGTATAAGATGAGATTACTAACCCATCGGACAATGAATTTTTGCTTCATATAGGTTCAATCCAAATGTTATTTGAAAGTAAATCTTAAAATTTATTTTTAAATGCATACATTCTACCTTACAAATGCATTAATTATAACTTTTATAATTTCAATCCACTTTAATCCCACCTAATGCAACGGCCAGCCAGGCCCTAGATCTATGTGTCATTTGCTCCGACTTGGGTTAGGAAGTGGGCTCAAATCGCACGCCGAACTAAAGTTCAACTAGAGCATAGGGATGGGAACATCCACTGCTTAACCCTTCTTGGGTCTACCGTGTTGTTTATATAACATCCAATCCGTTCATAAGGCGAGTCCCACCAGGATTAATACAAAACCCAAATATCAGCCGCATCCAAGCCTTTGGTTGGTCCCTATAAGTTTTGACATGTCTAACAACCCGTCTTCACCTTTTCATGTGGTGTGACCCACTTGAGTCCAAACCATCCTTATTTTCTTGATCACACCCTAACATGAGCTAATGGACGGACTAGATTTCACATACTTCATGGATGGCCCGCAAAGCTCCCATGTCGCATGCGATTAGGATTGACGGGTGTCTCTCCGTCCAGCATTCAATCGCCAAGTGGCACAACACGTACGCTTTGGTGTGACTCGCGCACGTGGCAGTCCGTTCAAACGCCTCAGAAAATATCCAAATAACTCATCATGGTGCTTTTTCAAACGAACGGCTCAGATCTAAGCCATGTGGTACACATTGCCAAAGTTGCCCTCTCCACCTGATTCGGTCACGGCGTTTCACGGGATCTTGCTGTTCGACCCCTCAACCACGCCTGACCACACGTCCCACTTTGGTTGGAGCGTCATATACCGGCCTTCCTTGTGGGTGATGCATGATCCACGGTGCGATCACGGCCGTTTCATAAATGGAGAGCGGATTGCGTACTGAGTAACCTGCTACGAGCGTTCTGAATAAAATCTGTGGGGCCCACAGGTGATGTGTATGTCTAATCCAGCTGTACATCCGTTTTACCAGCTCATTTTAGGGCATGAGACCAAAATTGAAGCATATCCAAATCTCAAGTGGGCCACACCAAGGAAACGGCGGGGATGATGATATCCACCGTTGAAAACTTCCTGGTGCCACGATAATGTTTATTTGTCATCCAACCTGCTAATGTGGCCACGCTGACATGGATGAGGAAAAACACAAATATCAACTTGATCCAAATCTTCCCATGACCTTTTGGAGATTACATGGATGAAGGGAAACCACAAATATCAACTTGATGAGAACCTTCATAGGGCCTACAATTATTTTTATTTGTCATCCAACGCGTTTATAAGATGACATGAACGAAGGGAAATCATAAATATCAGCTTGATCGTGGCTTCCGTGACCTCAAAAAGTTTTCAGTGGTAGGATTTTAATTCCCACTATTTCCTGTGATGTGGTCCATTTAAGTTTTTTATATGCTTCAATTACCCTACAATGAGTTGGAAAAATGTATGGTAGATATACATGACAATGGATCCCACAAAGTTTATTCAGTGAGCCATTTAGAGAACCCATTAGGTGAGACCCCGTCCTCAACCAAGACATTGTGGTCCTTACCGTGGGCTTACTGTGGGGCCCACCTTGATGTATGAATTATGTATCCATGCTGCCCATCTGTTTTTTTAAATCATTTTAGGGCATTATCCCAAAAATGGAGATCCAATTATTAGGTGGACCGTACCATAGGAAATAGTGGTGATTGACCATTCTATCATTAAAAGCTTCTTAGGGTGCATCTTAATATTTTCGTAATGTTTATTTACCATCCAATCTGTTGATAAGGTCACATATGCTTGGATGAAGGGAAAAAAATAAATATCAACTTGATCCAAAACTTTTGTAGTTTATTAATAATCAATCACCACTGTTTCTAATGGTATGGTCCACCTGATAATTAGATCTGCTATATTTTTACAATAATGTCCTAAAATAATTCGAAAAAACAGGACAACATGGATACATAATACATAAATCTAGGTGAGCCCCATAGTAGCCCCATGGTAAGGGCAGCCCCTACATTGGGACCTGACATTGTCGAGGGTCAAATATTGCATATTAGATATCAATTATTGTCTAGATTTATAAGCATGATAATGTTTAATGACCCGATTTAGTTGTGTTTGTGATGTAGTGTATTTACGAACATGGACTGAAAAAAGGGTGCTTAAAGCATGAATTTAACGCTCTGATGATACCAAAGGCAAGGGACAGACTCCAGGAGACCAAGATTGACAGAATTACACGCCAAAGATCCGAGAAAATCAGGAAACTGAAGCTCAAGTGGCCCAAAAATCATCTAGAATACAAGATCACGGAGTTCCCACCATCTATTCAGCTTGAAACTACATACATGGCCTAAAGACCATAAATTAATCATACACGTCGAATTTCGTCCGTTGGATCCTAGTGGAAGTGGCCCAATAGACAAATCAGCCCATAGATCTGTGAATTGGGGCCCGCATGATATCTGAATATGCTTCAATTTTTGTCTAAACGTGTTAAATGAAGTGCCAAAGAGGATGGATGGATCAGATTTCTCATGAACATCACAGTGGACCCCGCATGTACAACGTGTGCACATGGGGTACACGTGACCGCGTCGCACCAGACAGATCGCCCGGTCAACACAAGCGCTGACCAGCACCATCTCCCACATGGAGACAGCGGACGGACGTTGTCCGTCCGTTTTTGAGTAATGGGCCCCACCTATTGTCCATATGGACAATCCAAACCGTCCATTGAGTCCATAGGGAGGGCATGACTCTCGCCTAGGTGACAGTTTGGCCACATGCATGTGTACGAACGTGAATCTTTAGAAAACGTAGGATGAACGGCAGAAGCAAAATAGCAGTGGGCCGCACCAAAACTCAACAAAGACCTGTCCATTCCGATCTAACTTTCGAGAAAAATCTGATGGACGGGGTGGATTTCATCAAAAACATCACAGTAGGGCCCACCGAACACGTCAGCGCAATGAATCCACATGTTACGTGCGTCCGTGAAACCCGACCGTTGTGGGTCACTGTGTGATCGTACTCATCGTCGAATCAGTGATCCAATCCGTCCAAGCTCATGAAATGTGGGTCTTTACTCCAACCAAGAAGGCCAAAACGAAGGTGGGATGGCCATCCGTACTAAAACGCCTCCAAACGCAAGCTGGTTACGTTTTCTTGCGCACGCAGGACTGTTGCTGCGTAAACAGGGTCGATGACTGACCTGGTTTCTCTCCCATCCAAACCGACTCTCAGCCTCTATAAAAGGAGACGTGGAGAGAGCATCCAGGACAGCTTTGATGTGGGAGGAATCTCTGAAACGGAAGGAGAGAGCGAGAGAGAGAGAGAGAGAGAGTAGTATCTTTTTATTATTTCTAGAGGTGTTAAAACAAGTGAAAGTCAACATTTCTCTACTTGACACTGTAAAACAAATACCTTTATATGTCAAATTCCTGGAAGACCTATGCACGACCAAGAGACGGTGGAGTATTCAAAAGAAGATCTTCTTGACTGAGAAAGTGAGTGTCATCTTGAAGTAAGACGTGCCGCAGAAATTCAAAGATCCCGGCAGCCCAACCATATCATGTGTAATCGATGACTATCGAATTGATCATGCACTTCTTGACTTAGGAGCGAGCGTCAATCTAATTCCCTACTCGATTTACAAACAGTTAGGTTTGGGTGAATTAAAACCCACCCTAACTACACTACAACTTGCTGATCGCTCTGTTCGTGTACCAAGAGGGATATTCGAGGATGTGTTGGTCCAGGTCGATAAATTTTACTACCCTATATATTTTGTCATCGTGGACACCGAACCCATCAATAACATGAGCACTCAGATTTCCATCATTGTTGGTCGCCCATTCCTTTCCACTTCAAACACAATTATCAATTACAGGAATGGTATTATGACTATCTTTCGAAAATATGACATTAGAGTCAAATATCTTTTTCGATAACGACAGAAACTTAGAGGATGATGACGATTTTCACGACATTAACATGATTGATTCTTTCGTAGAAGATAAAACGTCTTTAACCTTATCCTCTGAGCCTCTATAGATGTGCCTGACACACTCTCATAACTTGGATGATGACATGATTACGGAGACGTGTGCCTTGCTTGATACTACGTCGGTACTTGAAGTTAACCAGTGGAGGCCACAATTTAAAAAATTACCCCAAACTGATGTCGTGCCTCCATCATCTAACTTCAAGCCACCGAAGCTTGACCTAAAACCTTTACCTTTTGATTTAGAATCTGCCTATTTAGGTCAAGAAGAGACATATCCAGTGGTGATTTCATCTCACCTTGAGAACAAATAAGAGAGTATGCTCATTTCTACTCTCGAAGAAGATAAAGGAGTTATTGAATATATCATCATAGATCTCGATAGGATGAATGAAATCCTTTCAACTAAATGTTTTGACTCATTAGATGATTACTTGGCACACTTTTCATATTCAAACGATCTCATGATACAAGAAATAAATGATGCCTCGTAAGACAATACCTCGGTAGTTGTCACGGACCGAGAGAACCTTTTTTCTAAAGTAACTCCTTCCCCAGATCTTGAATGTTTACCATTAAAGGAAGATGAGCTGAAAATTAAACTAAATATTGAAACTTCGGCGTGTGTTGAGACTGCACCACCTACCTTTGGGCGGTCGGATTAGAAGGGATTAAGTGGGATGGGATTCAAAAAGCATAATTATTAGCCATATTAGGGATTGTCCCTGGTGCCACGGGCCGATGCAATTCCAACTAATCTAATTTCAAGCTTTTTCATTCCTATGTTATGGTCCACTTAATTATTGGATCTACCTCATTTTTTTGGATAATGACCCAAAAATGATATGAAAAAATGGATGAACGGCGTGGATACAGAAGACACGCATCAAGGTGGGTTCCACGGTAAGGGCTGAACCGTTGCGTGTCACACCTAATCCGCTACCTACTGTTTAATACCCAATAAACCAAAATACCTTGGTGGTCGTTTCTTACCTCACCCACGTGCGGTCCAGCGCCACTTCGTAGAATGAACACGTGAGTATAAAAGATTTCCTGCTTAGTCCACGTCAGAATATCCTACCATCCCTCGGTATAACCCACTTTGAGTTTTGGACGGAACTTGGCTAGTTACTCGGGAGCGGATTAAGCTGTGATCCTAACCTTGTGGAGCCCACTTAGATGATTGTTTTGTATATCCACACCGTCCATCATTTTTTCCAGCTTAGTTTAGGACGTCATTCTAAAAATCGATTAGCTCCAAATCTCATATCAACAGGTCCGATGGAAAATAAAAGCTAATTTGGTCCCTATGAAGTTTTTAATGGTGGGTCTTCAATCACCACTGTTTCTTGTGGTGTGGTCCATTTGAGATTTATATTTTTTTAATTTCTTGGACCACGTCTTAAAAGGTACTGTAAAAACAGATAGATGACGTGGATATATAGTACATCATCAAGGTGGGCCCCTGGTAAGGGTAACACCCACAACGGTGGACCATAGCACCTAAATTTCATCTACTTGTAGTCTCTAATTCATCATGGTGTACTAACTTTGAAATTTTATCTGCCACAGGTGAATCGTATATACTTTGGACACTTCAGACGATTAAAAGAAAACTTTATGCTGAGGTCCCTCAATTTCTCTATACATTCACGCTCCAGGACATCCAAACCTACTGCAAAATGGGCTTTTGGATGATCTTATTGAAAAACCTTTTGAGAAATTTACCAAGATACTGGCTAACAGAAGAACCTGGACGCATGATTGAGTAGATTTTCTGTTGAGGATTAGAATTTACTACTTTCATAGGACTAGGGTAGTTTGCTTTATGCTGTTTTAGGATAAACGGTTTTATTCCACTAAGTTAGTTTGCTTGATACGTTGGGATAATTTGCTTTCGTGTCTTCACTCTCGTGCTAACCGCTCTCATGCTGAGATCTCTATAAAAAGTCTCTCTCGATTCGTTTTCCAGGTACTATCTTCCCATCCTTCTCATTTACTTTCCATGTCCCATGTGCATTGCATGCTCATACCTTTTATATTGAGGACAATGTAGATTTTAGATTGGGGGTGAGAAATTAGGAAACCTAATTAGTGTTTTCTTAGTATTGAGCAAAAATTGTGAAAAATTTTAAAATTTCTAAAAATTCTTTATTTTTCTAGAATTTCTTATGAATTCGAAGTGATTTTAACAGCCATTCGTGACTTAGAATTTCAAGATACGTGATGTTGGTAATTTATGACTCTTGGATTCAGTATCTGTTAGATTTCACAGTTAAGTTTGAATTGTTAATCCAGAATTAGAAGTTGTAAACATTAATTGAGTCATGATTTCACATGTCACATCTCGCTTTCACATTAAGGTTTCAGTTTAATATCGAAGGGTTAACTTGGTAATCATTAAGCATGAAAGGAACCATCTTGAAAAATTTGCCTATCATGATCAATAAAGAAGAATTGAAGAAAAAGAAAATACCCAGGTTTGGGCGAATGGTCTTCACCATAGGCTTGCTCCCTACAGGTGAAGGTTTGATTCCCCAATGTTGACATTAAAAAATTATTAGGCGACTGGTCTTTACCAAAGGTTTGCTCCCTATAGGTAAGGACTTGATTCTTCTCCTTGGAGTTACTTTTAATAGAAAAATCAAAGGCTGAAAGAAAGAAAAAATAATCTATGAGGCAAGTTCTGGTTTAGGTAGTCCTGTATGCTCTTTTAATTGTCAATGTTATCATGGAAATTGACGATTGGATCTTAGTGTTGATAAGCTGAGATTACACTACACACCTGTGGAACTCAATGTTTAGAATTTTTCTGATTGATGGCTTAATACTTTAAACTTGACTATAAAGTTTACCATGCGCTTGATTCCAGGAGACGGTATTGCCCAACATTTATGAATCTTAGATTTCTAGTATCTTGATTGTTTTCAAAAATCGCTTGAATTTTTAGAAATTCTCTTGTAAATCTCAACTTATTTTTTGCATACTTTGCTCGGGACTAGTAAAATGCTGGTTGGGAGTTGTGTTAAGAGTCAAATATTACATATTAGACCCCAGTTATTGATTGAATTTATAAGCATGATACCGTTTAATGGCCCGATTTTATCATGTTTGTGATGCAGTGTATTTACGAGCATGAACTGAAAAAGGGTGCTTAAAGTGTGAATTTAACTCTCTGATGACACCAAAGGCAAGGGACAGACTCCAGAGGACCAAGATTGACGGAATTACACGCCAAAGATCCGAGAAAATCAAGAAACTGAAGCTCAAGTGGCCCAAAAATCGTCTAGAATGCAAGATCGCGGGGTTCCCACCATCCGTTCGGCTTGAAACTACATACATGGCCTGAAGACCATAAATTAACCGTACATGTCGAATTTTGGCCATTGGATCCTAGTGGAAGTGGCCCAACAGACAAATAAGCCCATAGATCTATGAATTGGGGCCCGCCCGATATCTAGATATGCTTCAGTTTTTGTCTCAACGTGTTAAATGAAGTGCCAAAGAGGATGGATGATCAAATTTCTCACGAACACCACAGTAGACCCTGCATGTACAGCTCATGTACATGGGGTACACTTGACCGTGCCGCACCCGACAGATCGCCCGGTCAATATGAGCGCTAACCCGTGCCATCTCCCACACGGAGACAGAGGACGGACGTTGTCCATCCATTTTTGAGTAGTGGGCCCCACCCATTGTCCATATGGACAATCCAAACTGTCCATTGTGTCCATATGGAGGGCATGACCCTCGCTTAGGTAACAGTTTGGCCACATGCATGTGTACGAATGTGAATCTTCAGAAAATGTAGGATGAACGGTGGAAGCAAAACAACAGTGGACCACACCAAAACTGGACAAAGACTTGTCCATTCCGACTGAAATTTTAAAAGAAATCTGATGGATGGGGTGGATTTCATCAAAAACATCACAGTAGGGCCCACTGAACACGTTAGCACAATGAATCCGCAGGTTACGTGCATCCATGAAACCTGGCCGTTGTGGGCCGCTGTGTGATCGTACTCATCGTCGGATCAGTGATCCAATCCGTCCAAGCTCATGAAATGTGGGTCTTTACCCCAACCAAGAAGGCCAAAACGAAGGTGGGATGGCCATCCGTTCCAAAATGCCTCCAAACACAAGCTGGTTACATTTTCTTACGCATGTAGGACTGTTGTTGCGTAAACAGGGTCGGTGACTGACCTGGTTTCTCTCCCATCCAAACTGACTTTCAGCCTCTATAAAAGGAGACGTGGAGAGAGCATCCAGGACAGCTTTGACGTGGGAGGAATCTCTGAGATGGAGGAGAGAGTGTAACACCCCAGATTTTTGCCAACCTGGAGTTAGGCGTCCTTAGGCAATGGGTCAACTAGAACACCTTGGTAACCTCTCAGAACCCAATTTCAAAGTCAAATAAATCATTTAGAACCTGATTCTTTAGAAATTTAACGTGAATTAGTCAGCGCTACACTAGATTTCTGGCAAAATTAGCACCAACCACTTTAAATACGATCTGTAAGACCCAAAACCTATAGAATCATTGACGCTATCTTACCATAAAATTCAGGATCAAACTCAAACCTGTTTGTTCTCAGGAACCCTTTGAAACTTTGTAATGGATTCTGACCGCGCGTCGTGAGTCCGGTAGCAATGAACTTAGACCATTATGACCGCGTAGTTAGACTTGACTACCACCTTGAAAATCAAGCCTAACTGATGTTCTGATGCTATTTCATTGAGCCTGGAGCAAGGAGTACGAGAAAGAGTGAAATTCTTTATAGATTAAATGTGATTGAAATAAATTTTGCACGTGTCGCTTGCGGGTTAAGTATAAGCATTCAGACCGTTGGAATCTGACCCAAATACACCCTCGAATCAGGGAACATTTTCCACTCAGGTCAGTGTACTTGGAATCCCTGATCTAGTCTCAGTGACCGCTGAACTGAAATTGGTCCGCCACGTGCGATCTGGAAATCCTATCGAACTGAAAACTTAATGTGATCAGGATCCAACATCCATAAGCTTAAGTCCGACCGCATTCAGTCAGGGGACCTCCAGAAACGTTCTTTTGGATCGGGAAAGACCCGATTTGGCTATAACCCAAGTATACCTTGGGTTAGAGTCTAAATAGGTGAGTTTCTAACCTATTTAAAGACCTTAAACCTACTCACATCCCTCCTATACGAATTTGCAAAAATCCTAGGAAAGAAGAGAGAGAAAAGAGAGAGAAAGTGTGAGAGAAGTGGGAGAATCTTCCTGCTATTCCTCCCTGCCGATCTACGTACTTAACCATCGCGATCTAATCACTCTTTCGGTGATTCTGACTTCATTCTAGGTAAGTAAACCCTAACCTTAACCTGTTTTAGGGATTTTATCGATCCAAGTAGCGAAGTATCTAACTTACCTTGTGTATTAGGTTGCCAATCAGTCGTTGACAAAGACTTAGAGTCTCTGTCGAGTTCTTTGCAATTCTACGGCGTAAGGTGCGGATTTTAGACGCCTAGGTTACCATTTTTCAAAGCTTTCAATGCCGTTTAATGGTAGATTATTGACGAGAATGCTGTTTGACATGTAGAACATGTTATCTGTTTCTCATTTCGAATACGTACGAAAAATATGAGATTTAGGGTATTTTAGGTATTTGTAAGAAATACTGTATACGTACGTATTTTACTGATATGATTGCCATGATTATTTACCGTGTACCTCTACTAGTTATGCGTGTATGATCTGTTTGACGAAGAGATTCACCCTAATGCACATTTTGGCCAACATATGCTATGTAGACTAAAGTGTGTAGACTAAGTGTTTGTTTAAATGTTTGTATAAGTAAGTATTGCGTAAATGAGGTTGTAGATTAGTGTTGAGATAGGATTCTCAACTATTTTGATGATTAATATGATTTCTTTCATGGTTGTTATATTTGAATTGATTATCTTATGTAAATGAAATGCTTGTGTATGGTTAAATTGCCTATGTTATATCTTATAACATGTTGCTAACATGCTTGAATTATTTGTTATTTCAATTTTGTTTATCTCATATAATTACTGATTCACATTACATGTATTTGGGGCTATACTCTAGTCCAGGCAGTTGGTAACAAATTAGAATTCGTGGTTGGATTCTATTCGCCACGAAGGGTGTGTATGACGAACCCTAGTCGTACTAGAGTCGTCGGCAGTGGTTAGGCCACACGAAGTGCTTGTGCACTTCATGTCGGTCGATTCAACATGCACTCGTACTAGTCAGACTCATCAAGTAACCCGATTAACCGTTGTATGTTCACCTTGTATTCGTCATAACAGCTTGAACCTAGGGTACTGAACTTACCAGTGATAACCCTGATAATCGTGGTACCTTGATCCACTAAGACTCATAAGCCGGGCATGGTGGTATGGGACACCGTGGTCGAGCTGTCGGCCTATGCTGGGGCCACAAACCTCCCCGTAGTGACCAGTGAGCAACCTAGACTCGTGAGCCGATTATGATGGTATTGGACACTATATTCGAGTTGTCGGCCTACATTGATAAGGTGATGGGGGAGTGGTGCAACGAGTGCGTGCAACAACCCTGCCAGCTCTTTGTAGTGACCTCAAGGGTACTCTGAGTCTACGTGAGGCGACGACCCTTCTGTAGCAACAAGAGTACAACTAGGCCTGTATTGATAAGGTAATGGGGGAGCGGAGCAACGAGTGCGTACAATAGCCCTAACAGCCCTTACAGCGACCTAGAAATATATCATCGTATGAGACTACTAGGAGTGACGACCCTAGACAGGATCCTTGTTGGGAATGATATAAGGGAAGTACTCTAGTTTTCCAATTCTACTGTATGAAAAGGACTAATAACAACTTGGTAATCATATTCATATCGCACTGCATGTTCCTGTAAGATGTGGAGCACTGAGGGAAGAAAGCATGCCGCAGACGTAAGATGATGTCGCACGAGGGAGTATGTCGGCGAGGGCATCCATCATGTCATTTCATTCTTGCATTAATCACAGTGTTTAGGAATATTTGATTGCTTGCTTTACCATTATCGCTTGATTGATTTGATAACATGTTAACCTTTGCTCTATGATTCCACTGAGTTAGCTACTCACTCCCACGTTACGGGACGGTGTTGTGCACACCAACCAGTCCCTATTTTAGTTTTAGATGATGGCGATGCTTGCGAAGCAGAGCCGGACTTGATGATGAGGAGGAAGATCCCTCCTATATGCAGGTTCTGATCAACGGGTTTAAAGGGTTACTGATTAGATGCCAATACACTTGGTATTTTAATTTTTATTTACACACTCATGTATATTCTTTTCTTTCTATTTTGGAGTATACATGTATTTAGTTAACCTGGTAACATGTTCATACTATGGAGACTTACAATCATTTATATATTTTATATATCTATCACATTCTTCCGCTTGCTAATTTAACTGTCTCTGGAGTATGATATGCTGTTTTGGCTTAATCCACCTCATGTTTTATGTACTATTACCGTCGATATTCATCCATCATTGAAAATGTTGCATAAGTGACGTTCTGAAAATCGGGAGTGGAGTTTATGCTCGACCCCTGATTTTCGGGATGTTACAGAGAGAGAGAGAGAGAGAGAGAGAGAGAGAGAGAGAGAGAGAGAGAGAGAGTGAGTAATATCTTTTTATTATTTCTTTTAATATGTTTAGCTTAATCATGTGTGGCTAAACCTCTTAGCTAGGGCTAAGAGGTGAAGCCTGTAGTGAGATGAGAGACTCTATTTTATGTCTTTTGTTTATACTGAACTGATTTTGAAGTTAGTTTAATTAAAGAAAATATTTTTAGTTTTTAATGGTCTGCTATGACTAAAATTACAATGGGTCTACAATAGCTTTGAGCATATTCCTTTCCTTTTATGTTTATGACGTCAGGAAGCCCTATTGTTCACCATCGTCTCCTAGGCATGATCGGATGATGGTACCCTTCCTAACCTTCATGCATTGTGGATTGGTTGGTAATTAGTTTAATTCTGTTGTTTACTTTGTCTCTTGGGCATGGTTTGGTGATGGAATCCATTCTAATTCATATACCTTTCATCTCTTTAAAACTATATCAAAGGAAGTTCAGTTTCATTTTCATGGTTACACCTTTTAACTGGATGAAAATGGACTCTAAGTCTAGTTGAGTTTTTTATGCAGACATAATGTTGAGGGTCAAATATTGCATATCTAACCCCAATTATTTCTCGAATTTACGAGCACAATACTGTTTAATGGTCCGATTTAATCGCGTTTGTGATGCAGGGCGTAATTACCAGCATAGACTGAAAAAGGGTGCTTAAAGTATGGATTTAATGCTCTGATGACACCAAAGGCAAGGGACGGACTCTAAGGGACCAAGATCAACGGATTTGCATGCCAGAGATATGAGAAAATTGAGAAACTAAAGCTCAAGCGGCCCGAAATTGGTTCAGAATGCAAAATCACAAGGTTTCCACCATCTAATCGGCTCGAAACTTTATGCATGGCCTGAGGATCATAAATTAACTGTACACATAAAATTTCAGCCATTAGATCCATGTAAAAGTAGCCCAACAGAGAGATCAGAGGGTGCTAGCCATTAAAGAGCAACTTGGCAATCTATAAGTGATCAAGGCTCAAACTTAGGCGTTAGAAAGAGCGTGAAAAATAACAAGTCCTTGTAAAATTTTATCTTATTTGCATGGTGCAATCAGAAGATACGGACAACAGAAGTTCTAACAAAAGAGAAGGGTAAATTTGTAAATAGATATGCATGGCATCAAGCATACGTGAAGAGATTATATTTTTAATGGTGAATATTATCCATACATATATTGAGCGCGTGGCCCACTCTAAAGTCAGATCTACTTCAAACTGGACGCCATGGGTTAATACTACGTACAGGAGCCGATGGAGGGAGTGGATTTCTAGGACAGGCATTGCAGTGGACCCACCTATTTTTTACGCAAAACATTCAAATTGAGCCGTGCGAAATGTCCTGTGATGGACGTGTTAACACTGGGTTTTGACAGTGGGCCCCACCCATCATCCCTTTTCATGATCCAATCCATCCAATGCGCTAAGGAGGAGAAATCGATCAAAACCTGATCACTTTCTTGCAACCATGTATACGATCAAGAATGCAAAGAAAGGAATCAGTCGCCACATTGATTAGTGGTGTGGTCCACCCAAAGCTCGGATCCACTTAAAATTTGGAAGATTGGCATAAATCGACCTTATGAATCTAATGATTGACGCTGATTCACCGGAAGATCACCTAAAATGGACCCCACAGGGTCCAACGTAGCTGCTGTGCGTAAGGAGCACCCGTGCGCAAGTTCCGGAGGCTGTCCAACTTTTGTGGCCCATTGAATGATCTTAGTGGTGATTGGTTGAAAGATCTGCACCGTCCAAACTGTTGGGAGGAAACTTTAGACCCTTCCCACGTTGACAGAATGCCCAGACGTGATTGCATGCTGGTCCAAATCTCATCCAAACACAAATGTAAGAATTTCGGGTTTTTCTCTGCGTAAGCAAGGTTGGTTCCTTGCAACCGACCTCCCCACCATCTTCTCTGCTTATAAAAGAAAGAGAAGAGAGAGAACAATGGGCATCTTTGGATTCAGAGCTACCGTGGAGGCATCCCAGAACGCGAATAACAAGAGAGAGAGAGAGAACGTAGGCTAGCTACGTCTAATAGAGTTTTTTTTCTTTCCTCCTTTTATTACTTTTTATGTTAAGGGATTTTAGTTTGATTATGTCAGGCTAAATCTTCTTAGCTAGGGTTAAGAAGAGAAGCTTGTAGTGTGATTAGGAAGGTGGCTTTGCTTTGATTTATGTTTATTGAACTCTCATGAATTCTGGTTTGATTATACGGAATATTTTTTAGTTTTTAATGGTTTGTTATGACTTAAATTACAACGGATCTGTAATAGCTTGAGATATTTCCTTTTCACGTATTGAGGTTGTGCACTTGGGAACCCTGTTGTTCACCATCATTTCATGGACATGGTTGGGTGACGGAAACCTTCCTAACTTTCACAATTCTCTCATGATTGGCTGTGAGATTGATAAATTGTTGTTGTTTGCCATAGTCTCATCGGCATGGTTAGGCGACGGAATCACTTCCAAACTTGCACCAATTGTATCTGTTGATGATTAGATTTATGAGAAGTTCAGAGATCTAACAAATCTCTTCTTACCAATTGGATAGGATAGGACTTTGATTCCAATTGTGTACTTGAATCAATGCAAGGTAGCTTTCCAATTGTTACAAGTAGATCCTTGGCACCCTAACTCTCACCTTTATTTTTATTAGTCTTTAATTAATACTTTCACCATTATTCCTTCAAATTCAATCGATTTAGATTTCATCTTAGTCTAGTTTTAATTCTACTTAATTTTAGATAACGTACAAGTATCAGTCCCTTGGGATTCGACCTCGGTCTTACCGAGTTTATTACTACATCACAACCCTGCACTTGGGGAGTGAACAAGTTTTTGGCGACGTTACCGGGGACTAAAGGCTACATTTTTCTGAAATCAACTAGCTTTAAAATTAGGTTAAGATTAGGACTTTCTATCTTTAGGTCTAGATTTTTCTGATTTTTAGAAACTAACTTGTTTTTTTATTTTGTAGGATCCTAACATAAGCTTTTAATTTGGTAATCCCTTTCTAAATTCTCTACTTTTTCCATTTTTAGAATTAGGGTTTTTAGGAATTGTTTTTTTTTTTTTGGAAACTAACTCATCTTTCCTTTACTTTTTTATTAACTTTCTAATTCTAAGATTTTTTCTGTTTTTAGCAACTAACATACTTTTTAATCACAACCCTGCACTTGGGGAGTGAACACATAAGATCTTCCTGATGTCTACAAGTGGATCCTCTGAATCCCTAGTTTCCTTTCCTCTGAATTTCTTAAGTTTTATATTAATATTTCATTATTATTCCTCAATTTACAGTTGATTTAGTTTTCATCTTAGTCTACATCTACTTCTACTTAGTTTTAGATAACGTACAAGTATCAGTCCCTTGGGATTCGACCTCGATCTTACTGAGTTATTACTACATCACAACCCTACACTTGGGGAGTGAACAGATGTCTCACCTAATCCGCTCTTGCTATTATAGGGCCAACTAAGGATATGGAACGTTGATTTCAGTTTGGGTCCTAGAATTTTGATTGGACCCTGATTAATCAGACACTATCCTCCCATGATGTAACGAGAGATGAACACAAGGTAGTGGAATTTGGTGGGCCTTTAACCTTCTATCAAATAGGGCGCATAAATTAAGTATGTGTAACATCCTGAATTTTCACTGTTTTGGATTTCCAAAAATCCTTGAAATTTTTTCTTTTTTTTTTTAAATTAATTTATATTGTCACTTACTGACCATTAACACTCAACATTGGTTTACATATAAGTGGAACTAGTAAAGAACCGCACAAGTCCGATTAATCAACCGTGGGAAGCCAATGAATCCGCCCGATCACTTGAACACCAAGTTTTGCCCCATGATTTACTCACATAGGGCCAAAATCTAACCGATTGATCGCTAGCTAATCAGGACAATCATAACTAAAGTAAAGATCTAACCGAAGCGGAGTCAGATAAGGCCCGGATCTTAACTAATAGACCAAATCAACCCCGTTACTCTTTTAGCTTAAAACTGACGGTTTAGAGTAATTATGACCAAATCTCCACTTCCACTAGTTATAAATAAGTCATACTATGAACATAGTTAATCCAAACCCTAATCAGTGCCCACAAGAATCAATACTTAATTCATTCCAGAAATGCTCCAATTTTTCGAATAAGCTCTAGACCGCTCGTTGGTGGGCCATTAGTTCCGAAACTATACAATATTGTCTATCTCGCTGGGCTTGACGTCCATCGCGAGAGTCAGACCTGAGTACTGTTTTGAACCACTCAACTTGAGCCAAATGATGAGTGCATGAGAAGTGCAAATACCCTAAAGGAAGAAGCTAAAACTTAAGTGAATTGGGTCGTCCACTCTTATAAAAAGTTGAGAATTTCAGAATGTCGGTTTGCGACCAAACTTCACGTGTGGAGTAAGGATATTTTTCTTCTCATATCCGTATAGCCGCGGCCCCGATTGACCATCGGTGACCATTGAACAGACTTCTAATCATATCTGTCGATCAGCGCATGTAAATGGTGGGTCGATCATATCCATACAAAGATCATCATTATGACTAAGTATCCTACGGTGTATATCGACTTATACACCCCATAGTGGGCCCTAGAGGCTAGAAAAATCCTCTCATAGGGTTAGTATAATAAAAACCCAACACTTGGGGCCATTTGCATCAAATTTGACATTATAAAAAGGGCTTCTTTTGGGCACCCCTCTCCCCATACGAATTTGCCCTAGGGAAGGAAAGAGAGAAGAGAGGAGAGGGAGAAAGAAGAAAGGAAGAAGAGAGGAAGGAAGAGTGAAGGAGAGTGAAGGTGGGTCATAGATCAAAATGGGGCCCAAGGGAGTCTCATCTTGCAAAACCCTACCTCTCCCTCAAGAAAATCCATCATCCACATCCGGGAGAACCCCTCTCCGCCGATTGGGTAAGTAAATCTCTCATCTTTTTGAAAACCCCTCATGTTGATGGAGGTTTTGCGTGAGATTTTAACATGTAAATGCGCTTCCTCAGGATTCCGACTAATCGACTCCGAGTTCGACATTTCTAGGTCATTTTCAAGATCTCAACGAACCATAGGAGTGGACTATTATCTTTAGGTGGCCTAACACCAACTATACTATGAGCCTAATGATTTTGATTGCTTAAATGACATATTTGGAAATTCTAAGAGAAAACCTAGGAATTGTATGTTTGTTTGGAATTGCATGGAATGGTATGTTTTGTTTAGTTCTCACATGATGTTGCTCTTGCCTCTCACATGATTTGCTACAATGGTTGATTATATGTTCATGTCTCGTTTGATTTTTTCATAAGGTATTGCTTTATAACATGTATAGTTCTTTAATTCTTGTGTTATTGGTTCTATGAAGTGTAGGAAGTGCTTAGCTTCCTCACTAACCCACACAATACTCACTAACCCACACAATACACTTGCACCCTTAGTTTACATCATGATTAGCATTTCTTGATAGAGAAATTTAAGATTCCATATTGGAAGATATGAACGTATGCTTCTACTTGTATTCGATGATAACCCTAATTGTGGCATGTTATGAAATTACCCTTAACGCTTGGGTGGGTCAGAAAAATGAAGAGAGTGAAGGTGGTCCCGTTGGTAGGGCTATCCTAAGGCTAAACCCATGAATTTAGGCAGGAGCGTGTGAGCGACAGTAGTTAGACTATATGGGTCGCTCGTACCCGATGTCGTATGTCACGTGCTTGCCTGAACTCGTGCGGTCTCGCTTATTTACTGACCAACCTTATTTGTTAACCCTGTTTACTTACTTATGTACGAAACCTGGAACACCTTACAACCGTTGTAACCCATCGATAACTAAATTAAAGCTGATCCACCGACTCATGAGCCGGGCATGGTGGAATGGGACACTATATTCGAGTTGTCGGCCTACGCTGGGATGACGAACCTCCCTGTAGTAACCGCAAGCGATTCCAGTTCTCAGCACTCCTCATGTGCTTGAAGTCAGGGATGAAGAACCCAACGAGATCAAGGATCGCGGTGCCTTAGCCTCGCGCATTGAGGGGCCTTAGCATCACAACTAGTTGAGGACATTGATACGTGGGGTGTATCAGTTTTCCTAACCTACTGGATGAATGAAATTAACTAAGAACTTGGCTAACATTATCATCGCATCGCACTAGTTAGATTGGTGACTCGGCAGTCGAGGTCGCTTTGAGGGAGTATTAGTCATACGCAATCGTTAGACAGAGTCGTTTGAAGAAGTGTTGTGACGAGGGCATGCATCATACCATTTATCATGCACCTGCATTAATAAGATTTGTTAGGCATTTTTGAATGCTTGTCTTTCATTGAGTTCATAATATAATTGATGCTTGTTACAACTTAAGACTAATAGCACCCATTGAGTTGATCACTCACTCCCACTCTGGGACGGTGTTTTAAAATACCAACCAGATTCTTCCATAGGCACAGGTGATGCAGAGCATGAGGAGCCTGGTGGCGTGAGCCTTGAGAAGGAGGACAAGCTATCCTACTTCCAGCTGATGGACGATTCTCCATCGGCTTAGGAGACTGGATTTTGGATAGCTAAGTGGTGGGCTCAGCGCACCATTCTTTTGGACATATGATTCTTTTTGTGAGTTTGTTGGGCAATGCCTCGTGCGACCCATTTATATTCTTTTAGACCTGTATATTTATATTTGACCTTTTTCATTTCAGTAGACCAGTTGTGATTATATTTCATGTTCCAAGAAATTTCATGTTGCGCATTCTTGATTAAACGCAAATTAGTAAACATTAGTATAAGTGATACCCCAGGAACTTGGGAGTCGAGTGTATGCGTGACCCCCAATTTTTAGGGTGTTACAGTATGTTAGAAAGATGTGTGATCCTATCTTTGATAGAAGCTTGTCGGCCAAATCTTGCCATGTCACGTTGGTCTCAGGGTCCTGCACATCAAATTACATTGGGTTAGCTCATGGTCCGACCCAACCTTTTCACTAGAACGGATTTAGCTATGGACAGGTAAAGCAGCCAGACTGGCTACTAAAGTGACATCACCAAATTATGTGGACCCTACCATAATGTATGTTTTGTATTCACACTGTCCATCTATTTGGAGAGATCATTTTAACCCACGAGGTAAAGAATAAGTCAGATCTTATGCTTAAGTGGACCCACCATAGAAAACAGTAGAGAGAGTGACGCCCACCATTAAAATTTCTAAGGATTATAAAAATTTTCGATCGAGCTGATATTTGTGTTTTCCCTTCTTTCATTTCTGCATTAACTTATGATCAGGTTGGATCTCAAATAAACATCATTGGTGGACCTTAGGAAGGTTCCAACGGTGGGTGGGCATCACCCTCGACACCGATTTTGTGGTAGGTCTATGCTAGATTTGGTTCTGGACTTTTTTTTAGCTCATGCCATAAAATGGTCTCTTCACGTAAATGAATAGTATTAATACAACACATAAATCATAGTGGGGCCCACAGAACTTAGTGACTTAACTTCAGTAGGGAGTCTCTTGCTACTCAACCTATCAGTAGCTAATCCATGTGCTTCCACTCACTTGCTAACAAGAGAGTGGAGGCGGATTAGGCAGCGATGCCCGTACAACTCTAATGATGGTGTGGTGATGTGTTAAGCATTATGGGGCCCACCATGATGTATGTATTTTATATCCAGCCGTCCATTTGTTTTTCCAGCTCATTTTAGTGCATGAACCTAAAAATGAAGCAAATATGAAACTCAAGTGGACCACACCATAGGAAACATTATGGATAATAAAACTCACTGTGGTAGGTTGAACTGTAATGTTTACTTTCCATCCAACCCGTTGATAAGGTCGCCCAGACCCAGATGAACTGAAAACACAAATTTTATTTTGATTCAAAACTTTTGTGGCCCTCGAGAAATTTTAATTGATGGGCATCCAATCGCCACTATTTCTTAAAATGTGATCAACTTGAGCTTCAGATCTGCTTCATTTTTTTCTACCTACCGTAGAATGAGCAGGAAAAATTAATGGACGGCATGGTTATAAAACATATGCATCACCATGGGCCTCACAGCTCCCATCACATCACCACCACCTGATCTACCTCCCTAGTTCACTAGCTTATATACACTACAACAATTTAGTCTTTTTGCGACAAGTCAATTTGTCGCTAAAAACTTCAAATTTATCGCTAAAAACTTTTAGCGACGACTGTACTCGTCGCCACGTTTGATGCAGATACGCCGTCACTAATTCTATTTAGCGATGAAAACGGCAACTCCTCGCCAATAACTCATCTATTTGCGACGACCTAATAACTTGTCGCAAAATATGGTTAATTAGCGACGAGTTGACATGTTGTCATTGCATATCGTAAAACGTCGCTAAATATGATACTCGTCGTAAATAAAGACGTGCTGCGACGAGTCCTCGTCATTGCTAAAAACTTTTAGTGACGACTGTGCTCGTCGCCACGTTTGATGCAGATATGTCATCACTAATTCTATTTAGCGACGAAAACGGCAACTCGTCGGCAATAACTCGACTATTTGCGACAACCTAATAACTTGTCGCAAAATGTAGTTAATTAGCGACGAGCTAACACATTGTCATTGCATATCGTAAAACGTCGCTAAATGTGAGACTCGTCGTGAATAAAGACATGTTGCGACGAGTCCTCATCGTCGCTAAAAACTTTTAGCGACAACTGTGCTCGTCACCACATTTAATGCAGATACGGCGTCACTAATTATATTTAGTGACGAAAACAGCAACTTGTCACCAATAACTCAACTATTTGTGTGTGGAGTCCATTGTATTGTGTGTATGCTGCTGTCTAACCTGAGCATTAGGTGAGCCAGATTATGATGATGAGATGCCCCCATTTTCATACTCATTTGGACCACCACATAAAATAAATAAATAAATCTTTTATGTTTTACCTGTATGTCCTTGTTATAAAATATAAAATTAAAAACAAACATCTTAATCTGTCCAGTCATCCCATCGAGTCCGAATCTAACCTGACAACAGATCGAGTCTGATTCGGCGAACCACGGTTTGGCAGCTTGACCGACCCGGGCCACCTGGCAATATGCAAAAGTACGTTGAATGTGGATAGGCAACTTTTCAAGATGTATGGCTTTTTGGCACAACCACCCCACTTGAATAGTAACGACAGGGATTGCTCTGCAGCCGAGGGTTATAAGGGCAAGCTTGACTTGGCTGTGACCCTGATGTGGATGGGACGTTGACTGTATGGCCCACCTTGATATGTGCATTTTGTATCCACACCGTTCATCTGTTTTTTCATCATTTTTTAGTAAATGGTTCAATAAATTAAGTAGATATGAATTTCAGGTGGACCACACCACAGAAACAGTGGTAGTTGAACACCTACTATTGAAAACTTCCTATCGTCCATCTTAATGTTAGTTAACGATCCAACCTGTTGATAAGGTCACACAGACCTAGATGAAAGGTAGAAAACCACGGTTTTATGTGGTGTGGCCCACCTGAAATTTGTATCTGATTCATTTTTTGGACTACGTTCTAAAATAAGCTGACAAAACATATGTACAGGATGAATATATAATACATACATCGAGGTGGACCCTATGGTCAGGTTGTCTCCAACATTGCTGATTCCTGGTCGCAGCTAAGTCGCTCGCTATATAGGGTTTTTGCAACTTTGACACCCTCTGATGAAATGATGACCAGTGCATCTATCAGTTGGGACCTTATAGAGAAGGATAAAAAGAGCATATGCCATTTGAGGGAATCTTTACTTTTTAACACGTAGCATGCATCTACGAGACGTGGCTGTAGGAATCTTCCCACAACAATGGTTGTTGGCATTTTGTGCCCTTGATGAATTGATTGCTTAGCTTATTTTATAAGACGCAACTTATAATCCTAGGCATTGTGAGGCCCGCCATGATGTTTATTTTATATTCACTCCACTTGCCGTTGGATCATTTTAGGTCATGAACCCAAACATAAGGGATCTCCGAAGTAAATTGCACCATCACAAGCATTTGTTAGGATCTATGGAGCTTGATCAATAGGAGTGTATTACTCATCCAGCTATCACTTTTGTGGGTTGAGTTTCGCAGTGAGCTTGCTGAGGTCGCAGGGGGGCAGCACTCCTTTGCTTGGCGTCGAGTTCCAAATCAAAGAGTAATTTCATAATTTCACATGAAATTTTATTAAAACCTTAGTTCAATTAGAGTATTCTTTTGTGAGAGAGAGATGTTATTGTGTTGATAGTTGCTTTTTTACTTTTGTCTTTGATCATAGTTGATTGATGCAAATTTATAGACGTAAGGAAAAGAAATCATGTAAATTTCTGTATTGTAGTCTGTCATTTTTTTTTGTTCTTTTCTTTTTATTCCGATATTACTATGTATGGTCAAGAAGAGATCTTTATCCCAACAACGCTAGAGTTTAACACCGCCTATTCTCAATTCATTTTAGATCAAGAACCCAAACACGAGGGATACCCAAACTTAAGTAAATCTCACCACAAGAAACATTGGAGTTGAACACCACTATTGGAACCTTCTTGGGGCCATAAAAGTTTTGGATAAGGCTGATATTTATATTTTACCTTCATCATGATAGGAGTCACCTTACGAACAGGTTCAAATGCATTTAGACGGCATGGTGGCCCAGGAAGTTTTCAATGGTGGGTGTTTCTATCCCCATTTGTTCCCTATGACTTTAGGCACTTGAGTTTTGGATCATGTCATGAAATGATCGGTGTAACACCAATATCAGGGTCGGCTCTATAGAGCTTGGGGTTATAAGAGATACTTGTTGTTGGGATTATAGGTAAATCAGGTTCAATTCAAGCTGGATCATTTAAAAAGTGGGTCCTACCTGGTGCAACAATGGTGTGGTGTACAAGCGAGTGGCCTAGTCCACTATGGGTTGATGCTGTCTACGAGACTGCGACCATTATCAAACAAGGTGTCGTTTAATAAACTGAAGAATAAGCTTTGAAAATTAGATTAAGGGTTAAGAACTTAAAATGTTGAATTTTAGTAATTATAGGTATTAAAGAATCTATTTGAAAATTTGTCTAAAATAAAAGGGTGATATCTGAAAATAAGCACTTTTTTACAAGAACTTGTTTGATAAATACAAATCAAAGATCTTTGTGTGATCTTATGAACAGGTTGGATTGCAGGAAGGTTTCAATGGTGGGCATCATTAACACCACTGCTTTCTATGGTGTGGTCCACCTAAGCTTTGGATCTGTCCCATTTTTTGGTTCATGTCCTAAAATGATCTAGCAAAATGGACGAACAGTGTGGATATTAAAGAATCTATTTGGTAATCTGTCTTAAAAAATGTCCTGATATCTGAAAATAAACAATTTCCCCCCCCCCCCCCCCCCCCCCCCCCCCCACAAAAAAAAAAAAAAACTTATTTGCTAAATACAAAGCACAAATGTTTGTGGGATCTTATGAATAGGTTGGATGGCAAATGAACATCATGGTGGCCTTAGGAAGGTTCCAACGGTGGGCATCATTAACACCATTGCTCTCTATGGTATGGTCTACTTAAGCTTTAGATCTGCCACAATTTTTTTTTTGTTCATGTCCTAAAATGATCTAGTAAAATAGATCAACAATGTGGATGTTAAAGAGTCTATTTGGCAACTTTTCTATATATTATAAAAAAAAAAGTCATGATATCTGAAAATAAGCACTTTTTCACAAAAACTTGTTTAATAAATACAAACCACACATGTTTGTGTGATCTTATAAACAGATTAGATGACAAATAAACATCATGATAGCCTAAGGAAGGTTTCAACAGTGGGTGTCATTAATACCACTCTTTCTATTATGTGATCCACTTAAGCTTTGGATATGCAACCCCCCCCCCCCCCCGCGCGCGTTTTTTTGTTCATATCCTAAAATGATCTAGCAAAATGGATGAACAATGTGGATATAATACATACATCATATCATGGTGAGGCCCGCAGAACTTTTCCATGTCGACGTAGGCGTCATTCGAAAACTTGGACCAACATCACTTGAAATTGGCAAAGTTGTCATTTCGAACAAAGTTTTAGGGGCATTTTATGTTGTGTTTTTTAGAATAAAAATAAATAAATTTTAAAAATAAAAGTTATTTTTAGAAAGTAAATAAATATATTAATTATTTAAACTTTTCATAAATAGTATGTATAGTTAGTTGGTAAGAGATGAGGTTTTTACTTATGCAACCAGGGTTCAAATCTCTTCAAGGACGGTGCTTCACACCGTCCGCACACGCACGCGCGTGGCGTGGGCTGTAGGGCTGCTTGGGCGCTTGGTTCGCATCGTCGCAAGGAGCAAAAAGAACCTTAGTCTTTTTGACACATAGTTCAAATTTTTTGAGCCATAGTACTGTTGGAATTGAACTAGGGTTTATCCTGATGGTTTATTACCTTTTGTTGTTTAAGAGTAATTGTGACATGATTGTACACGTGGCACTTATGCCATGTATCGTTTATGTGGATACAATTTTTCCTGTTAGATAACTACTTCTGTCTGAATGGGTACAGAAATAATTGTCATAGGACAAATAGTCATGTCCTTTCATGGAAGGTAATTATTTGTTGTGAATGGGTGTGGATTTCTTGAAGAGGCTCTATAGCACCTTTTCAGGAAGAAATCCATAACCCTTCAATTGATATAAATCATGGATTCTATAATCCAGATGTAGAAACTTTTATCCTTAAGATTATATCATCTTCTGTGCAAGTACTCTCGATCTAATCTCTTGCTGAATTTTTTCTGAACGTCTTACGGCTTATCGGTGTCAAAACTAGAGATCTGTTCAACACTTAAATGTGTAAATTTTCATGTTGAAAATCGGATTGAGAGTTCATTGTATCCTGAAGACGATTTGCAGATTTCCTTCATTTGCACTTGCTAGAAATTTCAGAAAAAGGGCAGCAAATCTATCTTGAGAAATTGACTATTCAAGTCAAGCCTTGAACCTGATAAATCTGATCGTTTCGTTATTATTTTCTTCTATCCTCCGTTGTGTACAAGTACTACATATTCTAACATTTTAATCAAAAGTGACAATATATTTTAACTCAAATCACTTACTGTATTATGTATTAAAATTCAAATTAAACACTTAACTTTTTAGATTTGTCAAACCATCGGAATCATGAAAAATCATTAAAAATAACCCGTTTCAGCAATTAAGCCCACATCACCCATCAATGGAACTTGAGTATCCACCAGATCTTTGTAATTTGGTTTCTAGCTGTTTTGGGTTCCATCCAGCCTCGGTCAGGTCAAATAAGCACATTTACATGATCAAGACCATCCAATGGATAGATTAGGTTCTTCACACGTTTCACTTCAACAAATGCATGGTATGAAAAGAACCCTCTTGCATGTAAGTGGCTTAGCAAAACTCATTCCCTTCTATCCCTAGATTAATATACATGACATAAATTTGATGTATGAGGCCAAGTTTCCTATTTGTTCACACTGTAGACTACTTAGTTTGTATATTTGGGGCCCATGGTTGGTAAATCTAAGCCATTGATCTAACTCCCTCTTCGTGGATGGATCATTCCTAAAAATTCCCCTTATTTGGTAACCTCTAAATTTCCAACCAATGGCATGCAAGTACATGATAGAAGAAAAGAAATTGATGAAAAAGGTACAATTCAATGGAGAAATGATCAAAGTTCGATGGATGAGATCTAACTCCCTCTTCATGGTTAATTTGAACATCTAACTCATGTAATTTTTGGGCCGACATTCTAACATGTGCCAATAGAACAGAAGTATGGAGTGGATGTCACATAGTCCTTAAGGTGGGCCCTACAAAGCTTTTGACATTTAGGATTTTATCGTATGGTTTCCTTCATTAGATACTGTAATGTCCTGAACTTTTGCTATTTTGAATTTTTAAAAATTCTTAAATATTTTTTTTATATAACTGGCTTACGTCGTCACTTACTGATCTTTGATGCTCGAAATGAGTTTAAACGCGGGTGGTACCGATAAAGAACCACATAAATAAGATTAATCAACCATAAAAAGCCAACAAATCTGACCGATCTCCTAAACATCAAGTTTAGCCCCGTGATTTGTTCGCATAGATCCCAAATATATCCAACCTATCACCGACCAATCAAGGAAACCATAACCAAATAAAGAACTACCTAAAGCCGAGACGACTATAGGTCAGATCTTAATTAATAAATCAAATCAACCCGGTTACTCATTTAGCCTACGAAACAACGGTTTAGAGTGATTATGACTGAATTACCATTTTTGCTAATTATTAATAGGCTACACTATGAACATAATTAATACAAATCCTAACAACTGCGCCCAGGAAATCTTTCTACCAAATTCATTCGAAAAATACTCTAATTATCCGAACAAGCTCTAGACCGCTCGTTAGTAGGCCACCAGTTTTGAAATTATAAAATAATGTCCGTCTCACTAGGCTTGATGTCCATCGCGAGTGGCGAACCAAGAAAGTGTCTAAAACGACTTAACTTGGGCCAGAAGCCAAGTGCTTGAAACACACGAATACCCTATGCTGAAATCTGAAAACTTAAGTAAAATAGATCTTCCGCTCTTTCGCAAAGTTGTGGCTTTCCAACCATTAGATTGCAACTAAACTCGAGGTATGAGTTAAGGATATTTCTCTGCTCATATGTGTATAACTGTGGCCCCGATCGATCACTAACAACTATTCATCGCAAGTAGGGCTCCCTCGGTCGATTGAGGCATCCAATCTCCACCCAATTTGGACCAATCGCTCATCCTATGATGGGGCACCTGCCCCATGGCACACATGAGCCAGTGGGCCCCCATAGGGGCCCTGCAAATCAAAATTCAGCCCACTAGGGACATGCATGTTAGAAAAAGAACCCTCAGGGTCATTTTGACAATTTCTTGACTATATAAGGCCTAAAAATTCACTCCCTCACTCTCATACGAATTTCCAGCTGTAAGGGAGAGAGGGAGTGGGGAGAAGTGGAAGAAGGAGCACCTTGGAGGAGCTGAATTGGGAAAGATCCTCCTTGTCGTTGCGCACAACGAAACCCGCAACCGCGCCCCACCATATAAAGCGGCCCACCGGTGATAGAAAGGTAATCCTCTAGCCCTTTTAAAATTTCAGCCTTGTAGACCGTTTACATACGCCCTTACAAGCTAATCTCATTAGCGCAGAGCTTCGATACACCCATCCACGAACCCAAATCCTAGTGGCGGCGCTAGAAATCCAACGGACTACTCCTATGTGCAAACCATTACTTTTAGGTTGCCGATTATTGAACCTATATAGCAATTGATGATTGTGTAGTAAAATTTGGAATTTGTATGCTAAACAAATGAGAAATTCGTAGTTAGAACATCCTCCATGACTTGTAGCTTGCCTAGAATAAATAATCGAATGCATGTTAGAGTAGATTGTCTCTACTGAAAATTTCATGCCCATGTGCTCTACATTTTCACCAGACACATGCACCTAATTACTTTAATGTTCTAAATTCTATGATGATTGAATAATGCTCCTGCATTTCCAATTGATTCCGATCTTAACTCAAATATCCTAATTTTCTGACATGTATGTTTGCCTATTCCTGAAATAGAAATGTTTGTAGTATATTATTAAATTGTAGCCTATTGGTTAATTGGGTTGGCCAACAAGGAGAAAAACTCACAAGGGCAACCTTATTGGATCAGCTGCCCTAGGCCAATCCAACTGATTTAGGCCAAAGATGGACAACCGAAAGCAATATACTACATGGGATGCTTGCACCTAGTGCCAGTTGTGTTGTAGTTCGCCTGAGTCAGCCGAATTAGTCCATTAACTGGCCAACCATGTGTATTCACCATATATGGTTACACCTGCCTGAATCTGAATTGCCCTATACCTTTGAGAGGCTTACTATCAACCATTAGTGATACGATCCCCAAGTCTCAGGAGACGGGCATAGTGGTATGAGACATTGTATTCATGTTGTCGGCGTACGCTAGGGTGACGAGTCTCCCCGTAATGACCAGCGAGCACAGGAAGTAATAGATCCTTGTCCAAACGGTCTCCGTCAAATTACCCGTCCGATGGATTCGTGTCAGAGTACCATTCGAACAACCCGGGCATGAATGGAGTTGGGTGACGAGACATTTTTCTTGTGGTGATTTTGTTATGTGACAAGCCCGCATCTCGGAACTAAATGATCATACTCGGTGTTTGGGTGACGACTCATGCTGAGTTGATCCTCATACTTTTAGGTATCATGTCTTATCTTTAGAATTATTGATTTGTGAAATAAATGAGCGATACCTAAATTTGGATCATGGATCGCATGCTTAGAGTCGCTACGGCCGCCCTGGGCCAAGTAATTTGGATAAGGTCATTGATTAAATTGAGGTGTTTGGACTTCCCCAATCTTACTGGATGAACGGACTTAATTAAATACTCGGCTAACATGAACATTCATACCATTGCATTAGTTAAGTTTACGACTCGGCAGTCGAGGTCCCCTTATGAGGGAGTGTTGGTCATTTACGAATGTAAGATGGAGTCACAATGAGGGAGTGTTGGATGGCGAAGGCATGCATCATATCATAATGGCATGCACGTGTATTAACAAGAGTGACTAGGGACTGTATGCTTACTTTATTTTTCATTAATTGTGCATGTGATTTGATATCTTGTGTAACTTAATGTTAATATAACCACTGAGTTGATCACTCATTCCGACTCTGGTATAGTGTTTTAAAACACCAACCACACCCCATCTTCGATGCAGGTACCACAAAGTTTATTGCGCTGGACGAGGTGTCCATAGACTCAGAGGAGGAGCTCTCCTATTTCTAGCTCCTAGGTGGGCCACTGTAATTGCCCTTATGCGAGTGAAGGGGTCATAGAGCAGGGTTATTTTTATATATTTTTGGACTTTGTGTATCCTTACCGAGATGTAGTCTCGTGAGCTAATTAAATACCTATCATTTTGCTACTCAAATGTTTAGATTTACATTATGATAATTTCACATTCCTACATAATCCATTTAATTCCTTGAATGTTCATTCACCAACTAAATAAACCCAAATCACCCGCTTCAGCAATGCATAAGTGACACCCGGGAGATCGAGAGTCGAGTATATACTCGGCCCCCGAAATACGGGGCATTACAGATACTTTGTTTTAGTTACACATAAAAAGTAAGAGAGGTCAGTGTGGACTATATATCCTAAAGAAGTGAAAGGAAGTGAATTTGACCTAGGCTATGTATGGCTCCTGTGTAGTAATATTTGAAGCATCCCTTGCCAAATAATTATATTTTTTCCTCTAATAATTAAAGTTTTTGACATTGATTGTGATGACAACTATATAAAGCTAATGGCGTCATATATAGTAGTAGGGGGAATGGAGAATGTGAAGCACGTAGAGCGTTGAGGGGGCAGAGAGAGAAAATGAAGAGAGACTGGGAGTAGAGAGTAAAAAGGAGAGAGGTAGAGGACTTGGTCTTGTTCATCACATGTTTTGCAGAACACCTATAGGGCCACCGTGTCTTGTAATATCCATTCCATTCATTAAGATTTGCATTAAATGTTAGGTCATGAGGTGAACAATCATCTAGATCCATAGCTTAAATGGTCCACACCACATGCAATGGTGAAATAGGATGCCAACTATAGGTTTTTGTGTGGACCACCATGTGTATTTCTTTCATCAAATCAATTAATAAGGTCCAACTCACCAGGATAAAGACAAAATACAAAAATTGGCCTGATAAAAACTCAAACGGGCCACATCGTGTGAACTTAGTGGTTTTAAGAGCATTTATATATTATTTCCATTGGTGCGGCACATGTGAGTTTTTAATAGAGCTTATATTTTATAAGGTGTGAATGATGGTTCTTACTTGATGGACTGGGTGGGTTTTCATACACAACAAGGTGGGCACACATAATGTCATAATCTCCTCTTCCTAGTAGCTACATGTAGAGAAAAGGAGAAGTCGTGTGTAGTTGTGCTGTGAATAACCAATGTCAACCTAATCCAATGGTGATGTGAATGTGATATAGATGATATCGGCTATAGATCATGATGACCATGGGTTCCAAAAGAATATAGGATTGTGTCACAGTTAATATACGGAATTATTTTAAAACATGCATAAACATAGGTTAAAGAAAAGAGATTCCTCTTATTCTCCTTGGGCATTTAAGATTGGATAAAACCATCGTTAACCAAGAGAAAGTTGTGGGCCATGGATCTCAACTATTCCATAACCACCTAGTAGGTTGTAGGATGGATCTATAGTTGTTGCCATAGTTATAGTGATAAATGTGGTCATCCAGTGTGGGGGGACGATGCATGACAAGTTAGGATAGATAGTCTCCACCATTAAACACAAGTGTGCCTTCCTATCTTGCATAGGAGTGTGAGGGTGGCATAGATGCAGGCTCCGTGTTTGGACTTATTGGACACTTGTATTGGTGAATCGAGGGATCAAGTCTGTAGAGTGGGAGACACATCGTACTTGGATCATAATTGGCTTGAGGATGCGCTAAATCTGATTAATCTTTAGACTTGAAGAGAGTGAGGGTTCAAGGTCTTGATTATATGTGCTTTGGCTCACTTAACAAGATCATCATGTGGACAATAAAAATGGTTGTAGCTAGGGCATCCATCAAGGTTAGTTGATTTGTTGATTTTTTAAGAACTTGCTAATAGTGTAGATATAGGAAATCAATGATCATTGAAGCGTGCAGTGGCATTAACTGGCTCTTCTCTCTTTCAAAGTTTTAAAAAATATATATTAAAAATTAAAAAATCAAGATATAATAGAACTCGAATAGAATTTTTAAGAAACGTTATTTCGCTAATCAAAATCCACAATGTCCTCTCACGACCACCTGTATACGATCGTATCAAATATTTAAAAGTAAATTAAATATTGGAGAACTATTTAGGTCATACCTGTCGGCCAAATGGCCATACCATAGAGCTGTCAGAGTTGATATCACTCTTCCAAACTTAAGTGGTCTCTCTCTAATCTATCTTAATATAGAGAGTCTTTCCATGAAATCTTAGGTCTATCAGACCTATAATGAGCATGATCCAGTTCAATCAATGTCTAAGGTCCTGGATCCTTACTCTTGAAGGGTTCAAGTATCCATAGGTGGTGAAATTCCACTATGGCGTGAGTGTGTGGGGGTATGTGTGCGTGTGTTAAAACCTTCAAAAAAAAAAAAAAAAAAAAACATCTAAGGTCCCATCCCAGCCATGCAATGTTCACAAATAAAACAATTGGGCATCCACCCCCACATAGCGTCTAGTGTTAAATTATCATCCTATTAACTTATGCAACTTAGGCAATAAATAATATTATAAATATGTCCAATGCAAAATAATAATAATTTTGCTTGGATCTCACCATGTAACAACCTAGGGTTTTTTGCTCTGATCTCCTTTATTGGGACATCATTTAGTCAAAACAAACCACTGGATAGTTTTAGTGGTGCCAATTGGGCTAGCCAACAAGTCTGATATGAGATGAATCAGATCCATCGAAAACAAGATCGAATGGTCACGATCAATTTTGACCAGATCTAAATAGATACTATCCAATCCAATCAGACCATCATAAAAAGTGCATCCAACAATACATTTAAATTAAATTTCATAAAAAATAAATAAAATTTGATCAACAGCTAAGGAGATATGGCCACTCAAGGAATGGTCAATCTTGAACATCCATTTCTATCATGATCCGTACTTCGATCTAGACAAATGACCCACAATTTTGAAGATCTCAACATGTTAGATGATATGGTTGGTTTAGATTTTCAAAAGAAAATCAAATTATGCCAAAAATGGGTTGCAAGTTGGTGACACAACACATTCCCAAATGTGGACCCATTTCTTACACAAAACATGGGCTCCACATGTTGATCCAACGGTCCACTCACCATAAAACCCCATCCATATAAAGCCATGGGACCCACACTACTTAGGATTGTATAGTCAGATCAAGGCCCACACACTAAATGAACAATAAGTATACACAACATGCAATGGATAGTCATGATCAATATAAATATGGTGGGGCATCTTGATGGGGTTTTCCTCCTCAGTTCAGAGGAGAGACGGTGCAGTGGTTGAAATTTTGGAGGGTTTCATCGCGCTGTTCGCTGGGGTTTTTCTCCTCAGTTCTCAGATGGTGAATTCTTAGTTTACTCTTTTACGTTGATGACATGCTCATCATGGAAAAAGACATCAATAAGATCAACAGGCTGAAACAGGAGTTGGGCAAGTCGTTTGCGATGAAAGACTTGGGCCCGGCTAAATAGATCCTAGGAATGGAGATAACCCGTGACAGAAGCAGTAGGAAACTTTGGCTGTCACAAGAGCAGTATATTGAGAAAGTCCTAGAGCGGTTCAATATGAATGCAGCGAAGCCAGTCAGTACTCCACTGGATGGTCACTTCAGATTGAGCGACAGGCAGTGTCCCAAGACGAAGGCAGAGGTGGAAACGATGCAGAAAATACCCTACGCGTCAACTGTAGGAAGTTTGATGTATGTTATGGTGTATACATGCCCGGACATAGCATATGCGGTTGATGTTGTCAGCCGGTATCTTGCCAATCCTGGCAAAGAACATCGGGCAGCGGTGAAGTGGATACTGCGGTATCTAAGAGGGTCATCCAAGTTGAGCCTATGCTATGGTGATGGTAAACCTGTGTTAGAGGGATACATAGATGCAGATATGGCAGGCGACATAAACTCCAGGAAGTCTACATCGGGGTTCATGTTCACGTTTGCAAGGGGAGCGGTTTCTTAACAGAGCAAGCTATAGAAGGTTGTAGCATTGTTGACGACAGAGGCCGAGTACATTGCAGTCACTGAAGCATGCAAAGAGATGCTTTGGATGAAGAGGTTCCTACAGGAACTTAGCCTGAAGTAGGAGGAGCACGTGGTCTATTGCGATAGTAAAAGTGTTATACACTTGAGTAAGAATCCAAGTCAGCACTCCGAGTCGAAGCACATAGAGGTTCGGTATCACTGGATAAGAGATACTTTGGAACAAAAGGTGTTACAGCTTGAGAAAGTCCACACGGATGATAATGAGTCAGACATGATGACCAAGGCTTTGCTCAAGGGCAAGTTTAAGGTTTGTAGAAACCTGGCTGGCTTGAAGAAGGTGAATTCCTCCTAAGTCGGAAAGGGAGAGATTTGATCGAATTTTCCTCCTCAGTTCAGAGGAGAGACGGTGCAGTGGTTGAAATTTTGGAGGGTTTCATCGCACTGCTCGATCGGTCGTAGGTGGTCTTCGACCAATCGTGGGAGGCGCTTGACCGGTCGTAGTTTCAAGCCCTGACACGACTCAAAGTCCAGCGAGTTGTTGCTAATTTTCTCCGCGGTCTACGACCAGTCATGGGTGAGCTACGACCAGTCATAGGTGGTCTACGACCAGTTATAGGTGAGCTACGACCAGTCGTAGGCGGCTAGGACCAGTCCTGAAATTTTTAGGACCAGTCCTAGGTTATACAGTTTTTGCGCAAAATAACGGATTTGAGTCCTTTCGCAACAGGGATGCGAAAAGAAGTTTTCTAAAACTATAAAAAGGGTTCCTAGGGTTTTCTAGGGGATTATGTGGTGAGAAGAAAAACACAAGAGGGTTATCAAGGGTAAGAGAGAGAGAGAAAAGAGAGAGAGGAAGCTTGTGGAAGGGAGTCGCCGTCTCAACGCTTCTACGTCCTCGTGATCGGTGAGATCTCTCTGTTTTTTTTATTCTCTTATTGTTTATCCGCTCCTGCTTGAGTGATGAAGGTTGTAACGTTCTACTTCATAGTGGATTGTTGATCTGGACGAGGTCTCGTGGTTTTTACCTCTTTGAGGATTTTTCACGTAAAAATCTCTTGTGTGGTGTGTGATTGTTGCTTTGATTTATTTCATTGCTATTATTATCCCATAATTATGGTTTGTTCTGGAGGGCTAAATCCTAAAGTTTTGTGCAAGGCCCCCAACACATCTCTCTATGGCAATTTCTAAATTTTTTAAAAATTCTAAATTTCAAATTTAGGTTGCATATTTGAGGGATTTATAATAGATTTGGAATATCCTAAAATTAGAATTTTGAAGAGAATAAGAATGAGGAAAGAGAAAAATGCATGTATTCCTAAAGTGCAAGGAGGAGAGAGGAGGTGGTGTACAACACCCCATGTTTTCCTCGTACATCCATATCCCGATTAATCCAAACCATCTGAGATGCACACACGAGACTTGAAACAAAAAGGATGAAAATTACATCCAAACATGGGTAAGCAACTGTCCATTTCAATCGTTCAATGAGAGCCCTCCATTCTGTAAAAAGCATCATCACCGTACAATCACACACTATCCACATGATCTAAAACGATCACATATCAAAACATTGAACAACACACCATATGCATGAAAATACTTTGATCAGCCCCTCTCTAATCATATATAATTAAAAACAATTAAAATCATATACAACATTATTTTTATTTTTTTTGAGTTAGCTTGTTAGTACACACCCATGTCAGTACACACACTCTATGTTAGCCACCCTCGCTAGGGATCGATACCAAGACCACAAGTGTTGAAACGAGGTATCTCCACTCAGCCTGCCAGTTGAGCTATGGATCTACGTGCAAATTATATATAACATTGAATGTGGGCCCACACATTAACTTGAGTAGGACAGATCTCTCAATTCAGATGTCTGATCGTCTCAAAACTTATTTTTATGTGATCTACAATTAAAGAAGCAAAATTTAATCGGTTCTTATGCCAAATGAACATTGACGAATTCGTTGAAATTTTTAAGAAATTGATGATCATCATCATATGAGATTTTATTTATTATTATTTTTAAAACACACCCCACACACTCACGCTAGTGGAATTTCACCACCTATGGATGCTCGAACCCTTCACCAGGTGTTGAAACTCCCGAGAGTTACCACCCGAAGCTCAGGTGGTAGACTCTTAGGAGTTTCAACACCCGGTGAAGGGTTCGAGCATCCATAGGTGGTGAAATTCCACTAGTGATGGATCTTACTCTTGCTCGGGTGGTAGACTCTCAGGAGTTTCAACTCCGAGTCAGGGGTTCGAGTACCCATAGGTGGTGAAAATCTACTAGCATGAGTGTGTGGGGTGTGTGTGCACGTGTTTCAAAAAAAATTAAAAAATTAAAAAATTAAAACAAAAAAAAGTAAGATCCATCATCATATGAGATTGCTTTGACACAACTTTAATGAGTTTCGGCAAAGCATGCAGTGGAATCAAACTTTTCTCCACTAATCAAAACCCACTATGTTCTCATGACCACTTGTAACAATCGTATCAAAATTTTAAAAGTAATCTAAATGGAGAATAGTTTACATCATACACATTTAGCTATGGTTGCAGTATAGAGATCTTCTAGCTGATGTTGCTCCCAACATAAGTCTCTACCTGATCTATCCTAGTACGAAGAGTTGAGAAAGCACTTGTTGGATCCTTTGATAGGTGCCAAGGTTAACGCACTCCATCCATACAAGTGAGCTAAACTATCATAGATACAAGAAAAAGGAGATGAAATTTTTGAGATGAAGATGATCTCCACATACTCTCTCCTAGCTTCTTAGTGACGTCTATGGGGAGGGACGTCGAGGGATCTTTGCAATGGGTTTTCTCCTCTAAGATAGGGTCATATATATATTATGAGGTATTGGAGTTTAGAGACTATATCTAATATATTGTTCCACCACCGTATGAACTTTAGTGTAACCTACCATGAATGAAGTTTATTTATCCATCTCATCGATGTATATATTCATGATCTAAACCTTCCACTTCTATAACCATCCACCAGAGATTTATATCTTATTGTGATTAAATAATAGACCATTAAATCTACCCCATCAAATCATCATCAAGTGTGATCAAAGCAATTTTAATACTTAAAACAAAACTTCTGTAGTTGGAAAACCTTTGATAATCTGGTTAACTTAAGTACTAGGCTTAGTAAAAAAAAAAACTTTATAAGTCTATAATTTAATCAAATCTAGATATACACAAGTCCTTATATAAAACTCAGTTGATTAGAAGAATAAATAACCCCTAATGAAAGTACCCAACCATGTCCACTTTTAATGTCATGTATTAGCCTCGTAGGAAGAGATAAAGCCTAACATTCAAGATCATGATCCTTACACATTCTTAAGTTTGAGAATTAATCCTCTTTTGTGTAATATCAAGTATTGATCATCGTTATCCTTTGGTCCAGACTAATGACCCCCTATGCCGATAACTTCATCTCGATCAAAACAATGTAAGTGTCCAAAAGGTATTAACCTAGATCCCGTGTCCATGACACTGTCACACTCCTGTGTAAGTGAATGGTGAAGGCATGAACGACACCAAGTCGACTCCCTAATGATGAAGATTATCTTTGAGTTAGTTTCTTCATACAAGATTACCGTACATCTCATCGTAGAGTATCCACAGGTGTATCTTACATACTTATGACAATCATAGTCCAAACAAGGTACTCAGATTAATGGATCACAATTCTCCATAGTTAATGACCATTGTGTCCAACCTCAAGTTCCTAAGGACTATCAAAGGATTCTCTCCTTAGTTAACTCGCATCCATATAAGTTCAAGGTGACACTAAGCTCCAATGCATATCAAGTTATCCATTTGGGACTAATGGTCCACAACCAAGATCAGTCATGTCCCATGCACATGGCCGGTGGATTATGGTTCATATTGGTTTTGTAGGGCACATACTCCAACAATTAAATGTTACTAAGTGGTTTCTCTGATAAGCCCAATATTACTCAAAGATTCTAAAAAAAATAAAAATAAATAAATAAATCAAATATTTTAGTCGTTAAATATTTATTTCAATTATTATATATAAAAAATGATTGTACTTGATGATGATTTCACAGTCCAAATTTGGGGGTCCACCACTTAATCTACTTGGATACTGGGTCTTTGGTGGATAGCCATAACAAAAAAGGATTATATAAGATTTTATCACCAAGATTCCAATATACTAAGGTATACAAAAAAGTGTCGGATGGTAGAATATCATAACTAGCATTTTACTAAAACCTTAGCCTTCTTATAAATAAATCATATCCTAGAGACTAGAAGACCTAAATAAACTAGAGAGAGCCTTTCGACATCTCCCCTTAGACGTTGACTAGGTAGAGAAAGACAAATATAAATAAAAAGAGAGCATCCTCTCTCCCTCACACTTCCATCACACATGTGACATGTGAAGTCCACTCACATAAACGGTACACGTCTCTATTGAAAGTGCCCTAGTTTGTCCATTAACGTGAGGGTTAAGTTGGTAAGTCAGGTAAGCCCCATATGTAGATTATACAAGCTGCTGCCTCAATCGGATGTGTGTTTCAAGATCGTCAAAAAGGTAAATCAAGCCTCACATCCCATATCCAAAGCACCCCAGGTATCTAATTCCTTAAAAACCATAGAACAGCATAGGAATTAAGAGTCAAGTTAGAACAGCATAGGAATTAAGAGTCTGAAAACTTGTTTCAAAATGATAAATCTTCTAAGTTTTCTGCTTGTTACATCGAGCCATCTTCGATGACATCAAAAAGTGACCTTTTATGTCCAACAACCACATAAGTATTCGAACGGAATGTTCGATCATCGAAAGTGCCTTCGATGATATCGAACACATGTAATCGATGACATCGAGGGTGATTCAATGAAATTGAAAAAAAAAACTTAGAGCTTTGTCCAACAACTTCGTGCAAAATATTCTGAAAATGCTCGAGGAATCGAACGAGCTTCGATGTCATCGAGATTCAAACTCCGATGACATCGAACAAGGTTCGATAACATCGAAATAGGACAGGAAAGTGTCCAGAAAGCTCCAAAGGAAAATGAACTAAAATGTTCGAGGAATCGTGCTAGACTCGATGTCATTGAGATTCAAACTTCGATTACATCAAGGAAGCCTCGATGACATAAAAAATGGACAAGTCTATATCCAACGAGCTTCAAAGGAAAATCAACTAAAATCTTCGGGGAATCGAGCTAGTCTCGATGACATCGAAATTCAAACTTTGATGACATCGAAATTGGACTAGAAAGTGTCCAGCGAGCCTTTAAGGAATATCTTCTAAAAAGATCGATGAATCGAACTGGGATTCGATGACATTGAAATTTAAAATTCGATGACATCGAATTAGGGTCGATGACATCAAAGTTAGACTTAAAACTGTCTAGCAAGCTTTGGTGAAATGACAAGCATATCGTCGAGGAATCGAACTATTATTCGATGACATCAGAGTTCAAATCTCAATAACATTAAATCAAGTTTGATAACATCGATCACTAGACAAAAAGTTCCAACGATGAGTTCGTGTCATCGAACTGACATTCGATGTCATCGAAAGTATACATTTGATGACATCGAACCAGGTTCGATGACATCGTACTCAGTCAAACACTGACTACTTTATTACCATTGGAGCTTTTTGCCTTTACAAGGAGAGCTTGTTCTTGGTTGCTGCATTGAGAAAAAGAGAGAGAGCTTTGAGAAAGTAATTGCCTACCACCAACCTTAATCCCTTTTTCTCATGAGAGTTCATCTTTCAATTCATTCTCATTATTGATATTCAATAGAGTAGATTGGTGAATGAACTCCCTCATTCAAGGATCATCCATCTACCTCCTTAATGGTATATCATTGAGCTGGGATTTCTTGAATGCTTAAAGACCTTGGAATCACTCCGTCTCTTTAATGATTAACATTCATTAGAGTGGATTCCAACAAAACCTTGACCCAACCCCGTCGCCTCACATTGGAGCATCATCAAGTGTTGCGAATCAGGGGAGCTGAAGAATCTCCGTCATCAAGGGAGAGCATCTTCATCAACGTGCAGAACGATGCTTATCTACTTATTTTAAGTCATTAGAGTCTAGAGACCCTGTTCATCATTTCTTGTGTAGGATTGGGTCACAGGTGTATCTAAAACCCTTCAAGTCCTCAGTGGGGGCCTCCGATGGGAGAGTACATTTAGGTACTTAGTGTGGAACATTTACTCTTTTGTAGGGCATGAACTTAGGTGCTTAATGTAGGACCTTTGTTCTTATGTAGGGTATAAAACTTAGATCTTAGCTTTTGTGGCCTAAACTAGGGTCCTTATGTGGATCCTTGGCCTGTGTGGCCTAAACTTAGGTTCCTTGTGTGGATCCCTGACCTGTATGACCTAAAACTCAGGTTCCTTGTGTGAATCCTTGGCGTGTGTGACCTAAAAACCTAGGTGCTTTGTATAGGACTTTTGCTCTTGTGTAGGGTATAAACTATCGTGTCCTTTTGTAGGACCCTTGGCTTATGTAAGCATGTTTAGGTACCTTATATAGGTCCTAGAGTCAACCTTGTGTAGGTTGTAAATGTTTGAGGTGAACCTGATTTAAAACTTCCGCTGATAAAATTTGATACACTCAAGGGTTAAGTGCATCCGCCGAGAGTGGAGTAGGCACATAGCGAACCACCATAGATGACTATGTTGGATTGTTATTTGCATATTCTTTTAATTCTGATTATCTTAAATGTTCATATGAAGCATGATTACTTGAATATCTAGAACTGATTAGAATCACATCTCACGCACTTTCATACACATCATCCATCATAGACTAATTGATAACTCTGCTTAATATTTAGTAGTCTTGTGCTTAGATCCTTTACTTGGCTTGGAAGCCAATAGAGAAAGATTGTATTTTGATTTGTGGTCAAATAGACCAAAATTAGAAAGAAAGGATTTTAAATTAACTTAAAATATTATAAAGTCCTATTCACCCCTCTCTAGAACACTTTGACATATTCATACTTTTACTATAGTGGTCTATACCGCAATTTCATCTATTAACCCTACGTATGGATTGAGGTGTTTAGTTCTCCCCGCCCCTATCCTTAATTAGAGATAGATATGAGAGAGACTCCTAAGTTAAAAAATCAACACCGACAAAATTATAGTTTCACATCATCATATTCATCATGCAAATCTTAGTCAATGACTATTGAGATCTATATTTTTAAGAAATTTTGATATATCTAAATGGATATTCATAGAGTTTAATATTATAATGAAAGTTTTTAATATGGTTTTATTTTCCATTACATTTTGAAAAGCTTAATAATGTGGACCACACCATTAAAAGAAGTAAAGAAAGCGGATTCAATCTAAGTTGAAAAACCTAATAATGTGGATGAATATACCATTGCTTAACCAATGTCTTGAAGACTAATTATAAGGATTAAATATCCAAAGCCATTTACATTATATATAATAGAAATTGATAACATTGCTGTCAAAATGAACTTAGTCAAACTGTCCCATATTTAAACTAGGGCAGACATTCAACCCATTCTAAACTCTTTCAATTTTTTAATCGGTTCCGAAAAATCAAACCCGATACCTATTTTTTAATGGTTCTGAAAATTTTGACTTGAACCTAAATTGACCTGATTTACAAATAGTAATGGAAATTTGGACCCGAACCCGCTAACTCTGGTACCCTTTGATAGGCCTGAATGATGCACTGGGCTGCCTGGAAACCATCATGTCCACTGTAGCTTGTAAAAGCCACGTCTTTTCCATGGGACCCACCTGGATGTATATATTGTATATCCGTGCCATCCATCCGTTTAGATGGATCATTTTAAATAATGAACCCAAAAAAGAAGAAGATCCAAATGACTGGTGGACCACACCATAGGAAACAATGATCATTGAACACCTACAGTTAAAAACCTCCTAAGGTCCACCGTAATGTTTATTTGTCATCCAAACTGTTGATAATGTCATACAGACATAGATGAAAGTAAAACATAAATATCATCTTGATCAAAAACTTTCGTGGCCCACAAAATTTTTTTAATGATCAATCACACTGTTTCATGTGGTGTGGTTCACCTTAGAGTCAGATCTATTTCATTTTTGGAACCATGCCTTAAAATGATCTGCAAAAATGGATGGAAGCCTCGGATATACAACACATAGATCGAGGAGGGCCCACGGAAAAGACCTGACCGAACTCGAGTCATCTCCCGAGCTGATTGAATCCCCGTCCCTGAGAGCATGCAAAGCACATGGTTGTGTCATCGTCTCACTCACATGCCACCCTGTAAAATGGAGTCAACGGTCAAAATTCAACCCAACGGTTTTCATTGGTACCATGTCAATATCTTCCAACCAACCTGATCGTCCTATTATTCAACATATCCGGCAGATCCCACGATTTCGACGGCTAAGATTGAGGCACATGTTTTCCATCCGGCAGATCCCACGATTTCGACGGCTAAGATTGAGGCACATGTTTTCCAACCGGCAGATCCCACGATTTCGACGGCTAAGATTGAGGCACATATTTTCCACGTGTAAGCATCATTGTAATACGTCTAGACGGCGTGTAAGTTCGGAAGTGGATTGCGTCTTGCCATTGCCTGGCCTAACTCGGTCAAGCCAGGGCTATATGGGGCCCACCGTGATGTATGAATTATATCCACGCCGTCCATCAATTTTTCCTGGTTATTTTAGATTTAAGCACGTAAAATGAGACAAATTCAAGACTCAAGTGGACCACACCACAGGAAGCAACCGTGATAATAACACCCACCGTTGACACCTTCCTACGGCCCACCAAGACGTTTATTTTCCATCCAATCTGTTCATAGGGTCACATAAACTATTTATGAAACGAAAACACAAATATCAATTGATAAAAACTTCCGTGGCCCCCAAGAAATTTTTAATGGTGGAAGATCAATCCCCACTATGTGGCCCACTTGATCTTTAGATATGCCTCAATTTTTTCCCCATAACATAAAATTATCTGGAAAATTATATGGACAGTGTGGATGGAACCATACATCATGGTGGGACCCACAAGCCCTTTTCTGGACCGAGTTCATCCAAGCGTGGGCAGGACGCAATCCGATTCCATAAGTTCATACGTCCACCGTCCAAATGGCCATATAACCAACCTCACAAGCAAAACTGTTGAAAATGGCTTCTAACCCCATAAAAAGTCAGACTTATCCGAATAGCAGCCAATGAATGTACGGTCAAAATGAATTTATCAACGGCCTATGTTTAAAATAAAAGCACCAATAATAGGACGACCCAATAATAGATCTGAGCTTTAATACTCTAATCAGTCTGATTGCGTGATACGACGGGTCTGCAGTGGGACCCACGTTGTTAAGGGATGACGCTTCGTGTAAACTAACCTCATGCGCGCGTGTGAGTGACCGTATAGCAGTTATAAGGACGCGGACACGGGCTCTGAGAGCTACCGTGATGTGTGCGTTTTATCCACACCGTCCATCTATTTTATCATATCATTTTTAGTTATCACTCCAAAAATAAGGATGATCCAACATTCAAGTGGACCACACCACAAGAAACAGTGGTGATAATGGCACCCACCGTTGAAACACTCCTAAGGCCCACCGTGATGGTTGATTGCCATCCAAACTGTACATAAGGTCACATAGATCTGGATGAAGGGAAACAAAAATATCAGCTTGATCAAGAGCTCTCAAAAAGTTTTCAATGGTACGGATTTAATCCCCATTGCTATGGACGGGTAGGATTTCTCGTAAACATAGCAGGGGCCCCACCCATAAGCAGGAACTTCATGCGAGAGCCTTTCGCAGGAAAGCCGCGTCCATGGTTTTGTATTCTAAAATTATATGGAAAAATGGATGGACGGTGTGGATGCATCACCCTCAGACCTAGCACCACAATGTACAAACGGAGAAGGGAGATCGAAATTATATAGACCCCAAATTAACGTATTTATTATATCTACACTGTCCATCCATTTGGATAGACTATTTTAGAGCATTAGCTCAAAATAACGTTATATCCAAAGCTTAACTGGACCACACCACAAATAGCAGCACGAACAACGATTCCTACAGTTAAATCATTCGCAAGGCCCGCCATTATGTTTATTTTCCATCCAATCTGTTTATAAGGTAACAAAGACAAAGAAAAAAACAAATATCAGATTCATCCAGTACTCCTGTGATCCATGAAGGTTTCAATGGTAGAGGTTCAATCTCCCACGGCTTTCTACATGGTGGTCTACTTGATATTTGGATCTGTCTTATTTTTGGTATCAAACCTTAAAACGATCTCTCCAAATAGACGGACGGTTTGGATATAACACATAACTTGTGGTGGGTCCCACAAAGAACTTTATAACTTCAGCACAATACGGAGGTCGATGGTACGTGGTATCGAACCTTAAAAGGTCGCGTCTACAGTGATAATTTTCTCCATTTATAAAGCAAGAGACGCTTTGATACTCTGGTTGAGTAAATCGTACGCAGGCACTTAGAAATTGTATAAATGAAACTGTAAGTAATAAAAATAAATAAACTGTCCAAATTATGGGTACCAGTATCGATGTACCATGAACGGAAAACAGACAAAAAAAACATACGTGATGATCTGACTATCGTTGGGTGGACATTTATTGGATAGTTAATAATGAATAACCTATGGCAGTATTTCAACAGACAAGTATTCATAGATCAGGGGGTAAGAAAATTCAACCACTGTGATTTTTTTATTATGATTTAGAGACAATTAGATGTATAAGTCAGTTTTTTCCTCGTTAATATCCGCCAAGTATACAATTTCTCAGGTATCAAGTGTCTTATGGCGTAAGAGTAGTGTCGGTTTAACTACCGGAAAGAGAGAAATCAAAATAACACACATGCAAAGTCGTACTCTGACACCGAATTACGTAGAGCGAAAGAACGGACGCAGTTGGGGACGGACGAGTTCCTGCGCTAGGATGATTGGTGAGCCACTATAATGTTTTTAATTCATTTACCACCGTTGTGTTAGGCTAATTTTTTAGGTGTATTCACTTCATTCCAGTGGGAATTACATTAGAAACGGTTTGGACGGCATATAAACATGAAGGTGTAGCGCAGGAAGGTTTCAACTATGGGAATTTCTTTCCCGAATGTTTACTACTCTCGTGTGGCTTACTTGAGTTTTGAATTTGCATAATTTTTACTTGGAATATCCTGAAATGATCTCTATGAACGGAGGAAGTTCCGGGCTGGATGCTCTTAAACATCACAGCAGATCCCACTCAGCATTTCAGCTTAGGAATTGGAAATCCTGCCATTTTCACGTTAAAGTTCCGCTTTGGATGTTAGGTATGGCCACTGTGATGTTGGTTAGAAATTTACGTTGTCCATCTGTTTTTATAGGTCATTTTAAGACATGAGAAAAAAAATAATGTCGAATATCCAAAACGCAAGGCGTTCATACAACAGCGAAAAGCAGAGATGGAATTTACCACTGTTGTAATCGTCTTGGGATTTAACTTGATATTTATATGCCACCCAAACCCAAACCATTTACAAGGTCATTTGCACTGGGATGAAGTGAAAACACTGAAATCTAAGCCATATGAAACTTTCTAGCCATATGAATAATTCAAACTGTGGTCATTGAATCCTCATTGTTTCCTCTCGTGCCAATCACTTGTGGCCCCCACCTAGCATCCCTACATAGGAACTTCTGTTGGAATATTTGGTTGAATTAAATAGACTATAGAAAATTGAGAACCAAAAAATCAAATAAAATTTTGAAAAAGAAGACTTATTGAATTGAGTCAATGCGTGACTGAGTCACTTAGCTTGAAATCGAATTTGCTTCACTTGGACAGTGTCCCAAGTGCAACAGGTTTCCAGAGTAATCAACCTCTAGGATACAACGACTATGACCCCATCCCAGCGGTGCACTCAATGTACGCGGGCTTGAACCACTTGCAGTTTAACCCGAAAGTTCTGAGTTGACTCAACGATGAACTAGGGGTGGGCATCGAGCCGAGTCAAGTCGAGGTGGGCCAAGCTCAGCTTGGCTTGTCCATGGGGTACTCGAGTTCCAGCTCGAGCTCGAGCTCTGCCTCGAGCTCAACATTGGAGCTTGGCTTGTTTGCCAAAGTTGTCGAGTCGAATTCAAGTCGACCTGGTGGCTCGAGTTGAGTCGAGTTTGCCTCGAGTCGAGCTCAAGCTTGTTCATATCATCATATGTTATATTATTAAAATTTTGGTTAAAAAATACAAATTAAATGTCTCATATGCTAATGCCACATTACTAAATACTACGACATAAATGAAAAAGCTATATATAGTATCAATATCATACCACAAAATCATATTTTGTCCTCAATAATCAACATCAACATCAATTCGAAAGAGTTAAAATATATCAAAAATTATAAAACCATTCATGAAATTTTTTTAAAGTTTTCCTTCCTTCAAGTATTCTGACCCACGTTTTCAATTTCATTGTCCTCTTCATACTCTTCAACATCAAAATTACTACCGCCCCAAACTGGATGCAACCAATCTTGCGTACATATCAGTGCTTCAACTGTATTCGAGGTGAGCGAGCTTCGATACTTGCTAACTACCCTGCTGCCAGGGCTAAAAGCTGATTTTGATGCCATGGTCGAAATTGAAATTGATAAAATGTCTCATGCCATCAACGAAAGTCTTGGGTATTCACGAGCTCGAGACTTCCACCATTGCAAAACATCGAAATCATTATCTTTTAGCCTTATGACCAGCTCTTTTAGATATTTCTCCACTTCGGATTCAATTTTCTGCGTATCTGTTTCTTCTTCATCTAAGAAAGACATAAAGTCACGAAGTCACTCGCCCTTAACATCAATAGAAGAACTACCCGTAGTTTGAGAAGTAGCTATTGCACTTGATATTTCGGCTGAATTATCAACATATGAAGCAAACAATTCTTCAATTGCTGCATTAATAATGGCGATCTTCGCTGAAACTCTTTTAGAACTGGAATAAAGCGATCTGAAAACATATTTAACCATTGCCATCTTGTATCGTAGATCCAGGACAACTGCAATGGCCATTAACAAGTGACATTCAGCCCAATACTTATCAAATTTCAACTGCATTCTTATAGCCATTGCTTTTAAAAATTTCGGCCCATGACTAACACACTTTTTTAGTGCTTTCATAATGAAAATAATTTCAGGAAGAAATTGATTTGCTGTTAGATACTAATTTCCTAAAAAAATCTTCGTGCACTCGTAAAAAACTTTGAGAAACCAATGAACATCTTCAGCTTTCTTCCCGTCTTCATCACTTGATACGTATGTGTACATTTTATCGTGCACCGCAAGTTCAGGAAATGTAACTTTAAAATGTAAAGCCATATCCAACATTTTGTAAGTGAAATTCTAGCGAGTGCAGATATCTAACTTCAACTGCTGTTTAGATTTCAAATCCAAACGTTGAATTATATCATTCCACGTACTTAGTCTTGAAGGTGACTCCCTTATGTATTTAGCGTTATCTCGTATGTTTGCAATCGTTGAATCAATTGCTTTCAGTCCTTCTTGCACAATCAAATTGAGTATGTGAGAACAACATCTAACTTGGAATATTTTACCTTCGAAGAATAAATTTTCGGCAGCTTTGAAATGAGTACGTAAAAAAGAAACCAAAGTATCGTTGGACGAGGCATTATTTAAAGTAATTGAAGAAATTTTCTTTTCAATGCCCCACTCAACAAGACAATTGTAAATGCAATCGGACATGACCACACTGGTATGATGAGGAGGAACGTGGCGGAAGTTTAAAATCTTCTTTTATAATTTTTAATCCGCATCAACAAAGTGTGTAGTCAATGAAATAAATCTATTTCTCTAATTCGAGATTTTCCACATATTTAAAGTCAAACTTAATCTTGATACGGATGTTAGGAGAGCTTTCAAAATAGCTTTCTCAATGGCATACATCTTCATGCACTCTCTTTTCACAGTATTACGAGAGAGCTTCTCACATCTAGGATTTAAAAATTTACAAAATCTCATGAAAACCTTACTTTCTACCATGTTAAATGGCTTCTTATTGACTATCACTAATCTCGCAAACCACTCATTCAGTTTATCTGGATCATACTTATATGTTGAAAGTGCAGCTTTAGAGTCATCATCTTCAGAAATAATAAATGAAAGCAGTTGTTGAACTTCACTCTTCAATGTTCTTGGTCTCTTCACACATTTATCAAGATGCATCTGATAGTGATTGTAGAAGAACCAGAATGCTTATCGTAAAGAGTTTTACAATACTTGCATCTAAACTTGATTGAACCATCTAGTTGCGTAATCTCATCAAAAGATTCTCATATCACCAATCTTTTTTTTCCTTTCACAATACCTAAAGCTGTTTCAATTTTGTTATCTAATTTTTCTTCATCCACCATTGTTAAAGGAGAACTGATTGACGCACCAGGGCCAGGAGTACTTGAATTTTCTTCAGTGGTCATCTAAAAATCAAAAGATAAAAAAGGTAGGGTAAGATAATAGTTTTTATAGGTTGAAGGAATCAGTTAACGACATTTATACGTATATATAAATATATAATACAGACAATATTGGGCCCCTCCATAAACTGCAAGACACAAGTGTCTCAAATAGTCCCCTAATAAATAAATCTATCAGGAGACATACATATACATAACTATGAATTGTCCATAATTGTTTTAATTTTTATTTCCTAATTGGTTCTAAATATCTTATTTATACTTATCTCTATCTAGATGTGTTAATTGTCTATATCTCATTCGGTAACATACCATGTACTGTCCCCATACAATTGACATACGAGCTAAAATTTCGGTAGCACCTCCCTATATTCTTCAGATATATGTAAAATTCAATCTTAATTAGTTGTCACACCCACATGTAATCTAGTACATATGTAGTGGAAACCAACTAGTAAAGAATCACATATCCGAAGAAAACATAGGGAAACACTACCGCAATTCCAACCACATATAAATTGAATGATAACAACTTAAGTACATGGTATGGTACCGAACTTTTCAAAATGGGACAATTTAGGAATCCATAAAGAACAAGTATTTTCAGTGGAATAATTGTACTTGTTCAATATAAATTTCTAAATGTAGAGTATATTGTTAAACCACTGGGTGGCCTAAATATTAATTAACAACATCAGATAACAAATAATCATAAGCATCAACATTAATATGACAATATGTAAAATAATTTAGACAGTTTGATTTACACTAATTATAACATGGGAATAAAATTACTAAGGGCATGCATATCATCAATGTAACTCTACAAGAGTATCAAAGCTTTTATCTTATTTGCTTCGAAGTTTTGTCCTTACCTTGAGACGACTCTTTTTCCTATGATGGTGACCTTAAGCTGTTTTCATTACTACAGGTTTCCTATACCTCAGTAAATGTTAGAGCCTGGAGTCTAACACCCTTGTAGTATAATGGTTCATTGACCTTTTATCCGTACTTTTGCACTAGATTGTCATTTACTGTGGTTATTCATGCACACTACATGTGTCACACATGCATGCCAACTCTCACTATCAAAATGGTGGGCCCAAATTGAAACAAATGGACAAAATCAAGAGAAAAGCATTGATACTCTGGTATGATGTGATAGATGGTACACACCTACTTTGATTTTTTATTTTTATTTCTTAATCTACTTTATGCTTGATACAATGTTAGCAGCTTCTGGAAACTTTTGTACCAGTAATTACTTTTTTAATGTGGAAAGATTTTGATTTTTTGATAGGATGTTGATAGCCATTTTAGATTAACATAGATGGAATTAACACTATTGTTACACAATGATTGCATGTCTGGAAATTATATGGCATTTTTATAGTCTAATCCTATGTTTAGTATTAAATTCTTTCTTTAGGAAAAAATTAGTATTATGTAAAGAATTGTGATTAGCTGACTACATTTCATCCACTCTGTCCATCCATTTTACTAGTTAATTTTAGGTGGTTAGCCCAAAAATGAAGCATATCCAATTATCAAGTGGACCACACTAATGGAAACAGTGTGAATTTAATGTTTACCATTGAAAAGTTCTAGGGGGCCACATAAGTTTTAGATCAAGGTGATATTTATTTTTTCAGTCCATCCATGTTTTTTAATATCTTAGTAATAGGTTGGATGACAAATAAACATCACTGGAGGCCTTGGAAAGGTTGAAATCAATACTTCCACTGCTTACCGTGGTATGGTCCATTTGAGCTTTGTATATGCTTCAATTTTGGGCTCAACCCCTAAAATGATCTGAAAAAATGGATGGACGGCGTGGATAAACTATATGCATTTACGGTGGGCCCAGCAGAGTTTACTCAATATGATAAGAAGGTACTGAGTAACTCAGTACGCCATTCATTCCCGTCAAAGAAATAGGGCGCAGATTTCCTGCGCAAGGATTCTAGGTGGGGCCCACTGTAATGTTTGTGAGAAATCAAAGTCGTCCATCTGTTTTTACACCTCATTTTAAGACATTCTACCAAAAATGAGTAGGATCCAAAACTCAAGTGGGCCATAGGAGATGAAACGGTGGGAAAAGGAATGCGTACCGTTGAAACCTTCCTAAGCTCTACCTTGCTGTTTATATGCCATCTAAACTGTTTATAAGGTCATTTTCACTCGTTAAAAACTTTTATTGACATATAAATATTTCAACGGTGGTCACTAAATCTCCACTTTTTCCTCTCGTGTGGCCCATTTAAGTTTTTGAAAATCCTCGATTTTGGTCTCACGTCATAAAATGAGCTTAAAAAACGTATAGAAGGGTTAGATTTCACATAAACAATTAAGTAGGACCCACACATAATCTTGTGCAGGAACTTCCTGCAAAATTCTTTGGCAGGAAATCGGCGTCCAAAGTAATAATTAAAAAATGACGTAGATTAGCTACTAACAGGTTCCCGTGGGTCCCACCATGATAGACGTGTTGTATCCACACCATCTATCCATTTGGAGAGATCATTTTAAGGTATTATTTAAAGAACTAGTTAGATCCAAATCTATACTGGACCCCACCACAAAAAATAGTGGAAAGACTGACGGCCATTGTTGAAACTTTCCTAAGGTCCACCGTGATGTTTATTTGAGATCTAACATGTTCATAAGTTAAAAAAGACATTATATAAGATAAAACACACATATCATCTAGATCGGAAACTTATGTGGCACTTAGAAGTTTTTAAGGGTGGGCGTCAGTCTCTCCAATGTTTTCTGTGGTGGGGTCCACTTGAGATTTGGATCTCACTCATTATTTCGATCATACCCTGAAATGGTCTCTCCGAATGGATGGACGGTGTGGATACAAAACATACATTATGTTGGGACCCACTAAACCTGGTGACGCAACTGTCGGTAGGTAATCCGCGTCCATTAAAAAAATGCCCATACCCTGAACATGCTTTTCTCTGAAGGCAAGATTTGACGATCCACTGACGTTTCTTTTCATATCCATCGTATTTATCATGGAACCAAGATTTCATGTGGGCCCCATCATCAGGATGACCACATGGAAATAGACTTGTCTACCCGATCTCGCCCATACCCTAACATATGCCATTAAAATTTGCGAGATTGGGTGGATCTCCAACGGAATCAAGAAAAAGAAAAAGAAAAAGAAAAAGAAGAAGAAGAAGAAAAAAAGATGCACTCACCTCGTCAGGTGGGCGTGCAGCTGTCGGCGGTCAGCGAGCTGGGTGGGGTAGGGATGGAGAAGAAAGGGAAAGGGAGAAAGGAAAAGCTGCAGCGGGTGGGGACATGGGGATGTGGGGTAGCCGGGTAGGTTTTTTTAGAAAAGTAAAAATATTTTACTTATGTATCCTGAGTGAAATCATCGTAGGGTCATTCTAGTCCAACTAAATGATCAAATTTCACTAGAATTGATGGACTTAGGGGAATTAGAGTCGAATACCCATTTTCGCTAATCGCTAATGGGTAGTATCATGAACTCAAATGATTCCAATACTAGTTGACACCCACAAGAAGTCTTAAGGGCTATCCCAAAAATGCTCTGATTAATCAAATTAGGTTTAGATCGTACGTTTGTGGTCCACTAGACTTGAAATTATAAAATAATGTCCACTTTAATGGGCTTGATGCCCATCACAAATATCGATCCAACATAGCGTCTAGGATCGCTCAACTTTGACCCGCAAGCTGAGTGCATAAAATGTGTCAGTGGCTTGGGAGATGACCTAAAATTAAGTGAAATGCTCACCCTTCACTCTTTCTGAAGTTATAGCTTTTGAACCATTAGATGATGACTAAATTTAAGACACCGAGCTAAATAATTACCCTACTCACATCCATATAGTTGTAGACCCGATCAATGTTCGTGATCATCGATCTGAGTTAGGGCCTTCCTCATTGATTAGTCAATCATCATATGGTTATATCCAAACATAAATATTCTAGTTGGACACCTACCCCATGACTTAAATTGACCCGTACACCTCCCAATGGGTTTAAAAGTAGTTGAAAACAATCTCCCTTATGGTTAGCATAATGAACAAAGTGACATTGGAGCCATTTACACACATTTTGACACTATAAATATCCTTTTATTTTACACCCCCTCTCCTCATATGAATTTTATACCCTAGCCTTAAAAGAGAGAGAGAGAGAGAGAGAATACAAGAAGAGGAAATGTGTGAGAGAGAGGAAGATTGATTATAAGGATTTTCCTCTCATTCGATCGGTGATTTAGCCGCGACCGAATCCTTCATCGACGATTGAAGGTAAACTTCAAGCCACACTCCCCAATCTAGATCTTTTGGGTTAAGTTTTTCAAACCTTATAAAAGGCTTGTATGATTGTTTAGGTTTTGGTGACCCTTTTCTAAACCTTTAAACGTAGAAGCGATATAAGTTGGACGAACCATCACAAGGTGCATACTATTTTTCTATGTTTTCATTTTCAACCCTTGAGGGGTGATAGACTATGATTCCTCTTTATTTTAATAGGAACCATTATGTTAAGTACATGCCTAAAATGTTTTACCCTATATATTTTCAATTTGGTTAGTATTTGTAGTTAATATGTATGACGAAATGCTTGTTCATTATAATGTTTATCTTGTCGTTGTTTTTATTACAATTCATGATGATAATCATAGATTTCGAATAATGTTTGATGTGTATATAGCTTTTGGCATATTACATGAAATTATGTTGTGACTTGACTATGATCACTTTTGATTTTCTGTTGATGTTGCCTTTACATGTATCATTTCGTTTTATGTTGAATTTAAGATACATGTTAATGTCAATATGATAATATATCCCTGATTAGTTTTATTCTATAAATTATACTGTAGTGAAAAGAGACCGATCCTTGCCAAACCGTAAAGCAAGGGAAGGTCGCTAGAATGGCTCATCCCTGACTCATGTAACTGACCAAGGCGAAACTTAAGCGATCGGCAGTAGTCAAAACAAAATGGGATGCTTGCACCCAATGTCGGTTTGTCCAGGATTCCCCTTAGATAATTAGACTAGTCAATTGCATGGCTCAATAGCTATATGTCCAATGATTGCACGACACAATATGGAAGCGAGAATACCTTGTTACTAACGAATAAGGTTCATTCATAACCATTAATGTGGTGCAATCTGACAAGACTTGAGAGCCGAATATGGTAGTATGGGACACCATGTCCGAGCTGTTGGCCAATGTTGGGGTGATGAGCCTGCCATATCGGCAAAAGATTGGGTGACGAGCGTGCCATGTTGGTAAAGCATTAAGTGAAGAGCCTCCCCGTAATGACCGTCAAGCACTTAGATCGATATGCCGCAACACTATCATGATGACGATGACATGGGTGGTGTGTGCCTTATTCACACTTAGGTCGGGTGACGACCTTTGCTCTAGTTGTAATTGTCACTAGGCGATTAGTCGTACTATGAATTTGACTGAGTTACAGGGATTATGGGGTGATGAATCCTAAACATGTATCAAGGAATACTGGTAAGGAGATGCCTAGTGCCACAACGAGGCACGTGATCCAATTAGAGACTTGTGATTCGACAACGGTATCCTTACTTTGCTAACTGACCGTTTTGACTTGAAATTAATAAATACTTAGCTAATCATGTATATCATAACATTGTTGGGTTGTATTGCGAGCCAACCATTGTGCATTTTTTGAATTTTTTACTAGTGATAGCGTTGATGTGGTTCGATATTAGTATTGTTGAGTTGATCACGGGCCATATATATGCATTTCTTGTTATTCATGCATTTAAAAAACTAGATATAGGAATTGTCTGCTTTGAAATGCTATCATTGCCTATGCCCGTATATGTTTAATAACATGTTAAATTTTAGTTAATAGTAACATTGAGTTGATTACTCACTCCTTACTTGGAACAGTGTTTTAAAACCGTCAGAGACTTCTTTTGTTTCTTTTGGATAAAGACACATTATCTGATTATTTCGGACTTATATATTGAGTCCTGAGCTGGGTAGACTCTGTGACTTGTTTGAATGTATGAAAGTTTGTTTTGGGACTTGTTTTATATATATGTAATAATGATGATATGCACTGATTAGTTTACCTCTTAAGAATGTTTATGATAATTTGGTAATTGTATGAATGGATCACGCTTTAGCATATCAAAATGTGAGATTCCAAATTTCAAGGATTGAATTTTACTCAGACCCATGAAAGTCGATACGTTACAACATGAGCCCAAATATGAAGCGTATCAAAATCTTAGGTGGACCACACCAAATGAAACAATAGTGATTAGCTATTAAAAAAATTCTTTTAGGCCACCACAATTTTGGACCAAGTTAATATTTGATTTTTTTTTCCTTTCATCTATATTTGTGTGACCTTGTCAACAGGTTGGATGGAAAATATACATTTAGGTGGGCCCTAGGAAGTTTTTGGTGGTAGTTATTAAATCATTATTTTTTTTTTACGGTTTGGTGACCTGCTTCATTTTTGGGTTTGTGCCCCAAAAGCAATGGGCAAAATGAATGGACAACAAGGATATAAAATACAGGCATCAAAGTGGGCCCATGGTTAGGGCTGCACTTAATGCACTCTCAAAGCATTACATTAGCTTAAAATTGAAGCATATCGAAAGCTTAAGTGAAAAACATTAAAGTAAACAGAGCAAGTTAAATACCTACCATTGAAAAGTTTTGAACATTATCGAAGTTTTGGATCATGATTTTTCCTCTATATAAGCTCGAGAGTTTATAAACGCGTTGGATGACAAATAAACATCACCACGGGCCTCAAGAAGGATTTTTTCGCAGTATGATCCAGTTGTGATTTAGATATGATTTAGGACTTGTATACATAGAGCATATACATCATGGTGGGCCCACAAAAAACCTATACTATCTCTCTATACCTACTCTCCGTCAATTTTGCCACCTCATTCCACACATAAACCCAAACAGATTAAAAGGTTAAGTGAGCCATACATATAGGAAGCAATAACGGCCCTCGATAAAAACTATATGTAAGGCCACAAAATTTTGGATGAAGCTAATATTTTTGTGTTATGAATGGTTGGGATGGTAGATAAACGTTAGGTCGGCCATGAAGGTTATAACGGTGGCCGTCGCTATCTCCACTTTTTCGTGGCGTGCCTCACGCTCTATAATAAGCTAGCCAATGGGTGGACAGCGTGAAAATAGCTCATACGTGAGGTGGGCCTGATATTACTCGGGGCTGACCCTGCACGGCCGGACAGTAATCCGTCCGGGCAGGGTTCCGTGGGGCCCACCGTGATGTACGTATTTTATCCACCCTGTTAATCGTTTTTATATGATTATTTTAAGCTGTGTCCCAAAAATTGAAGTACTTTCGGTCCTGAAGTGATCACAAAGTGGGATTGAACGTCCACCATTAAAAACTTCTCAGGAGCTGGCGAAGTGTCAGATCAAGGTGAAATTTTTGTTTTCACTTCATCCAAGTCTGCATGACCTTATTAATATGTTGGGTGGTAAAAAAAACATCGTGGTTGCCCCTAGAAAGGTTTCAACGGTGGGTGTTATTATCATTGCAACTTCCATTGATGTGGTCCATTGGATCTGTGTATCTACTTCGATTTTTCTGTAATACCTTAAAATGATCTGGGAAAAGCGATGAACGGTGTGGATAAAATACTTACATCACGGTGGGCTGCACAGAGCCCTGCCGGGACGGATTACCGTCCGGGCGGGGGTAGGACGCAATCCGCGTCCCCAAAAGGAATGACGCAGAGCCGGCTTGCCACGTGTAATGAGCTGTACAATCCACACGGGTGCAATGGACGAAAACGGACTCGAACCCTCTACGATACTCTACGATCCACCCGGGTGCAGCGGACGAAAACGGACTCGTATCCTCTGCAATACTCTACAATCCACACCATGGGACCCACCATGATGTATACGTAAGATTCACTCCGTTCATCAGGTTCTATATGCGATTTTAGGCTATGTGGTTAAAAATTCTATAGATCCACGCCTGAGATGGGCCACAGCACACGGAATAATTGGGATGGGATTCCAACCGTAGGTTTATGTGTGGATCCAATATGGTGTTTATCTTTCATCAAAACCGTTAATCAGGTGTAAATCATGAGGATGTGGGTAATAGAAAATATGAGCCTGACATAACCCTTACATGGGCCCCACTTTGTGAACTTAGTAGTTCCGTGAGTGATTTTAGAAGTTTTCATTGGTGTCTTCTATATGAGTTTAATCTGGAATATTTTTATAATGTACGGTAAAAATAGTGGGTCTCATCTTTTGGACGGAGTAGATTTTACATATACAAGATGGTAGACCCACGGAGCGTAGTTGTTTAACGCGTTACGTAAAGCAGGTGTTGCAGACTATTCTCGAACGGAACCTGGTCTGAGGTTAGCTAGAATACATCGCAACGTATTCCAATAGGATTGCGATGTATTCCAATAGGATACGTCCGGAGATTAATCTTCGATCTGGGTCATCTTTCATTGATCCAATCCGTTTATCCCGTGGGCCCTACTTTGATGAAGAATTATAAAGAATTAAAAGAGAACTGGTTACATACAAGCGAATGCACTACGAAAAAAGAAATCAACACTCTGTTTTATCTGTTCCTCCAGTTATTTTCGTGGCAGAAAACGCCCTGTACGGCAATTGTGGTGCAGGCCTGCCTGTAGGTTCTCGAAATAAATTCTCCTGGAGTCGAATATTTTAAAAGTTAGATTATTTGACTATTTTAATTGGAATGTGAACGATCTTTACTACTTTGAAAAATCAATGGGTTGAAATATTTCAAACCAAAGAGATTTTTAAATATAAACCAATCGATGGGACGGTGGTTTAGACCATTTAAACCAGGCCTCATCATTTATCTTTAAACGTACAGCAGTAGATGGTGGGAGAGGTTTGATTGAATACATCGACATGTACGAAAATACGATACGTCGAGACTATATCCGTTAGATTGGAAGGCTTTTTTCAGTAATCCAAACTATTGATCTGACGAAGAAAAATGATTAAGGTGATTACTTCAAAAATCTTGGAGATTGTAGAATGCTAGACATTCAAAATTATTGCCCACAAAGCAATGCTCAAAGAAATGGTTCAAATTCAAAATAAAAAATTTAAACAAACACATAAGAGTTTCATGATCATTTCTCTTTAATCAACGGTTTGGATCAATGAACAAGACAATTAAACCAATGGATATAGTCCTGATGTTTTGTATTTCAATACATCTACATGTCTTTGATGAAGCCTCCGTACGCAGGGAAACCAGAAAAGCCGCAGAAAGAGCTTCTACGCGCAACATCCACACATATATCTACACACGGTGGGACGCGTACCAATATAGCCCACGTATATAAAATCCAATCCGTGTATTAATGTGGGCCCCACATTTGATATAATTTTTATAGTAAATAGATGTGTTGATCCTTTATTTAAGACCAAAATGACAAAATATTGAACGGTCTATAAAAGGTACATTTTCCACTAAACATTCACTTTCTCATATTTAAACGGCCTAAATTTATCTAAAAACCATCTAAATTCTATGTTCCATCTGATTAACAGACCAGATGTGACACAAACAAGCAATAAGCCCACGTGCATCCGCGTGTAGGTTTAAATTCGGATGGATGCGCGTAGGATTAGGCTACCTCTCTTCCCTCCCGCTATAAAAACCTTCGATTTCTCCATTCCAGCTTCCAGAACCGCTACGTCGCATTTCGAGATTTCGTCTCTGCCCGAAAAGAGAATTCCGTTACGAGAGAGGGAGAGAATCCCTTTTTCGTAATTTCCTACATCTAATCTGTCCTTTTTGGGGATTTTGGGAGAGGAGGAGAAGATGATCTTGGAATTGGAGAAAGGATCCGTCGCAGGGAGAGAGAAAGATGGCAGCGCCATGAATGGAGGAGAAGGGACTCTGGTACCACCGACGAATTTCGCGATGGTCGAGAGAGGGATTTACAGGTCCGGATTCCCGAATCCCGCAAACTTCGGATTCCTGGAATCGCTCAAGCTTCGATCCGTCGTGTGAGGTTTCTTTTGGATTCTTGATTCTGAATTTCCCATCCTTTTCGTTTTCTGGTATTTGATTCTTTTTGGGGGGGGCATTTGATTGATATTTCCACCCCATAAAGTTGCTAGTTGTGGCCCTACAGGGTTGCTTTTTGGTATAATGCCCGTACATGTGGAATGACCAAATTGCCCTTTTATGGTGGAATTGGTAGTTCCTTTTTTCTTTTTCTTTTTCTTTTTCTTTTTCTTTTTTCTTCGATTGTTTGGGTGTTTTAGGGTTAGGGTTATTGAATCGGAGTTGTTCGTGGCTGGTAGTACGCTGGACCACCTGAAATCGTAGTCCGCTGGGCTGTCAAACATGCACGGTCCCCGCTGTTCTGGGTCCCACTATGGTGGGCCTTTGCTCCAAAGCTCTTGCTGATTGGATCCCCAGGTGGGATCTATTCGTGGGGCCGCAGGGGCACGATCCAACGGTGGAGTCGAAACTGAAGAGGCCAATGCGTAATTCCCATCGTTCAACCCTTGGGCCCCACTGTGGATGGCCTTTGGTCCAAAGCTCTTGCTGATTCGATCCCCAGGTGGGATCTATTTGTGGGCCCGTAGGTCCACAATCCAATGGTGGAGTTGAAACTGAAGAGGCCAATGCGTAATACCCATCCTTCAACCCTTGGGCCCCATTGTGGATGGCCTTTGGTGCAAGGTTCTTGCTGGTTGGATCCCCAGGTGGGATATATTCGTGGGGCCCTAGGGGCACGATCCAACGGTGGAGTTGAAACTGAAGAGGCCAATGCGTAATTCCCATTGTTCAACCCTTGGGCCCCACTGTGGATGGCCTGGGGTGCAAGGTTCTTGCTGGTTGGACTCCTGGTGGTGATCCGTGCGTGACGGACATGAGAGCATGATCCGATGGCAGAATTGAAACTGAAGAGGCCAATGCATCGACATGCTGTTATTTGCACGGTGACCCATGGCGTAGAAGAGCAGTTCTGAACACTGAGGATGGGCCACCCTCATGTAATGTAGGACCGGCGCGCTCTAGCTTTAGCTAGTCCTACGGACTATTCGATCCTTTTTTCTGTGTTTGATTGGGGGTTTTAGGCTTGAGGGATTTGGATTATAATTGTTACGTTTGGTTTGAGCAAGACCATGTTCATCTTGCAAGATTTTTTTTATTTATTTTTTATTTTTTATTTTTTATTTGATTTCTTAAAATGGGAATTCCAGTTTTGTTGAATTATATGATTTTTTTGTGCAGATATTTGTGCCCCGAACCATATCCTGAAACCAACATGGAATTCCTTCACTCTCATGAAATTCAGCTTTTCCAGTTTGGGATAGAAGGAACAAAGGTAATTCTCTTTGTCAGTTACATGCATATCAGTCTTTGATGTGGCAATTAGTGTAATAACATAATAGTTAGGACAAGATATACCATGTTTGGCAGCAAAAATATACAGGTGGGCCCTTCTTCAATCCATTTCCATTCATCCGATGGGCCCTGTCACGGATAGGTCCTTCTGCAAAATTTGCCACGTTTTAAAACTCAGGCTATAGATATGATTAGTGAATTCTTCCATTAAATAGTTGGCAGAACTAAGTCATTTGCAGGTCATCAATCAGATGGACAATCTCCTCCAATGGAGGAGATCTTTTGTGGTGTGGCCCATCTATGATAGGAAAACCCAATTGGTTAGGCTGGATCAGAGGTGGGTCCAACCTATCCTGTTGTCCAGTTGAGCCAAAAACGCCACTTCGTTTGACCTACACATAGTACCTTAACAGTTATTATATGTAGTTGATAGAATCATCTTTCTACATGCATATTCATATAATATGAGCATCTTGATTTCTGAACCACAAACACATCACATGCCAGAATGTATAAATTAAGATGAATGATAGGTTCAGATCCATCAAACTGGATAGGAAAGATGCCTCCTGCTATGCACTGTGGCAGGGTTCATTTGCATGAAACCAAAACATGCAGTATCATGTTGGTGGGTCCACAATTTGCTGCACCTACAAAAGCTTTCTTTCTTTTTTCTTTTCTTTTCTTTCATTTTTTTTCCCAGACACATCTGAGCCGTGTGATTCCCTGAAACTTTTTTTATCAAGAAGAATCTGACAATAAAAGGAACTAAGGGAGCAGAGGAACTGACTATTAAGGGTTGAATCAGTTGACGAGTAATTCTTGCGAGTGCTTAAGCACTATGGAGAGGTGAATATACCAAAATGACAGAATCCAAAACATGCAGGGATGCTTAAAAGACTTGGTCACTCTGGATCTACTTGTTTGGCCTTGAGTCGAGTTGTGACTCACTCTAGTTGGGTGGACCGGTTGCCACCAAATCCAAGTCGGCTCTGAGTCATCTGGATCTTAAAACCATGATGTAGGCTTTCATTTATATCACATGGCGTCATCGGAATAAGCCTTTAACATTATACGACGTCACTTTCGACATAGTTTTGACAACCGCTAGTCTGCACATGGATTTTGAGTTTTCTAAACCCTTTAGTGTCAGGTATTTTGAATTTATTTGATTCAAAGATGCTGATGCCTCTCCATAGAATATTCTGAAGTGACTCCTTTATCAGTCGGTGGGTTTGTGTGCTTCAGACGGAGATTGGGAATAGATCCATAGGATTCTGTTCTTTAGTCAAAATGTTTCTTTTTAGTAGAATATTTGTAGATAGAGCTTCTTCTAAATTGATATTTGCTTTTCGGATAAAGGTATTCAGTTTATCGCTGCTTCAATTTTCTACAACGAATAACAGTCTGCTTTAGCAATCTGAACTTTTACTTCATCTTTTTCTTTTTCTTTTCTTTTGTCTCCATAGTCTGCTTCAATCAATAATCTTAGTCCTTTGCTTTTACAAGGACCTATCGTGGATTCGTTATTTGACAACCTGTTTGCCAGCAGAATGTGGGCCCTACTGTGTTCACACTTTCTTAGTTTTGACAAAGATATTTATTGTCACGTGCTGATCTGGCAAACTTGGGTGATTGTAGATTGCATGTATGTGCATCTTCGAAGTGACAATCTTCTTCCTGGCTGCATTGCTCAATGTTTTTCAAAACCCAGTGCAAACATCGAACCATTACTTGTGAGCAGTTTGGTCCACTGGTCAGGTCCACCTGGCCCATTTTGTCCTGGAATCTTTTTCCTTACTTTATTTTACAATAACAGAAAATAGAGAACTAACAGATAATTTGCTGTTAGCCAGAGTGAGTAGAATTAATGGGATTGACCTTTGATGGCCGTAGTTGCATTGTTCTTACAAATCTTAAAATTCTAGAACAATCATCCACAATACATATTGTGAGTAGATGGGTTAATAAAAGGTTCATGTCAGAATAAAATGTTGTTTTATGGCATCTATCAAATTGTTAGAGGGGATATGAGGCATCATCTATTCTAGTTATTTACCCTGGGTAGATAAGGTTGAAGAACAATAGTAGATTTCAGCTAGAGGTTTGCCGGCATTGTGTAGGACCTAAGAGTAGAGATTGTTGCTTTGTCCATTTCTAATTATCTTGGCCATACATATGGCAATCTTCTTGGGTAATTGGAACCTCTCTTCTGGACCACACCATGCACAGCACATAGCCCAAGTTGCAGACTGTAGCACATTCTAGCCAACCACGTTCATGGCACAAAAATGGACAGTTCAGAGAGGAAGTCTGGGGCAAAAGGACCAATCATGTAAAATTTTGATGGGGCAGCATTCATGAAATGGATGGCTTGGAATTTGGATGGTTCAGTCGTTGCAATTTGTAGGCTAATGATGGCCCAACAAATCAATGGCTCCGGTAACGAGGAATCATCAGTGGAAGAGGATGAAGTGTCAGCAAAATGGTTGCTGGTTTAAGGCACCATGGCATGGCTATATTATTGACAAATCTAACTGAATGCTTGCGATACCCAGTTGCCAAGAATTTCAGGTTTGGAGTGATCTGTCATACCTGATACTTGCCAAACTCTCAACCTGTCCTATTGGCTATAACATGGTTTTGAATTACTGTCATGCATCTGAGTTATAATATCTGATGGAATTTAGCCAGTTTGAATGCCACATCCTGACATATCTGCTTCAACAGGAGCCCTTTGTGACCATACCCAAGGACACCATCGTGGAGGCCCTCAGAGTCATACTTGGTAAATATGAAATGAATGAAGGCTTTCCATAACATGCAACTTCCAATTCCAAACTAAGAATTGTAGAATACTCAGCCCTGGACCATTCTACTGTTTGCTCGGGTTTTCTGACCTCTACAATGGAGCCCACCTCTTGTTATGAGTATGATGGGCCCTGCTCTGGATGCCCCATGCAACCAAAAAAGTTTACCATAATGGAAAATCCTAGGCATTAAATCTTTGGGTATTTTCCAGTTTGGTTTGACAGTTTCCATATTTTTCTTTGTTGACTACTTGTTTGCCATCTCTCAAATAAGGGGTTAAGATTTACCATCTGGGATATTTTTGGTGCATAGGCCGTCCAAAGTGGGTCCCATCATATGTACAGTTTGGATCACCAAACCATGGGTACTAACAGCTCTAAATATTTCTTCTGCCTAACCCTCTTTCCTTGTGTTTGCAGATGTCAGAAATCATCCAGTTCTCATCCATTGCAAACAAGGAAAGGTATATAGCACACATTGCCTCAGCTCTTGTACATTACTCTTTTTTTTCAAAACATATTGAGAAGTGAGGAACTATACGATCTTCCTGGGGTTCTCAATATGTACAAGAAGGGAAAATGGAAATAGTACAGTGATCCACTGTTGAGATCTGATGGGCCCTACTGTATTAGACCACCCTAGACATTGCACTAGCAGGTGGAAATCTAACTGTTAGATCAGTGGCCAGCAAATAGATGGGAAAACAAAGGAGGCCCAAGGGTGCATGTTGTAGGGTCTTCCAATCCATGTTTGGAGCCATCTGGATCCTTGAACCACCTTGTACAAACTGAAAAACTCACGGATGCTGTGCATATGCTTGAGTCAATGACCAAACATTCTTCCTTTCAAAGTACATTTGAGCTGAACTAGCCTCTGAGCAAAAGGTGCCCATAAGCACTCTGATTGGTCACATAAGTACAGCCAAACCGAGCACCAAAAAGGCTATTATCACATTTGGACACAGGTCCCACACCCATATGAACCAATCAAAATGTGCTTGGGCATACCTTCTCTGCACACGTACGAGATTGACAGTTGATACTCTGGCAGTGTGTGATGGATGATGTGTAGGCACTCATAAAGTGCACATGTAGCATAAATAAACTCAAATTAAACCATCCAAATCATTGGACCGATTGTGGATAGGCCATCGGCCAACATTTGGTTTGGTTAATTGATCCTAAATTTTAGCTGACGCCAAGTGTAATTTCTTAGTGTATGCGGATCAACCTTCATTACTCTGCTAGAGTATCAAAGTTCTTCTCTACTACCATGGATTGAGACTCGGTGACAAAGACCTACTATTTTGGTCCTGTGTCATAATTGCAGCTTCGCCCAGTTGGGGGATGACTGTCCGAGTCGATTCCATGATGTGTCGTGTCGAACTGGATAAGATTCAGAGAACCTTACATCCAACTGGGATGAGTCATCAAGCCATGTTCTCAAACCTCTACACACACACACACAAGCATCTTTCGCAAATGCTCATGTGGAGTTATTCTTCTCTGTCTTCCAACTGTGATTCATTTCAGCATCGGACAGGCTGTGTTGTGGGTTGTTTGAGGAAACTGCAGAACTGGTGTTTGTCTTCTGTGTTTGAAGAGTACCAGCGTTTCGCAGCTGCCAAAGTCAGGGTGTCGGACCTCAGGTTCATTGAGACGTTTGACATCTCGTGCTTGAAGGACTGCATGTATGGCTTCATACATCAATACCGAGGATGTGCATGCGCATCCCGACCTTCTTGTGAATGTTCAAAGTGCTTATCTACACATAGTGATGGTCAGAGCCATCCATTTATCTGAGGTTCCTACCAAACATATGATGGCCCTAATAGCACAGAATTCGTAACATTGGCGGTTTCAATCATCAGAGCATCTCAACATGTGGGTCCCATTGGTTTTTTTTAAAAAAAAAAATTTAATTTTTAATTTTACGACCATGTTTTGAAATTGGTGTACTGGGTATGATATGAGGCTGCTTTCACCAACAGTATGCCCTTGTATCGCCCTGTATGAGGCTCTGTTTTGGGCTGATATGGGCGGATAACGGGCACATATCACAGGATATGTATGGAGAAGTAGCTCAATTCAGTATTTGTCCCTTCATATATGTAATTAAATTGACAATTTCAGTAAGGCATCTCATTGGTTAACGTTTTTCATCCCAGTATCTGTAACTTTGATAGTTGGAGTCTTCTTTTAAAAAAAAAAAAAAAAAAAAAAAAAATTACAAAAGTGCCCCCCATATATGATTTATCCATATGCAAACAGCTTGTGGACATTTTTGCCCCTGCTTATAAAAGTAATTGTTTTAAAGTGTTTTCTCATCCATTTCTTTTGCCTCAGCAGTAGGCTGATGGGACCGGCTCAATTTTAGTCTTTTAATATCAAAACAATGTGAACCATTTGATGGACGGATGCGATCGCATACTCACACGCCATGCTGGCACATGTTTTACCTTTAGCTAGGAAATCAGTACCATGAAAACTATATGCCCACCATGAAAATCACCTCTCTCTAAAATGACGTTGATACACTTACTAGGTGGGGCATACCTGTATGTTGAATCAAAGTGCCGATTGTTCACTGATTTCTACGGTGTGGCAGAAGCGGATTGGATGGTGTACCACCCACCACGCCGACCTGGCTGGTGTGGGTAGTGCGAAGACTGTGCTGACGCTCGTTGAGCTCCAAGTTGTACGAACGGTCCAAAGCAGATCAAAGTATCATGGGTCCTATAATGATGTATTTATTATATTACACCGTTCATCCATTTTCCAAGATCATTTTAGAGCATGGGCACAAAAATGAGTCATTTCCAAATCTCAAGTGGACCACACCACAGATAGAAGTGGGACAATGATTCAACACCGTTAAAACATTCGTAGCGCCACCGTAACGTTTATTTTCTATCCAGTCTCTTCATTAGCTCAGGGGAAAAACAAAAAGGTTTCGATGATAGACATTCAGTAGAAAAGCTGCTTTTTACAGTGTGTGAGTGCGACCGTCGATAGGGTTTCAATGGTAGACGTTCAATCTCCCACTGCTTTTTACAGTGTGGTTTGATCGTTAGATCCGTCTTATTTTTGGGGACGAGCTGGCCCAATGGATGGACGGTTTGGATACAACACATACCCCCAAGAACTGGGTGACGTCAACACACACCAGCCAGATCAGTGGTGTGTGGTACACCAGGCAACCCGCTTCCCGGTGTGGCCCACCCGATGAAAAACCAGCCTGAATATTTTGACAGGTGATCTTTGTGGTGGGGTCTACCTCTTTGTTAGTACTTAAGTCCCGGTGGGCATTTTGGCTGTAAAGATGATACGATCCCACGTGCTGTGGTGCCTTTACGGTCCGGAATCGTTTTCTAGGTAAAACACCCAACCTCTGTGGGGCCCACCATGATTGATTTATATGTGACCGTATCTACAAAAGATCAGCCCAATTTTATTTTAAAAAAAAAAGAAAAAAAAAAAAACACTCGTATGGACAAAACCAACGAAGCATAAAACCTTCTGTTAACATTGTAGTGGCCCCAACAACACCCATGGTTAGTATCACATCCCTATTGTTCCCTACCGTGTGGCCCACCTGATCGATGGTCATAGCTGATTTTTATCTATAATCTGGGAAAGCACCTCATGGACTGATTGGATTTCGCAGGTGTTGTAGATGATTCCGGTCTAACCTTGTTTGCATGTGATTGCCTCTCAGGAGATAAAACAAAAAAAGGATAATGGATCTAAAAGCTTTGGAAAGAGAATATGCTAGGGAGCAAGCATATACTCGTACGATTAGTTTTGTACCATTTAAAAAATGGTGGTGACGCTTCAAATGTACACTTATTGGAAACGTCAAGTCATGGGTGATGATGATCTTAGATTATATTCATCAGATGGAAAAACATGAGATTTGAAGTGATCCTACCCATCCAATCGTTGGGCGTTTATTGTTCAATGCACAGACTACCTTCATTACTTTTCTACCGTCCATTTATATCTTATCAATGGGACAGTCAATAACATATGGTAAGTGAGATAGATACTGATACTTCATTTACGTTCTCAGCCATCCGATCTGCAAGCAGTCCATTCATTTGATAGCTAGGATTGCCATATTTGTTTCATGGGTGAATCATGGCCCTGCCCATCTACACAGCAGCACAAGACCAAGGTCTACCCGAACCACATCATTAGGACCCATGAATAAGTTAGGTATGCTGGTGAGATGGGCCACGTGTTCAAAACAAATGGACGGCTATACAAATTTCTTTTCCAGCCTTAATTTCCATCCTACACCACTGGCCCACCTGATGAGAAATTATACAATGTGGCCAACCTGATAACCCCCATGGGATCTTTCACACGTGCCAAGTATTGGGACCTGCGAGTATATGTAGATCCATAACAATTACACACGCCCGGGCTCATCATGATGTGTAGGGCCCACCATTATCTGAGAGTGCCATCCAATCCATCTATAAACCCACCAAGTTTAGGACTAGACCCCACAATTCATCACAATCCATAACTCGAAATTGGGGTAACCCCCATTTCGGTCAGGCCGTTACTGTGGAGCCCACCTTAATGTATATGTTGTATATCCACACCGTCTATCCTTTCCAGCTCATTTTTTTGGCATGGACCCAAAAAGAATAAAGCAGATCGAAATCTCAGGTAGATCACACACTGAAAAAAGTAGTGATTGACCATTAAAAACTTCTTGTGAGCTATATTTGTGTTTTCCCTTCATCCCCTATGTGACCTCATCAACAGTTTGGATGGTAAATAAACAAAAAGGGGGGCCATATGAAGCTTTTAATGGTGGGCATTCAATCACCATTTTTTTTCTAATGTGGTCCACATGAGATTTGTATCTACTTCATTTTTAATCCCATGCCCAACATAGATATACAACACATACATCAAAGTCGGCTTCACAATCACAGCCAGACGAACTCGGTGTTACCCAAACCTGATTGAATTCTCTCTTGGTGGGTCATACCATCTAATGCCGTCAAAGAAACACTGCATGCACATGATCATTTCCCATAAAAGAAATAGCTTAACACCAAAACGCATTTTAAAGAGAAATTTCAAAAACAAAAAAAAAAAAACACACACAATTTATTTTTTTTGGTTCTTCTTGTGATTATTTCCTCATCTTTATATCAAGAAAAACATGAGGGAGTAAATCCTTAATTCTTCCACTCTAATTTATTAATAATAACTAGAAAATACCCCCCAAATTTCTTGAGAAAAATGGAAATGTAATTCTAAGGGCACTTGGGTTTGCCCTCCTTGGTCTTCCAATTGTTGTAGCATGGACACTCTTCTTTGTGACCATACGTTCCCGATGGCACACACAAGCATTTCAGGCAGCACTTGTTGCAAAAAAACAAGCATGGCTTCCGGTGGGACGTCGACGAACATCTGTAATCGCACGCCGCAGGACATTCTGCACCGAAAATCAGGTGGGCCGCATTAGTGCTACATTTTCTTGTATTACATGTATATATATAACTATGATCATGTATTGACTCTTAAGTACCCCGGGTGGTAGACTCCTTGGAGTTTCAACACCGGGTCAAGGGTCCGAGTACCCATGGTGGTGAAATCCTACTGTGTGTGTGTGTGGCGTGAGTGTGTGGGGGTGTGTGTGTGTAAAAAATAAAATAATAATAATAATAAGTACCTTATTAAGGTGTAAATTTCTAAAGAGACCTATGTGGGGACCTTATATGATCACATCGACTATGGATAGGTGGGTCCATGAGATATCATTTAATGCCTCAAAATTACTTTGGATTGTAATAGCTTTTCAAATAAGGGCATGAAATGGAGGATTTTTGAAGGTTAAGATAAACCTTACAATAGAATGTGTGAGGCCCAACGTGATGTGTGCAATGTGTGTGATATCCAATCCATCCATTCTCTTTTGAGGCCCAAGTATGAGGGCTATCCAAAACTAAGTTGGACCACACCACAAGGATCAGTTTGAATGGGGTGCCTGAGTTAGAAGAAAAAACTTTTCTTATTATGTGTGGAGCGGACCAGATTTTTGTATTTGCCATCAAATCCATTCATAAGATTCATCCCACTAGGATGAATGGATAAAGCTAAAATCAGGCGTTCCAAGACTCAGGTGAAACACGCCACATGATTGTAGAGGTTTCAGGCACTATCGTAGATGGTGCAGCCGAGCTGAGTTTTAGAACGGGCTGATTTTTCCAAACCAAGAAAAAATGAGAGCCTGAATGGATTTTTCCAAACCAACACGATGGATGGATTGCACATTACAATGGGCCCCACAAAACGCAATGTAGGATTGGAGGTGATCTAACCGTCCATATTGGAGGACTTAATCAAATAGCTATGAATATCCTTTGTGGGTGAATGGGGGCATGAGAATTCCACGTGGACAATTTCAGTTTAGTGATCTACATGATCATTACTGGGCCATTGGGCCCCACATAAGAATTTGGACCTTAAAAAAATAATAAGAATTGATAGACATGTATACAAATGATCCAGTGCTCAAGCACTGTAAGTTATAGTGCCCCACCTCCCAATTACATCCCGGCATTTGGACAGTACAAAAGACAATCTGATCTGTACAATTATAGCCATTCATTTTTCCAAGCCACGAAGTGGAAGGATGATCTGATAGAAGTGATTCTTAAGAGCAATAAGCCATCCAGACAACATGTGCATTTTACATGTGTGCATAAAGTTAGCTACTCTGTGTGCATTTTACATGCATGCTGCAGCTAATGGACGGTTCAGATCCATCAACGGATTATTTCTCTTCGTAGGCAATAAAAATTAAATGAGTCACTATTTACACCCAGTCAGACTTTTTGGCAATGCAATAGTAGTAGTATTGGACTAGAAAACAAAATGTGTATTCAAAATATTAAATAGGTGTTAATGTCAATTTCATATATTAGAAATTGGAATTTTTACAAAATGCCACAACTTTTTATGCATAATTTGATGGAAGCACCCAAAAAATTTTCTTTAGATATTAGTACCCACATTTTAATGGGTCTCCTTATATTACTAATTTCAATCAAATCCATGTCCAATTTTTTTCAAATTCTAATCACACCCACTAGCTATTTTCTGAAAAATGACAAAACTATACCTAAAAAATGTAATAATAATTTTGCATACGTTGATGGAAGGATATGTATAAATTGGTGCCTGTTCATTTTGGAACAGTTTATATTGCTCTCCACCTACTCTTGAACAGTTTAAATCATTGTCAGACATTCCATAACAGTCCTAATTACTATAAATGTACTTTTGAGTAGTGACTATCCATTTATTTATAAACAATCCAAATTGCCAACCATTTAATATGGAACATTCCAAATAACTGTCCATGTACTTTTGAACTGTTTAAAATAATTATCTACTGTTTTAAAAAGTTTTTTTTGTCATTTTGATAAAAATACTGTTATGCATAGATTTTACGAAAAGTGATAAAATAAATCCGTCAAAGTGTAGGTGGTTACATTTAAAGAAAATTTTTTGGAGCATTTCAATCTAATTAGGCCAAATATTGGGCAGCATTTAATAAAAACCTCAAAGACAAAGAAAGAGAGAGATCTTACGGCCTGGTGTAAGGGATCCTTCTCCGCCAGCCTGCATATTTTTCAACAAATTGGTCAAAAAAAAAAAAAAAAAGAATTTGAGGGAAATCATATTTGTACCCATCCTCTAGAAGGGGCACCCCTATTTATTTATTTATTTATTTGGATTAGCTTGTTAATACACACCTCACCATCAATACATACTTCATTGATATTGACTTCCACCAGGAAATCGATACAAAGACCTCAGTGTTGAAATGAGCATACTTTCATTTAGTCTACCACTTGAGATATGGATTAAGGTGTCGGCACCCCTATTGATAGTACAACAATATTTATAATTCTTTTATTAAATTTTAAATTAAAAAAATTATTTAACATAAATGTAATTTACATTCTAGTATCTTTTAGAAAAATAAATTCAAAGAGCTACCTAGTTAATTAATTGAATTATCATCCCACTAACTTTCATTACATTTCATTTGCGTCCTGTTGGGCAGGCTGCTCAACAAATAAGTCAGTTGCTTAAGTGGGGTGCATCACGATATTTATGTAAAATTCACCCCAACCATCAAGTACATCACTTTATGTCAAAACTCACAACCGAAACTCATGATTGGACATAATGTACATGGCAATGATCACCTTCTAAATTATTTACCTTTGTATTGTCCACCTAAATCATATATAAGTCAGCCTCCAATCCTAAATTTAGATGTCAAATAATCATTATGATGGACATAGTAAAAATCAAAGGTAGGCACCTTTCTCCCAATTGTTTTACTTGGTGTGGCCTATATAAGTGATTTTTCAAAGGATCTCGCATTTACTAGTTAGAGTGGATTTCATTTTTACACATGCATCACAGTGAGTCATGCCAAAAATAAAGTCCCTACTTCCTCTCCAAGTATTTAGGGTTGTGACTCTTGATTTTGATGCCGCAACTGTGATGTTTTTGTAAGATCCATTCCAACCATTAGATATTTAATCTTATAGTTTGGCATAAATATAAAAATTAGATTTTTAGAGGGCTGATCGTGATGATTATATAGAATCAACTCCAATCATTAGATTGCAAAAAAATAGTTTAGGCATGTGTCCCAAAAATCATATCCATCCATGATTCACATGGGCCACATTAATGGAAACAATTTGTAGGGTGAGCGTTGTGTTATAAATTATTTCTAATCACGTGGTCCACCTGCATCACAGATGGAGATGATTATTTTTTTTACCCTTGGCATAAAATGTGGCGTAGCACCTGGTGGTCAAAGTGGATTCCACATAAACATCAAAGTGGGGGCCCTCTTGAGTCACCAACCCATTTGCCGGTGCCGTGGCAGATGGTAGTAGAACGATAGCTATATGGATTAATAAAGCAGCCTGTTTAAAATATTTTTGAAAAATAAGTATCAAAATATAGATTCTAAAATAACTAAGTAATCCTTCATAAAACTGACCCTAGTAACTACTTAAATCATGTGCAAAATAAATATATATATAAATGTTCATTTGTGCAAGAAATTTGTACGAGCTTTTTAAAAACACTTATGTGATGCAGTATCCTATAAAACCTCGGTGGCCTCACTTTTACTTTGATCCAGAACTTTAGTGGGTCATAAAAAAAGAAAATAATTTTACCCCTTGATTTGCATTTGTCTTTGCTAAGCCAGAGTTTTGGATCATAGTGAAAATTGGTCTGTTGAGATTTCATGAGATGTCGCATCAAATGGTTTGTTCGGATTAGGTGCCTATGATAAGTCTAAAAAGGTGTACAACTAAGCATGCCTTTTATATATATATATATATATATATATATATATATATATAAAAAGAGAGAGAGAGAGAGAGAGAGTGAGTTACATTAACGACATCAGCACTGAACATCAGCCCGAGGAGGACAAAGGCACAGGCAGCAACAGAAAAACGAGCCATCTCTCTCTAATTCTCTAACAAGAGCATATATGTGAACGGTGCAAGACCCTCCCCTCCACCCTTTCTTATATACTGTCAAAACCATCCATGCATGGCCCACTTCCAGCCTATCAAGATCCTTCCACAGACGGGCGTGGATTGGATACTGACAAGGTCAGTAGCCAAATCGCTACGGAAGTGACATCACCAAGATCTGTGGACCCTACCACGATGCATGTGTTGTATTCATACCGTCCAACGATTCGTAGAGATCGCTTTATGGCATAGAAAGAGAAAGAAATAGATCTAAATTTCAAGTGGACCCACCACAGAAAACCGTGGGAACCATCGCACCCACTGTTGAAACATTTATAGGGCCGACGGTGATGTATTTTTGAGATCCATCCTATTCATAAGTTAACATAGTGATGGATGAAGTGAAAACAAAAATATCAACTTCATCAGAGACTACTGTGGCCCTTAAGAAGTTTTGAACGGTAGATGTCACTGTCCCCACTATTTTATATGGTGGGGTCCACTTGAACTTTAGATCTATCTCGTTCTCTTTGTAATGCCACAAAGCGATATCTAAAAATGGTGGCGTGAATAAAACACATGCATCCACAGAGCTTGGTGACGTCACTTCAGTAGTGATTTGGCTACTGAACTTGGCAGTATCCAATCCGCGCCCTCCATCGATATTTGTATTAATTCACACTTCCCATCTATTATTAGATATCATTCCATATTAACCTCCAAATTTTCCTACTTTCCATTCACCGTTTTCTATTTGATGCCGATGCATTGATTGTAAGATCTGTGAGTGGGGGCCCACTTGGATTTGTATATCACATCCAACCTTTCCTGCAGGGTCCCCCAACTGAAAATTGGATGCCCAATAAAAATCAGGAAGATCTAATAGTCACGTGGGCCATCAATTGATTTTGGAGGTTTCTTGATTGTTGTCCATTATTTTTTTAGTGTGGCCCACATAATGATCTTATAGGGATGATCTATATGGGAATCCCATCATCATAGGCAGATAACGTAATGCACGGATTGGATGGTGTATACATAATACGGTGGGCCCAACCAATACAACAATGGATGGCCATTAAAAACTTTCCAAATCCACGTGGTAGCTCCTGGATGGTTGGATCAGTCTGATTTTTAGGGTATTAAAATTTTGTAATGGGACTCACGGAATGAACGGTTGGATGCCTTGATAATATTCTGGTAGGACCCACGTCTAGAACTTGTAGGATACAGCTTATTCTACAGGGATTTTGTTGAGTAACCGGCTCTGGGATCTTTTTTACGGTTTCAAATCTTCACAATAAATGCTCCTGACCACTAGATGCCTCACACATGTGAACGTCGAACACGGTTATCAGATCCGAGCCGCTTATCATCACCACCGTGTAGATGCCAAGTACCGAAGATAACGCCAATCCGATCATCAAATGAGCCACACGCCTATATTGAATTCGGACCGTTGGTTAATTCTTCTCAGATGTTCATGGCAGATAATCAATCACATCGGCCTGATTTTTGACGGTTGGCAACCCATTAGTGAGGGTCACCTGATGAACGGTTCAGATCTGACCGTCGTTTTATTCAATTCCATGTGTGAGGCAAGAGCGCTCAGCGTTCCGCTGTTTTCCGTTTCCCAGAAACGAGAGGTCGCGGATTGCGTCCTGCCCCCGCCGGACTCTGGCCACGAAAGGGCTGTTCTGCGGGTGGGCCCACCGTGATGTATCGATTTATCCACACCGTCCATCCCTTCTCTCGGATCATTTTAAGATATTTTCACAAAAATAATGCAGATGCAATGATAAGTGGACCATACCAAATAATAAGCTTGAGTTGCATTAAATACACACCATTAAATGCAACTTACGCTAAGGCCTCTTTGATTTTCTAAAAGTAACGTAGTTACATTCTAAATAGGTAATAATTATTTTCATGCGTAATTATTTTCTGGATGCTAAAATTCAGGATGCTGCCAAATAAACGTGGAAGCCACTGTGATGTATGTGGATTATCCACACCGTCCATACGATATGCCAACTAAATTTAGAGCATGAGCCAAAAAATAAGTCAGATTTAAAGTTAAAGTAGACCACACCACAGGAAAAAGGGAATCTAACACCCACCGTTAAAAACTTATTGAGCCACTGTTTACTTTGGTGTGGGCCACATCAATGTTGGATCAACCTCATTTTTCGGCTCATGCCTCAAACTATCATGGTAAATCAGAAGGACAACACGGATATGTCATATACATCATGATGGGGCTCACAAATTTAAGTGAATCCTTTTGACCGTTTTCCTGCCCGTATATTTCCAAACAGGGTGCAATTGTAATAAGTAGGCATTTACAGGCATTTACGGTGAATTTGAGAAATCAAACAGGCCCTAAATGCAAGAGTCGTCTGTAGTGTGGTCCACTTGAGCGTTAGATCTACTTCAATTTTGTGTACATACCTTAAAATGATCCGAGAGAAGGGATGAACGGTGTGGATAAACAGATACATTACAGTGGGCCCACCCACAGTTCGTGGCTGGAGACGTCCGGGTAGGGATCTGTGGGGCCCACCGTATTGTAAGCGTTTTATCCAAGCTGTTCATCCATTTTATCAGATAATTTTAAGGTATGATATTAAAAATGAAGCTGCAGTGATAATGACACCCACCGTTGAAACCTTTCTAAGGGCCACCCTGATGTTTTCTTTGATCTTAAACTTCTACAGCTCTCAAGAAGTTTTTAACGGTGGACGTTAAATCCCCGCTTTGTAGTCCACTTAATCATAGACCTGCCTCAATTTTTTGTATCATACCTTAAAACGATTTGAGAAAAATGTTGAACTGCGTGGATAAAATACTTACATCACGGTGGGCCCCACAGAGCCCTGCCCAGACGGATTACCGTCTGGGCTGGGATAGGACGCAATCCTCCCCGTCCGCTATTTAGGTCCTGAATTTATGAGAACAATGTTGTATCCGTTGATATGGGCTGTGCTAGGGCCCACCTAGGCCCAGTATCACCACGCCCTGGCTTTAGATCCTAAAGCCTCAACATAGCCTGGTCAAGTCCTAATGGGCTAAAGAGGCCCTAGCCCTGGCCCTCACCTTAGATGGTTGGGTGAAGCCGATGTTCGGATCATAGTCGAGTTATGTTGATTTTATAAGTTAAAGATAAGTTACATTGGTGAGTTCATTTCATAAGTATGGTTATTAATAGGCTGGGCTGGCCTGTCAAGATTTTGAGCCTAACTTTAAACTCAAGCTTATATTTAAAAAACAGGTGAGTTGGTTTTAAAAAACGGATAAGTTACATTGGTGAGTTGGACCACAAATAACAGCCCCTCAGCCTGGCCTAAATTCGGCCAGGATCATTAGGGGAAGGATGATATGGAATTTTTTTTAAAATTCCACATTACTGGTCTCCCTCTCTCATGTTCTGATTTCTAGCATTTCTAAAATCTCGTGTTTTGACGTTTTAGATCAAGCTCTATGATTTTTCCGTTGGAAGTTTGCTCGATTTTTATTTTATTATTTTATTTTCTTTTTATGATTTCTGCTAGATATGGAGACATGTTTGGATTTCTATTCTATTTTATTTCTCAGACAAATGCTCTTGGATGCTTGTTTTTTCCTCGATCCTCTCGGATTAAGTTGGATTTCGGTTTGGATGAGTGTCTTTTTGTGTCTCTAGCTCTCTATTAAATGGGCTCAGGCTCAGCCCTATTAGGCTCTATGGACCTTAAGGGTAATTTTTTGTAATTTTACATTAAGTTTCATGTAAATCCTACTTCGAGATATATATATATATATATATAGAGAGAGAGAGAGAGAGAGAGAGAGAGTCCCAGTCTCCTGCGCGACATCCCGCACGGAGCTTGGATGCGAGCTCCTATGAGAGCCGTTAGATACCAAATAGCCGTTGGGATTCATCCGCCGTTAGGAGACTCTCTCCGAATAGAAGACTCGCGCGGCATTTTTTTCGAACGCACTTCAGCTGACGTTTGAAAAATCCATGTCGCCCACTAGGTTAAGCTCAAAAAATCAGTTGGAATTGACTGGTTTTGAGTTAGATTCGGTGTGGCCCACGTGGTTTTCTGCTTTGTCATCTATCTTATGTTTGGACGGTTAAAAATCAATCTATGTTGTCATTTGAAATGCCACCACCTAGGCGATGGTAATATGGGCCATGATGGTCTAATGGACGGTCCGGATTGGACTTTCGAATTGTGATGGTGGCCCACAACAGAGGACCACAAGTCCCTGTTCGTTTTTTGTTTTGAATTAGAGCCAGCGTCGGGTCAGCGTTAAGTGTTTTTTCCACGCCCAGACGGTAGGGCTTTGTGGGGCCCGCCGTGATGTAAGTGTTTTATCCACACCGTTCATCACTTTTTTCGTATCATTTTAAGGCATGATCGTTAAAATAAAGCAGATCCACAGCTGCAGTGGAGCACAAAGTGGGTATTGAACGTCCATCTTTAAAAACTTCTTCGAAGCACATTACTTTTTGGTTTTGAATTGGAGCCAGCGTCGGGTCATTGGTTTTAGTTGTCCATCTTCACTATAGGGATGGGGCCATGCCCATCCCATGATGGAGCCTTACAGATAATACTGTCCCAGGTTACTTACAAGTTGGGTCCCACACCTGCTCCGTTGCATTAAAATTGTTGTCTCTACACTGAACATAGCAGTTTATGATCTAAACCATTCATTTCGTGGGCCCCATAGAATTTATCTTGATAGTAATAGATAAGATTGTAATCATCCTATTGGTAACCTACAAATGGGTGGTAGAAGATAATGGTAGTAACAGCACCATTAAAAAGTAAATAACACAACTCATCCAATCCATATGGTTTGCTACATGGCAGACAGAAATATGCCCTTGGTCATATCATGGCACCTACGGTCACCTTTCACACATTGGCCAATAGCCATCAAAACCCACTTTCAAGGTCCCATGAAATGACATCTCAAGAGTATCAATAGATTGTCCTCTCATTAATCAATCCTCAGGAGTACAGCATCAAAGCCTTTCAAAAATAAAATAATCACTATAGAGCTTTAATTGGCTCACACAGCCAGTACAAAGCTGCTCATTATACATGCAATGATATCCTTGGTAATTAACCATCAAAAGAATTCATGATAACCAAGACTTAAACCAGAACTCGCCTCACAGGTTATCTTTTCATTTTCTTTCTGCCTTTGATTTTAAAAGTAACGTCAATAAGAGGTATCAAATCCTCACCTACAGGGAGCAAACCTATAGTGAAGAGTGTACACTCAACTCTTTTTCACATATCATTCAAGGAGTAGCAAATCCTTACCTATAGGGAGCAAACTTATGGTGAAGATTATTCGTCCAAATCTTTCCAAAGATATTTTCTTCTTCTTTTTTTCCATATCGATCCTGTTAGGCCTTTTTTCTTCAATTGATCATGACGGGCAATTTTCTAGGCTGATTCCTTCCATGCTTAGTTATTGCCAAGATAACCATTCAATATCAAACTGAAACCTTAATGTGAAAGCAAGATGTGACATGTGAAATCATGACTCAATCAATATTTACAATTTCTAATCATGGATTAATAACTCGATCTTAACTGCGAAATTTAATAGATACGGAATCTAAGAGTCAAAAATTACCAACATCACTTATCTTGAAATTCTAAATCAAGGGTATCCATCAAAATCACTTCGGATTCACAAGAATTCCCAGAAAATTTTAAAAAATTTTCACAATTTTTGCTAAAGACCAAGAAAATACTGATTAGGCAACCTAATCTCTCACCCCCAACCTAAAATCTACATTGTCCTCAATGTAAAAGAAATGAGCATGTAATGCACATAAGACAACGAAAGTAAATGAGAAGTGATGGGAGGATAGTACCTGGTTAACGAATCGAGAGAGATTTTTCAAGAGATCGCTAGGAGAGAGTAGGTTAGCAAAAGAGAGAAAGTAAAACAAAAATAATAAAATTAAAATCCTACCTATACTACTTTCACAGGTATTCTCGATTGCATTTAGCGTATGCAACAAGCCTTTAAACCCCTAGATTACCCCTAGTGGACGAGTTGTAGTCTCGTGAGGGTTTGCAGTAATGTTACCCACAAACATTGAATTGATCATGCCGCAAGGTTCTTCTTTCGGCCAATATCTTGATAAGTTTCTCAGTAAGTTCCTCAACAGGATCATCCAAAAGCCCTTTTTACAATAGGCTTGGGTGCCCTGGAGCATGACTTTTCAGAGAGACTTATGTACCTCATAAGAAATCTTCCATTGAATTGCTTGAGGTATCCATAATATATACGATTCACCTGTGACAGAAGAAGTTTCAACGTTAGTATCGCATGGTGAATCAGAGATTACAAGTAAATAAAGTTTAGAAAACTTTCTAAGAAGTGATGTACTCTCAACACATTCCGAAGCTCCAAACTTCGGTTTAATTTTGAGCTCCTCTTCCTTTACTGGTAGACATTTAGGATCAGGGGAAGAGAGGGTTTCAGAGTAAGGGTTCTCTCGGTCAGTGATAACTACCGAGATGTTGTCTTACAAGGCATCTGCTTTGTTTCTTAACATGGGATCGTTTGAAACTATAAAGTGTGTCAAGCAATCCCAAGAGTCGGGATGTTCAGCTGAGTGTGACCTATTGTGACTCGTGATGATCTGCGCAAAGAATCCATTGTCCTTGAAAGTAGATGGAGGTACGCTCTCTTGCTCCAGTCCTGCATAAACAGATTGAAGATCAGTAAGTGAAGCATTGATGTGATCACTCTGTTCATTAAAATTATTCAATTGAGGCGTTGAATTGTCAAATATGTGCAGCTCAAATGGTGGCCTCAACTGAGTAGTTTCAAATTCCAGAGTCGTACCGGGCAACTCCTCCTTCTCCCGAATCATATCATCATTCAATTCAGGGGAGTAGTCCAAACGTGTTTCACAAGAGTTAGAAGGATCGGCCATGAGGGGCTCATCCTCCACCTTTAAATCAGACATGTCAAGTAATGGGAGTGGCTCATTATGACCGACCACTTCATGTACATCTTGATCATTGATCTGGACCAAACTTGAGAGGGATTCTAGGGAGACTGTGGCTGCACATTCAGGATCGCAATCATGTTCTAGTCCAGTGCAATGCACATTTGGAATGGAATCATTTTTCTCATATTCTACACCTAGCATGGGTTGAGGTTCGCATAAACTAACCTCTTCCTCATCATTGAAATCTTGTGTGTCATGTAAGGAATGTGTGTCATCATCAATGTATTTAAAAGACACTCATGTATCTTCACCATTCTTTCGAACAGTCATCGAGATCGACTTCTTAGAAAATTGAACCACATGCTCATTAAGGGAATTCCACTCCTTATTCTAAATTCCAGAGTTTTTCAAAAGAGAGTGAGGATCACTTTCCTTGCATTGTATTTCTGGATTGGGTTGAGGCTGAGACGACCTATCCTCCATTAGCCTATCGATGCGTGATTCAAGCGCTTCTAGTAATTTCCTCATGCCAGTAATATACTCTGTATAGCTCGGAGATAACTCCTCCTTGATCGTTTCTGGTGGATATTAATAAGTGGTTGATCCACGGGAGTTATTACCGTGATGTTTTACTGGCTCATCTTCGAAATATTTCTGTTTCCACTGATCAGAATCATACGAGTCATCTGTCGGGGGTTGATAAGCGTCATCATTCCAATAATCACGTAATGTTCTCTTAACTCGTAGAATGTAATTATTCTCCCGCAGATAATCACCGAAAGTCTTCTTAATCAGTGGAGCATCATATTCTGATTGGTTCTTGAAGATATTTTCAGAAAAATTTTGAGGCATAGGTTGTTTTCATAAGCTATCTCAACATACGGACGTGCCCACTCATTCATATACATGATGAAACCCTTAATCTGAATCTAATCCTAAAGAGTAGAAGAAAAGATCCTACAGCAATATGGAAAGTAGGTAGAGGAGAAGTTAGAGAGAAGTTACCAGATTGGAGTACTATGTTAAGATCCTGCAAAGGAAAATAAAAGAGATTAGTTTCCTAAAGTAGAAATAGAAAAGTTAGAAATTTTTAAAAGAAAATTTAGAAGCTAAGTTAGTTTTTAAAACGGAAAACCTAATCATAAAATAGAAAGTTTTTAATAAAGGAAGGATGAGTTAATTTCTAAAATTAGAAAGAGTTTCTAAAAAGAAAAGGGAAGTTTCCTAACCCTAAAAAATTTCTAAAATAGGAAACCCTAAAATTAGAAAGTTTTCAAAATTAAACTAGTTCCTAAAAAGGAAAAAAAGTAGAAGAATTGGGAAGGGATTACCGAATTAGAAGTTTATGTCAGGCTCCTACAAAATAGGAAAACAAGTTAGTTTTAGAAAAAAAAATAAAAATAAAAGTCTAAAACTAAAGTTAGTACAATCCTAATCTTAATCTAATTCTAAAACCAATTAATTTCAAAAACGCAACCGTCAGTCCCCAGCAACTGCGCCAAAAACTTGTTCACTCCCCAAGTGCAGGGTTGTGATGTAGTAATAACTCGGTAAGACCGAGGTCGAATACCAAGGGACTGAAACTTGTACGCTATCTAAAATTAAGTAGAATTTGAACTAGAATAAGGTGAAATCTAAAGTAATTGTTATTTAAGGAATAATGATGGAATGATTATTTAAAACTTAAGAAAATTCAAAAAAAGGGAACTAGGGATTCAGAGGATCCACTTGTAGGGATCAAGGAGATCTTACACCTGCTCTATGGAAATTAAACTGAACTGTCGTTGAGATAGTTTCAAAGGAATGAAAGGTATATGAATTAGAATGAATTCCATCACCAAACCATGCCCAGGAGACTATGGCAAACAACAGAATTAAACTAATTATCAACAAATCAACATGCTATGAAAGTTAGGAAGAGTACCAACATCCGACCATGCCCAGGAGACTATGGTGAACAACAAGGCTTCCTAACGTCATAAACATAAAAGGAAAAGTAAATATTCAAAGCCATCGCAGACCCACTGTAATTTCAGTCACAATAGACCATTAAAGACTAAAAATATTTCCATACTAATCAAACTAAATTCAACTTCAATTCATACATTAAAATTAAATTAAAAGCATAAAATCACCCATCTCATTACAAGCTTCACCTCTTAACCCTAGTTAAGAGGATTAGCCAGCCATGAATGAGTTGGAATCCCTTAAACAAAGCAAAAGAAAAGGAAAGGGAAGAACTACTTTAACTCTCTCTCTCTCTCTTCACGTTCAAAACCAAAGATGATCCCCTTCCTCACGTTTTCTCTCCCTCTTTTATAAGTGCCAGGGTCGGTGGAGGCATGTGGCCAGAGGCGGTGGAGAGGCAGGCTATGCAGCCAGGTCGGTGGCTTTGCATCCTTACGCAGTTACTCGGTAGAAAACGCAAGCAATTCCGCGTTTTGAGGCGACTTTTTGAGGAAGATTCATCCATTCAGACGCCATGGTTGGGGTTAATGGCCCCTTTATGATATTTCGGACGGTCTGGATCATAGATCCGATACTCTCTATGAACGTGCAACGGCCCCGAAAATTTCAATTTCCCCGGACTGCGTAAATAGAGCCCGCGGACTGCTTAGCACTGGACTCTCAGTGGGACCCACTTTCTATGGCATTTACGAAATCCACACCGTCCATCGTCTTGTCCTCGAAGTTTTGATCGGGGATTCTAATCATCTTTTAATGTGGTCCACTGAAACAATCAGGCTGCAAAGGCCATTGAACGGTCATTTTACGATTGCTGTAGCGATCGTGTACATGTGCATGGCCTCCAAAAAAATCAGCATGATTCGACTGGTTTTCCTCCCTCTGCCTGATGGACAGTTCAGATTAAACTCTTGCAGTACAGTGGTGGCCCACTAAGCTTCGTCCGCAGGCTCTGTTGCGAAACAGAGCCTGTGTAGTCTTGCGCTGTCTTGATCGATGGGCCCATGACATGCATCAGCGGTGTAATCCAGTCTGTCCACTGGACTTAGCTCGAAAAACCGTTCGGATATGAACAGATTTGGATTTCCGATACTGCGGCCCACTGAATTTGTGCTTCAGCCGTCCGACCTGCGTTTGGACGGTTAAGATCGCTGTCTTTCGCAATTTCGCCACCTAGGCGAAGGTTACACCTATACGCTAAAGTGAATGGACAACTTAGATTAGTCGTCTGACTGATGGGTGGGGCCGACGGAGATCGTCCGATCTCCCCGTTTCTTGTGCTGGAAACGGCTGATGTCGTTTTTGAATTGAGTCAGTCAAACCCGACTTGGACCAAAAATCAAGACCGGTGCACAGCGAGTGAGATTGTGCACTATGCACACTCACGCATAAATGGGGTCCTCTATGATGCTTGTAAGAAATCCGTACCGTCCATCCATTCTGTCATATCATTTAAGCCGTCGATATCAATTTTGAAGCGTATCCAAGTCTCAGGTGGGCCCCAAATCACAGATTCATGGGATGATATGTCTGTTTGGCCACTTCTACAGGGTTCCAATAGGTGAAAATTGATGTGTATGGTTCATTTATGGTCCAAAGGCCCTGTATAAGTTTCGAGCTGAACAGATAGTGAGAACCCTATGATCTTGCATTTCGGACGTCTTCGAGCCACTTTGAGCTTCAGTTTCTCGGTTTTCTCGGATCTCTGACATATAAATTCGTCGATCTTGGTCCCCTTGGGTCCATCCCTTGCCTTGGTAATCATCAGAGTGTTAAATCCAAGCTTTTAGCATCCTATTCAGTCCAAGCTGGTAAAATCACCTTGCAACATAAACACGATAAAACGGGCCATTAAACAATATCATGCTCGTAAATCCAGGTAATAAATGGGGTCTGATATGCAATATTTGACCCTCAACATGCAATTTCCCCAGGAATCAGGTCAGTCCAACCATCAGGTGGGCCACATTTTACAAAACAAATTTACGAATCACTAAGTACTTTGCCAAAGGTGGTTTTTTTTTTTTTTTAAACATCTTTCTGACATTGTAGCCCACCCTGTGAATGGACCAGATTTTATTTTTTTTTGGGATGCAACATCTAATATTTGCACCTGTCAGCCACGCAGGCACTACAAGTAGATACAGAGAGAGGCTATCGACAAGGTAGGAATATGAATAAAAACCATTAGATTTCCTCCTCTTTTTTCCATATCATAGGCAGGCAGTATATGGACTACAAGTTTTCAGTGCATTGTCCATCAGCCATATACTATTCTGTTTCAAGTTTCGAGTAACAGAGAGAAGAATACTCCAGAGAGTGGGGCACAGTTATTCAATACACACTTTCAAGACAGTGAGTCATACACTGGTTTGCAGTTTTACTAAGTGCCAAGATGACAACACATGCAAGATCCTTTTTGGGAATCAGTGCTGGGTTTGATCAAATATACACTGATATTCTGGAAATGGATTCAATTTTCATGGGATCTAACTTCTCTACTGTCTATGAAAAAAGTTAAAGTATGGGAATCTGTTTTCAATTGCCTAAAAAATTGTGGATTTCAATTTTCAAGGTTATGAGAGACAGCTCTCGCCCCTCGACCACTGATCTTTTAACATATTCATAGAAGAAGCACGATTTCATTCCTTCCATGGGGTTTCCATTTCAATGTTATAGATTCTTTCAATCCAAACAGGACCATAATACCCATTTATTTTTTCATTCAAATAATCATCAACTACTCTTGTGTTTCATATGCATGGTTTTTTGTAGTCATAGTTACATAATTACCAAGTAAATGGGTAAATTAAAAAATTGCTATTGATTACATTATTAAGATAGTAGTGTGTCATGACCTAACGTCTCCACCTCATCATCTAATGTTTCTTTATGCATATCAACCTCGTCATTCGATAGTTCTTCATGCATATCAACCTCGTCATCTGATGGTTCTTTATGCATATTAACCTCATCATCTGATGGTTCTTCATGCATATCAACTTCATTCATTGATGGTTCTTGGCACGTGGGAGATCTTATTCTGCAAGCAAATCATTTTAAAGAATGAAGAAAATAAAGATATAATAGTTTAATAAACAAAATTAAAGAATCAATCAAATATAAATGAATAAAACGAATTAAACACTTACAGTTTTTTTCATATTGGACAATTACGTTTGTCATGGCTAGGACCCCACTTCCCACATCCATTGCATCTTCTTTTATCTTTCTTACGAGTAACCTTTTCCCTTTCAGAAATTAATCTTTTTTCACTTCCTTTAGTTTTAGCACGCACCGGGTCTTTAATGATTACTTTAGTAATCTTCTTTATTTGTTTCTTATTTTTAGGCACCAATGTCTCACCAGCAAGCAACTTATGATCTTGAACTCGTTTGAGAATATCTTGTAGCCCTTCTTTACACATATGATATGTCTCTTTAAAATTAGCGCTTTCTTTGACAAGATTTCTATAAATGTCTAACAAATTGCTATACCGAAGAGCATACGATTCATGTTTCTCTCTATTTAACTCCACACCACTCGCATCGTAAATAAAATCCAGTTTAGCATCCCTTGTTCATCTTTTCAAAATATAGTGGTCTGGCAAATTGGGTATCCGAGATTGTCGTAGTATACATAATATGTGCCTACATGGTATTCCCTCAAATTCAAATTTCAAGCAACTACATTTTGCTTATTTAGATTCCATCTCGAATTCAACTAGCCGTTCAGGAGATGTTCCTTCACATACTCCAACATTGTAAATGCAAAGGCCTTCCATCTTTTGTAAAAGAATTGCAGTATAAATGGTGCTTACATACAACTCTTCTTGAAATTTATAAAAAAATAGATCGAGAATAAGTCTCTCCAAGCTCTCTCTCCATGGCGAATAAAGTTTTCAACTTCGGCTTTCTACTAATCGTTTCATGATCGGCGACTAACTCATTGTGTCTCTGTCGTGCTACTCCACGATCAAAACGAATTATGAAATCCATTAACAAGTTATTCTTCGACACATATTTACGAAAAAATGCATTCGTGCTTTCACTTCGTTGGCTACTAGACATACCCGCAAAAAAAACATGTCTTAAATATGCTGGTACCCATTTGTGACGAATGTTGAATAAAGAGGCAAGCCAATCATTATGATCCAACTCATTTTCTTCAATAACTTTGCTTCATTTTACTTCGAAATCTTCGAACTTTTCATAATTCCATATGATATCATAAAAAGGTATTTTAAATTCATCTTTGAAAGCTATGTGACATAACTTTTCAGGGACTTTCTGCAAAATATGTCAAATACAATAACGATGGAAAGCATTCGAAAATACAATAGCAATGGCTTTTGTCATTGCTGGATCTTGATCTGTTATGATCGCTTTCGGTGGGTCCCCTGGCATTGCTTCACATCATTTCTCAAACAACCAGATAAAAGATTCAGTGGTCTCATTATGGATAAAATCACAACCCAGTATAATTGATTTCCCATGGTGATTAACCCATGTAAAGGGTGCAAATATTAACTCATAGTGGTTTGTATTGTACGTGGTGTCAAATATTATAACATCACCAAAGTGCTGATAAGCCTTACGTGAAATCGGGTCAGCCCAAAAACAATGTGTTAATCTGCCCTCCACATCAACCTTCTCATTATATACGAACGATGGATCAAATTCCTTCATTTCAGAAAAATGTTCATACAATAGTTGAGCATCATGGTCCTTGGTTTCTTTTCTTTTATCTCTTTCATAATTTCTCACGTCTTGTTCAATGCATCCGATATTTTCGTAATCACCTGATTCAATTGCTAAAACATTCATAGTTTGCGAAATGCCTAGCCTGATTGAGTGAATGTATTTTCTAAATTCTTCTGCGCATTACAAACCTCACGATGTGATCGAAGAATATGTTTCTTTCGAGGAGTTTCTAACTCATGACTGTGGTCCTCAACAAACATTTTCACTATATAGTTTGATCCACCATCCCCTTTTATAATTGTCATGCGAGCTTTACAACTTTCTCCAGTAATACTCCGTCGCCTCTTTACTACACCATGCTTCATTTGTACCTTGTTATCTATCGTCCCCTCCTTCGAACATACAAACATCTTCCAGATCTCTTCTTGATTCTTATTGTATTTATTTGATCCTCTACGAACACTGAAGCCTGCCTTTTTTGCATAATGATTGTAGAAGTTAAACGCCGCATCAACTGAAGAGAAAGTAGTCTTTTCAATTATTGGTTTCAACTCCTCTTCTACTTCTGGAATCCAACGACGGATAGAAGTTGTGTCAACTTGTGCCATTAAATTCTCGTGCATTTTTATAACTCATAACAAAAATAAGTTTTGATATAGTTTATCATAAAATTGTATAAAAGTTAGTAAATGAACACAACTCATAACAAAAATCAATATTTCTATTTCAGATTTATGAAAAAATTAAACGGTCCAAAGTCAACAATAACAAGACAATTATAAATTATCAATTTCCAAATTAATATGCCCAATTAAAAAGACATGAGCCCAACAATGACACCCACCATCAAAAATTTTGTAGGGCCACTATGACATTGATTAGCCATTCAACCTACTCATAAGGTCACATAGACCTGAGTAAGGAAAAATGCAAATACAAGGACTCAAAACTCAAATGGGCCACGTATCAAAAAATAGTAGATGATATCAGGTGGAGGTCACAACAAACATGCCATGGCCCATCTAATGATGGTCCACACGTGTATTTTGAAACTCAAGATACTGGACAGCTTTTCCTACTCTCCCATTTTTTGGTACACGTGGGGCCAATGATAAGTGGGCCGTCTTAATGTATGTGCAAGCTGTGGACCACCTGATGAATGGTATTTATCTATTACACTTCTCAAGAAAGATACCAAAAGTAGGAACCAGGGGCCTGTTGATTTAAAACGAGAACCAACAGCGAAGATCTATTCTATAGAGAAGGATAAGGAAAGAAACCAAAAGCAGGGCTGAGATGGCCTGGTCCCCACATGAGTCGAGCTTTTTCTAAAGCCTCGAGGCCAATCAATTAGCTATGCCATTTCAATTTAGAAAGCGAACCTAAAAATAGGAAGATCGAAAAGCTAAAGGAGGTCACACACACCATTGGAAATTTCTATAAGCCCAATCTCTTCCTGATGTCGTTCTCACAAAGACGTGGTCGAAAGATGTACCAATTGGACCCTCACTCCATATGTTATGTTGGAAAACAAATAATATCGGTAAAAAATTAAAATAATAATAATGATAATAATAATCATCTATTCACTAGTTCTAGAGATGGCAACCCACATTAGAAATAGACCCACCTATTTTTTGGGCCAGGGAATCTACAAGGTGGGGTCCACTTATAGACCAATTGACTCTCACTCCACGTGTTATGTTGGTAACCATTAGGAGATGGAGCCGATTGGGCCATAAAAGAAGTGTGGGATTAGCAAACAAACCTCGAATTGATATGCAACAGCACGAGGAAAGAATAAATCCATGAATGGAAGCCTGGGTAACATGCCTGCCCATTAATTAGGCCAATCCTCTCATTAGGTGGGCCACGCTTGCAAAAGAAAAACAGACGACAGAAGAAAATCACCAGCGACCATTACTCATCATACACACATACAGCCAACAGGATCAATGGAAAATCCTACATTATGGAGCAACGCATTGAATCCCACCTGATACAAGGCCGTGATCTCGAACACGTGTGTACAATGCAATATCAAACAATACCTTCCGATTTCTTCAATTTCCTCTATTTATCGTTCTTCCCCTCTCAATTACTAGGGTCTCTAAGAAGAATCTTAACATAAACGACAAATCACCAAAAAAAAAAAAAAAACCCTCCGATTTAGAAGCATTAACCCTAGAAATTGGGGGAAAACGAAAAGAATCAAGCATGAAAAACAACAGTAAAATAAATAGAATCAAAATGTATCTACAACGGAAACCCTATAAATTGAGGAAAAACGAAAACAATCAAACAAATCAGCAAAAAATACATCAAAAATCAACTAACGTTAAACGAAAATGCACTCACAGAGATGAAATTCGTGACGAAAGATTTGCAGAGATCCTTCGAACGAAATTGCAAAGCCTAGAAATTGAGGAATTTTGATTGAAAAAGGGAAACTGTGATTTGTGAAAATTGCAGGAGAGGCCGGAGTTTATATAGAGAAAGGATAAGACGTGTATGATCTGTGGCCCGAGTATTGTAAACTGTACACAGGTTTTGAATTCTAACTTGTGAGGCCCACTTTTCTACGATCCAGCAATGTGCTCCGAAGAAGTTTTTAAAGATGGACGTTCAATACCCACTTTGTGCTCCACTGTAGCTGTGGATCTGCTTTATTTTAACGATCATGCCTTAAAATGATATGAAAAAAGCGATGAATAGCGTGGATAAAACACTTACATCATTGTGGGCCCCACAGAGCTCTACCGTCCGGGCATGGAAAAAACACTTACGCTGACCCGACGCTGGCTCCAATTCAAAACCAAAAACGAACAGGGACTTGTGGTCCTCTATTGTGGGCCACCATCACAATTCAAAAGTCCAATCCGGACCGTCCATTAGACCATAATGGCTCATATTACCATCGCCTAGGTGGCGGCATTTCAAATGACAGCATAGAGTGGTTTTTAACCGTCCAAACGTAAGACAAACGGCAGAGCAGAAAATCACGTGGGCCACACCGAATCTAACTCAAAACCAGTCAATTCCAACTAGTTTTTTGAGCTTAACCTGGTGGGTGGCATGGATTTTTCAAACGTCAGCTGAAGTGGGCCCGACCAAGCATCAGCGCAGCTCCCTGCGTTAAGAGCGGCAGTTTTCGAGAGAAGACCGGACTTCCGTCCATTGCACGATCATGGCGATGATCGGACAATCCATCTGGACCGTCTAAAAGATTCCCAGGGGCTGGCCGTTCGTCATCAAGATGTCTGAATGGTACACAAGGTTTATTTTGTTTTGGATCTAATTCATTTTTTGATCATGCAATAATATGGTGTCCTCAAATGGATGAAAGGTGTAGATAAAAAACACACATCATGGTATGGCCCACGGAACTTGGTTACGTCGGCTGAGAAGGATCCACGTGCGTCCGAAAAAAATGTCGCACGAGTCTTCTATCCGGAGAGAGTCTCCTAACGGCAGATGAATCCCAGTGGCTATTTGGTATCTAACGGCTCTCATAGGAGCTCGCATCCAAGCTCCGTGCTGGACGTTGCGCAGGAGACCGGGACTCTCTCTCTCTCTCTCTCTCTCTCTCTCTCTCTCTCTCTCTCTCTCTCTCTCTATATATATATATATATATATATATATATATATATATATATATATATATATATACACACACACACACACACACACACACACACACATGGAAATGCTCACCTACGAACCGGTTCGTATGTACTATGTATGAATATTTTTGAGAACCCATCATACGTGATGTGGATCCAAAATTTGAACCGTTCATGTGAAGCAGCACCTCGTGAAACCCCTCGGGCCCAAGTTTTACTTTGATCTAAAACTTTGATGGGCCATGAAAAATGAAACAATTTCCTCCCTTGATTTGCATTTCTCTTTGTTATGGCCCACCAGAATCTTAAATTAGGGTGAAAATTCACCTTTTAGGGTTTCATGGGATTCCGCATCTTATGGACCATTCGGATTCGACTCCCATGACACGTGTGCAAAGGTGCGCACGTGCGTAGGTGCGCAGGGGAGCATGCATATATATATATATATATATATATATATATATATATATATATATATATATTGTCATGAGAGAGAGTCATTATTTCATTGAAAGTTACTTTTCATTTTTTTTTCTTTAAGCATGGTACATCGGTATAAATTAGTGGACATAAGGAAAGAAAACGACATATATATGTGTTGTAGTTTGCATTTTTTTTCCTTTATTTTCTTTTAATTTTGATATTGTTATATATGTGGTTAAGAAGGGATCTTTCTCTCAAAAAGCTTAGTGTAAACACTTTGAGTTGGGCTTGAATTGAATTTTTTGATACTAGAATAAGTTTACGCCTATGCCAAATTATCGTGGGCTAGCTTGGATGGAAGTTAGCATGGCCGTTGACAACTCTATTCATGAGTTATCATTTTTTTTTAAAGAATCAAAGTTTTTTCTCATGGCACATCTATGTCAAATAAGATCATTCATCAACCAAGTACATGTCTTATCCAATTTTCCACCATTTACATGGACTTAAACAAGTACATTAAGATATTGCTCGCCGTATAAAGTGAGATCCATAATTTGGACTGTTTATAAGTACACGTGCATCACTTCTCTTTGTCGTGACACCTTATAAGGTATGGACAGCTCTCTTAGGTTTTATATATATATATATATATATATGTCCTTTAAAGTTAGGTTCTTTTTTATAAGGAGTCAGGGTTTTAAAGAGAGACATCGGTACGATTCTCTACCACTATACAAACTTTGGTGTACCCTATTACATGTAAAGCCTGTAACTTGTGTAACTATATGTATCAAAATTGATTTAATTTTTCTTTTGAATGTGGTCATCCATCCTTGATCCAATTCTCATACAAAATAAGTGATAGACCACAATATCTCAACCGTCAAAATTACCATTAAGTATGATGAAATTATTTTTATGGTTAAAATAAAAATATATTATTGAAAATATTCATGAAACCATTTAAAATCTTTTGAGCATAGGTATTAGTAATAAACATTTGATGGACAATCTAATCTACCAAATCTTAGGCATAAGAGTATCTATAATACACCAATGGATTCCTTGTTAGATCATGTGGATCTCAATCATATATCAATATATAAACCCAACAACACCCATGTATGAGTCACTGCAATTGACTTAATAAAGTGGGCCAAAGCATATACATTATGAACTAGAACTCCTATACATTTTCAAGTCTAAGCATTAGTCAAAACTAATATAACACAAATTGATTATATATCAAACATAATATGTCTTTGATCAAGAAACTTAAATTGATCTTCCAATACAAGCATCTAAAAAACCTATTACTCAGAGCCTATCTCCATAGCAAACATAATCTTGCATAAAGGCAAGGTACACTAACATGTGTTAAACCTGATAGTCTAGGGAGACCTTTCATCTCGATTCGTCATTGATACAAGAAATCATATGAGAATTATTTGGACCACAAGTTTATCCTATGACCTATTAAGTGTTATGAAACAACAAAGTACTAGGATCATGGAATCTAACTCAGCCTTGACTAGCGACCGTTGTATCTGATCTTAATTTCCCAAGAACAATTAGAAAAACCCCTCCCCTTTAACCTTACACATAAACAATTCGAGATGACCCATATGTTAGTTATGACATTATTAATATACCCACACAAGATCTACGGTCATCATGTTTTACAATGAAGATCATCGAATCAACGTTAAGATGAACAATTCAACTTTGCATGATGCAACAATAATACAAGTTTAGTTGCCTAAGCTTCGGCCCTTCAGGGTTGAGTCACCCATGCTAAGCTAGGACCTCGGCCCATTGCCACCCCTAATGGAAGTGAGCTAAAATAGGGTTGTCTCGGGTCTAGATTTCAAGTTGTTCGGCGGGCAGATGGGTTGGGCTTATTAAGATCCTGCATATTTTAGGCCCATATCTAGACCATTGACAGTCCCAAATGAAAAATTGATAACATGCCCATTTTTTACTTTATATGCTATACCAAATGCTACAACCATCCTTCTCAAGCATGCAAATTGACAAGTAGGCGGCCATGTTTTTAAAACCATCAATCTAACAATAATAAATTGGATTCTATACTCATCCATCTTGGATCTATTAACATGAATGGCTCATTTTTAAGGATGGGATTTAGAGATTTATAAAAGAACGGACGACACTACATTGACCTAATATCTATCCACGTTCAACCTATAAAACGAATTCAAATTGCATCATATCACTTTCTTTCCCAAGAAAATGTTGTACATGCTCTTTTGATGGACTCTTATGCTTGCTTTTTCTCCTTAATTAATCTTCTGGTCTTACAAAATAAATAAATAAATTGCAAGTAGTGCTTACTCCAGTGCTTGCAAGTTCCTTTACCAATCCGTAACCTAATGAGGAAGTAGAATGTACTGGGATTCTTTATTTTATTATATGAATCCATCATCATCCAAGCTTTATTTAATTAATTGGGGTAGGCTATATAAATCATGGTCTGCCATTTCATTTAACGAAGACATGGAATTAAACTAAGGTGAGAATGAATGAATGGAAGTAATTTAATAAAATAAAGTCTCAAGCTGTGAGTGGCGCCCTTTCGGCCAAAAAACACTCGAAAGAAAATTTTAACTCTTTCTGTCTGGTTGCATCATGATGACTAAGGCTGTCTGTGGACCAGGCCTTGCCTAACAAAATCAAAGTTTTTTAGTAGGCCTAGTCTGAATGGTTCAAAATCCAAGCTAGGGGTGCAAATGGGTCGAGTCAACCTGATGAATCATTGAACAGGACCTAACAATTAATGGATCAAGGCCCAAAATTTTAGACATTTGGGGCATGTTTGGTACTAGTGTTCAACCCAAACTAGTGTCCAATAGTAAAACCTGACTAAAAAAAGTAGGTAATAGAGCATCTGAATTTCTTTTTTATTTGACCTATACTATAACAATGGTTCACCACCTTTTTCTAAAATGGGATTACTCATCCTTTATTTCTGACAATATGGACCATCCATATCATGGGCCTATTGTCAATGGAGAACATAATAAAAATCACACTGATGGACTACCATAATTATCTTATTTAACTCATCCAATTTGAACTATTGACCACCAATTGGATGATTTGGAACATTATTTGTATGAAAACTCAATTTTAATTTCTAGACAAGTTCTCAACCTAACCCGAATGATAAATGAATCAGGTTCAGATACAACAAACTTCGGTCACTCTTTGCTCATTGGGTCATTTGGACTAGTAGATGATGGGCCCATAATGGCAATTTGGAAAAAGAAAAAAGGGAAAACTTAGGTGCCCTTTTTTAACTGCACACATCCACACCACACCACACTCACAGAAGCTCTCACACCACATGGGCAATTGATTCCATGATCTCATTGTTGAAATAGAGTTTGTCTACCACAGAGCCATGGAGTTGGGACCTAACTTTAGTGTTATTTGATAAACAAAAAAATAAGCTTTGAAAATGAATTTAAATGTTGAATTACAATTTTGGATTATTTTGGAGATTAAGTGAAAAGAAATTTTGATGCATTACTACTTCTAGCATTCGGCCTTTGGCATTAGGTGAAGGGAGGGGAGCTGTAAAAGACCCATACTTTCAATGAAAATTAACTTAAGCACTTCATGGGTTGGATTTGCTCTTGATTTGAATCAGTGAAAATTATTGAAAATATTACATTTTAATGTAAGTGTTGAAAATGAGTTTTATTAAACGAGCCTGTTAGTTCCACATTATTACAACTTTAAATGGGTTGGGTTGATGCTTGCATGCCAAGGATGACTTATCTAGAAAAAAAATTATTAAAAAAAACTAATTAATATGGAATTTATATTCCAATACCTTTTTCATGAAAAAAGCTTTCAAAAAACTACCTCATTAATCAATATAATATCATTCCATTACTTTGCCACTATATTTCTTCAATGGCTGTTGGGGGTCCGCAAGCAAATGATTGGTTGCTTGGGTGGAGCCCCACTATGGTGTTTGCATAAAATCCACTGTGACCACTAGGTCCATCACCTCATATTAGGCCAAAGGATCAAAAATCGCTGCCATTTATGATTAATCTGGACCACATGATTGGAAACAATGTACGAGTCAATGACCGCCCTCCAAACTATTTTCCTTGGTATGGCTAACTTGAATCAAGGATGGGCCAGATTTTCGGGCCTTAACTTAAATTTGGTTGTGATATCTAATGGTTGGAATGGATTTCATATAGTCATTATAGTGGGATCTATAAAAATCAAGAGTGGATCTCTCTCTCTCTCTCTCTCTCTCTCTCTCTCTCTCTCTCTCTCTCTCTCTCTCTCTCTCTCTCTCTCTCTCTCTCTCTCCAGACTGTTTTCTTCTGTGTGGGCCAATTGAATCACAAGTCAGCCTGAATTTATTGGTTCTGGCATAACTAGGATTGAGTGTCTAAATGGTCGGAGTGGGTTTCACAAATATATCACAAGAGGCCCCACCAAAAATCAAGTCAAGCATCCCCAGCGCTGTGAGAGTATTTAGAAAACAGAATTGTACGGGGTGTTGTTCTTTATTTTGATATGCCTACTATAATATTTATGTAAGATCCATTCTGACCATTAGATATTTAGTCCCATATTAAGTTCACAGACAAAAAAAGTAGACAAACCCATGATTTTTGGTAGGCAATGCCAAAAGAAACAAGTAGGATAGGTATGTCTTCTCTTTATTTTTACTAGCCCACCTTGATAATTATATAAAATCCACTACAGCCATTAGATTCCATACAAAAATTCATGATTTTGACCTAAAAATCATACCCATCTGTGATTCATGTGAGCCCACTAATGAAAATCATTTGGAAGGTGAGTGTTGCCCTTATGCTATTTTCAATCATGTGGTTTATCTGAATCATAGATGGAGCTAATTTTTAGGCCCTTAACCTGAAATGGGGTGACATACCCGACAGTACTTAAGGTAGATTTTACATTTTAAAAAAACAAAGTGTGGGGCCTACCCAAGCCTCCCACCTGCCCATTTGCATGCGCCGCACAGCAGCGACAAAGGGCAAGGGAATGATATTTACATTGGCCAATGAGGTAGCTTTTTGAAATCTTTTTTTAAATAAAAAATATGGGAATGTAAGTTCCATATGATAGATAGTTTTTTTATATAAAACTTCAAAAAAAAAAAAAATTGAAAATCTCTTAATCCTTCAGTAGATGGTCAACAAACATGGTTAAAAAATCAAATGCGTCAAGATTGCACATCTAAAAAAAAATGCCAAAGATGCCTTCTCGGACATTCTTTGTGTGTGGCCCATCTAAATCCATCACATCAATGGTTTGGAAAGCTGGATCGTGGGCTTGGTGAAAAAAAATGGCTAAACTAGGTGGGTTTGGGCGGGTTGGATTTGAGGGTTGTCCAAACCCATCTCCTTAGCTAAGTATGAAGGCCCAGATGAGCCCAGCCCATGAGATAAGCATATGAGTCTAATCCAAGGTTGGCTGATGGGCACGGTTTGGGTACTATCCGTGCCATACCATCCCTAGCTAGGACCAGACAAGGTTTCTGAGGGCTACCATGTTGTATGGGTTTATCTACACCGTAGGTCCATTTTGCCATACCATTTTAGTGTGCAAGCCAAAAAATGAAGTAGATTCAAGATTCAAGTGGACTACACCACAGGAAGCGGCAGTGATAATAACACTCAACACGAGAGCCTTCCTAGGGCCCAAAAAAAAAAAACAAATATCAGCTTTAATGGACATGGATTAGCTAATGACCGAAATTGCTACTGAAGTGATGTTACTAAGTTCTGTGGACCCTACCATGATGTATGTGTTTTTTTTTTTTTTTTAAACAGGCACACACTCACGCCACACGCACACACACGGTAGGATTTCACCACCGTGGTTACTCGAACTCTTGACCCGTTGTTGAAACTCCAAAGGAGTCAACCATGATATATGTGTTGTATTCACATTGTCTATCCATTTGGAGATCATTTTAGGGCATTAGGCAAAGAATGAGGCAAATGTAAAGCTCACGTGCCTACTATTAAAACCTTCCTGAGGCTGCAAAAGTTTTGGATCAATTTGATATTTGTATTTTTCCTACTCTCCATATCTGTTTTAACTTATCAACAGGTTGGATTTCAAATAAACATTATGGTAGGCCTCGGAAAGTTTTGACAGTGGGTGTCACTGTCTCCCTTGTTTTATGTGGTGGGTTCACTTGAGCTTTAAATCTACCTTATTCTTTGGTTCACGTGCTAAAATGATCTCTCCAAATGGATGGATGGTTTGGATAAAATACATGCATCATAGTGGGCAAATGATCTCTCCAAATGGATGGATGATGTAGATAAAATACATACATCATAGCAGGCCCACATAAGTTGGTGACATCACTTCAATAGCGAAATTCACCACTATGTCAATAGCTAATCTGTGGTCCTGTTTAATCCCCACTGCATGGTCCACTTGCTCCTTGGATTTGTCTCATTTTTGGGCTTGTACCTTAAAATGACACGGCAAAATAAATACAGTGGATAAAATCCTTACACCAGGGCATCAGAGCTAGAGTCCTTGTCCGTTCCTAGCTGGGGACAGCTGGGGTAATATCAGAATGTCTGCCAAGCATATCTGAAGCTTAAGTGGACCAAATGTGGTGATTGAACAACAACCATTGAAAACTTCTCAGGGCTACAAAAGTGTTGAATCAGGCTTATATTTGTATTTTTCCTTTGTCAAGGTTTGAGTGACCTTATCAACAAGTTGGATGACTTAAGCTTCGGATCTTCAATAGTGTAGTCCACTTACATTTTGGATCTTCGTGCCTTAAAATGGTGGGTGTCATTATCCATAAATGTTTCCTATGGTGTGGTCCACTTAAGCTTCAGATCTCTATACCTTAAAATGAGCTGTAAATTTGGATGGACGGAATGGATGTAAAACACAGATAACGTCGGCCCCATAACACCAAACACATCAATGCATGATTGCTCTCATAGGAGCTGTTTCAATCCAAGGAAATAAAAAATGTACACCAGCTGAGCCAAATCGAGCTTGGCCTTAGCTTGAACCGAACTGAAGTTGGCCTAGCTTTAATCGGCCCAAGCTAATCCAACTTGAACTTGGCTTGGCTCGGCCCTCAACTCAACTCAACTCAGCCAGTAGCTTGGGCCAACTCAAGCAGAGTTCAAGCCAAGCTTGAGCTTGGTCTTTCAAGCCAAGTTCGAGTTTATACCTATAAACTATGTTTGAGTTTAGGCTTCAGTATTTTTATTATATACAATATATATTATATATTATATATTATAATATATAAATATTTATATTAAATGAACATGATCCGAGTCCAGTTCGAGTCATGTTCTGAGCTGAGTCAAGTCGAGCTCGGACTTGTATAAAAAAAAAAAAAAAAATCAATCTCAAAATATCAACTCAAGTAAGCTTGAACTCAATTTCGAGCCGAGCCGAGTCAAGCTTTTTCGAATCTAACAAGTTAACCGAGCTAACTTAGTTTGCATATAACTCTAATTTCTAGAGATAGAGCTTAGGGGGGGCTACTAGCTTGAGTCCCAACTAAAAATCAAATTGCTTGAGAAATCTTAACCTTTTATTGGTGGACACTTATTTGTTGAATTATGACCTTTGGATATTTTCATTTCCAACTATCTAATAAGCTGGGGCAGACACATGTGCATGTGTGCAATGATCAGAGCCATGTGTAGGCTCTGATGTTGGTTGGCCACTGACCAATCTGATTGGTATTGTAAAATAGATGTCTTAAATCTTGTTTCACCGAGATGCTCGACTAGTCGAAGGTCCCTTCGACTGGTCGAAGACAGTTCGACTCGAAGCTTAGCAACAATGTATTCGGGATTTCCAAGATGTTCAACCAATCGAGGGATAGGCTCGACAGTCGAAGGAATCCTTCGACCAGTCTAAGCCCAGGCTTGACTAGTTGAAGGTTATGCAGATGGTGCACAGTTTATGCACGGACTGTGTAAATTTGATACGGTTTCTAAAGAGGTGCGTAACTTAGGTTTCCCCATCTATAAATAAGAGTCCCTAGGGCCATTTTATAACGTCTTGAAAAAATCCGTACAAAAATCCAAGTATCAGCTCAGGCAAAAATCACTCAAGACCAAATCCTTTAGAAATTAGACGAAAATTTACTAAGTGTTAAAGTAGATTATCTATAAAATTAGCTCTAACTGTTTTAAATACGAACTGCAAGATCCAAAACTAGCAGAATCGCTAACGCTACATTACCTAAAAACTTAGGATTTATCTCAAAAGCCAGTTGCTCTTGGGAGCACCATGAAACTCCGTATTAAACCTGGACCGTGCGTCGAAAGTCCGATTACTCCAAAACTATACAGCTATGACCGCCTTGCTGAACTTGACAACCATCTCAGAAATCAAGTCTTAAAGATATCCAAAAGTGTACAACTTGAACCCAGAGCGAAGTGTGTGAGAACGCGAATATCTTTAGGAAAGGAACTGAAACTTAAGTGAATTGAGTCGTTTGGTTGCAGACTGAATCTAAGGATTCAGACCATCAGATTCTGACCCAATTGCACCCTCGGATCAGGAAAAATTTTCAACACAGGTCAGTGTACTTGTGACTCTGATCAAGTATCGGTGACCGTTAAACTGAAACAGGACCTTCGCGGCCAATCTACTAATCCAATCAGGCCGAGATCTTAGCCTGACCTAGATCCAATGTCAGGAAGCTTAAGTCCGACCGCATGTAGAAAATGGGCATCTAGATCAGCTCCATTGGACCGAAATGGCCAGTCTTTGGCTATAACCTAAGTATATCATGGCCATGTGGCTATTCTCATCAGTTCTGGGCCTATATAAGGGCCTTAAACCCTCTCTCTCCCTCCACATACGAATTTGCAACCCTATAAGAGAGAAGAGAGCAAAGAGAGAAGGAAAGAGAGAGAAAGTGAGAGAGAGAGTTGGAGTTGGTTTTAGGGATTCGATCTCATCACTCAACGTGTTGAATCATCGCTTTCGTGTTGCTATACCGTCGATTCCGATTCCATTGTTGGGTAAGAAATCCTAACCCTAACCTGTTTTAGATATTCAAATAGAGTATATGATGAAATAGCTAATCTATTTCATGTTATAAATTGTCGTTGTACCGTAGGCGAGAACTTAGTATTTAAACTGATTTCGTTATGAGTCTAGCGACAAAAGGTGCGAATTATAAATGTTTAAGTTATGGTTTTCAAGGCTTTCAATGTCAATAATGATTTGTAACTGACTTGATTACTGTCACATATGCTTAGATACGAGGTTTATCGTATATTATGCATATATGTAAACTATGTTGATTTTACATGCATTTCATGTGTTTGTTGAAATGTTTGAATGAAGATGAAATTATGATTTATGCTTACTATGATTATATAATTGAGATACATGATTGTTGTACGTATGATGAACCCCTTGTAAAGGGATTTGCTATAATACCTGTTATAACTACTTTATTACATATATATGATATGTGTAGCTTAGGTGTTTAATAAAATGTCTGAATGTGAAAATGCTTATTTAAATATATGTAATAAGGGTGTTAAGATAGAATTCTCAATTCCCTTAACAATGGTTATAGTATCATTTATATAACATATCTTACTACTATGTGAGTTAAGGATGAAATGCATATGTACGGTAACATATTTAGTATGTGTTTTGTAAAATTGTTCAAGGTAGATTTATATTTGATTTTAGTTGTCACATGCTGTCTTTGGCTACTACATGTGTATATAATTGGTTGAAGTATGATTGGGGCTATGATGTAGTCCAGGCAATCGGTAATGGTTTGTGATCGTAGCCGAACTGTTTAGCCACGACAGACACGCCCGATGAATCTGAGTCGTACGCTGCTTGTCGGCAGTGGTTAGGCCACGCAGAGTGCTTACGCGCTCCATGTCGATCAGCTCAACGTACACTCGTACCAGTCAAGCTTGTTAAGCAACCCAATTGGCCTAATATATGTTCACCATGTATGGGCACTACTGCTTGAATTTAACGTACCAAATTACCAGTGCAAAGCCCATTTAACCTTGGTACCTTGATCCACTAAGACTCATGAGTCGGGCATGGTGGTATGGGACACCGTGGTCGAGCTTTCGGCCTACGCTGGGGTGATGAGCCTCTCCGTAATGTCCAGTAAGCAACCCAGACTCGTGAGCCGAATACGGTGGTATGGGACACTGTATTCGAGTTGTCGACCTATGATCAGGTGACAAGCCCGTAGTGACCTCGAGTATACACTAGGTTTACGTGAGGTGACGAACCTTTCCGTAGTGAACTAGAGTATAAACCAGGCCCGCACTGAGGTGACGAGCCTCTACGCAGCAACTTGAAAACTGCCTATCGTATGTGACTACTAGGATTGACGACTCTAGATAGATCAATGTTGAGAAAATGATATAAAGGGAGGTACCTTAGATTCTCAATCCTATTGTATGAATATGTCTAATTAAGTACTCAGCTAACACAATCATGCATCGCATTGCACAGTACTTTGGGGAGGAAGTGCATAGAGGAATGGGTGCATGTTGCGATCGTAAGATGAAGTCGTAGAGAGAGTGTAAGCGAGGGCATGTATCATTATTACATACCATCAATGCATTAATAAGAGTACTTAAGACCTGATTATCATATTGTTTTATCATTGCTTCTTGACTAAATTGATAGCATATTAACCTTTGCTTCATAGCTCCACTAAGTTGATCACTCACTCCCACATTCTGAGACGGTATTTTTAAATACCAACCAGACTCTGTTGTAGATGGAGATGATGGCGATGCTTTTGAGGCAGAGCTAGACTTTTACGATGATGAGGAGGAATTCTCCTATATGCAGCTATCAGACGGGTGTATGTAGACCGTGATCTAATCGACGGGATTACAAGGATGCTGATTAGACCCCATTACACTTGTTATTTTTATACTTTTGGAACATCCATGTATGTTTATTTTGCTCATTTTTAGAGTTTACATGTATATACTTAACCTGGTAATATGTTCACACTCTGGAGACCTACATCAGTTTATATACTTTATATATCTATCACAGTCTTTCGCTTACAAAATTTAATTGTCTCTGGAGTACGATATACTGTTTTGGTATAATCTCACTCATGTTTAAGGCACTAATACAGATAATATTTAATTATTATTATTTATATTGCATTAGTGATGTGTTGGAACTTGGGAGTTGGGCTCCTGCTCGACCCCCGAATTTCAGGGCGTTACAAGTTCGTACCAAACGAGCTGATCGACATGGAGCGCGTAAGCACTCTGTGTGACCTAACCACTGCCGACAAGTAGCGTACGACTCGGATTCATCGGGCATGCCTGTCGTAGCTACATAGTTCGGCTACCGATCACAAACCATTACCGATTGCCTGGACTACATCGTAGCTCCAATCACATTCTAAGCAATTGTATATGCATGTAGTAGCCAAAGAAAGCATGTGACAACTAAAATCAAATATAAATCTTAAAATCAAATATAAATCTTACTTGAGCAATTCGACAAAACACATACTAAACATGTTACCTTACATATGCATTTCATCCTTAACTCACATAATAGTAAGATAAGTTATATAAATGATACTATAACCATAGTTAAGGAAATTGAGAATCTTATCTCAATACCTTTATTATATGCATTTAAACAAGCATTTTCACATTCAGGTATTTTATCAAACACCTAGGCTACACATATCATATACATGTAATAAAATAGTTATAACAGGTATTATAGCAAATTCATTTACAAAGGGTTCACCATACGTACAACAATCATGTATCTCAATCATATAATCATAGTAAGTACAAATCATAATTCCATCTTCATTCAAACATTTCAACAAGCACATGGAATGCATGTAAAATTAACATAGTGTACATATATGCATAATATACGGTAAACCTCATGCTAAGCACATGTGATAACAATCAAGTCAGTCATAAATCATTACTGACATTGAAAGCCTTGAAAACCATAACCTAAATATTTATAGTCCGCACCTTTTGCCGGTACACTCATAACGAACTTAGTTTAAATATTAAGTCATCACCTACAGCACAATGGCAACCTATAGCATGAAATAGGTTAGTTATTTCACCATATACTCTATTTGAAAATAGGTTAGGGTTAGGATTTATTACCCAACAACGAAATCAGAATCGCCTGTATAGCAACACGGAAGCAATGATTCAGCACGTGGAGTGATAGGATCGAATCTCAGGAACCAACTCCAACTCTCTCTCTCACTTTCTCTCTCTTTCCTTCTCTCTTTGCTCTCTTCTCTCTCTTAGGGTTGTAAATTCGTATGTAAAGGGAGAGGGAGGGTTTAAGGCCCTTATATAAGCTCAGAACTGATGGGAATGGCCCCAAGGCCATGGTATACTTAGGTTATAGCGAAAGATTGGCCGTTTCGGTCCAACGGAGCTGATCTGGATGCCCATTTTCTACATTCGGTCAGACTTAAGCTTGCTGACATTGGATCTAGGTCGGGTTAAGATCTTGGCCCGATCGGATCAGTAGATCAGCCACGGAGGTCCTGTTTTAGTTCAACGGTCACCGATACTCGATCAGAGTCACAAGTACACTGACTTATGTTAAAAATTTTTCCTAATTCGAGGGTGTAATTGGGTCAGAATTTAACGGTCTAAATCCTTAGATTCAGCCTGCAATCGAACGACTCAATTCACTTAAGTTTCAGTTCCTTTCCTAAAGATATTCACGCTTCTCACACACTTCGCTTTGGGCTCAAGTTGTACGTTATTGGATACCTTCGAGACTTGATTTTCGAGATGGTTGTCAAGTCCAGTAAGGTAGTCATAACCGTATAGTTTTGGGATAATCATACTTTCAAAGCGTGGTCCAGGTCCAATACGGACTTTCATAGTGCTCCCGAGAGCAACTGACTTTTGGGATAAATCCTAAGTTTTTAGGTAATATAGCATTAGCAATTCTACTAGTTCTGGGTCTTGTTGTTCGTATTTAAAGCGGTTAGAGCTAATTCCACAGATAGTCTTGTTTAGCACTTAGTTAATTCTCGTCTAATTTATAAAGGATTTGATCCTTAGTGATTTCTGTCTGAGGTGGTACTTGGGTCTTTGTACGGATTTTTTCGAGACGTTAAACATTCTCAGGCATGTTAAGGCTATCTAAAAAGGTTCTGAGGGTTCCTAAAAGGGTTTTAAGGTTTCTAAAGGGTGTGGCAATGGTGAGATTCGAGGTTGTTCGAATCGGGTAAGTCCTCTCTCTTTGTAATTTCTATTTTCATAATGGAAGTTTTCCACGTTAAATTTTTATATACTTTTGTGTTTGTTTGGTGCTCTTAAATTACTATTATAGATCTAGATCTGTGTGATTCCGCAGCACAAATCCCAACAATCGAACCATCCTAACCATCCTTAGCTTTTTCTAACAGTTGGTGATTTGTGCATGTTGAAGTCCATTGTCACTTATATAAGGGTTATTATTCTCTAAACAGTGGGACTTCTGGCATAGGCACTCATCCACTACTGGACCTACTGAATTAACGGTCTTGATCTCATCCATGGGCATGCAACACGACTTGGAGGTGCGAAGAAGATCTTCAATACACATGGTCAGCTCCCCTAATTAGAATGATGGCAAATCATCTCTAGTACATTCACGGCAATCCAGTCCATATAGATTTTGCGCCCCATGATAAATGGTCCATGTCCCTAACAGAGGAGTTGGAGTTGTATGATACTGGTGTTGCCACATGTGAAAACGAGAGAAGAAAAGAGAAGAAGGGCTCATGGGAAGAAAATGATTCGAGAAGAAAGAAATTTCCTCCATTCTCAATGATTTATAGAAAGAGATTAGAATATTTTTATAAATAATTACAATCAACCTAATTACAATCAAATGTAGCTAATTATTAGTTGTATAGAGATATCAAATTAATGTGAGATTGACTAATCATCTCAGTCGTTCATTTGATGAACGGTCCAAGTTACTCAATGTTTCATTACTCAATCTCGCGTTAATTTGATGAATAGTCCAAATCGCCTAATGTTTCAATACTCTCTTTCAAGTTGGGGTTGAAATATCAACGATGTCTAACTTTCACGATGAATAGAAAAACCTTTTTTATTTTTCAAGAGTTTTTGCGAAGCAATTAGTTTGTTGATCCTTACTTTATACAAATTGATGGAAATTTCTCTAGCTTGAGCCCTTTTTTCCTAAAAAATTAGTAGCCTATGTTAATATACTTTGTTCTTTCATGAAATATTAGAATTGATGCTAAATGAATAGTAACTCGATTGTCACAAAATAATTCAATTGGCTCTTCAATAAGAAACTTCATGTATTTAAGTAGAGCTTTTATCCATATTGGTTCACAAGCCGTTGAGGCCATTGTTCTATATTCTGCTTCAACACTGGATCATGCAATAATACTTTATTTCATACTTTTCTATATAATAAATTTATCCTTAACAAAGGTATACATATTAGTTTTAGATTTCTATCAAGTTGACAACACACTTAATTAGCATATGAGTATTTTGCAACTTCCAAATGTCAATTATGTCATAAACACTACTATTTATGGGGAGCTTTTTAAGTATAAGAGAATTCTATTCATAGCTTCTGTGTGAACAATGCACAAACTATTCCTGAATTGACGGACCATAGCTACTGCTTAATGATACCTGAATGAGTAATAGTAAAATATATGAATTTTCCTACAAGTTATTGATATTGTCCAGTATCTTTAATAGACTTTTCCATTTTTTTCAATAAATTGAACATTACAATAGTTGGTATATCAACAGGTTTTACATCTAACTTTTTAGTTTATTTTAACAAATCCAATATGTATTTTCATTTGTGAGAGAAAACTATCATCTTCTTTTTCAAATAAGCAACTTCCACACTAATAAAACCTAAATATTACATATTTATTCCTTATCTTACATCATTTTTTTTGTGCATTTAAGTGTTAAAAATATTTAATTTGATATGTTTTTGAGTTGCAAGAAGATTTTGAAGTCTAAAGTGATCCGTGCGTAAAGTGTCAAATCAAAGTATGAGAGAATTAGGATTGGAAAAATAAAGAATAGAGCATTTAAAGATTTGAAGCTTAAGAAATGATGAACAATACTTGAAAGTGGAAGATCAAAGGAAGAACCAATGAATGTTGAACGATGATTGAAAATAAGTAAAAATGTTAAGAAAAAAAAAGTCCTAAAAATTCAAGGCTAATAAAATTAAATCTTGAAATTGTACTATCATAAATACAAATCTTATCGATCAATCGTCAGAGTTATTGATTGATCGATTGACATAAATGGCCGATCGATCGAAAATGGCAGAATTTCACATAAAACTTGCAGGACAATTTTTGAACATGTTGATCAATCAATTGATAGTTAACATATTTTTGAATTCTAGTCGCTAGATGTTTTTGAGATTATTGATCAATCGATGCATCGATCGACAACATCGGTTCTTGCAAACTTTTATGATTTTTTAAGATCAGTTCAAAATTTTCTGTTTAAAGGGCCTTCCTTCAACGTTCAAAAGCATATAGAGATGAAGGGGAGAGAGAGGAGCTCAAAGGTGGAGCAGATTTACACTGAATTTCTCACTTTCTTACTTTTAGATTTTTGTTTTCATGTTTTTAAGATGGTTTTATTTAGCTAATCTCTTAACTAAGACTAAAGGGTGAAGTTTTTGATTAATTTTACATATTCTAGTTTATGGATTGAAAACAATAGTTTAAATAATGATTTTCGATTGATTAGGTTTGAGAAACAACTATTTATTTTAGTTAATCCTTTAATCCATTGTCGACTCTGGACACATTGGATGCTTAGAATTCTCTGAGATTAATTAGCTTGACTTTTTGAGAAGGTGTTAATATGTAAAATTCATCGATCCATCATAGACTACGGACGCGATAGATATCTTGAATTCCTTATGATCAATTACTTTATTCTTTATGAAAGAATTAATCAATTGATGTTCATATATATCTTATATTTGTTAATTAATTATGCTTTAATTATTTTTATCTTCTGATTAGAGAAAATCTTCATTCAACTTCAAATGCAATATAGAATTGGATCGATGAACTAGACATTGTGAGTTGAATAGAAGTAGAACCCCAGATCCTTATTTACATTTAATTATTATTTGTTTTACTTCACTTTTCTTCACTTGATTAAAAAATTCAAAAATCCTAATTTCATCTTAACTACTCTTTAGTTCTAGTTTACTTTAAATCTAACTGTGTTTAAGAATCGTTGATTATACTGTCATTGTGGATCGACCTCAGACTTTCGAGTTATATTACATTACAATATTATACTTGGGGTTGACAAACATATACCCATAAAACATTTTAGCTTACCGAGATCTTTCATATCAAATTTGGCATTAAAACTAAGTTTTATGATAGCTTAATCATCATTGCTCACGACTATAACATCATCAAGGTATAATAAAATAATCACAAAATTTTAGGCATTCTATTTGATAAACACTATGTCGTTAACTCAACTTCATTCACTCTTATGGCAATCAAGGTTAAACTTAGGCCCTGTTTGTTAACAATGAAAAAAATCCCGGAATGTGAAACTTGGAAAGTGCTTTTACATTGAGTGATGTTTGTTAATGCTGAATGTGAAAAGAGTTCCATGATTTTTTTCAAAATATTTTCGGTGAGGGAGGTCTGGCTTAATGATGAATACGGAATACACTGCGGATCATTCTTTTAAAAAATTGCTTCCAAATTTACCCATATACACGTTGCTAAAGATATTTTCTTTTGAAATAAGTTGCATAATACACAACACAACTACTAACTAGTAGAACATCTCTAGGCCCCACCAAGATTTATGTGTTAGGTCGACATTGTCCATTAACTTTTCAGATCATTCTAGATCATAAGCCCAAAACAATGAGGCACATCCAAAGCCCAAGTGGACCACACAATAGAAAGCAGTAGGAATTAAACAACTACAGTTGAAACCTTCCTAGGATCCACTGCGAGGTTTATTTGTCATCTAACCTCTTCATGAGGTCACCCATATCTAAATAAATGGAAAACACAAATATCGGCTTGTTCAAAGCCTTCTATGGCCCCAATAAATTTTTAGTCGTAAGCACCCAATTCCCACTATTTCATGTAATATGGCCCACTTGAGTTTTGGATCCACTTCATTTTTTATTTCTTGTCCTAAAATGAGCTTACAAAATGAATGTACATGGTGGATTTTTCACAAACATCATGGTGAGCCCCCACCTAGCATCCCAATGTAAGAAGTTTCAGCGAAAGGCATTAGTAGGAAATCGTGTTGGATTGCATATGACGTTGCCAGTAGTGGAAGCGGATTGCATAGTATGCCACATACCATCGACTTGACGTCACTAAGTTATGTGGGGCCCACTATAATGTATGTGTTATATCAAAACTATTCATTCATTTTGGGATATCATTTTAGTGCATGAGACCAAAAGAGAGGCGAGACCACACCACAAGAAAACAGTGGTAATTGAATGCTCACCATTAAAAACTTCTTGTGGTTGACATTAATGTTTATTTACCATTCAACCTGTTGATTAGGTCACGCAAACTTAGATGAAGGGAAAACACAAATATTAACTTGATTAGAGCCTTCTGTGGGGCCAATAAGTTTTCAACGAGAGGGCCTAATTCTCATTGTTTCCTATACTATGGCCTACTTGAGCCTTACATCTGCCTCATTTTTTTGTCTTATGCCCTAAAATAGTATAGAAAAATGGATGGTCGTGGATGAAACATATATGTCACTATAGGCCCCACAAAGCCCTTGACAAGACCGTCGATCTCTAGCTTGGTGTGGGCGCAACTTTGTGGATTTTAGATCCGAACAAGACTGCCTACTAATACTAGGAGGTGACTGGGTGTTAACCGAGTAACACCTTAGTAGGTGTTACCCCTACCACAGGAAACAATCGTGATTGAATCCTCACCATTAAAAACTTCAAGAGGGCCACCAGAATGTTTATTTGTCATCCAATCTATTGATAAGGTCACAAAGGCATAAATGGAGAGATCACACAAATATCAACTTGATCCAAAACTTTTGCGGCTCAGGAGAAGTTTTTAATGATCAATTACTACTATTTCCTATATTATGGTCCACCAGAGATTTGGATCTGCTTCATTTTTAGGATCATACCCTAAAATAAGTTTTTAAAATGGATGGACAATGTGGATATGAGGCACATACATCATGGCAGGACCCACATTCATGGACCCCACCCACATCTTCAAATAGGAGATAGGGGTAAATGTGTTAAATTAATAAATTAGGGTAAGATATTTTGGACATTGTTAACAAATGGACAGTTTCAGATTTTGTAGCACTTCTTTCATAAAGTTACTATGGACGCTGGCAAGAAATTTTTCCCTGGGCCACCCACCAAGTGTCTAGGTCGGACTGTCTAATGCTTGCATGAGCCGAACAATGAATGTATGTGTATGTGTGTGATAGATATAGAATCAGAACTTAACTTCGATTCTTGATGTGACAGTATTCAAATACCAGAAACGTTAATCATAAACTTATAAAATACTACATGCTCAGTTGATATGGGCAATAACATGTGAATCCTTAGATTTGACGTGTATAAAGATCCAGTGAAATCCATTGATAAGTCCTCCTCATTCAAACTTCGTGAAGGGTTAAAAAGAGAATGTTAATGATTTTAGGTGTTTGATTGATATAGCCAGTAGCATATAAAGTCATAGATCCGAAGTCAATCTAGATCTAGTGAAACCCATAGTTAATATGTTTATACCCAAACCTTGCGAATGGGTTGAGATGGAAAGCTAATAATTATACTTATATTATTTGTAACATCTCATACAATATGTTAGTATTATTGGATGTTGAGCCCCCTAGGGGGAGGTGTGACTGATTTATAAACTTGGTTTGATTCTGTATTACCTTCCACAAGGTTAACAAAATGACTTTTCATTTCCAAATAAGTCACCACTAGTCAAAATGAAGGCTGTAGAATCCACGATTGGCTATAATCTCTGGAATCATCTAGAGATCAGGAAAACCAAAGATTTTATGACTCAAGTGATTCTTGGATAGGTTTGCACTATGAATTATGGGTAAGGGATTCGTTTATAAAAAAATAAGATATTAAGTACCCTTTCACTGCCTGTGTGAAACACAGTCTCTATTTTACTAATAGAGATGGACACGAGTCGAACCGAGTCAAGCTTAGCACAACTTAGCTCAGTTTAGCCAACAACCTATCCCAACTCAAGTTCAGCTAAGCTCATTTCGGTCAATAGCTCAGGCTAGCTTGAGCCAAGTTTGAGTTAAAGCTTTGGAGCCGATTTCGACCCTAGTTCATGTATCCTTGTTGCAACCCAATCTCAGGGTGCCCATGGGTGACGGAATACTAAGGGCATATTTGGATTCACGACCCAGGTGGTGTTGCACTGTGTTATAAGTTGAGTCATACGTTATCAAATGTTTAAATACGAATTAAAAGAGGTCGTGGACAATAGACCTGAGTACATTGCCGAACCGCATTTCAATAACCACGTGTTATCTTGTGTCAGTAAGCAACGCATCATGCAGTGCATTGGAGTCATTGCACTGCACTGCCTTACGGTGAAAAACTAAATATGGAAGCTTTCAGTCCTGCAGACCATTAACGCACATACTCCATCAGGCGTAGATACTCTTTCCCTCATCCATTCCCTTCTTCCTCATTGATCATCCTGCTTGATAATATTATTGCAGATCCAGAAGATCTAAGATATGAATGGTTACGTGTGGTCCTCTTTGTTCTCTACGAACGTTATTTGCTCGTCCAAGGATCGGTAGATCAACACGTCACCGTGAGCCTATTCTAATTCCATCCCGCTTTCAACTGCTACAACAATCTTCTCACAGATTCAGTGGTATCCAGGTATTGCAGACAGGTATTTTTAGTGGTGATGCATGTAATGGAATGTCATTGTGTTATTGGGGAAGAGAGGATCTAAAAACGTCATGTGATCGATCTTATCCTTTACATGTTGGTCTTCCTTATCTTCGTGTATACCACGATAAACCTTATGAGTTGCAGTTGCATCTCTATGGGTGTTGGACTAAGATTTCCTCTCCCTCTATGATGCGGGTAACCCACGTAGTACATCTGAAATAACGTTTTACAGTCTGTTATACCAACGTGACATTTCTGCGAATCTGGAGAAAATCTCGCAGATGGATTCACCTCCAGATACTTGTGACATGACTTGTGCATGTCAATGTGACTGGGAGTAATGATCTTCTTCTGTAGTAAGAACCATATCGTGAATGAATATATAAGAAAATTTTCTTTGCCAGATAAAGAATCGCCTTCCATTTCTTTTGAAATATTTTTGGAGTTTCCTCTAAATCGCAGGTGTTGAAGGACAAAGGAGGCAAGATTTCAATCTCAACGTCAATGAGATTTGTAAATGATCATCACTGTTATTCATTTTTTATGTTTCGTACACAATATATAAGAAGACATTCTTTGGGATTAATACTAAGAAATTATGCCCGTGAAGATGAAGTTTTTAATATTTTCATTTATTTTGAAATAAATATCCACATCATGCATGATAGTTACCTTAGGAATACTGTGTGTATTTCCATATAGCACCGTGAAATATACATTGTTGTCAGGACTAACTGTAACCCTATCCTGCAGTCCAACTTTGCAAGAGTTTTGACCCTCAAAGTTATCAGTACTTTTCATCTGAAACTATTAACAGGTGCGTGGTATACTGGTCAGTTTATGCTAAACTTGATGTAGCTATGAGAATATTGATTTTCTTTTATAATTATTGCATTCTTTTTGTTTTGTCCGATTACTATTTCATATTTTGAATAAAATAACATACAAATGAACTTCTGTTACGTTTAATCCATGAAGGATTATTACTATCTTCAAGGAAATGTATATTGTGTAACAGATACATTATTTGTAGAATTCTTATATGAGTATTATTATAAACAGTGTTTTGACATTACTGTACATTTGTGATTTTTTTGTTATCGAAAATATTACAAGCAGAGTAATTTGAAAAAGTAACAGGTCAGAACCCATATCACTCATGGGGTCTCACAGTGATGACTCTAGCTGAGAGGACTCCTCCAATGTGATTGGAATGAAACAGAAATTGCAGCATCATTAACTACAATTGTAGCCTCTGCATGTATTATAAGAGCTGTTGAATATTATCGTTGATATTGTATGAAGTCTTTGCCTCAAGATTTTCATAAAAGTAAAAATAGATTTATTAATGGAATCGTAAAGAAGAATAACATAGACTGTCTTACACAGCTAAGAATGGGTCGTGATAAGTTCTTTGAGTTATGTTCTTTGTTGAGAGATAGGAATTTGTTGTCCAATACAAGGAGATGTAGTATAGAGAAACAAGTCGTCATGTTTCTTCATACTATTGGTCACAACGTGCGTAACCATGTCATTGAAAATCGGTTCACGTAGTCTGGTGAAACCGTGAGTCGACATTTCAATAGAGTTCTTGATGCTGTAATAGACTTTTATCCGGAAGACGTAAAGTTTTTCGGTTTACATACACCGAAAGAGATATCTAATAATCCAATGTGGAGCCCTTATTTTCAGGTAATACAATGAACAAGATACGCAATTATAATACATTTAAATCGCGATTTATGTAATATAAACATAAAAGTCAGCTTAATGTTTCTCGTAGGATTGCATTGGGGCACTTAATGACACCCGCATATCGACCTATTTGTCGAAAGAAGCATCAAGAACTTTCAAAATTGAAAAGGTTTCTTGTCCCGGATGTAATGATAGCTTGTACTTTCGATATGAAATTCGTATATATGCTAGTGGGTTGGGATGATTCTACCTCCAATGCTTATGTTTTGCAAAATGTATTAACTCATCACCTTGATTGTTTCCTTGTGCCTCATGGTAAGGAATAACTGTTGCAAGTTTGATATAAATATGTTGCATGTAATGTGACTAGTGCTTAATATTTATATATTGCTTTTGTAGGAAAATACTATATTGTCGACGCGGGATATGTCCATTCTCTAGGATTTATGGCACCTTATCGAGGTGTACGATATTATTTGAATGAATTTCGTACTAGGAGGAAGCTTACTAATAAGAAAGAATTCTTCAATTATCGCCATGCTCAATTACGGAATGTAATTGAACGCTGTTTCGGACTTTTAAAAGGACAATTTCCTATACTGTGCATTACACCACAATTTTAATTTAAAACGCAAGGAAAAATTGTTATAGCTTGTTGTTTTATGCACAACTTCATTCGTGTTAGTGGTGAAAATGGATTTGCAGAAATAGTAGAGGATACTGGAGATAGTATGGAGAACATTTCGACATCCCTTATAAACGTATCTATTGCAGGGGAGGAGCACACAATGTCTACTATGACAGAGCGCGCGAGAGAGGAATGGTCAAAAAAGAGGAATGAGATTGTGGAATGATAGCCTTCCTCGAACGCGATAACGACCTTAATTTCCTTTTTTTAAGTCACTGTTTTATGCTGTTATTGTAACAATAGTACTGTATGTTTGGATAATTTTATCTTCGATGTGTGATGTTGGGGTGTTTGTTTCATTATATTTTCTGACTCTTTTTATGGATTATGAAATATGTGAGCTCTTAGTTTAAATGTTATTGCAGTATGCGCTATTATAATCTTCTTGGATTTGTCTAAACCCATAACTTACGTCTTTTAATTTGGATCATGAGATTGTATTCCCATTGACTATTACTGCAACATAGGTAAAATAAATTTCCTTCGAAGCTCGTACAAGGTAGGAAAAGATAAGAATGAGACTGCCTCCTCCTCCAAAAGTACAACTTCAACTAAGAAGATTATCGCATCAACAAGAAATATATTCGGTACCCCAACAAAGACAAGCTCGACGACACTTCAAAAAGCTCCACCCTCCGTGTCTTCGAGTGCCCGCACTCGAAGAACCAGAGAATCTAAGAAAACAGCGCGCATTCAGTGGAGCGATCCAATGGATAATGCATTGGTTGATGCATTAATTGAGCAAGTCAATTTGGGTCGTAAAAGTGATATTGGTTTTAAGCCCGAAGCCTATAAGGCAACCATCACTGAAATTTTCAATAGATGTAGGGTGGGTTAGAGAATAAGCATATTTTCAACCGTCTCCGAACGTTAAAAAAATTTTATTGGGTAGTCCAGGATATGCTAAATGGCAGTGGTTTCAGGTGGGATGCAGACCTAAGTATGGTGGTGACAACAGATGATGTTCGGGATGACTATATTTTGGTAAGTGAGATTAGCATTTTAATCATCTCAATGTCTGTCCCTATAATACACCTTTATCGTGCAGTTGTTACTGTGTATATCTGCTAAATAATCTTCACAGTTGCTTATATACACATATGATTGTTTTGCAGTCTCATCCATACGCCGAGAGAGAGCATGGAAAACACATCAAACACTATAATGATTTGGCATATTTATTTGGTAATGATTTTGCACACGGTGCATTTGCTAGCATAGCGTACTCATCTCCTTTTCTGGCAAACATCGCATCAAAGATGAACTCGATTCTGACGATATGTCTGATGACAATGGAACTGGAACTATTCGCCTATCTTCGGATGAGGATGATGACCATGTAAGTGGTGCACCATTTTATCTTAATGAAGGATTACAACAGCGGTTAAAGAAGATCCCCAAAGGGCCTATGGAGACCTCGTATGAGTCTAGAAATAGCCAAACCACCGCTACTGGCATATCCCGAGGAAGAAGGAAAAAGCTAAGTGATCACATGGGTGATAGAATGGGGCAAATGACAGAGGCCGTCAAGACCCTTAACATAACAATGGCACAGGGCAAAATTATGACCTAACTACAAAAGTTGTTAGACATATTAGAGAAGGTAGATGATCTGAGCCATGAAGATCAGGTCCGTGCAGCTAGGTTGATGCAAGAAGATATTGTGAGCGCATGTTTTTTCATTAAAATGGGGCATGAGAGGCGTAAGGAGTGGGTCCAAAAGCTCCTGTACTGCAATCCACTTGTCTGAAACTGTTCTGCTTGGCTGGAATTAAAAACTTTAACAACTGAACTCTTTTTTTTTAAAATTTATTTTTATTTTATATTTTCAAGTAGATTGTGCATAGATATTTGGGTGCTAGATGAGCATCCAACATGCTGCCAGTTGGACTTAACGCAGACTGTTCTTAATGATAGTCGGACCATCATTGATATACCTATGTGGATAATCAGTTTCTTTATTATCTAACTTCAAGTAGGGTTGGTATTTTGCTCATTATTGTAGGTACAACCGGGGATTTTTCTTCTGAATAAATGCATAAGCTGCATTTGTGATGTCTACACTGTTACTGTTACTTGATTGCTCTAAGATGTTCAGCTTGTTTCAATTTGTGATGTCTACACTATTGTGGTTATTTGATTGATTTGAGATGTTCTTCTCGTTTCAATCCAAGGTGTTATGTTTATTTAAAAGTCTAAGTTTCTAATGTTAACGGCTGTTTGCCTCTTTATGATATATGAATGATAACAATGCCCTCTCTTGATTATTGAACTTGTACACATTTTATATCAGTAAGCAGGGTACGTATAAATCAACTACAGCAGCAAAAATTCAGATTCGACATTGACATAGAATTCGAATGTCGAGTTATTGTATGATTCTGAAATCTTGAGGTGAGACTACGAATGTATAACTATCGGGAAAATTCTCATGACTACTTGTTCACACCCCAAGTATAGGGTTGTGATGTAGTAATAAACTCAGTAAGATCGAGGCCGAATCCGAAGGGACTGAAACATGTACGTTAATTGAAACTAACTAGAACTAAAACTAGAATGAGATGAAATCTAAATTGAGTTGTGATTTGAGGAATAATTGTGAAATATTAATCTAAAACTTAAGAAAAATCAGAAATAGAAAATTAGGTCTTCAGAGGATCCACTTGTAGAGATTAGGGAGATCTTACGCCTGCTTCAAGAATCATGAAAATTAACTGAACTACTGTTGATATAATTTTTAAGAGATGAAAGGTATATGAATTAGAATGGATTCCATCACCAAACCATGCCCAGGAGATAAAGAAAACAACACAATTAAACTAATTACCAACCAATCAATCAATGTATGAAGGTTAGGAAGGGTGTCGTCATCTGACCATGCCCAGGAGACTATGGTGAACAACAGGGCTTCCTAACGTCATAAACATAAAGAAGAAGAAGAAATACTCAAAGCCATTGTAGACCCATTGTTATTTCAGTCACAACAGACCATTAAAAATTAAAAATATTTCCTTCATTAACCAAATTCAACATCAGTTCAATCTAAACAAAAGGCAAGCAGAGATTTCCCATCACGCTACAAGCTTCACCTCTTAGCCCTAGCTAAGAGGTTTAGCCAAACATGATTAGGCTAAACACATAAGAATAAAATAAAATAAAATAAAATAAAATACTCTTTCTCTACTTAACGTTAGCCCCTGCCTTCAATGGATTTTTTTATTTTTTTTTTAATCCTTCTCTCTTCACATCTCTTTCTTTTGTAGCTGCTCGAGGTCGGTGGAGAGCTATCGGTGGAGAGCCAATTTTCTTTACGCAGTCCAGTTTGCAGCGGAATCAGAAAATCTTACGCACCCCTGTTTACGCAGCCAAAAATGCAAAAACGTCTTGCGTTTGATATGAGATCGCTCGGCTGTCTGTCCCAATCTTTCAAAATCATCTTCTTGGTGGGGTTGAAGACTCTATTTACATACGTCTGGATGGTTTGGATTACCAATCCGACAGAGATCAAAAGCGCAAAAGGGCCCACAACGGCTGATTTTTACGGACGTAGAGCCTGCGCACGGCTCTTGCGCTAGGATGATGGTGGGGCCCATGATCAGTGTCGGTTGGAAGATCCACACCGTCCATTAGATTTATCTCGAAAAACTGTCTAAGAAGGACAATTCCGGTTTGATTTCGGTGTGGTCCATGCGATCTTTGTTCCTACCTTCCATTCCTTCGTTTACATGAAATCTGTCTGTGTGTGTGTGCATGGGACCAAAAGTTCACCTAGGTGAGGGTTGTAGCTACCCCACAGGACGAATGAACGGTTTGGATTGTCGATACGGACAATGAGTGGGGCCCACTACTTGAAGACAGCGATCGCGTCGATGACGCTGTCTCCTTACGCAGGAAGGAGTCGGGTCAGCCCATCCTTTGACTGGGCTGACCGTCCGGTGCGGCTCGGGCGTCGTGTACTCCATGTACACGCACTGTACATGCGAGGTCCACTGTGATGTTCGTGAGAAATCCATTCCGTCCATTCATTTCCTCAGCTTATTTAATGAGTTGAGACTGAAATTAAAGCAGATCCAGATATCAGGTGGGCCCCAAATCGAGAATTTATGGGTTGATCTGTCCGTTGGGCTACTTCCACAGGGATTCGAGGGCTGATTTTTGACATGTATGGTTAATTTATGGTCCTTAGGCTACATATGAAGTTTCGAGCCGAACTGATGGTGGGAACCCTGTGATCTTGCACTCTAAACGTCTTTCGGGCCACTTGAACTTCAGTTTCTCAGTTTTCTTCGATCCTTGGCATGTAATTCCGTCGTTCTTGGGCCCCTGGAGTCCGTCTCTTGCCTTCAGTGTCGTCAGAGCGTTAAATCCATGCTTTAAGCTCCCTTTTTCAGTCCATGCTCGTAAATACAATCTACATCACAAGCACGGTTAAAGCGGGCCATTAAATGGTATCATGTTCGTAAATCCAGACAATAACTGGGGTCTAATATGCAATATTTGACCATCAACACAACCCCTAACCAGCATTTTGCTAATCCCGAGCAAAGTATGCGAAAAATAAGTTGAGAATTACAGGACAATTTTTATAACTCGAGTGATTTATTTATTATTTTTTTTTTTGAACAACGATTCAGATACAAGAAATCTAAGATTTATGAATGTTGAGAATTATTCTCTCCTAGACTCAAGCACACAATAAACTTCATAATCTAGTTCAAAGTATTAATCCATCAATTAGAAAAAAATTCTAAACATTGAGTTTCATGGGTGTATAGTGTAATTCCGGCTCACCATCACTTAGAGATCCACTTGTCAATTTTCATGATAACATTGACGATCAAAAGAGCATTCAGGACAACCTAAATCAGAACTTGCCTCACAGATCATCTTTTTATTCTTCCACCTTTTGATTTTTTCAGTAAAAGTAATACCAAGAAGGGGCAACAAATCCTAACCTATAAGGAGCAAACCTATGGTGAAGACTGTACACCCAACCTTTTTCACATATCATCCATTGGGAATTAAATCTACACATATAGGGAGCAAACTTATGGTGAAGATTATTCACCCAACCCTTTCCGAAAGTATCCTTATATATATATATATATATATATATATATATATATATATATATATATATATATATATATTGATCATGACGGGCAAATTTTCTCGGCTGGTTCCTTACATGTTTAATGATTACCAAGTTGCCCCTTCAATATCAAACTGAAGCTTTAATGTGAAAGTGAGAGGTGACATGTGAAATCATGACTCAATCAATGTTTACAGCTTCTAATCATGGATTAACAATGCAAACTTAATTGTGAAGTCTAACAGATATTGAATCTAAGAGTCATAAATTATCAACATCACAAATCTTGAAATTCTAAGTCAAGAATATTCGTCAAAATCACTTCAAATTCACAAGAAATTCTGAAAAAAAATTTACAATTTTTGCTTAAGACCAAGAAAATACTGATTAGGTAACCTAATCTCTCACCCCCAACCTAAAATCTACGTTGTCCTCAATGTAAAAGATATAAACATGCAATGCACATGGGACAACAAAAGTAAAGAAAAAGTGATGGGAAGATAGTACCTGGATAACAAATCGAGAAAGAGACTTTCTAAGAGATAGTAGTATGAAAGCCGGTCAGCACAAGAGTGAAGACATGAAAGGAAACTATCTTAAAATAATACAGGAAGCAAACTAACCTAATGACATAAAGCCGTCTATCTTAGAACATCATAAAGCAAACTACCCCAGTCCTATAAAAGCAGGAAAAAACTACTCGATCATGCCGCAAGGTTCCTTTTTTGGTCAATATCTTGATAGGTTTCTCAGTAAGTTTCTTAATATGATCATCCTGCCCTGGAGCTTGACTTTCCAGAGAAACTTATGTACCTCATTAAAAATTTGTCGTTGATTCATCTGAGGTATCCAAAGTATATATGATTCACCTGTGTCAGAAGAAGTTTCAAAGTTAGTATCCCATGGTGAATCAAATACTATAGGTAGATCAAATTGAGAAAAAATTTCAAGAAGTGGTGTAGTCTCAACACATTCCAAAGTATCAGACTTTGGTTCAATTTTCAGCTCCTCCTGCTTTAATGGTAAACATTCAGGATCTGTGGAAGATGGGGCTTTAGAGTAAGGGTCCTATCGGTCAGTGATGACTACCGAGATATCGTCTTGCAAAGCATTAACTATGTCGCTTATCATGTGATCGTTTGAATCTGCAAAGTATGCCAAGCAATCATCCATTAAGTTGGGACATTCCGCTGAGAGTGACTCATTCTCCACATTGAAGTGTGTGATGATTTGTTTAAAGATTTCATCTTCTTTAAAAGTAGATGGAGGTATGCTCTCTTGCTTCAACCTTGCGCGAACAATTTGATGGTTAGGAGACGAAGTATTGATGTGAGGACTCTGTTCATTGATATTACTCAGAAGAGACAGTGAATCGTCAACATTCAACAGTTCAGATGGTGGCCTCAACTGGGTGGTTTCAAGTTCCAGAGTCATATCGAGTAACTCATCCATCTTACAAATCATATCATCATTCAATTCAGGGAAGTGGTCCAAACGTATCGCACAAGAGATAGAAGGGACGGTTGTAAGGAGCTCATCCACTTTTAGATGAGACATGTCAGGTGAGTGAAGTAGCTCATTATGACCGTTCTCTTCGTGTACTTCTTGATTATTGACCTGGACTAAACTTAAGATTAATTTCAGGGAAACTGTGGCTGCACATTCAGGATCGTCATCTCAATACTCATCATATTCTAGTTCAGTGCAGTGCACATTTGGGATGAGATCACTTTCCTCACATTCTACACCTAAAATGGGTTGAGGTTCACACAAACTAACCTCTCCTTCATTATTGGAATCTAGTGTGTCCTGTGAGTGAAGTATGTCATCATCATTATATTTGAAAGACACTCATGTCTCTTCCCCAGTCTTTTGAACCGTCATCGAGATCGACTCATTCGAAAAGTGAACCATATGCTCATTAGCACAATTCAACTCTTCATTCGAAATTCCAGAATTCTCCAAAAGTAAGTTAGGAATGCATTGTATTTTTGGACTAGTTTGCGGCTGGGGTGAACTAGCCTTGCTCCTCTCATTGAGGTGCGATTCAATCTCTTCTAATAATTTTATCATTTTCGCAACATGCTGGCTAAATTGTTCTAGATTAAAACATGAATATTCTTGGATCATTTCTGGTTGGGTCTCAAAGGTAGGGTATCCAAGAGAATAGTCATTATAATATGTTGTTGGTTCATTTTTTTAATTTTGATGTTTCCACTGGTTATAGTCATGCTGATCATACATGAAAGAATATGATAGTTGATAATAATCCACATTCCCATAATTATGATCGTATACGGCCCTATTAACCGATGGAACATAACGTTCTAGTCGGTTCTCAATATCGGTTCTCGATGGAGAGAAATCTTAAGATATATGTTGAATTCCACAATCCTCAGGCATTCCCCAATATCTCCTATTCATCTCAGCATATGCATGTACCCACGCTTCCATGGTAGAACCCTAACTTTGAGTCTAATCCTAGAAAAGTAAGAGAAAAGATCCTACAACAATATGGAAAGTAAGAGGCGAAGTCAGAAAGGTGTTACCAAATAAGAAGTTCCTATGTTAAGATCCTGCAAAACAAAACAAACTAGTTAGTATCTAAGAGATACGACCTAATCTAAATAATAGAAAAAGTAAAGAAATTCAGACGAAGTTACCAATTTAGACGATTTATTAACGACCCTACAAAACAGGGAAGTTAGTTCTAAGAAAGAAAAATCTAGAACTAAAGTTAGTAAAACCCTAATCTTAAACTAATTCTAAATCCAATTAATTTCAGATAATCGTAGCCATCAATCCCCGGCTACGGCGCTAAAAACTTGTTCACACTCCAAGTGCAGGGTTGTGATGTAGTAATAAACTCAGTAAGACCCAGGTCGAATCCCAAGGGACTGAAACTTGTATGTTAACTGAAACTAACTAGAACTAGAACTAGAATGAGATGAAATATAAATTGAGTTGTGATTTGCGGAATAATTGTGAAATATTAATCTAAAACTTAAGAGAAATCAAAGATAGGAAACTAGAGATTCAGAAGATCCACTTGTAGAGATCAGAGAGATCTTACGCCTGCTTCAAGAATCATGGAAATTAACTGAACTGTTGTTGATATAATTTTTAAGAGATGAAAGGTATATGAATTAGAATGGATTCCAGCACCAAACCATGCCCAGGAGACAAAGCAAACAACAAAATTAAACTAATTCCCAACCAATCAACAATATATGAAGGTTAGGAACGGTATCATCATCTGACCATGCCCAAGAGACGATGATGAACAACAGGGCTTCCTAACGTCATAAACTGAAAAAGAAAGGAACATGCTCAAGCTATCGCAGACCCATTGTAATTTCAGTTATAACAGACCATTAAAAACTAAAACTTTCTCTTTAATTAAACCAACTTCAAAATCAGTTCAGTATAAACCAAAGTATAAAATAGAGTCTCCATCACGCTACAAGCTTCACCTCTTAGCCCTAGCTAAGTGGTTTAGCCAAACATGATTAGTCTAAACACATAAGCATAAAATAAAATAAACTAAAAGAAAATAAAAAGAAAATACTCTTTCTCTACCTAACGTTAGCCCCTGCCTTCGATAGATTTTTATTTTATTTTTAATCCTTCTCTCTTCACATCTCTTTCTTTTGCAGCTGCTCGAGGTCGATGAAGAGCTATTGGTGGAGAACCGATTTTCTTTACGCAGTCCAGTTTGCAGCGGAACCGAAAACTCTTACGCACCCCCTGTTTATGCAGCCAAAAATGCATAAACATCTTGCATTTGATTTGAGATTGCTCGGCTGTCTGTCCCAATCTTTCAAAATCGTCTTCTTAGTGGGGTTGAAGACTCTATTTACATACGTCTGGATGGTTGGATTACCAATCCGACAGAGATCAGAAGTGCAAAAGGGTCCACGGCGGCCGATTTTTACGGACGTAGAGCCTGCGCACGGCTCTTGCACTGGGATGATGGTGGGGCCCATGATCAGTGTCGGTTGGAAGATCCACACCGTCCATTAGATTTATCTCGAAAAACTGTCTAGGAAGGACAATTTCGGTTTGATTTCGATGTGGTTCATGCGATATTTGTTCCTACCATTCATTTCTTCGTTTACATGAAATCTGCCTCTGTGTGTGTGCATGGGACCAAAAGTTCACCTTGGTGAGGGTTGTAGCTACCCCACAGGACGAATGAACGGTTTGGATTGTCCATACGGACAATGAGTGGGGCCCACTACTCGAAGATAATGATCGCATCGATGACGCTGTCTCCTTAAGCAGGAAGGAGTTGGGTCAGCCCGTCCTTTAACTGGGCTGACCGTCCAGTGTGGCTCGGGCGTCGTGTACTCCATGTACACACACTGTACATGCGAGGTCCACTGTGATGTTCGTGAGAAATCTATTCCGTCCATTCATTTCCTCAACTTATTTAATGAGTTGAGACGAAAATTAAAACAGATCCAGATATCAGGTGGGCCTCAAATCAAGAATTTATGAGCTGATCTGTCTATTGGGCTACTTCCACAGGGATCTGAGGGCTGATTTTTAACATGTACGGTTAATTTATGGTCCTCAAGCTACGTATGAAGTTTCGAGCCGAACTGATGGTGGGAACCCTGTGATCTTACACTCTAGACGTCTTTTGGGCCATTTGAGCTTCAGTTTCTCGATTTTCTTCGATCCCTGGCGTGTAATTCCGTCGATCTTAGCCCCCTGGAGTCCGTCCATTGCCTTAAGTGTCATTAGAGTGTTAAATCCATGCTTTGAGCTCCCTTTTTCAGTCCATGCTCGTAAATACACTCTGCATCACAAATACGGTTAAAGCGGACCATTAAACGGTATCATGTTCGTAAATCCAGACAATAACTGGGGTCTAATATGCAATATTTGACCCTCAACACTACTTATATGAAATATCACCCAGATAGTAATATTTCAATAATTTTTTAGGATATTGATCTGTTTATATAAGTTACAGTCAGCTTACAACATGAATGTTTGACGATTTTAATATTCCCTATTTTATATAAGAAATCATGAAGAAATATTATGTGGTATTTGAGGGAAGAGTTGCAGACCTTTATGACAATTGGGAGGATGTAAAAGTGCAGGTGGATCGATATTCAGAATGTAGACATCAGTCATACAAATCGTTCAAGGAGACCGCAACAACTTGGATTAACTTTCAGGTATATTATATGCTTGATAATTCTGGATAGACGAACCATCAGTGGTTTCTTTATCCTGATTTTTTGTTACTGAAATTACTCATCTGATTGGTCTGAGATTACTTTTTTTAAAAAAAATAAAATTTTCAAGCCCCATAATTTTTTCTTAAAATTCATTGTAGGCCATAAAACATAATTGCCGTAGTGAGGGACCTTCCAGGAGACGCGAGACTGAATCTTCATGTACTCATTATCCGGCTATAGATGAAGATCAGATTGATGGGCCGCATTTCTTCGACACTGCCGTTCTGGATGTGAAAGGAGATGATGAGTCTTTGGCTGATGGTTCCCCGATATTGAAAGTTCTGATAGGGGGTTTGGTAATATATGTGGTGCTCGAATGGATGGTTTCGAAATTCATCTCATAGGCGAGGTCTGCAGCATGATAGGCCCACTGATATCAACATTTTAACTGAATGAAGGAGATGTCTATCCCTGCTTCATGTCTCTAATATTGCTACTTTGTTTTATACTTTATTATGTTTATGATATAAGATTGAGTTGCCTGTGAATAGTTTTTACATTTTTTATTTAGTTCTATTTTCACTTCCACATTTTTAATTTCGTTCTGTTTTCATTTCCCAAAAGAAATGAACCCTCTAGTGTGTAGACCCCACTACACACTTTCCAATTTGAAATGTACAGTGACTGTGGGTCTTGGTCCAGGTCATTATATGCACGGTGCTGTAATATTGAGAGAACCATAAATCACATCCAGACCACGATCATGACTTGAATAAGGAAGGTTAGATATTCACTGTTGAAAGCCCTTGGATAGGGCTATGTATCACATATTGACCATATTCATGTGTTTAACGGTGATTGGATATCCACCTTTGAAAACTCCTTGAGAGGGTTATAAATCAGAGGTAGACCACACGACAAAAGTGACTGTGATTGGATATCCACCGCATGTTACTTCTGAAAGGGTTAGAAATCGCAAGTGAACCAAGCCATATGTGATTGTTCACATTTGGAATCCCCAAATGCATATCATGGTGGGTCCCACATACTGTGTGAACCTGATATTGACAAAGAATGCTGATATATATATATATATATATATATATATATATATATATATATATATATATATATATATATATATATATATATATATATATATATATGGGAAAAGGTACTATGTGCTTGACCTCACGAGTCCGTCCCATGAGGTCGAGCTATGTGGGCCCCACCGTGATGCGTTTCGAACATCTACCCCATCAGTTAGATGCACCATTCCATCGTGGGCCTAGGTCTCAAAAATCAAGTCAATTCGTGACTTGTGTGCGCCACGCCACATACAAAAGTGGAGAGGGGCTGTGCACCATTAAAACATTCATAATCATTTTTTGGGCCCACCAAGATGTGGTTTGCAAATCCATCCCATCCATTATGTGTGTCCCACTTGGATGACGGTTAAGACCAAGTTTCAGACGCATGCAAATTTCAGATGGGCCCCACCAAGTGCTTTTATATGTTTTAACGGTATCTTCACATGATTTTAGATGGTATGGCCCACCTGAGTTCCGTATACAGCTGATTTTTGGAATATCCCATAATTTAAAGGGGACCCATCAAATGCACAATGTTGATGATCGACACACATCATGGTGGGGCTCACACAGTTCAACCTCACGGGAGCTTATCGTGAGGCCGAGTGCATAGTTCCTTTTCTATATATATATATATATATATATATATATATATATATATATATATATATATATTACTCCGTTAATTATACATATTGGGCTAGGTGCACAGTCTCTTCCTGAATGTCAACACTGAATTTCACAATTACTACGCATACAAATTTTGGTAGTCTCTTCCCAAATGTCAACACTGAATTTCACAATTAATACATACACAAATTTTGGTAAAAAACAAACAGCGGTAGTTTATGGCCTTCGGTACGTACACTGTGCTACGGTTGATGGATTACCAGCTCCGTATTAATTTACAGTGAAAAATAATACCATACGCACACGGTCTCTGTGTAAATAGACGCAACATTTTCTATAAAATGAAAAGGAATAATAGTTCGAGAAGGAAATAAAACCCCATGAACAGAGAACCCGTCACGTGTGAGTTGCATGCACGGGCGAGCAAGCCGAAAGAGACGAAAGGCCTGCTGAACTACGGTCAACAGATCTTCACAGTAACAACAATGGACGGTGTAATTAAACTGCGCACAACAGATTTTCACAGCAACAGAGATCAACACCAAACATCAGTTCATGTTGCAGGGCCAGCGACAACAAAAGGACACGTATCAGTATCAGCAAGTGCTGGACGGAAGCGGAAACACCAGCTATATAGCTGGTGTAGGTACGTTGCGTGCGAAGACGAGCGCTGACGCTCCTCCAGCTCCGAGTTGTACGAACGGCTCAAAGGAGATCAAAGTTACGTGGCCCCCACAGTGATGTATTTATTATATCCACACCGTTCATCCAATTTTCAATATCACTTTAGAGTATCATTAAAAAAAAATTGAACCACATCCAAAGATCAAATGGACCACACTACAAATAGCAGCTGATATAATGATTTTCACCATTAAAAATTTCATAGGGCCTACCATAATGTTTATTTTCCATCTAATCTATTATTAATGTCACAAACACCTGGATGAAGAAGAAAAACAAATTTCATATTGATCCAAAACTTTTGTGAACGTCAAAAGGATTTCAATGGTACACATTCAATCCCTACTGCTTTTTTCATTGTGGTCTACTTGATTGTTAGCTCTATCATATTTTTCGTCTAATGCCTTAATACGAGATTAAAAAATGGATGGATGGTTTGAATATAACACATACCTCATGACAGGACTCACAAAACTTGCTGACGTGAATTCACCAGCTACATAGCTAGTGTGTGTTTCATCCATTCGTTACATCTATTTTCAAAGATAAATTTTACGGTACAAGGCCAAAAATGAGGTATATTTAAATCTCATGTGACCACATTGTATGAAAAAGTGTTGAATGAGCATGATCATTAAAAACCTTTTGGGTCTATAAAAAGTTTCCGATCAAGCTGGTATTTGTTTTTTCCTTTCATTTAGGCCTGTATGACATAATCAACATATTGAATGTCAAATAAACAGTACGATCAGCTTAGGAGTATTTCAATGGTGGATATCTAATCACTATTGTTTTCCCATGGTGTGTTCCACATGAGATTTATATCCCTCTCATTTTTGGATTATAGCCCTGAAATAATATGTAAAAATGGGCTAACGGAATGGATGAAGCACATACATCATGGTGGGGCCCATGGAGCACCGACCATCAGCCCCAGGGCTGGTGTTGGGGAGTAGCCAATCCGTTTCCAGTTTGGCCACCCCATTAAATAATTGGATTATCATGATTTTTTTTTTGGTCGTCGATTATGATGGACCTGTTGGATGGATTGGATCCAATATATACATGCCCATGGCAAAAAAAACAAAACCTCTTAAAGTGAGGGTATTTTGTCATTTAGCGTTAAAGTGCACGTAATATTCAATCCTTCTCATCGGTTGGCCCCGCGATGGTGATAACGTGTTATAAAAATCAGCTCTATTTGAAAATAATAGCCCTTGATAAATAGAAAAATACAATTTTGGTCCACTTGATTAGTGGATGCGATTGATTTTTTTACAAGGTGGTCCTCGTGATGAGGCCAACCTATTGGACGGGTGGAAGTCGCATAAACATTACAGGTTACAATTTTTACATGTTATGGACCGTAACATATGGTACAACCAGTTGGACGCAATAACTTCTCTTTCCGATTTTTCCTTTTTTTTGATAAAAAAAAATCTTGGTATGCTCGAATGCATCTGGACGGATTGCAGAAAGATAAGTCAGAAATTTAACCTTTGGATTTAAGATTTTTCAATGATCCAAACCGTTTATTTGATAGGGATACTGTATATGATGTGTATGAACTTAAAAAAAAGATCATCCATTTCGTATTTCAACCTTGCCATCGTACAAAGGTTACGTTGACCCTTCATGTTCAAAGCAAAAGAGGCAAATTATAAAGGTTTGAAATAATCCAACCAAGAAAGCTTGTATAGGTCTAATTTTCACCATACAATGTGACACCCGTCATATAAACGGTTTGGATCGTTGAAAGATGATCCAGATTCAAAACTAAAGCCGACATATCCTGTGGCAATACCTCGGATGTATTCGAGCAAACCTCAGCAATTTTCGGATTCGGAATCGGTATGACTCCTCGAGTACATGTCTCGGTACTGGTCGGTTGTGTGGGCCCACCATGATGTATTTGTTTTATCCACACCGTTCATCCAGTTTTCCATCTCATGTTAGGACATGTATCCAAAAATTAGGTAGATCCAGATATCAGATGGATACGAAAAAGAAACAATAGTGATTTAACACTCTCCATTAAAATTTTCATTGGGCCCTCTGTAATGTTTATTTTCCATCCAACCTGTTGATTAGGTCACAAAGCCCTGGATGAAGGGAAAATACAAATATCAGCTTGATTCGAAACTTTTGTGTGCCTCAAGAATTTTTTTAATGGTGAGTGTTCAATCAACGATGTTTCCCGTGGTGTGGTCCACTTGGGATCTATATCTGCCTCATTTTTAGGTTAAATACTATAAAATGAGATGGAAAAGTTGATGAACTGCATGGATGAAATACATACATTATTGTGGGGCCCACGGAACCAACCAGTACATACAGTGGCACCAGAGGGATCACTACCGAATCGAGTCCGCAATTTTCACCTTTTACCGCTCCGAGAAGGGAGAAAAAACAGGGGATACTCTGCCTGAGCGTGACGGAAGATACGCGGGCACTTAGAATTACATAAAATTTGCATATATGGATATAATAATTTAAATCAAACCTTCAAAATGTGGGTCCCAATTTAGATGGATCATCAACCAAAATACACGTATTTGATCATCCGATAGCGCAACTAGTGGACATTTATTGGACGGATAAAATAAAAAAAATTCAACGGTCCTATTTCAACAAACAAGTGTCTACGAATCACAGGTTAGAATTACTCAACCAATCTGATGCTAGGGTTACGAAATATCGAAAATGGGTTCCACCATTTAGCCGGTTTAATTTTATCAGCGCCTGCGTATGAACCGCCATAGGTTGCCAGAGTATGGAAGGTGTACTTTCGAAGTACTCACGGCTCACACATGCTGACTTGGCCAACTCGTGCAAAATCCGAGACGCTCATTCAGTGGGCCTCACCTTTCTGAAATGTTCTGGTCGGTGTTAGCCCATCCACGACCTGGTCCAGCAGATCAACGGCCTGGATTATTGAATCAAAAGTCCCACTTGTACAATCCAAAATCCGGAGCACCAGTGCATGACAATTCATATTTCTTATGCGCTCAGTCCACCTTAATAGCAAAAATCCATTCTTTTCATAACAAGGGAATCCAGACATTGGGCCCACTTTCGGACGCCTTATATCAAACACGCTTGTTACACGTGTGCACGTGTGAGCCGCGAGTGCACGATATCAGGTGGCACTGTTGAGTAGGAAAGATAAACCCTGTAAACTACTACTACTCTACACCTCCCAGAGAAGGGGCCGGTGCGCACGCCGTGAAGATGCGCACCCCTTTCTTCCCATCATCTTCTACTCCTTGATTTTGAATACTCTAAGGAGAAGGATTACAATGCAATCCGATTTTTTAAAGAGTATATAATCAATCCTACTTCCATCTCCAATCTCGATTTTTAGGTGAGAAATCTTCTTCTTTCCAAATTTTTTATTTTTATTTTTGTTTCCTCCTCCCTTTTTTCTTCTGTCGTTTGGTATATCGTTTTCTCATCTGCTCGATTGCTTCTCATATATTTTGTGATTTTCTGTGAAAACTATGATCTGGGTTCTTCTCGAAACATCGATTTGTTGGTGGGTTTTCCATATCTGTGAATATTTCTAGAGAAAAAATCCGTTATGTGCTGTTTGATGATTTTGGTGAGGATTTTTGAACTGTTTGATGGCCTGGTTTGCTTTCTCACTACAAAATACGATCTGGGTTATTCTCGGATTGTGAATTCGGCAATCAGGTTTTTAATCTCTGCACGTTTCAGCATTATGTTTTTATGTATGCATATGGGTTTCATTAGCCTTCGCGGGTCTTTATTGCAAATGCACTCCATCTGACCCGTCCAATAGAACGACTGACTCTTGGTAGTTTACAATGTTGGTCGACAGGACAATCTGTTAAAATTTAGGCTGGAATTGTTTTGATCATCTGATCGATGGATGTTGTTGGCCTTCCAATGATTATGTTTTGGTAATGCCTATCAAGCCGTAGCCATTCTAATCGATGGTCCGGATCAATTAGCCCATCGGGCTAATGAGTGCCAGTGAAGTTTAGCACAGTAAACCAATGTGGTGAAGGTTAACCAAACTATGTGGGCATTCGAAAACTTTCCTATTTCACACAGATTTTGTAATTAGGCCAATGGTTCAGTCATCTCGACAATGGATCTAATGGGCCCCTTTATGGATGGACCATGCTCCCAAAATCTCCTCGAAGGGACATTCCCAATCAATTTAGATTGTTGGTCTCGGTCACACATGGTTAAGAAAAGAATGCATGAACGATCCACATTCAGTAGGGGAAAGGTCAGTTTATATGACTATGATATTCCAATCTGTGAGATTTTTGTGGCATGGGTCATCTGCAGTTGGTCTGTCAGATGAATGGCCTGGATCACCAGAACATGAGCTCTGCATGTATGAACTCTGTGGCTGTAGGCAGGTTCCCTATTCTATGCTAATAGATAACTCAGCTTATATATGTAAGGATGCATGCATGCATAAGGAGCTACTATATGCAATGCCCTGTTTTATTTACACATGCGAGTTTCCGTTTTGGGAATTGTAGTACAAAAGCATACTAGCTTAATTCTTAAAATTGAGAATTGGTGGAAAAGATCAATCAGTGATTCAGGGTGGGTGTAGATATCATTTCCTATATATGCATGCTTGTATGGTCTGTGATTGCTAGTATGGCTGTTGGGGAGGATTTTTCACCATTTTGACTGTCTACCTTACAATTTTGATACGATTTGTCTGTATGCATGTATGTTGGGTATGCATGTGAGCATGTGTTTTTCTATGTATGTATATGCAATAGTAAAAAAGCACTTGCACCGCACGTGGGAGGGACGCTTCAATTTTAAATGTGCCTCACCCGATGAGTAGAAAGTGCATAACCTGGTCATTCACTGTTGTATCATAGGTTGGGTGCATGGTGCGGTTTTGTATAGCACTACATGCATCTTTACACTCCATAGGGCTGGCAAGTTTATGAGAAATTTGAACTGTGCAATATGTGGGCCCAACCAAATTTAATATCTGGTTTAAACGTCAAGGTAGTCCACTCATTAGAAGATTTGTCTGTACCAAAACAACTGACCATTTGGGAAAGCTTGCCGATGGTTCCCATTCAATTTACACATGGCATACTTTATTAGTGGATGGACTGATTTTTTCCCCAACTAATCAAAGTCAAGAGGCTCATCTTGTGGATGACTCAGATGTAAACACATGTGCCAAGTTGTCATGTCTCTAAAGGTGGGCCGGATATCGTCTGCAGACTTTGCACACAGGATTGCACATCCATGGATGCTCCATCCAAGAAGTTTAATTCCATGGAAACAAAGTTCCATGCTAATTCCATAATCCCACCATCAAGCTTCAGATAAAAAATGCACTTCATGTGCCCATCAACCCATGAGACATTGCTCAACCCATCAAACAATGCTATCTTTTTTGACAGTTTCCATTTTCCACTGTCCCTTTAGTGGCCATAGATCAGATCAATAGGATTGTCAAACAGTCATGATTATTGAGACACAAAACATTTGTGCCAAGGCTTTGCATATAAGTGGACATCCATGCCAGGGCCTTCCATATGTGCGGACCTGATTTGCACATTACTCTTCAACGTGTATTGTAGAGAGATCTTTACCTCCGCATATCATTTTCCTTGCACTAGTGTATCTCGTGTAGGTGGCCCACCTGAATGAATCTGGGGAGTTTAGGTATAATTTTATATTGTTCCAATTGGGGTGTTCCACTTGAGTGTTAAATCAGCTTTGCTTTTGGAGACCAAGGGCAAACACTAGGTGGTGTACCTTATGGACGGGTGGATCTCATGAAAGTTATATCCACATGGCACTTGGTTATCAGTAGATGGTGCAACTTCCCTATAATCCTTTCCTATAGAGAGTCCATGTAGGTGGAAGCTCTATGGGGCCCACCACGATGCCCTTGTCACATTTACTCTTTCCATCAATTTCACTGGCTCAAGTTAGGACATGAGTTAAAGAATGAGGTTGATCCAAAGCTCAAGTGGGCCACACTATAGCAAATAGTGGGGATGCCATGATACATGACAATTAACCACTTGCTCTAAAAGCTTGAACTGTTAGAGCATGACGAATTAATCCCTTTATCTCATAGCCCAGGCCCCACGTCTCATGGGTTAGGACCTCGACCGAACCCCCCTCGTGGGCCCCAAATCACATGGGTACTGCCTCACATGGGCCACCCACCCCGAGTGTCCCTGCATCCCACAGGCTACCCCACTCGAGCCTGGTGTGAAATGCTCATTAATCACCCCTAGTGAGGAGTTTCGTACACGAGACCTCCCCCGTGGGCCCCGCTCACCCCGAGTGTGTCCCTGCATCCCACAGACAACCTCACTTGAACCCGGTGTGAAAATGTCCCTGCATTAATCATCCCTCGGTGAGGAGTCTCGAACACGAGACCTCCTGCTTTGATACCATTTTGATGCAGGACAATTAACCACTTGCTCTAAAAGCTCGAACTGTTGGAGCATGACGAATTAATCCCTTTATCTCATAGTCCAGGCCCCACATCTCATGGGTTAGGACCTCGGCCAAACCCCCCTCGGGGGCTCCAAATCACATGGGTACCGCCACACACGGGCCGCCCACCTTGAGTGTGTCCCTGTATCCCATAGGCTACCCCACTCGAGCCCGGTATGAAATGCGCATTAATCACCCCCGGTGAGGAGTCTCGAACACGAGACCTCCCCCGTGGGCCCCGCCCACCCCGAGTGTGCCCCTGCATCCCACGGGCGACCCCACTCGAGCCCGCTGTGAAAATGCCCCTGCATTAGACCACCCACTGTTGAAACCATCTTGGGGCCCACGGTGATGTTTAATTTCCATCCAACCACTCATAAGGTTATTCACACTAGGAGGGACCAATAACACAGATATCAGTGTGATCCAAAACTTCGGTCCTAACTCCTAAGAACATATTAATGTTTCAACTTGATCCCACAAATATGCTCCATGTACCATAAAAGAAGTGATTTTTGCAGAGCTCTTGCCTACAGGGCTCCTTAGAGGTAGGGGCTTAGTTGTAGGATCCTTCTAACTAGGTGCCGCTCTAGCTTTGGATTCTTACTCTCTCTAGCTTCCTACCAATTTCATTCTTGTTTACAAGTTGAAGGAGACACTTCCCAACTCCTTCAACTGAATTTGTTGCCACTTTGCTTCATGCTTTGTGCAACTATAGGCAGCTCCAATGATTTAGACGGTTTGGGTGGATGAAAGTAAGTGCCATTGTATAGTGGATGCAACCATGTATATGCATGGCATGCTATGTTGAGCGTACTTTTTGTCAAAAATTACATTCAAACACTTGTAATAATTGTATAAATACAGTTAGCCCACTATTATTCCTCTAATTACAACTATACCATAAATTTTTTATAAGACTTTCTTCTATACACTTGGTCAAACTGAATGCATTTCAAAGACCTAAATATCATTTCCAATAAAATTGCACACTAAGATGCTTTCATGCATGGTCATATAGGGGCATGACCATTCACTGGCATGGACATATCACTTCTTCTAGATGAGATCCATGCCGTCCATCAGGTGTGCTTAGGCCTTGATTGCAAAGATCGCACAGATCCAAACTCAGGTGGGTTCACCATAGGAAACAATGTGAAATCTGTCTAAATTCATGTGGTGTGATCCACTTGAGTTATAGAATAATGTGGTTTTTGGAGAGTACCTTTGTCTTGGTAAGAAGAGTTGAGTGAATGGTTGGATGGCATATTTAACCACGGTTGCCCCATACACAACTAACAGTGGGTTTCTCGTCCTAACTCTTCCTTATCCGAGTTTTATTTTGACCCAATTTTTGGTTCCAAAGGTGAACATGAGGCAGTGCACCTGATAGAAGGCCTTGATCTCATGCACATTCTCTCCACGAGCTGCTCTGTTAGTTGTAGGCATGCCCCGTCTGATTGTGTACTGTGCAACAAAGGTAGTATGGTTCTTTCAGAGAGCTACTGCAGTTCTTTAGAGTGGTTTGCTTGACTACATCCTAATGCATTACAATAAGATATGTCGGAGTCTGGGCCTTTTTCAATACCACAAACTGCCATTTATTTGATAAGCATCTCCTTGGATGGGGGATGCCCAAAAAACTTTCAAACTGAATATTTTAACCCATTTATTATGCAAAGGTTATGGTGACCGTTCATGTTAAAAAAAAGGAGCCAAATTATCAAAGGGTTGAAACAATCCAATTAAGAGCTTGATGCAGGACATGAAAATCAAATATGATATGCGAGATTTCAGGCTTAAGATCACGTTAGTTCAGAAACAATTACACAAATTCCATATCCCACATAAAAGTCGAAACATTCAATTAAGGGGAATCTATGCGGGTCCAAGCCTACACATGATAGGGCTGGATCAATAAAAATTATGAACCAAACGATACTCAAAGATAAGAAATAACCACCCATACATGCATAATAATCAGTCCCTAATCCAAGGGATTCAGAAATTCCAATTTGGGGAACCCTAAGGCAAATAACTTAGGGAAAACGTAATCTAGGGCTAGGATTCATGAAAACAGGTGTGAGAAGATAAAAACCTGAGCCAAAAGACGATCTCGCGTGTGGACAGCAACAATGGCTCAAACGGACATGTGTGTGATCCCGACCGCACGTGTGTGGGGCCCACTATTCAGAAAAAGGCCACCTTGGCCCTGGTCGGCCAGGGATGGATTCCAAGACCCCCAAATCTCAGCTCGATCCGATGTACAGTTTGTGCGTGTAATGAAGAAATCTGATGCAACAAAAAGGATGAATTCGCAGTATGGATGGTGGGGGAAGATGGTCGATGTGGCTTCGCACCACGATAGTTAGCCCTTCAAAAAGGGAGGGCTTCGCACTCACTTTTGAATTTTTCCACAAGTCACGAAGAGTAGAAAAATAAAACAAGAATTTTTTTTATTAACTTCAATGAATCAAAAGAATTACAAGGGGTGCCTATTTATAGGGAAAATTCTATATCCTAAAACTCGCACCATGTGCGCAACCTATTACTTGGCGATGAAGTAAACTAAAATAAAAACCAAACAGAGAAATCTAAAGCGTTCACAATGTTCTAAATAATAACAATAAGCAAAACCTAAAATATGAAATCAATCCAATGAGTGGGCCATGATCATGAGATCCCATGATGGGCTTTTCTTGACTATTGGGCCCACTTTTTTTGAACTAAAACTTCTCTTCTAACTAGGAGGCCCTCCCTGGACGTCGTCATTGAGCCAGATCGATGGTGGGGTCCTGCGTTCATATGTGCGTAGGGGTGGTGGTGTGCAGGCGTGCGTGTGCATGATGTCCTCATCAACTCTCCCTGACTGCGAAGATTTTGCCAATGGCGAAATAAAACTCCTGAACCGCTGTAGGATGTTGGGATCAAGTCTCTGAAGCTCCTCAGTGAGCCAAGTGCCGTCTGAAGCTGGGCGTGACTTCTATTCAACTAGGTATTTCTGAAACCCGCCATCCGATGTGAAAATTATCTCATGGTCCAGGATATCTTCTATTTCCTCTCTGAGTGTGTGAAGGCTAGGTATGGGAGACAGAGGCTGGGATGAAAGGTCGGGAAGAGGCCATGGATCAAAGGGTAAGTTTGGGGCATTAGGATGAGTGGGCGAAGGGCTGGACAAAGTATCAACGGGTCTCTGAAAAGGAACTACATCCTCCACATTGAATGTGAAACTAATTCCCATGGAAGGTGGAAGATCTACCTCATACGCATTGAGACCGTTTCGCTTTATAATTTTGAAGGGCCTAGCGCTAGCGCGTGTAACTTACGAACGACCTCTGGAGGGTACCGCTCGGGCCTGATGCGGACCATCACAGTTTCCTCAATATGGAACTCTTTGAAACGTCTATGTAGGTCTGTAGAAAATTTGTAATGTTCATTACTAGTAGTGATCTTTCGCCTAATTTCTTGATGCAATGAATGTAAGTGATGCGCAAAAGACTCTGCAGACTCTGATGGCCTATGGGACAATGACATGGGAATAAGATCAATAGGCTTCCTAGGCTTATAACCAGTAATGACTTCAAAAGGACTTAAACTTGTGGACCTATTGATAGAACTATTGTATGCAAACTCGGCTATGGGTAGTACAGCGTCCCATGTCCTGGTATGCTCCCCCACTAAACATCGAAGTAAATTCCCTAGGCTCCTATAAACCACCTCAGTCTGGCCATCGGTCTGAGGGTGGTAGGCAGAAGAAAATTGGATCCTAGTATTCATCATGTACTATAGTGTCTTCCAAAAGTAACTCATGAATCTCACGTCATGGACAGACACTATGGTTTTTGGTAACCCATGCAGTTTGACGACCTCACTAAAGAACAGCTTGGCAACATGAGAGGCGTCGGAGGTCTTAGAACAAGGAATGAAGTGGGCCATTTTAGAGAAACGGTCCACGACAACAAATATGTAGTCATGCTTTCGAATAGTCTTGGGAAGTCTAAGCACGAAGTCTATACTGATGTCCTGACAAGGGATGAATGAGATTGGCAAATGTGTATACAATCCTGTATTCTGTTTCCTCTGCTTTGCCAGTTGACAAGTACGACATCACCCTATAATTTTGGCCATGTCCAGCTGGAGGCTTGGCCAATAAAATCTTTCCTCCACTAGGGCAATGGTCTTGTCATGACCGAAATGACCCGCGACCCCCCCTGAATATAACTCCTAGACAAGAAAATCGCGAAGGGAGGTGCGTGGTATGCACAAGCGGTCACTCCTAAATAAATATCCGTCCAAAATCAAATACTCACTGTTAGCTCCTGACGGACTTTCTAATAAAGACATATACACAACTCCAAAATTTGGACACTCAGAATACTCTTCTTTGATGCGCTCAAGGCCCGTAACTTCAACGCTCATGGAGTTGAGTAATGCGACTCGACAACTCAACGCGTCGGCGGACTTATTCTCTACACCGGCCTTGTGCTTAAGCACAAAAGTATACTGTTGAAGGAATTGAACCCACTTAGCGTGCCTGAGGCTTAATTTCTTCTGAGAGTTCAAGTATCTTAAGGCCTCGTGATCTGAGAACAAGATGAATTCTTGCGGTAACAGGTAATGTCACCAATGGCGTAGTGATTGCACTACCGCGTAGAATTCCTTGTCATAGGTAGAATATCTTTGCTTTGCCTCATTCAGTTTCTCACTAAAAAAGGCAACAGGGTGCCCTTCCTGGCTAAGTACTCCCCCTATGCCGACTCCTGACGCGTCACATGCAACTTCAAAAGCTTTTGAGAAATCTGGAAGTCACGTAACTGGAGCTCCGGTCATCTTGACCTTTATCTCCTTGAAGGCCTTCGAAGTGGCCTTTGTCCATTGAAACTCTTATTTTTTTATGCAGTCCGTGATGGGAGCCACAATGGAACTGAAGCCTCGAATGAACCGCCTATAAAAAGTGGCTAAGCCATGAAAGCTGCGCACCTCATGAATATTGCGGGGTTCAGGCCAATTAACGATGGCCTTGACCTTCTCGGGATCCACCGATACGCCCTCAGCTGACACAATAAAACCTAAGAAGATCACACTACTAGACAAGAACGTGCACTTATTTAGGTTGGCGTACAACTTCTCGGCCCTAAGGATCTCACAAACCTGCCTCAAATGGTTGAGGTGTTGCTCCTTAGTCATGCTATAAATCAAGATATCATCAAAGTATATGACCAGAAACTTCCCCATGAAGGGTCTCAACACTTGGGTCATCACACGCATGAAAGTGCTTGGGGCATTAGTTAACCCAAAAGGCATAACTAGCCACTCATATAGCCCATCCTTCGTCTTGAAGGCCATCTTCTACTCATCTCTAGGGCGTATACGGATTTGGTGATACCCACTTTTGAGGTCAATTTTTGAGAAGATAGTAGCATTGGCCATCATATCTAGCATGTCATCAAGACGCGGTATGGGAAACCGATACTTGATTGTGATTTTGTTGATGACCCTACTATCAATACACATCCTTCATGTGCCATCCTTCTTAGGTGTAAGAAGGGAGGGCACGACACACGGACTCATGCTCTTTCGAATGAAACCCTTTTCTAGGAGTTCATCAATCTACCTCTTCAACTCAGCATGCTCCCTCGGGTTTATTCTGTAATGTGAGAGGTTTGGTAGAGTCGCCCCAGGGATTATATCAATGGCATGCTGTATATCCCTCATAGGGGGAAGCTCATTCGGTAAATCATCAGGAAAGACATCACGAAACTTATGTACTACCTGAATGGCCTCAGTGGGTAACTCTATGCTAGTCTCTGGTACACTCTCCCTAGCCACAAGGGCGTATATCATCGAGTCCGCCTCCGTCTCTCGCTCAAAGTCTTTGGCATTCAAAATATGGAGCGGTTTGGACTTGGACTTCGACTCCTTCGCTTTTTTTGGGCCGCTCACACCACTCTATGTGGTGAACTCTTTTCCAGTTGTATTCTTGGGTGACAGAGGATTTAGCTTGACCTTCTTGCCTTCAAATCAGAACGTACACACATTTGAACGACCAAATATGGTAACATCCCTATCATACAGCCACGACCTACCCAGAATGGCATGACTCACATCTATATGAACAACATCACACCAAATTGTGTCTTTATAAGATCCGAACTGAATAGGGACAAGACAGCGGTGCGAGACTGGAATGGATGTTTCATCAACCTAGAAGACTCTATAGGGCTGAGGATGGGCTTCCAGCTTTAAGCCCAAATGACTCACAGAGCTAGTCGATGCCACGTTGGCACAACTACCACTATCGACGATCATCTTACAGCTCTTTTCCCCACATTTTGCATAAGTATAGAAGATCGTGTTACGGCGCCAGCCATCAGTGTTTTTAGCTTGAGTCAGGGCGCAACGCACAATTGCGAGGGTCACAGACTCTTGTGCTCCCTCTTCCTCATTAATAGGGGTTCCGACTGGCTCATATTCCTCCTCCTCACTATCACTCTCTGGGGGCACTACTTCTACTTGCCCATCAATAAGGAGTACTTTGGTGCCATCTCTCATGCTGCACTGGTGAGCAAAATGACCAAACCCCTGACAGTGAAAACACCTAGTGGCCCCACTTCACGTGAACTAGACCCGACAATCTCTTTACCCTTATCATCCTTAGGTCTGGGCTGAACATTAGGGGAAAGTTTGTTTTGGAATCCCGTGTTAGGTCTAACCTCAGAGGGGTTCGCCTTAGCACCAGATTCGCGAAAGTCAAACCGCCTTCCCACCGATGCTTTAAGGTATTGCTCGACATCTAACACTACTTGGTACAACTGGTCGATAGTGTCTATGTCTTTAGCGAGCAATTCTCTCCTAATGTCAGGACGGAGGCCCGTTTTAAAACAGCAAGGGTGAGTACGGGGTCCTCATCAACCTCACAGCGGGTCAATTACTCTTCGAATTTCTCAATATAGTCAGCAATACTCATGCAACTCTGTTGAAGAGACTGCCACTCCTTAATCAACCGCAGGCGATAAGAGAAAGGGAGGTACTTCTCTTTCAACGTTTCTTTCATTTCTCCCCAATGGACTATTGGGAGTTCCCTCGCTCTTTCTTTTTTTCGCTCAACCGTCGCCCAAGACCTCTTTGCTTGACCTACAAGCTTCATCTTGGTGAATCGGACTCGTCGAGCATCCGACATATCATACCACTCAAAATAGTGGTCCATATCCACCAACCAATCTAAAAAAGCTTTAGGGTCTAAGTGGCCATCAAAAGTAGGGGCGTCTACTCTAACTCCCTTGAGGAGTCGCGCATCTGGGTCATATTGGTCATGATGTCCCTCATGAGGTGGGTGCACAGGTGTGCACCCATGACCAACTCCTTGGCCGCCTCCATTCCTTGGTCTAATCTCCTGACCACTTGCCTGAGAATGTGCATCTTCCCCAATGGTGGGGTTTGCCTTGAGGGAGGCCTCTATTTGAGTAACGCGATCATCAAATTGGTTAAGGCGTTGATCTATACGTTGTTCCAAGCGCTTAGACATAGACTCAACCTGCTGGGTTAACTTGGCCATTGATTCTTGTAGTTGCTCCATGTTTAGAGTAGGGTGCAAACTAAAACCACGACCCGTACATGTGGGCATACACAGGCTAACTCGACCTAAGGACCTACTACAACAATTATATGCATCTAAAAAAACTAAATGACCCTACGAGACTTTATATGAAAGAGACTACACACCGTTACTAAAATTCAACTACATATATCAGGGACTACGGTTTTCTAGCAGCTGTATATGATGGGATTAGATGCATGAAGGACTCAAATAAACTAAACCCTAAATATGTGGTGAATTCCCCTACTAGAATCTTAGGCTCTGATACCAAATTTGATGCAAGACATGAAAATTAAATATGATATGCGAGATTTCAGGCTTAAGATCACGTTAGTTCAGAAACAATTACACAAATTCCATATCCCACATAAAAGTCCAAACATTCAATTAAGGGGAATCTATGCGGGTCCAGGTCTACACATGATAGGGTTGGATCAATAAAAATTATGAACCAAACGATACTCAAAGATAAGAAATAATCACCCACACATGCATAATAATCAGTCCCTAATCCAAGGGATTCATAAATTCCAATTCGGGGAACCTTAGGGCAAATAACTTAGGGAAAACATAATCTAGGGATAGGATTCATGAAAACGGATATGAGAGGATAAAAGAGGATTAAAACCTGCGCGGAAAGACGATCCCGCGTGTGGATAGCAACAATGGCCCAAACGGACATGCGTGTGATCCCGGCCGCACGTGTGTGGGGCCCACTATTCAGAAAAAGGCCAACTTCGCCCTGGTCAGCCAGAGATGGACTCCAAAACCCCCAAATCTCAGCTCGATCCGATGTACGGTTTGTGTGTGGTTCTCCGCCGCAGTTTCAGCTCGCCTGCGGGCTGAAATCTGGAAACCTGCTGTAATGAAGAAATCTGATGTAACAAAAGGGACGAATTCGCAGTATGGATAGTGCGGGAAGAAGGAAAAGAAAATGATGGAGGATGGGGGTGAATCGGGGTCGATGTGGCTTCGCACCACGATAGTTAACCCTTCGAAAAGGGAGGGCTTCGCATCCACTTTTGAATTTTTTCACAGCTCACGAAGAGAGCAGAAAAATAAAGCAGGAATTTTTTTTATTAACTTCAATGAATCAAAAGAACTACAAGGGGTCGATTATTGATGCCAGTTACTGATACCGATTATGAGTATGTGACAATATAGCATTATGATACATGTCCATACGCATCATCTGTATGTTTGTTATGAGATTTGGTTGACCATTGCATATGACATTGGGTAGGTTGTTATGAGACTCCTAGATAGGCAGAGGTTATCTCACATGAGCACACGGTATGCGCAGGATTGATGCATGACTAGATTGTATGACTTATGCACCTTACATTGTGTGTTGTGATTACAAGGGGTGCCTATTTATAGGGAAAATCCTATACCCCAAAACTCGCACCATGTGCTCAACCTATTACTTGGCGATGGAAGTAAACTAGAATAAAAATCAAACAGAGAAATCTAAAGCGTTCACAATGTTCTAAATAATAACAATAAGCAAAACCTAAAATATGAAATCAATTCAACGAGTGGGATATGATCATGAGATCCCATGATGGGCTTTTTTTGACTATCGGGCCCACTTTTTTTGAACTAAAACTTCTCTTCTAACTAAGAGGCCTTCCCTGGATGTTGTCATCGAGCCAGATAAATGGTGGGGTCCTTTTGCGTACGTACATGCGTAGGGGTGGTGGTGTGCGGCCGTGCGTGTGCACGATGTCCTCATCAGAGCTTTTACTTAAAGTCTTTCCACCATATAAAGATCCATCATGTAAACCATTTGGATCATTGGAAGATGACCCGGATTCAAAGGCTAAAGTCAATGTATGCAGGCAAACCTTCTTCGGGAGTGCTTTCCATGCAAAAACTTGCGTGTGACTTTTGCAGTCTCTGGGGATTGTTGCTTTTTCTATGTGGATGTCCAGAAGGGTCACTCCACCGTGAAAGTTCAATGGCCTTGAAATTACTCCGATATAATCATCATGTGGGTATCCACGTGAATTTGGAGGTTTTGGGTGGTTGTCAATTGTTTCCTAATGTTTGGCCCATGTAATGATGGGATAGGCTTGATTTTTGTAGCATCTGATGAGGACATCGTGCACATGCACGCCCGCACACCACCACCCCTACGCACATACGTACACAGGAGGACCCCACCATCGATCTAGCTCGATGATGACATTTAGGAAGGGCTTCCTAGGTAGAAGATAAGTTTTAGTTAAAAAAAAGTGTGCCCGATAGTCAAGAAAAGCCCATCATGGGATCCTATGATCGTGGCCTACTTGTCAGATTGAGTTCATATTTTAGGTTTTGCTCATTGTTATTATTTAGAACATCGTGAACGCTTTAGATTTCTCTGTTTATTTTTTATTTTAGTTTAGTTCATCGCCAAGTAATAGTTTGCGACATGGTGCGAGTTTTTGGGGTATAGGGCTTTCCCTATAAATAGGCACCCCTTGTAGTTCTTTTATTCATTCAAGTTTAATAAAAAAAATTCTTGCTTTATTTTTCTGCTCTCTTCGTGAGTTGTGTAAGAATTCAAAAGTGGGTGCGAAGCCCTCCCTTTTCGAAGGGCTAACTACCATGGTGCGAAGCCACATCGATCCCGATTCACCCCATCATCATCTTTTTTTTATCTTCCACCACCATCTGTACTTCGAAATTCGTCCTTTGTTGCATCAGTTTTCTTTGTTACAACAGGTTACCAGATTTCGGCCCATAGGCGGGTTGAAACTTCGGCGGAGCACCACGCACTAGTCGTAGCTCGGATCAACCCGAAACTTCGGGGTTTTGGAGCATACCTTTGTCCGACCAGGGCCAAGGAAGGCTTTTTTACAGTCAACGCCCCCTCACACGTGCGGCCAGGTACCTGCACACGTGCGAGCGACCCAGGCCCGCTGTCCATACGCTGGATCGTCTTTTGGCTCAGGTTTTTATCCTCTTTTATCCTCTCATAGTTGTTTTTCATTAATCCTAGCCTTAGATTATGTTTTCCCTAAGCTATTTTGTCAATTTTCTTACCGTAGGATTCCTTGAATTGGAATTTCTGAATCCCTTAGATTAGGGACTGATTACTATGCATGTGTGGATGATTATTTCTTATCTTTGAGTATCGTTTGGTTTATAATTTTTTATTGATCAAACCCTATTATGTGTAAGCCTGGACCTGCATAGATTCCCCTTAATTGAATGTTTGGACTTTTATATGGGATGTGGAATTAATATGGATTGTTTTGAATTAGTATGATCTAAAGCCCGAGATCTTGCATATCATATTTAATTTTCCATGTCCTGCATCAAATTTGGTATCAGAGCTTAGGGTTCTTATAGGGGAATACATTATTTGTTCAGGGTTAGTTTGTTTGAGTCCATCATGCATCTAGTCCATCACATGTAGCTTTTAGGAGTCCATAGTCCCTTTTTATTGACTATATTGCTGGAGTAACATTGCGTAGTCCCCTCATATAGAGTCTCATAGGATCATTTAGTCCCATATAGTCGTCCTAGAAATTCCTTAGGTGCAGTTAGCAAGTTGTATGCCCACACGTACGGGTCGCGGTTTCGATTTGCACCCCACACTAAACATGGAGCAACTACAAGAAACAGTGGCCAAGTTAGCCCAACGGGTTGAGTCCTTGAATAAGCATTTGAAACAACGTATAGATAATCGCCTCGAAGAAATAGAGGCCTCCTTCAGGGCAAACCCCACCACCGGGGAGGATGCCCAATCTCAGGCAGTTGGTCAGGAGGTTAGACTAAGGAATGGAGACGGCTACGGAGTTGGTCATGGGCGCATACTTGTGCACCCACCCCGTGAGGGACATCATGATCAATATGACCCAGATGCACAACTCCTCAAGGGAGTTAGGGTAGATGCCCCTACATTTGATGGCCACTTGGACCCTAAAGCCGTTTTAGATTGGCCGATGGATATGGACCACTATTTTGAGTGGTATGATATGTGGGATGCTCGACGAGTCCGATTCGCCAAGATGAAGCTTGTGGGTCAAGTAAAGAGGTTTTGGGCGACGGTTGAGCGAAAGAAAGAAAGTGCGAGGAAACTCCCAATAGTCCATTGGGGAGAAATGAAAGAAACGCTGAAAGAGAAGTACCTCCATTTCTCTTATCACCTGCGATTGATTGAAGAGTGGCAGTCTCTTCGACAGGGTTCCATGAGTGTTGTTGATTATATTGAGAAATTCGAGGAGTACTTGACCCGCTGTGAGGTTGATGAGGACCCTGTACTCACCCTTACTCGTTTTAAAACGGGCCTCCGTCCTGACATTAGGAGAGAATTGCTCTCCAAAGACAGACACTATCGAACAGTTATATCAAGTAGTGTTGGAAGTCGAGCAATATCTCAAAGCGTCTGTGGGAAGACGGTTTGATTTTCGCGATTCTAGTGCTAAGGCCAATTCCTCTGGGGCTGGACCTAACATGAGATTCCAAAACAAACCTTTCCCTAATGTTTAGCCCAGACCTAGAGATGATAAGGGTAAAGAGATTGTTGGGTCTAGTTCACGTGAAAGTGGCGCCACTAGGCGTTTTAGGTGTCAGGGGTTTGGTCATTTTGCTCACCAGTGCGGCACGAGAGAGGGCACCAAAGTACTCCTTATTGATAGGCAAGTAGAAGTAGTGTCCCCAGAGAGTGATAGTGAGGAGTATGAGTCAGTCGAAACCCCTAGTGATGAAGAAGAGGGAGCACAAGAGTCTGTGACCCTCGCAATTGTGCGTTGCGCCCTGGCTCAAGCCAAGAACACTGATGACTGGCGCCGCAACACGATCTTTTGCACTTATGCAAAATATGGGGAAAAGAGCTCTAAGATGATTGTGTATAATGGTAGTTGTGCCAACGTGGCATCGACTAGCACTGTGAGTCGCTTGGGCTTGAAGATGGAAGTCCGTCCTCAGCCCTATAAAGCTTCCTGGGTTAATGAAATATCCATTCCAGTCTTGCACCGCTGTCTTGTTCCTATTCGGTTCGGATTATATAAAAATACAATTTGGTGTGATGTTGTTCCTATGGATGTAGGTCATATCATTCTGGGTAGGCCGTGACTTTATGACAGAGATGTTATCATATTTGGTCGTTCAAATGTGTGTATATTCTGGTTTGAGGGCAAGAAGGTCAAGCTAAATCCTCTACCACCCAAGAATACAACTGGAAAAGAATTCACCACACAGAGTGGTGTGAGCGGCCTAAAAGAAGTGAAGGAGTCGAAGTCGAAGTCCAAACCGCTCCATATTTTGAATTCCAAAGACTTTGAGTGAGAGACGGAGGCGGATTCGATGATATACGCTCTTGTGGATAGGGAGAGTGTACTAGAGACTAGTGTAGAGTTACCCACTGAGGCCATTCAGGTAGTACGTGAGTTTCGTGATGTCTTTCTTAATGATCTACCGAATGAGCTTCCCCCTATGAGGGATATACAATATGCCATTGATTTAATCCCTGGGGCAACTCTACCAAACTTCTCGCATTACAGAATGAACCCAAAGGAGCACGCTAAGTTAAAGAGGCAGGTTAATGAACTCTTAGAGAAAGGTTTCATTCGAGAGAGCATGAGTCCGTGTGCCATGCCCGCCCTTCTTATTCCTAAGAAGGATGGCATATGGAGGATGTGTGTTGATAGTAGGGACATCAACAAAATCACAGTCAAGTATTGGTTTCCTATACCGCGTCTTGATGACATGCTAGCTATGATGGCCAATGCTACTATCTTTTCAAAAATTGACCTCAAAAGTGGGTATCACCAAATCCGTATACGCCCTGGTGATGAGTAGAAGATGACCTTCAAGACGAAGGATGGGCTATATGAGTGGCTAGTTATGCCTTTTGGGTTAACTAATGCTCTAAACACTTTCATGAGTGTGATGACCCAAGTGTTGAGACCCTTTATGAGGAAGTTCCTGGTCGTATACTTTGATGATATCTTGATTTATAGCATGACTAAGGAGCAACACCTCAAACATTTGAGGTAGGTTTGTGGGATCCTTTGGGCCGAGAAGTTGTACGCCAACTTAAAGAAGTGCATGTTCTTGTCTAATAGTGTGATTTTCTTAGGTTTTATTGTGTTAGCGGAAGGCGTATTGGTGGATCCCGAGAAGGTCAAGGCCATCGTTAATTGGTCTGAACCTCACAATATTCATGAGGTGCGCAGCTTTCATGGCTTAGCCACTTTTTATAGGCGGTTCATTCGAGGCTTCAGTTCCATTGTGGCTCTCATCACGGACTGCATAAAAAAATGAGAGTTTCAATGGACAAAGGCCGCCTTGAAGGCCTTAAAGGAAATAAAGGTCAAGATGACTGAAGCTCTAATCACGCGACTTCCAGATTTTTCAAAAGCTTTTGAAGTCGCATGTGATGCGTCAAGAGTCGGCATAGGAGAAGTACTTAACCAGGAAGGGCACCCCCTCGCCTTTTTTTACTGAAAAACTGAATGAGACGAAGTAAAGATATTCCACCTACGACAAGGAATTCTACGCGGTAGTGCAATCACTACGCCATTGACAACATTATCTGTTACCGCAAGAATTTGTCTTGTTCTCAGATCACGGGGCCTTGAGATATTTGAACTCTCAGAAGAAATTAAGCCCCATGCACGCTAAATGGGTTCAATTCCTTCAAGAGTATACTTTTGTACTTAAACACAAGGCCGGTGTAGAGAATAAGCCTGCCGACGCGTTGAGTCGTCGAGTCACATTACTCAACTCCATGAGTGTTGAAGTTACGGGCCTTGAGCGCATCAATGAAGAGTATTCCAAGTGTCCAGATTTTGGGGTTGTGTATACGTTTTTATTAGAGAGTCCGTCAGGAGCTAACAGTGAGTATTTGGTTTTGGACGGATATTTGTTTAGGAGTGACCGCTTGTGCATACCATGCACCTCCCTTCGCGATTTTCTTGTCTGGGAGTTACATTCAGGGGGGTCGCGGGTCATTTCGGTCGTGACAAGACCATTGCCCTACTGGAGGATAGATTTCATTGGCCAAGCCTCAAGATGGACGTGACCAAAATTATAGGGCAATGCCGTACTTGTCAACTGGCAAAGCAGAAGAAATAGAATACAGGATTATATACACCTTTGCCAGTCCCATTCATCCCTTGGTAGGACATCAGTATGGATTTCGTGCTTGGACTTCATAAGACTATTCGAAAGCATGACTCCATATTTGTTGTCGTGGACCGTTTCTCTAAAATGGCCCACTTCATTCCTTGTTCTAAGACCTCCGACGCGTCTCATGTTGTCAAGCTGTTTTTTAGTGAGGTCGTCAAACTGCATGGGTTACCAAAAATTATAGTGTTTGACCATGACGTGAGATTCATGAGTTACTTTTGGAAGATGTTATGGCACATGATGAATACTAGGCTCCAACTTTCTTCTACCTATCACCCTCAGATCGATGGCCAGACTGAGGTAGTTAATAGGAGCCTAGGGAGTTTACTTCGATGTTTAGTGGGGGAGCATACCAAGACATGGGACGTCGTACTACCCATACCCGAGTTTGCATACAATAGTTCTGTTAATAGGTCCACAGGTCTAAGTCCTTTTTGAAGTCGTTACTGGTTACAAACCTAGGAAGCCTATTGATCTTATCCCCATGTCATTGTCTCATAGGCCATCAGAGTCTGCAGAGTCTTTTGCGCATCACGTACATTCATTGCATCAAGAAATCAGGCGAAAGATCACTACTAGTAATGAACATTACAAAATTTCTGCAGACCAACATAGACGTTTTAAAGAATTCAAAATTGGGAACTCTGTGATGGTCTGCATCAGGCCCAAACGGTACCTCCAAGGGTCGTTCGTAAGCTACACGCGTTTAACGTTGGGCCCTTCAAAATTATAAAGCGAAACGGTCTCAATGCGTATGAGGTGGATCTTCCACTTTCCATGAGAATTAGTTCTACATTCAATGTGGAGGATCTAGTTGCTTTTCAGGGACTCATTGATACATTGTCCGGCCCTTCGCCCACCCATCTTGATTTCCCAGACTTATCCTTTGATCCATGGTCTCTTCCTGACCTTTCATCCCAGCCTCTGCCTCCCATGCCTAGCCTTCGCACACCTAGAGAGGAAATAGAGGATATCCTGGACCATGAGATAATTTCTATGTCTGATGAAAATACCTAGTTAAATGGAAGTCACGCCCAGCTTCAGACAGCTCGTGGCTCACTGAGGAGGAGCTTCAGAGACTGTATCCCGACATCCTAGAGCAGTTCAGGAGTTTTATTTCGCCAGTGGCGAAATCTTCGCAGTCAGGGAGAGTCGATGAGGACATTGTGCACACGCACGCCTGCACACCACCACCCTTACGCACGTACGTACACAGGAGGAGGACCCCACCATCGATCTGACGACGTACAGGGAGAGCCTTCTAGCTAGAAGATAAGTTTTGGTTCAAAAAAAGTGGGCCCGATAGTCAAGAAAATCCCATCATGGGATCCCATGATTGTGGCCCACTCGTTAGATTGAGTTCATATTTTAGGTTTTGCTTATTGTTATTATTTAGAACATTGTGAACACTTTAGATTTCTCTGTTTGGTTTTTATTTTAGTTTACTTCATTGTCAAGTAATAGGTTGCCCACACTTTAGATTTCTCTGTTTGGTTTTTATTTTAGTTTACTTCATCGCCAAGTAATAGGTTGTGCACATGGTGCGAGTTTTTGGGGTATAGAGTTTTCCCTGTAAATAGACACCCATTGTAGTTCTTTTATTCATTCAAGTTTAATAAAAAAAATTCCTGTTTTATTTTTCTGCTCTCTTCGTGAGTTGTAGAAGAATTCAAAAGTGGGTGCAAAGCCCTCCCTTTTCGAAGGGCTAACTACCGTGGTGCGAAGCCACATCGATCCCGATTCACCCACATCCTCTATCATTTTTTCATCTTCCACCACCATTCGTTCTTCGAAATTCGTCCTTTGTTGCATCAGTTTTCTTCATTACAGTAGGTTTATAGATTTCGGCCTGCAGGCGGGCTGAAACTTCAGCGGAGCACCATGCACAAGCCGTAGCTCGGATTGACCCGAAACTTCGGTGTTTTGGAGCATATCCCTGGCTGACCAGGGCCAAGGAAGACTTTTCTGCAGTCGACGCCCCCTCACACATGCGGCCAGGTACCTGCGCATGTGCGAGCGCCCTAGGCCCGCTGTTCATACGCGGGATCGTCTTTTGACTCAGGTTTTTATCCTCTTTTATCCTCTCATAGCCGTTTTTCATGAATCCTAACCCTAGATTACATTTTTCCTAAGCTATTTTGTCAATTTTCTTACCCTAGGGTTCTCCGAATTGAAATTTTTGAATCACTTGGATTAGGGACTGATTGCTATGCATGTGTGGATGATTATTTTTTATCTTTGAGTATTGTTTGGTTTATAATTTTTTATTGATCTAGCCCTATCATGTGTAAGCTTGGACCCGCATAGATTCTCCTTAATTGAATGTTTGGACTTTCATGTAGGATGTAGAATTAATATGGATTGTTTTGAATTAGTATGATCTAAAGCCTGAGATCTTGCATATCATATTTAATTTTCCATGTCCTGCATCAGCATCCCATCATCATGGTGGGACTCACTTATTGAGTAGGTTGGATGGTACACACAACATAGTGGGGAATCATAGGTGAACGGGTGCGCATGCATGTGTGATTCTATAGTTGCCAAAGTCTAACATGTATTTGTTGATGGGTATTTCATTACCAAATCCCTGCACACCTATTTCTGCAGTTATATGGATGAATTTCAGGGAGTATTTTCTAGCATTTTGATGACTTGTGTTTTTTCTACAACCAAAAAAAAAAAGGGTTCTAAAACATGACATGTTTTTCCATGTTTTGTGTCTCCTCATTTTTCAGTAAAGAAAGAAAAAAGAAAGAAGTAGATGGAAAAAGGAAAAAGTTTCTTTTGTATTTTTGTTGAGAAATGCTATTGTGATTTCATAGATGTTCCACTTAGCACTGTTAGCAGCGTGTCCAACAGAGACATGGATGGAACAGAGAACCAAAATTGTGGTGATTGGATTTGATGATTGCATGTCCAATTATCATGGTTCTTGCTGTCTAAATGTGGATCATTGCTCATTTTTTCCTAAATTTGTACTGATCATGCAATCGCAGGAAACTAATTGGATAGATGCCATGGTCTGAACCTTGTATTTTTTGCTACGGCCCACAACATCATGGCCAACCAAATCAAAGGTTGTAGTCTCCAGTCCATGCAAATGTGCACATGTATAGTGTGGCCTGTGGATGAGGATCATTAAAAAAAGAGAGTTATAGTGGGAATGTCCTTATAGCACTTAATGTAATTCCATGCATTACAATCATCAAAGCAGATTTCGTCCTTTTTATGTTTTGTTTGATTGTTTGGATGATTTTCGAGGCCCAAAATTTTTTGGCGTTTGTGATTGTTGACAGATTCATTTAGGAATCAATGGGGAAAAAGATGAAAAGGAAGACACGAAGCGCATATAAGGATAAGCGAGTTTCCTCCAATTCTCTACTTAGCATTTCAGAGCATTCAAATCCGACAGTTGAGATTACGAACGAGGGAGTTTCAGCAGGAAAGGAGAGAAAAGCATGTAATCACATTGATAACAGTGTGGATTTGGATAAGATTTCATGGAACATCAGTTCTTCGGACAACCTTAAGTGTAAAGATTGCAGGGATGACCATGGTGTTGATAGGAGAGCAGGTAAAGGAAAGGGCAAACAGGCTAGGAAGAAAGGAACGGGATCTGCAGACACGAAATCAGAACTGAAATGTCTATGGGTCTGTTTGTCTTGTGGACATGTTGCGTGTGGAGGGGCTGTCGGGGATTCAACACCTCTAAGCCATGCTCTCCGGCATGCTAAACAAACCCGTCATCCTAGTGCCGTTCAACTTGAAGACCCGCTTCTCTGCTGGTGCTTTTCTTGCAATTCATTGATTCCAGTTGAAAAACCGGAGGAGAATGGTGAAAGGGACAACATCTTATTCCAAGCACATGAATTGATTAAGGGGCGGTCAATGAAAGGGGCTGTTGTGGATGTCGAGGATGTGTGGTTTGGTGGTGGAAATGTTGAAGAAAGAACGACGACAGAAATCGGTGAATCTTCAATTTCAAATACAAGAGGTTATAAGGTAAGAGGTCTGCCTAACCTTGGAAACACTTGCTTCTTTAATTCAGTCACGCAGAATCTTCTTGCGATAGATCTTTTGCGGGTATATTTCATGGACTTGGACCGGTCCATTGGACCTCTGACGATGGCTTTGAGGAAGCTCTTCACAGAAACGAATATTGAAGTGGATTTCAGAAACAGCACAAATCCCAAATCCCTTTTTGGGTGCATATGTTCCAAGGCTCCCCAGTTTAGGGGATATCAGCAACAGGACAGCCATGAATTGCTCCGATATTTACTTGACGGGTTGCATACTGAGGAGTTGAGTGCCAGAAAATCACTCACTTCCTCTAGTGAAGATGGTGTCGCTTCGAATATGGGTCCCACTTTTGTGGAAGTTATTTTTGGGGGCCAACTCTCTAGCACAGTTTGTTGTACGGAATGTGGGCACTCATCAATAGTCTACGAGCCGTTTTTGGATCTATCACTGCCAGTCCCAACGAAGAAACCTCCACCCAGAAAAGCTGTCATTTCTCAACCCAAGAAAAAAAAGCAGCCTTTGAAGGAACAACGGAATAAATGTGGAAAAAATCGAGAAAGTAAGAATGCCAATACTTCTCCATTATCAGCTCAATGTGCAACAAGAGATGTTAGTTTTCCATTAGAATGCCGCGAATCGTCTAGCACTCTTCCTTCTAGTGCTCTTACTTCTAGCGCGCCTGCTAAAGAGCAAGCCGCTGCTTTGGTCACGGATGATAACTTACCGTGGTTGGATTACATTGGACAGGATACACCTAAGGAACAGACAGTTGCTTTGGCAGCAGCTGATGATTCATTGTGGTTGGATTACATTGGACAGGATATGCCTAAGGGAGAAACAGCTTCTTTGGCAGCAGCTGATGGTTTATCATGGTTGGATTATATTGGACAGGATACAGCATTTGACGATGCAAGTTCAGTTTCTCAGAGTTATGATATTTCAGCTGTTCAAGATTCCGAATACAAGCAAGTCTTTCAAAATGAGGATACTACACAATATAGTATTGAATTGCCAAGTGATGTTTGTACGTTGGATATGGAGCCAAAAGCGGGAATAGAATCTTCTGTGGAGAATCGTTGCATTGATGAACTCCCTTTACGTGTTCAAGATTCCGAAGTTTTGTTGCTTCCTTATAAAGATGAGGTTTCGGTTATGGGAGAGAGAGAGAGAATGACGCCTGACTGTCAAAATCCCACAATTGTGGCATCCGAAGATGCTCCAATTAAAGATCTCATTGAAGCAGCCTCATCTATTAATGGCTGGGGTGAAGCTGAACAAGACTTTGATGGCTTCGGTGACTTATTTCATGAGCCGGAGACAGTTTCTGATCCCAAGATGGAATCTAGTTTAGGTGACCTGAGCTTTCAAGCAAATGACGAGATGGAAACGGCTTTATTAGCTGGAAATAGCAGTGAATCTAATCAAGATGAGGTTGATAACACAAATGCTCAAGTATCTATCGATAGTTGCTTGGCTTATTTCACAAAACCTGAGCTTCTTTCTAATGAGCATGCATGGCATTGTGAGAGCTGTTCTAAGAACGTGCGACGCCAAAGGATGGAAGCTAGAAATGGTGAAAAGCAAGTTGTTGGTAGGGATAAGCGGTCAAAAACATTAAAGTCTCGGACCAATAGAGGCGGATCGAAAAGTAAAAATTCTCCAACTGGGTTAGATGAAGGCCGTCTGAGTTCTGCTACATTCAAAACCTTAGATGATGAAAAGCTGGCAAGCAGTTCAACTTCTGCAACTACTGTCCAAACCTCACATCCACATCTCGTGAGACTGGATGTCTCTGATGAAAGTGCTGCTCAGAAACTGCTCGATCCTACTGGTGAAGAATCAACTTACACTACACATGAACTCAGACAGTCGGGAAATGACATGGGCGAAGAGCTTTTGTCCAATGGTGTCGCTGATCATACTGAAATTTCTTGGAGGGATGATGATCTTGGTGTGCGGAACCATGCTCCTCAAGACCTGCCACACAGTTCGATTAACGATCAAGCTAGCTTCCAATTGGATGATAGCAAAACGATCCGGCTTAGTTCTAGAGACAAAGACAGCTTTTGTGAGGTTGATCAAGTGCAACAAAAAGAGTCCCATTCGTCACATGGAGGACATGAGACGGACGACAGTGAGGTTGAGGAAATCAACAGTGGAAGTGGGAAGGTCAAGAGAGATGCAACTAAAAGATATCTTATTAGTAAGGCCCCACCTATTCTAACAATTCATTTAAAGAGATTCAGCCAAGATGCTCGTGGTCGATTGAGTAAATTAAGCGGACATGTGAGCTTCAGAGATACGCTTGATCTTTGGCCTTATATGGACCCCGGGTACTGCCACAAACTCTCTTCATCCTTCATGTCGGTTGTCTGCTATTATTATCTTGCATTGTGGTATTCCTATCTGATCTTACCCTTTTGGGTTGGATTGCTATTTGCCGTCTCCATGATTTATTACATGGTGCTGGTCAGTCAACCATACACATTTATATGGGAAGTTAAAATGGAAATGCTCATTGATACAAATTCCATGGGCGTTTTCACATTGTTGATAGTCTCATCAGTGTGATTTTTGGTATATGCTCACAATTTTGCCAGCCTGGATTGACTTGCATGGATGCCATGTTTATGGTAGATGAGTCACCATTGTTTTTGAAATGATGGGGATGGCACATAGCTAAGTGTTGTGTTTTTAAATCTAAGTTCTGTTGTTGTGAATCTGTCCTTGGTTATGTGCTATCTAACTGCTGATTATGTTACATCATAAAATATCAGTTTCTTTTTGGCAATGTTTGATGTGTTGCTTATAATGGCAAATCCTCTGAAGATACATGATGAAAAGAGGGTTATCTTCTTTACGCAATGACCTGATCGTAACTCATCACCCAATTTCAAGGAGTTGGCAACTCCTATGTTTTGAAACTTGGGTGTGATGGGAAAGTTGAGAAAGTTATTAACTATGCAATCTTCTTCTTTGGAATCACATGTATGTTAGAAGGTGCAGGGATAGATATCTGGTTTGGTGTCCAACAAGGGGCTTCTTGATTTGCATGTTCTGTATTTTCCCACCCACGATACTGAATGTGGTTTGATTCCATGGATGTATAATTCTCAGTTTTTTGCTGACTCCAAGTTGGGATAAGGCTTAGATGATGATGAGGATGCGTGTTTTGTCTTCATTTGTGCATTTTTTTGCTTTATTTTGAGTAGTTACTTTCCCTGAATTATATGTTGAATGGCAACATATACAAGTAAAAAATATGCTATGCTTTGAAAAATATGTATACGAACGTGTTATATTGAAGAGGCTTTCTATAATATATACTGATTTTGAATTCTAAAAAGTGGTGCCAGTAATCCAGACAATTGTTCTTTTGCATCCCATTGTGTATGGATTGCGCCCCAAACATCTCCCAGATTGGAAAATCCTATCCAACAATGGACATTTTTCAGTTGGGTGTGGACCATTTTCTGTATTTCTCGTCTTCAACCTCTCTTTAGCTGACAAAAGCTTCGACTTTCTGTTTTAACTCGCTTTCTAATGATTTATTTGTAGGTTGTGAGTCAAAAGGTCAATATTGTCCTATTTGGGCATCTTCCATCCACAGCTGGACACAATAGGTTGGTGGTTTGGATTACAGATGACCGAAGCATGGCTCCCACTTGTTAGAATTGAAAACCCGGGGCTACTTTTTTTTATACAAAACTGATAACTCTAATTTACTGAAGAAAAAAGAAGAATAAAAAAAAAGAAAAAAAGAAAAGAAAGAAAAACAAGAAAACAAGCAGAAGTAAAAGAGATGATGAGTTATCATTTCAAGAGACAGAAGAAGCCCACACCCCAAAGCAACTAAAATACCCAAAAAAGCAAAGCTTCCCCCAAAAATAAAGGATAGCCAGGATTGCACGCTGAGCAAATCATCCCTTCCTAAAGGGTAGATTGATTTACATCCACTCTGAAATCATGTACTGAATTTTACTTTCTAAATGGATTGGCAGGTTCTCTTTATCTTAAAATTTTTTGAGGTTCTTCCCCTTCTAGATGCCCCACAAGACTGCAAAGGAAGAATCTCCCATAGTGTCACCCCTTTAGGAAAAAAAGGGACTTTATCCCACCCTGCCAAAAGAGCTAGGATAGAATTAAGGTTTTTTGTGTCCATTACGATATGACCGTAAAGGTTGATATGTATAGGTAACGGCCGTGACTGTTACGTGATATGGGGGTGAACTAGGGTAGTTGATATTTTGGGACCGTATTGACTATTACGATCACTTTTTTGACCGTTACCCCTTTAATTGTCGAAAAAGCGATATAAAAAAAAATAAATTTAAATCTATTTTCTCCTCATTTTTCTACATTTCTCTTTCCAAAAGCTCTCCTAGATCATTCTACAGAAGATTTCGACTACTTCTAATATAGTTTTTAGGATTAAAACTGTAGATTGAAGCGATTTGAGCGAATAGAAGCTCCGAGGGCCATTTTTTTAAATAAATGAAACCCTTTTTTCCCGATTTCTAGTTATAATACTTGATTGAGATGTGTAAACATTGGAGTCATTTAACCATGTTCATAAATTCACCAATACAATCCTCTCATCAAAGAGTTTTTTTTTTTTTTTTCAAGTAACGCTTATATTAAAGAAAAGGGAAAAAGGATACAAAGGGACTGTTGAGATAGCAGAAACAAACCACAGGAAAAGAGAAAACTACAAGCCTAAAGACGGAAAATTAAAATCTTTAACAAGGGGAACATTAGAGGCCCATTCGATAAGAAGCTGCTTCGCTCTCAATCCCACAGTTTCAGCGGAGGCTTGAACACTATTGAAACACCGATCATTCCTCTCCTTTCAAACTGCCGACCAGATTGCCATAATAGCCATTTTCCAAACCTTAGAAGTAAATTTACCCAGCTTGAATCCATGCCAATAAGCGAGAAGAGAGGAGGTAGAACCTGGCATGCATCCAACAACTCCTAAACGAGAGAGGAAATCCTGGTGGATCAGAGAAACGAAAGGGCAGTGCACCAATAGGTGGTCGACAGATTTGTTACTGCCTATACAACAGACAAATATTGGTGAGCTGCATACCTCTTTTCATAAGATTGTCAACAGTGAGGATCCAGTTCCTTGAAGCAAGCCAAACAAAGCAGATGATTTTTGTGGGGACAGGGTATTTCCAAATAAATGATGTGCTCGAAGAATTGGGTAGGGGGGAGTGGATAAGAGCTATGTAGAGAGATTTCACCAAAAACTGGGAGGAAGGATCTCTGGGCCAGAGGATTGTATCAGGCTCGGCTTGGGAAGGAGAAACCGTGGATAAGCAGAGGTAAAGATCAGCAAGAGTAGGGACCTCGCAATCATGCAGATGTCTACGACAAGTGATATCCCAGACGACACCCGACTCCGAATAAGAGAAGAAATTGTCGACAGGGCTGTCTTTCTTGATAGCAAGGCAATAAATGGCAGGGAAAGTATCCCCTAAGCGACTATCCCCAATCCAACGGTCCTCCCAGAACCGAATAGACGCCCCATTTCCCAACTGATAAAGAACGTTGTCAATCACCGGATTCTTATAGCGCATGATACCTTTCCAAATGCGAGAAGCCCTATAAGCAGAAGAGTTCCTTGACCACCAACCTCCCTGAGATGTCCCATATTTCCCTTTTATGACCTTATTCCACAGAGCCTGGGGCTCCGATCCGAGTCTCCGCGTCCATTTGCCTAGGAGGGCTTTATTCATCACCTTCAGATTTTTGACGCTAGCACCTCCGTCACGAAAATGTCTGTAGACCTCTTCCCAATCGAGGAGGTGGATTTTCTTCTGATCTTCCTTGCCGCACCATAAGAAATCCCTCCTCAGCTTGTCAATCCAACATAACACCGCAGACGGGCAGGGAAAACGGGACATGAAGTATATTGGGATATTCGATAAAGCAGCTTTTATAAGAGTGAGCCTCCCCCCCCCCCCCCCCCCCCCCCCCCCAATAGACAGAAATCTGCATTTCCATTTGGCCAAAGATTTTTGGAATTTCTTGATCACCTTGTCCCACATCGAAATCGGCATAGAGCCAATGGCAAGGGGAAGGCCCACGAAGAATGTCGGGAAGGAGGCAGTGGAGCAGCCTAAGAGAGAGGCAAAAGAATTAAGTTCCAAATCTGAAATATTTATACCGAAGATTTCGGACTTAGCCATATTGATACGTAAACTAGAATTGCCTCAAAACATCTGAAAGTTGTGTGAAGATTCTCAACGGCTTCAAGGTCTGCTTCGCAGGTAATCAACGTATCATCTGCGAATTGAATATGAGAAATCGGCACATCAACCCCTGGCATCGAGATGCCTTTGAACAGACCAGCCCCTTGTCCCTTAAGCAGCATCTGAGATAAGGCCTCCGCGATCATTAGAAAAAGAAGAGGGGAGAGGGGATCGCCTCGACGAAGACCCTTTGAACCGGGGAAGAAGCCTTTGGGAGTTCCATTTAACAGGATCGAAAAGTGAGGCAATTCAACACACACCTTCATTCACTTCCTCCATTTCTAACCAAACCCCATTCGGAGAAGCATATACTGGAGGAAATCCCAGTCGACATGATTGTACGCCTTCTCAATGTCGACTTTACAGACAACAAAATTAATCCTAGCCCTTTCACAAGTATGGAGAACTTCATTCGCTATGAGCGCACCATCGATAATCTGCCTCCCTTTAATGAAGGCATTTTGATACTTGGAGATCAGTCTATCCATAACAGAAGCAAGGCGCAATGATAGGATTTTTGTCAAAATTTTATAGGGGCTACTAATGAGGCTAATGGGCCTAAAGTCAAAGAATGATGAAGCCCCAGGGACTTTGGGAATTAGGGCAATGAAAGATGCTCCGATCCCTTTGGAAAGCTTGCCCCTGTTATGGAACTCGTTTAGGAAGTTCATGATATTCAGACGAATAGTATCCCCGAAGGTGTGGAAGAAGCACATAGGGAATCCATTAGGACCTGGGGATTTGTCTCCACCCATCAAATCAATAGCCGCTTTCACTTCATCAACCGCAAAGGGTGCCTCTAGACTCTTAGCTTCCGAGCTGAGAAGAGAATGGAAAGGGATCCCATCCAAGCGAGGCTTTGGCCAACCGTTAGAGGATAGAATGGAGCGAAAATGGAGCACCGCATGAGATCTCTTCTTTATCCTCAACCTGTCTCCCATCCACTGAAATACTGTGAATAGCTTTAGCCTGAGCTCTCATGTTGGCAATGTTGTGGAAATATTTAGTGTTCTTGTCTCCTTTAGAAATCCATTTGAATCTCGATTTGATTTTCCAAGATAGTTCGTCTTCCAAGGATCTAGAAGAGATGGATTGAATAACTTGGATCCGCCTTGATAACATGTCCAGGGAAGGAATGTTGCCTTCCAATTCAGAATCGATAAGATGAAGCTCGGCAAATAGAGCCTTTGTTTCGCTATCGCGCTTCCGAAGCACTTCGTTCTTCCACAACTTTAGATTTTCCTTAAGCATGCGAAGCTTGCACATGAAACTGTGACCTGCGAAGCCGTCTGATGGGAAAGAGGACCACCACTCCGTAATTTGCTGGTGAAAGCCATTGATGTTGAGCCAAGAGGGGTTGAATCTGAAAGGCTTAGGGCCCCAATCGTCGTCGATAACCGAGAGAAGGACTGAAGGATAGGCCAGTGATCGGACGTCGTTCTAGGGAGAACTGTCTGAGCCAAAGTCGGGAACTCCTCGATCCAATCCGAAGAAACAAGGAACCTATCAAGTCTCGATTGAATCTGGGATCTACGGCCGTTAGACCAAGTGAAATTTGCACTAAAGAGGGGGAGATCGACTAGCTCCTGGGCTTGAATCCAGTCGGAGAAAGACCGCATGGCGCTAGTAGATCATCGACTTTGAGAGTGTTTGTGAGGAAAGCGAACCACATTAAAATCACCCACAAAGCAGCAGGGCCCTGCGAAAGACTGTCTAATGACAGTCAGTTCTTCCCAAAAATTAGATCTTAAGGAGTCGTCAGTAGGACCATAAACGGAGATCACAATACAACGGAAAAAGGAAAACTTATCTTGGAGGATAACTGCCTTGGAGAAGGCCCCAGAAAGCGATAGATGAGCATCCCATTTGGAGAATTTCCAAGCAATAAGGATACCCCCAGAAGATCCCGTAGCATTAAGAGAGACGAAATCCGCGTCCTGATCTCCCCAAACCGTTTCCAAGAGTCTCTTCGAGAACAACAAAACTTTAGTTTCCTGAAGACAGAACATCTGAATTTTTTCTCCAGATAGAGCGTTTGATCAGGCTCCGTTTCTGTCTGGAGCCCAATCCCCTAACATTTCAAGAAAGAACTATCATTGAGGCACCGAGTACCCTTCCTACCATGCCTAGCCGAAGACGTAGATGCAGCAGCAGGAGAAGATTGGAGACGGATAAGCTCTCTGTTGCTAGCAGGCCTGGGACGTGTTTAACAGGGTTCTTCTGGGGAGGAAGGGGTCTGTCTCTGTTTTCAATATATTGGAAGAGACCAGTGTAATCTTCTTCTCTGTTGCCAAAGGAAAGGCCCAACGATCGTCCCACATTTCCCACTGCATCCCCGATCCATTTCTTGTCGTGGATTTCCTTATATATTTCTTCTCTACTTTTCCCCTCCAAGGAAACCATGGACGTATAACCCTTGTGTTGATGTGGAATATCTGAGCACATCTGGAGAGGTTCTGCGTCGATCACCTTCGAAGAAGTCTCCTCTTGGAACAACGTAAGGGGGCCCAGATCAGCCCAGTCCTTGGAAGCAGAGGCGGAATTGATAGGAGAAGGCGGCATGGATGAGGCAGAGTCAGATATTAGATTTTCAATCATATCTTCACGAGATATGTCGTCGCCCTGGTTAGAGAGAGAGAGGGGTTGTGAGAAGCTGGGTTGGGAAAGAAGGATGAAGTAAGGTTTGGGTGTTGAATAAAGTCGGGTCTCTCGGGTGGATTAAATGGGTTCGCCACAAATAAAGGGCTGAGATTAAGGGGAACTGGATCTGATATCTTTAAAGGGCCCCATTTATGCGGAGAGAGAGTATAACGAGAAGATAAGGGCCCCGCTTCAACCGACCCCACATCAATAAGGGACGTCAGCTTCGGTGTTGACGACTGGATGTCCATCCGGACAGCTGTAAAGCCTTCGAAGAGCCGCTCCGACGACACGCGTCGAGATCCCGTAGCACCGCTTGCATCAACATTAATGGAAGGTGTGGACCGTTACGCTACCATAAACATATTCAAAACAAAAAATGAATACATATTTGGAATATTTATATTATTTAGGATTTTCTAGATATTTTTCAGAATTTTTTGGGCAAATTTTTTATTTTTTTTCAACTGTTGCGGGGGTTGTAACGGTTATTACACCCCCATATCGGCCGTTATGCCTGATACCTGTATCGCTAATGGTGGTGACCATTACAACCACCGTTACCGATACAAAATACCTTGGATAGAACAATTGAGAACACATGATACCCAAAGAGGGTAAAATCATCTCCAAATGCTCATAGGCCTTGCGATGGATGAATACATGTTCACAAACTCTTCCTCCTTTCTAACATGAAGCACATGTTCACTCTTCTTTAGTTATTGATCGCGGGGATCTTGTTTACCACAACTATACACATGAACACCTGAACTCTTGGAGGGATGGAAGGCTTTCACACCAGTGCTTTAAATGGTGTACACTATGTAGCTTCGCATAGCCTTGCTACCACGTAGTGCATAAAAATAACGCAAATTGCATGTATTGTATGCTACTGGCTATGCTACATGCTATGCAACCTACATTAAACACTACGGAGCTTAATCTACATGCTATTTTTCACTAAAACAGTAAAATCAATTAATACTTTCAATCATTTGTCACATTTTTCTATTTTGACAGAAATTAGTTAATATTTTCAATGAATTCAATGAAATAATATGAGCAACAATTTTAAATCAGTTCATTGTTATTTCATCTTTATATTTACTCTTCGCTCAATCTTTCCTATTAATTTAATTAAAAATGAGAAGTAGCATGTAGCTTACACCATATGTTGTGTAGCTTATGCCTCATGCTTCAAAGGGGCGATTACTACGCGACACCCTATTCGCTATTTAAAACACCATTCCGCACCTTAGCAAGTAGGGAAAGATGATCACCTCTCTAAAACATGGATCGCAACCCCTACATTTTCCATTTTGAATCCCACTATCTGGATTATTGGTCATTCGTGATCTTGATCCTTTTTTTTTTTTTTGCAGATCTGAAATTATGATTCTGTAGTCCTGCTGTAGGTTAACTTTAATGTCAATCTACGTTTAGAGGATAGAGTTTTTATACTTTGATTTATGCAACAACATATATAATATTATGCATGTGGGGCCTATGAAAATAATATTCATCATTTTATATATAAATTACCATATCAATTTGTATATAAAACTATACCGTACATACCTAGTGCATGAATAGAGCAACCCGCAGTTTCCTACCCTAGCATAAAGGACATTGGACAAAGTAGCATATTGCGTACCTGTTCCCACACCTCATACCAGAGCAGTCTACGGTCCAGGTAACAGTGCTTTGAAGAGAGGATGCCATTTTTGTACTGCAACCACACCATTTTATCTTCAACTTCAAGATTCATTTTGATGCCATATAATTGCCCCGCAAGCCTACCAAAAGGCTGATTTCTTGATCTCGAAGACTCCTGGTTAGCACATTCCAAACCATGTCCCCTCCTTAAATAACATAACAATCCCTCACAGCCTTTCTACATACCAAGAGTGCATACAAGGAAGGAAAATATTCCACAAGAGTGACATTGTCGATCAATGCATCATCCCACACCCAGAACCTCACCCTATTAGCTCGTCCAATTATGAAATGAACCTTTTTCTTAAAAGCCATGCTCACCTTTTCTGTGACATTCTGATTATCATCCATTCAACACAGGCAAACAAGCTAATGTCTTTCTCTCAATAACCTAAACATATATTCTATGGGGGACGCTAGTGAACTAACCCCCCTCATTCCCCATATTTATAATGAGTGAAATTTCTCCACAAAGCCCCTGGTTCTTCCTCATATCTCCACCACCACTTCCCAGGAAAAGCTAAACTCTTCTCTTAACTTTTATAACCCAATACCTCATTCCCTCTTAGGCTTTTGAATATCCCTCCTAACTAGGTGGAATTGATGCCACTGTCGTTGACATCTCTATGTGCTTTGCATCGCTTGGTGGCATCTTAAAGAGGGACATGAAGTACACAAGTGATTAGCGAGAGCCGGTTTGATGAGGGCACTTCTACCTCCTAATGATAAATTGGATTTCTTCCACCTGCTAGTCTTTTGATAATCGAAACCCAAAAGATGGAGACAATGCTTTGTGGCCCGCCCAACCCCCCACCCCCCAAGCGGTAGTCCGAGGTATTTAAGAAGAAGAGAGACCTTTGAGCAATCCATCCCTCGAAAATCAGTTGTACATCTTCCTTGAGAGCTGCCACTTCAGTTATAACACTTTTCTATCTACTTATAATTGGTTGAAGCATGAAGTGAAGCAGTTACAAATTCAGGTGCAAGAGTGGGGAAGCGTCTGTTTCAAAGGGTGCCCAGCTTTCTATCTCCATATTGCCTCTTCCCTTTCGATGGTCGAGGAAAATTCCATCTTTGAACTTCCCCTCTTCACCTGTTCAACCTTCTCTAGAAGGGGTATCTTTTTTTTTTTTTTTTTTCTATCCAAAAGTCACAAAAAAACTCCTTTTTTGTCTGATTCATATGGTGAGATGAGAGAAGAATTCAATTTTGGAGGAATATTTGGATAGGGGAGATTCCACTTAGCATGGAATTTTTGCCAATAGCCAAAGTTGATGAGGGAGGTGACCATAGACATGCATGTCCTTTTTTAGGAGATTGTGTTGTGTGGACTCCGCTGTATCGCAGAAGTTTTCCAGATGAAGAGACACAGTATTTGAGGCTATTAGAGTGGCTTCATTGTCTCAAATGGCAATTGGAAGCAAAAGATTCAATGGTTTGGGCATTGGAGAGATCAGGAAACTTTTTCATACATTCCTTCTATAATTTGTTTGGTGAGCCTAATATGAGCGAGGGGAGTGGGAGACTATCATTTATTTGGTCTAGTGGTGCCCACCACTTTGTGGTGCCCATCCCAAAGTGGTAGTGCTTATATGGTTGGTGGCGAGAAGCAAGATCCTAACAATCGATAATCTTTAGAAGAGGGCAATGATCATCCCAAATTGTTGTGCGTAATGCATTAAAGAGGCAGAGATGGTAGATCGCTTATTCATCCGTTGCTCCTTCGCCTTGAAGTTGTTAGATAGATATATTGCATTTTTCCAGTCACCTTGGCTGATGTCGGCCTTCATCATAGAGTTCCTTTTGGCATGGCCTAGTGGTAGCATAAGAAAAAAATATATCAAGTGGCGGAAGCTAATGATGATGGTGACAATATGGGGTATATGAAGTGATGTGGGACGGATGGCCTAGCCTAGAATGATGCAATGAGATCATCGACGGATTAACTAAAACAATTTAAAGCACAAAATAATGCTAATCAATCACAAGAATTCAAGTATTTAACTATGCTCAGATTCAAGACTAAATCACAACCCGTCAGTTATATCTTATAGAACATGATTAGATAGGACCTATGGAAGATAGGACTTCCATCTATCATAGGTACTAATCGTCATTCAAAGGAAGTACTTGTCTTTGTTAGGGTTGATAGGCTAGGGCTGATTTAAATGTTTTAAGGAATTGGAAAATAGGTTTAGATTTTCAGATTTGGGGAATATAATGTTTAGGGATTTGGGGATTTTGGATTTGAGAATTAGGGTTTGAGGTTTTAGGGAATTAGAATTTTTAGGAAACTAGGTTTAGGATTTGGGATTTTAGGGATTAGGGTTTGAATGGAGTAAGCAAATGATGAAAGGAAAGGGGAGGTTGGCTGTACGAACAACCCTACAAGTCTGTTCTTACGGTTGTATTGACATGTGGGTATGGCCTGGTATGGCCGTACGGTTGTACAATCAGGCTAGATCGAACTTGGATAAATGCTCAAGTAATGGATCCAAAGATGAAGTGGGATGATAAGCATGCTATATTTTTGTAGAGTATGATAACATTTCATAGAATTTTGAGTCAAAGCTTTCAAGGCAGGTCCATCTAGAAGGGTTCAACCTTTTTGGAAGATGGGATAATCTTTAACAATCTGAAGATGACAGATGACTGCAAGAAATCGAGGGATGTGGGCATATGTCCATGTAAAAATGCAAATACTCGTAGAGCATCTTCAAAGATCTATTGGGGAGTTAAATTACAATGATTGCTGCTGACTGTGAGATGTCTCCTCTTGAAAAGAGGTTGAAGGTAGATTTTTATTTATTTATTATTATTATTTTTTAATGGATCCTTACTCTTGCTCCGGTGGTAGACTCTCAGGAGTTTGAACACCCGGTCAAGGTTTCGAGCATCCATAGGTGGTGAAATCCCACTACGGCGTGAGTGTGTGGGGGTGTGTGATTTTATTATTATTATTTTTAAAAAGGTAGATTTTTACTAATCATCTTAGAAACTCTCTGTAATGTCACTGAGAAGCAATGTTTTAAATATCGACGATATCAGGCGATATATCTCACTATATATCTTGTTCCCACTCGTGCAATACGAAACACATAGGTAGTGCCGATATATACCACATGTTTGATCTGGTGAGCATTTTTAATTTCCGATCCTTTTTTGTTGAAATTATGTTAAATAAGTGTCAAATGGTTATCCATTGGTTCTTCATGTTTTGCATGAAAAATCATGGAGTTGGAGCTTTGATTTCGATATCCATTGGTTCTTCATATTCTTTATGTTTTTTTATCAAAAATTTCCTTCTACCAACTGTCAATTGAGACTAAGTTCAAAGTATTTAGGTGTATTTGATGAAATGATCATCACATACACTCTAATTTTGAAATTTGAGTTTAGGTGGTCCGATTTGGGAAAAATTCGAAATTTCCCCAATTTCACCCAAATTGCTTGCAGTGTTGCACTCCAAACATGAAATCAAGTATGTACGAGGGCTGATCTATTGATTTGTTATGTCATTGTCAATTTTTAGAAAATAAAAATCATTTTTTAATTAAAAATTAATAAAAAGTAATAAAATTTATTAAAATATTAATATATATATTTTTTCAAAATTTCCCTTCAGCCAGTTGTCAATTGAGATTAATTTCGAAGTATTTAGCAATGTTTGATGAAATGATCATCACATATACTCCAAATGTTATGCATTCAATTTGGATATGATTGTATTAGTTCAGTCAAGCAGTGCATAGCTTAAGAACCTATACAAAATAAACCTATTGGTGCACTTCTTTTTTGAGATGTTACAATTTAAAAGTGTGTATTAAGGTCTTTTTTAACAATTCTTGAAGTTTCATTGAAAAATTCAACCATTTTCCCAATGTTTCCCCATATTTCCCAAAAAGTGTAAATTACCCGATATAAATGATATATCCTGTGCGATAACCGATATGTATCTGTATCCCAAGGATGCAATATGTGACGCAATACCGATATTTCAAACACTGCTGAGAAGTTCTCTTCTTGAAAGGATGGTTGGAAGGTCATGTCCTGGTGTGACTAATGAGGACAGTGTTATGTGTTATTTTGAACATGGCCCTTTAATTGCAATGAAAAAACATTGAAATTTGGTTTAGTTTCCTGGTTAATTTTCTTTTTACCTTCTTTCAATGATAACTCAAAAAGTTATGTTGAGGACCAAACAAAAGAACAAAAGAAAAAGGGAAAGTTTTTTGTTTGTTTTTTGTTTTTTGTTTTTTTTTGTTTTTGGTGTGTGTGTGTGTGTGTGTGTGTGTGTGTGTGTGTGTGTGTGTACAAGAGCAAAAGGAGAAGATGGTGAAAGATCATCCCTCCCTAGGCTGACCAGGAGCAAATGCCCAGGAACCCATCATACCTAAATCACAATCCTCAAAAGTAGGAAAGCCCTATGGGACACTGCTTCCTTTTGCTTGGACCAGTTGAAGACCCTCTCATTACGCACCTTCGAAACCGACCAAATCGCTACCAAGAAAGACAGAAGCCATAGCGCCCTCCCTCCCTTGCCCATGCTCCTTGCATACCCCCATTCCAAGCTTGGAAAGAGTGGGTATCGATCTTGGAGACACACCCATGCCCCACCACAAATAAAGCAATATTACCAATGCAAATCTTATCAATTATTAGATGATAAAAATAACTGTTTTTTTTTTTTTTTTCCCTTCACAAAACTTAAACAAGTTAGCATCATGACCTTTTTAACATTAGTAGACATTAGTAGAGGAGTTCGACAACATAGTACTAGAAAGCTTTGAAGTTTTCTAAAAAGAAGCAAAAGAGAAGAAAGCTAAAAAAAAATCCTCATATTTAAGAGGAAGGGAGACCTTCAAGCAACCCATCACTCAGAAATCGGTTGTACATCTTTCCTTGAGAGCTGCCACTTTAGTTATAACAAATCTTTATATTTACTTATAATTGTTTGAAGCATGATGTGAAGAAGCTACAAATTCAGGTGCAAGGGGGGAGCATTTGTTTCCAAAGTGCCTGACTTTTATCTCCTGCCTCCTCCCTTTCGATAGTCAATATAAATTCTATCTTTGAACTTCCCCTCTTCACCCATTCAGACTTCTCTAGAAATGTATTTTTTATGCTATCCGAAAGTCACGAAAAACTCCTTTTTTGTCTAATTGACATGGTGAGATGGGAGAAGAATTCGATTCTGGAGGGGTATTTGGATAGGGGAGGTTCCATGTAGCATGGAATTTCCGTTAATAGCCAGAGTTGATGAGGACCTAGAGGTGACCATGGACAGATTCATATCCTTTTCAGGTGATTCCGTTGCGAGGACTCCGCCATATTGTAAAAAGTTGTCAAACGAAGAGGCAGAACATTCAAGGCTATCAGAGTGGCTTCATTATCTCAAATGGCAACCATGACTGAAAGACTCCATGTTTTGGGTGTCGGAGAGACCAGGAGACTTTTCAGTACAATCCTTCTATGATTCTCTTGGTAAGCCTAACCCGAACAAGGAGAGCAGGACACTATTATTTGTTTGGTCTTGCAGTGCCCTCCTAAAGTGGCGGCATTTATATGGCTGGTGGCGAGAAATAAGATCCTAACAATTGATAATGTTTAGAAGAGGGCAATGATCATCCCAAATTGTTGTGTGTTATGCATGAAAGAGATAGAAATGGTAGATCACTTATTCATCCATTGCTCCTTCGCGTTGAAGTTGTGGGATGGATTTATTGCATTTTTTTGATCACCTTGGGTGATGCTAGGCTCGATCACAAGCTTCCTTTTGGCATGGCCTAGTGGTAGCATAAGTAATGAAGAGTTCAAGTGGCGAAAGCTGATGATGATGGCAGTGATATAGAGGGAGAGGAATGCATGACCCTTTCAAGACACAAGTGAATTGGATGTATGTAAAAGAGCAAAATTAAATGTAATTGGGTGGTTTCTTGTTTAAAGAGGAGGAGGAGGAGGGGGATTCATATAAAAAGGGATTCCAGGTTGAGATTGAAATCGTTTTTCTTAAGATTCAACTAAAATCGTATATCGTAAATTGTAGGATTTTGATAACATTGCTTTGAAGTATGAAGCTTAAGCTACATAGCATGCAACAACTATATGCTTCTTTGAGATTTTTAGTTAAGGTTTGTGCTTGCTTCCACCAAACACGATGAACTTGCACAATATTGTGCATCAAATTTGTGTAATTAATAATAAAATTTAATGATATTTGATGCAACCAAGCACAACCTAAAATAATAGAAAAATATGCAAAGATTTAAGTACAAAGGTAAAAAAAGTGCAACTTAACCGATTTTATTACCTATATTATTTTACTAAAATCACTGAAGAGATTAACCAATTTTTATTAAAAAATGGATAATGTAACAAGTCATTAAAAACATTAATTGATTTAATGTTTTAGGGAAAAATAATTTGTAATGTAAGCTATGTAGCATGTAGCGTATGCAAAATTAACATGCACTGTAGGCCACCCGTGACTTACACTACTTTCATGAGCTATGTGGCATTAAGGCTATGCTACCTAGTGTAAGCTACATGCTACATAGTGAGGCCATTTAAAACACTTTTATGATGCCAAAGAGGGTAGACAACCTCAAAAATATTGTTAGGTAATTCATGGTGGTCTGGGGCTCAAGGTAAACATCTTGAAGAGCAAGTCGCTTAGGGTTTGTGCTTCCAAGGAAGAGGTGGCTAGGCTCCCTTGGGTGTTTTGTTGTCAAGTAGGAGCATTTCTGTCCTCCTAACTCGGGCTTCCCATTTGCGTTGGTAAGTTGACTATACACTTGTGAGGCAGAGTGATGGAGGAAATGGAAAGGAAACTTTTGAGTTGGAATGAGCAGACATCTCTCTTTGGGAAGCAGATTGACACTCAACCATGGCTGCTATGTCTAACTTTCCCTTATACTTTACGTGCCTATTTCGGTGTCCAAAAGTGGTATTGGTTAAGCTTGAGAAGGTGAGAAGGGATTTCCTATGCAGGGTGTTGAGTCTAGAAGAAATTCCACCTACTATGTTGGGATGAGGTTCGTCGGCCGACTAAGAAGGGAAGGGTGACTATTAGGGCACGTTTGATTTTCTAAAGTAAATGTAAATGCATTGCAAATGGGGTAATAATTATTTCCTTTGGTAATTACCACATTGATCCCGAGGGTTGATTTGACTCCTACTTTTTCACCGCTAAAATTGAGGATGCTGCCAAATATGTGGATTATCCACACCGTCCATCCGTTATGCCAGCTGAATTTAGGGCATGAGCCAAAAAATGAGGTAGATTCAAGGTTCAAGTGGACCACACCACAGTAAAAAGGAAATCGAACACCCACCGTTAGAAACTTCTTGGGGTCACTGTTTCCTTTGTTGTGGGCCACTTGAATGTTGGATCTGCCTCATTTTTCGGCTTATGTCTCGAAATGTTCTGGTAAAACGAATGGACGATGTGGATATGTCATATACATGACGGCGGGGCCCACAAATTTAAGCCAGTCCTTTTGGACCGTTTTTCGAAGCAGAAATATCTACCTATTTTCAAAATGTGAAATTGTGATAATTGGTTATTTACAGTGCATTTACACTGAATGTGGAAAATCAAACAGGCCCTTAAGGAAATTGGAAGACTTGAACTTTGCATTGCTTGGTAAATGGTGGTGGCAGTTTGGTATGAAAGAGCCTATGGGTGGGGTGTGGTTTCTAGGAAGTATGGGTGAGAGCTTTGGGGTCTGGTTGCCAAAAGAGTCCTTATATATAAGGCGTTGGCTGTTTGGAAGGGGATGGAAAAATTGAGATCTTCCTTTATGTAGGGGATTGTGTTCCCTGTGGGAGATGGGGAACAGAGAAGATTTTGGGAGGATGTTTGGGTTGTAGAAAGAACTCTTAAAAAAAGATTTCCCAAATCTAGGCAGGCTTTCTTCAGTGGGAAAATTGGGATCTTCCTTTACGGAGGGAATTATTTTCTCCATGCGAGATGGGGAACAGATAAGATTCCCTGTGGCAAGGTGCTTTTCTTCGTCGGTCGATTATGTCGTATGGTCGCCCCACTTGGATGGCAGCAGCATTCACATGGTTAGTAGGGAGAAAGAAAGTGTTAACCATCGATAGCCTTTAGAAGAGGAACATGACGCTTACAAATATTTGCTTATTTTATTTTATTTGTTAGCTTGTTAGTACACCCCACTGTTAGCCATACCCCACTTGGGAATCGATACCAAGACCTCAGTGTTGAAATGAGGTTATCTTCACTCAGTATACCACTTGAGCAATGGATCGGTGTGTTACAAATATTTGCTTGATGTGTATGAGGGATGCATAGTTGGCGGAGCATCTTTTCATTTCGTGTCCCTTTGCCACAGAGGTGCGGGATTGTTTCATCGACATTTTTAGAGTCTGATGGGTCCCAGCAGGCTCTATTGTTGAGTTCCTCCTGGTGTGGAAAGGTGGGGATGTGGGCAGAAAGGCTAGTTGCTTTGGGATCTCGCTTTATTGGCGGGCCTTAGGGCCATTTGGGGGGAAAGGAACAACAAATGTTTCAGAAATTGTTGTGGAGGTGATTAGGAGGGTCAAGGTGGATGTTATGGGTTGGGCCTTTTGTATTAATTCTTTTGATAGCTTTAACCTAGACCCCATTTTTGTAATTAGGAGGGAACATCCACCCTTGCTTTGCGTGGAGGGCTTACCATGTTGTATGTATGAAATCATGTCCATTCGGAGGGGTAGGCCAAAAATCAGTCCGATTTTCTATTTGGGTGGGCCCCTGCAAAAATTAAGGGTGGGCGTTCCCTATCACATTCTCGTGTTGTGGCCTACCTGAGTATTGGATTGGCTGTGGTTGACACCTGTGGGTACTATGAAGTGATGCATCTGATGGATGGGTTGGATGGCCTTTATACATCATGTGGGCCCCACTTTTACCCAGTACCACTCTAAGCTTAGGTGGCACTGGTACCACTTGAGTGGCCCCCCCCCCCCTTTAAAAATTACAGTAAAGAAAGAAAGAAAGAAAACAAAAAAAGTGAAAACATTGGATTTGGTCAAAACATTTTCCTAAAGTATGCTACGAGTATCCATACCATGTCATGTTCGACACAATACATTGTGCATATGCATGTCTGTGTATCATGTCTTTTTGATGGTAGTTATGTCATTTCATTTCTCATATGTGATTCCATGATCAAATGAATTGTTGCTAGTTATAATCTTCCCTATAACAATATCCATGCTCTCAGATTATTCTACCAGTATTGGCGATGGCCTGAATCTCATCTTTTGCATACAACTTTCATGGATTGGTTTTGATATTGCTTTTTAAGGGTGCAAATTGCGAGTCTTGGTGATGTAGTGGCAGAACTAATGATTGTGCTTCTTCTTCTACTACTTTTTTCCATGATTCTTTGTGCTTCAGACCATACTTGAAATGCCCGTGACTTGGAAGTTTGAGTCGAAAAAGCATCATGCCCATTGGGTTTTAAGGGGTGTTTGGGAACATGGAAAACCCTAAAAATGAGTTTGTTTTCTGAAAACCCGCCTTTCCTCCATACGAGGGGGAAAAAGAAGTAGCCTTGTAAATCAATTTCCATCTCCCAGATTTTGCTAAAAAACTATGGACTTCCATTCCCCTTCCTCCCCTCCCCTCCCCTTTAAAAAGGGGTTAAATCAATTTCCAAGTCAGAAGAGACACATGGTGAGCACATGTGGAATCCATTCAAAATTGGAATTCAAAACAAACAACAGAAGGAAGATTGGATTCCATGGTTTTTCATTTCTCAAGGATTCCTAAAATGTATCCACATTTTAGTTCCCTACATCCAAACACAACCCAAGTATTCTCGACATTGACAAATGCTTTTAGAATCTAAATTTTTTGTTACTTCTGCTAATAACAATAACTTTGGCTTGTGCATATTCCCATGACTGATCTGTTTTGTATCTTTCCATATCAACACTGGAATTCTTTTAGAATCCTGTATAATGAAATGCACTTGCCGAAAATGGCACACACTTCAATGGACGGACGCCATGTAAAAGTTCAAAGACCCCAAAACTCAATAGTTCATCAGGTTGTGAGCCGACTCGGAGACCCAGCCAAAAACTTGCTAAGTTAAAACTTCATGAGAAATGCTCCAGTGCTTTCAGACTGCTATAACTTATAGTGCTCCTAGTTGCATCAGTCCCCACTTAGGCAGTCCAATTCATTGATCCAGATTGTTCAATCTGGTCCAATGAACATTTCATGGGCTACAATTCAAACATCACACAAACCCAACGAATATTAACCATTGACCAATAGCCTTTGATATGGATGGTCAAGATTGTTTACACAACTATGTCCAATCAACAATTTGATTAATCTATTCGTTAGGGTCTATCATGGATTGCTTATGACAAAAAAAATCACTTTTGTTAGACCCCATCGTAGCCATCCCATGCATGGCTTGGAAAAGGGATGGTTATAGAAAATAATGCCAAATCATGTTTGGATTAGATCATCTGATCAGTGTGAAATGTGTTCTGGACTTGATATACAGTTCAGATTGATTGATTAGACTGTCCCAGTGGACCGATGCAATAAGAAGCTCTATAACTTATAGTGCTCTGAGAGAACTGGGGCATATCTCAAACTTGATAATTGACAATTATTTAAAAAGTGCTTATATTACCAAAATATGGAAATTGATAGAAAACCCAGAAGGAACTCGGATCAATCTGTTCAGTTCCACTTCACTAGGTCAAATTTTTACTCGACGAGACCTGAAAAAAGGTCAGCAAAAACAAATTCTTGTCGAGTCTACTCAAAATCTAATGTGAGTTTCAAGTCAACAAGTTGTTAAAACAATGGATTATACGAGGAAAAAATTCCTTTTACTTGTGTAGCTGCTAACTATATCTTACAGAGGCTTCATTCGGCAACCGAGCGAATATCACGTTTGCATGATTCTGTGGAACCATACACCCAAAGCACCTGACAGTTAGATTTATTGCCAGCCGCATTTCACATGAGGAAGAAAGTATCATCATGTACTTGGCCTCAGCTCATTTTTTGTGTAAGTGGGACCCATGGTTTAGTCATTCAAACTGTTGATTGGATGGGTGCCACCAGCAATGAGGGATGCATGAAGTCTCTCAAATCGATGATCAAACCCTCAGATCTGTCTACTTTCCATTGAATGTAGACCATTGCACTCAATTTTTTAATTACTGTCTATTTCTGGGCTACCTATTGGAATGTTAGGATCATCTGAACTGACTGATGTTTGGAGCATTCCCCGTTTTGTTTCTTGTCTAGATAACATAATCATGGAACCTACAGAATCCTTTGCATTGTCAAACCACACAAATTTCCTGTGGAAACATTGTTGTTTGCTTACCAACATGCATGTTATGTACCTGTTAATGCACGCTGATAGACATACATTGCACACTATCCAACACGACGAAGCAACAGCATGGTTGGTTGATGACCCTTTTTGTTTTCTTTTTTTTTCTTTTTTTTTTTTTCAGGTGCGAAGAGAAAGAGAAGTGTAGGTACCGCCTCGTGGGGGTGGTGGAGCATTCGGGGACCATGAGAAGTGGACATTATGTTGCATATTTCAAAGCCGAAAGCAGAGGGAACACAATCAAGAAAGAAGATGGGACTTCGCCGTGGTTTTATGTGAGTGATGCCTATGTGCGTGAGGTCTCACTCACAGAAGTACTTCAATCCGAGGCATATATTTTATTTTATGAGAAAATGTAGCGTCTTAGGAAAACGGGAATCGAAATTCACAACCACGACCACTACTTTGTATTATTGTGTTTCAAAAAGAGGATGGATGAATCTATCAGCGGGATCTCTTTCGGAAAGAGCATGGTTGTATCTATCAGCACGGGAGTGCCCGAAAGAGAGATGAGCAGTGTTGGAATTTTTATTGGGGGAAAGGAAAATGGAAAAGAGAGGCGGAGAATAATTGTTGTGTATGTGTGTGTTTTTTATTTTATTTTATTTTATTTTATTATGGGGCTCCGAAGACGGCCTATTTTTCATGTTTGATGGGCAATGAGATTGGGTGGCCCTTCATATTAGCATCCTTTTCTCCTATGATCTAAACCATTCATTCATTAGGTGCGAGGTGTCATGGACGAAAAAAGATCACAATGATCGGACAATCCTAACCATGGTGTATGGTTTTTGTACCACGCTATTTTTATAGTTCGACCAGATATTTTTAGCATGTGGTCCATTTATGGATTTATGGAGTCTTAGGATGAATTGTCGATGGTCCACATATTCCTTTCTCATTCATTAGGTGCAATATTCCTTGACCAAAATAAATGTGGTGTTTGTATGACAAATTTTCTTAGATGGTTGGAAATGTCCAAATCATCGCGAGATTTGGGCTATGGTCCATTTATAAAATCTGATGGTGAATAGCAGATTAGATCGTCGGCTGAATTAATCTTGTCATTTGGGCTGGTGGGATCTAACTTCTATTGATCTAGGCCATTCATCTGGTGTGTACTACTGTGGATGGGTATGTGTCAAATCTTATTTTTATGGTTGACATCTAGACTATGAGAGAAAGGATATGCCTCAGACTATGAGGGAAGGAAATGCTGCCTTCACCCTGGAGTTCCCATGGCTTGGATGATTGCCTGTAAACTGTCTGATCTAGCTCTATGGCTGAAATAAAGCACTTTTGTGCGGCATTGCCCATCAAGTTGGGCTTCATGGATATTTTGGATCAGTTATTTCCGAAGGGACAACAAGCCTGCTGGTAGGGGTGTACATCGAGTTGAACCGAGTCGAGCTGGCCTCAGCTCAACTCGGCTCGGCCACTAGCTGACCCCAGCTCGAACTCGGCTTGGCTCGGTCCTTGAGCCTGACTGGCCAGCTCGGCTCAGTTCGGTCAGCAGCGCAGGCCAGTTCGAGCCAAGTTTAAGCCAAGTTTGCCTATGCAGCATTTTCACAAATATATGGACTGCACCTTCAAAATCTCACTGTTACTGTATGTAAAACAGTAACAGTAGTTTCACATGTATTTTATCAAACACCTAAACAACATAAAAATCAAGAAAAAAGGGTATTTGTTTCGTATCCATACCTTCCTTGCCACCGGCCTTTTCGAGTCGAGCTGAGCAAGCTAACCAAGCTGGTGTACACCCCTACCTGCCAGTATGGTATTGCAAATGTGTGTCGATCCAGGCCATTTGTTAAGTGGCCCACCATTCTTTGTCACTTGGAACCCAAAAATAGGTTTTGTTCTCATTTCATAGTAGCAGGATCACTAATGAAAAACATGGTCCTTTTCCTTTGGCCTAGTCCGCATGATGAGTGGGCCCACCTGACTATGGGTCAGTGAATGGACCACATGCCAATTGCACCAAGGGATTTTGTAGGGCCGGGCCATCCCAAAAGGCCCAGTTCAATTAGTTCAAGCCCAGCCCATTGAAGGCCTTGCACCTTTTGGGTAAATAAAAGAGTAAAACATTTAATACTCTGTCAGAATGTGAAGGTTGATACGCATGCGCTATACGGAATTATACACGTACTCATCTGTAAACGGCCTAGACGGTTTAATTTTAGTTAGAGAAAGCAAAACGGAAGACTGAGCTGATGCTAAGACGGATAACGGACTTATTAGCGGACATCTGATGGACAGTTGAATTTTAACAGTCAACGGTCTGAATTCATCAAAAGATGTCCATCATATCAGAGATTTAGATAATCAATTGAATTTTATTTTAGGGTTACGACCTATCTAGAGTACATCCCACTATTTGGACCGTTAAATTTGAGTCATGTATATGGTCTATGTAAAATTTCTGAGCGCATGTGTATGAACCTTACCGAGTATTCGTAGAATTTCCTGGACGCGGATTAGGTACTACTCCCGCTACGAGGGATCCACCGTGATTTTTGGTTTTATCAACACCGTCCATCCAATTATACATATAATTCTAGAGACAAATCAAAAAATGAAGCAGATACAAGACTAAGTGGGCCACACCACAGAAAGCAGCGGTGATAATGACTCCCACCGTTGAAACCTTCCTAGGGTCCGTTGTGATATTTATTTGCTATCCAAACTGTTCATGAGGTCACATACACCTGAATGAAGGAAAAACACAAACATCTGCTTGATCTAAAACTTTTGCAGATCCCAAGAAGTTTTTAATGGTGAAATTTTAATCCCTATTGCGTGTCCCAATTGAGAATTGGATATATCTGATGTTTTTCATTATATACTAAAATGATATGAAAAAATGGATGGACGGTGTTGATAAACATGTAAATCACGGTGGGCCCCTCAGAGCCCCAGCCTGTTCCGAGCAACCAGCAGCGGGGAAGGTACCTAATCCGCGTCCCTACCCATGAACCATGGTACTCTGCGGGAGTATTAAATAATACTACGAAAGAAGGGAACGAGATCCTGTCTATCCAAATTTACACGGTGGCACACGTGTTTGATAATCCATGCCTTCCATTCTCTATAAGGGTCCATAAATCAATCATGGATTTTCTTGATTTCAGAACCCCATTTTTTAACGGTTAGGATTGTGCGTTCACAGTAACTTTGCCTATGACCCATTCATGGGCCCAGATGAATGAACTGTTCAGATCATCGTACACATGCCATACATGTGCTATAGAAAGTGGCTGGACGGGTTAAAAACAAAAATCGAAAAATACTGCTTGGAATCATAACTCCTTAGTTATTGGTGGGGCCCACAAATAGGGGGACCACCCGGGATATAGCACCCCAACGGCTCCTTTTTCGAAAAGGCGAGTTATTTGGTACTCATGCAGTGAATGTCGTTTGATACGCGGCACTAATAAATTGTACAAGTGGCATGTGATAACATAAACTAGACCAACTAAATCATGACACCCACTGTGGCTCCGATCTGATTCGTGGACAATGGTTCGTTGAAATAGGACCATTGGATACTTTTCATTTCTAACCGTCCAATAAACAGCGTCCAATCCAATAGTCATATAAACTCAATTTTTCGTTCAATGTACATGCAGAATGGGATCTATAATTTGGACAGTTCAATTTGTATTAATTATATGCGAAGTATGCAGTTTCTATGTAAAATCTAAGCGCCTGTGTATCATCCATCACACTCTGCCAGAGTATCGAAGCTTTTCAGTACCATAAATTATAGCAAGCAACCGTATGATACGCGACCCAAGGCCTTGCACAGTACACGTGTTATTTCAGTTTTGACGAGTGGGCCCATGCGTCGTAATCCAAACCATGTTCAGTTGCCTCCTACCGCTGATGGACCATGACCCAAAACATCTCATCTCTTTTATGATCCTAGACGCCAATTTTTGGAGGTTTTTCATAATTTGAATGTGGACTATTTGTCTTACTTCTCATCTAAACCGTTTATTTGTAGGACAGAAATGGTTATGATTGTCCTTTCGAAAAGATTTCTTCTGACAATGGTCCATCCATCTAAGTGGGACTCAATGGATCTAGGGTCATGATTGCCTAATTATGGGCCCCACTAGGGGTGATCCGTCCGAAACCGATTCAAGGGTCCGGTTTGATCCAGTTCTACATTGCACCAGTTCCGATTCCATTTTCAAAGTTGCAAGAGCCGTTCTGAAAACTATAAACCGAACCATGAAACCGAACCGTGAATCCAAACCGTAGAACTGATCAGGAGCTGACTCGTTTTCACACTTAAGAAGATTACTCTAATGAAAAATTATAGGATCCTTAACTTGAGGCTTAGCACAGCATATTTGAGTTTTCAGTTATGACAAATGGCACTCAAATGGATCAGTCATTCGGACCACTGATCTCTTGCATTCCACCATGCATGGACTATGTGCCAAAAGAGTTTGGAAGGTTTCACGCGCTTATCTTTTGATTATGCGCTGTTGTTGTATTTTCTTTTTTGCCATGTTGAGGACATTTTTAAAGAGTCATCTAAACTTCTGAAACATGGTCCTTACTTTTCAGGATAAAAAAAGGCCATTTATATAGTTCAAACCCTTAAGTCAAGGGTCATATATTTTCTCTTAAGAACCCAGACACCAAACTTTGTCTTTGTTGGCTTAAAGCCACCTAAAAAAAGTCGCCTAAACGAAAGGTGCTAACACATGCATGTAGTTTGTATCTCCAATTCATGTCATGCCATGTATGCTTCAGTTTTTAGAAATCACAACTGGTTTATATTGTTAAAAGCTCATGATACAGATCTGGAACCAAAACTGTTTTTACGATTCAGCTCCAATTCAATTCTAGGATGCTAATGGTATGTTTTTAATTAGTTCTGAAAATTGTAAGGCTATTAAGAACGGTTCGGTTCCAATTTCACCCTAAACCTAGACTGAACTGACCCTTGTGCGCCCTTAGGTCCTGCTTGTGCCTCTGGCACTGAGAGATGCTCAGGTGCTTATAAATCACCATAAGTTATGGTACTGTTAGTTGCATTTGGACGCTTAGACAGTCTAAATCCACCGGATCTACACCGTTCATTAGGTTCAATTCACGTTTCATAGGCTACAGTGCAAGTTTGCCATCAATTAGACAGATATTGACCAGTTGATCGTTGAAATTTAAGATGGACGGTCAAGATTATTTATATAAAATAGGTCCAATAAACAATCTGATCCATCTATTTGTTAGACATATCATGGATTCTTTATGGTTCTTAATAATCACTTTCAGTAGACAATCAAAGTCATCCAATCTATGGACTGGAAAAGGCTAGCTATAGAAAATAAGAGCAACATGAATTGGAATCGGTTTGATTTTTGCATTGTATTCCATGAAATGTGTTGTAGACTTAATAGACGGCTCAGATCGATCGATCAGACTGTCCAAATGAACAATGCAACTCGGAGCACTTTAACTTGCGGTGCTTTGGGAGCATTGGAGCATATACCTTCAATCAATTGCGACAAGAGAAACGGAATTCGTCGGGAGCACCCCAGTTTGTATGACGCATCAATCTCCACCGTACACGCGGAACTATATCCATCAAAGGGTCACAATACAAGGGCACACTTAAAAACATGGAAGACTTTATGCATCAGATGGTGGCCAACGAAAAGACGGTTAAGAAAGAAAATACAATAACCGTCTAAATTCGACCGAGAAAAGGCTTATATTCAAAGGCTAGGATTCTCCAAGATAGAATAACTTCATGCATCTGCCATGCCATCGTCTAAACGGCTTGGATCACCTAAGAACGAACAGTATAAACTCTCGAAAAATGAGCCATCCATAACCGTTCACCGTGGAGGCCATCTTGGTGATTTGTTGTATATCCACGCCGTCCATCCGTTTCTCCAGCCCATTTTATAACGTAATCCCAAAAATTATGCAGACCCAAATCTTAGGTGGACCCCACCACAGGAAACAGCGGTGATTGGGTACCTCACCATTAAAATTTTCACAGGGCCCATAGTGAGGTTTTCCTAATGTTTATTTGCCATAAAACCTATTGATAATGTCAAGAAGACCCAGAGGAAGGGAGATCCGAAACTTTTGTGGGCGAAATTGTTTTTAATGGTCATTCATCAGTGTTTCTAATGCTGTGGTACACTTGTGATTTGGATCTTCTTAAGGTTTTGGGATCGCATCTTAAAATGAGATTCAAAAATCAGAAATTTAGGACTGGCCCCACCTTTAACCCAGCTGTTTTTACTAAAGAATACAAACTTTGTTTTGCAACTTAGACTTGCTTGTACGGACAGCGAATTTGAGGATGAAAATACCCCTCCTTTCACGAAAACGGGTTGGCTACTCCGGCTGCCACCAGCCAATGGTGGATGGTCGGTGGTCTGTGGGCCCCACCATGATGTATGCTTTTCATCTATGCTATTTATATATTTTTTCAAATCATTTTATGGTATGAGACCAAAAATGAGGCATATCCAAATCTCAAGTGTACCACATTACAAGAAACAGTGTTGAATGAGCGTTGATCATTAAAAACTTTTATGGGGCCCACTGTGATGTTTGTGAGAAATCTTCCCCGTCTAAGTTCATTCATAAGGTCACAAAGACCCGAATGAAGAAGAAAAACAAATTTCATAATGATCCAAAACTTCAGTAATCCCTAAAAGGGTTTCAATGGCGGACGTTCAATTCCCCATTACCTTTTACAGTGTGGTCTACTTGATAGTTAGATTTATCTTATTTTTTTCCTTAAGCCTTAATATGAGCTCGCCAAATAGATGGACGATTTGAATATAACATAGACCTCATGATAGGACCCATAGAAGCAAAACAACAAAAAAAAGAAAAAAAAAATTACAGACTTCGGCAGCACGGTTTAGCAGTGAAAAAATTTTTTTACAAGGAGAACTTTTACTCCATTACATTTTTCTTTAATATATAATTATGTAAATATGTATATATAAGTATATAAAAATATTTTTCTATCTTTTAATTTATTTCTTTGTTTATTTATTAAACAAGCATATATCCTAGATCAGAATGATTTTTTTATTTTTATTTTACACGCACACCCCTACACACTCAAACTAGTAGAATTTCATCACCTATGGGTACTCGAACACTTGACCGGGTGTTGAAACTCCTAAGAGTCTACCACCCGAGCAAGAGTAAGGATTCAAACTAGAATGATTTACTTAACGTACCACATATGATTTTGGGTAGGAGAAGCTAATTTAGTCAACCTAGTTATTTTTCAAGATTCCATCAGGTCGATGGTGGAAAATCTATTTCATTCACTTCGCGGTCAAACTGGAAATTGAGCGGGCCAAACTGAAAAAATGAAAATTGAGCAGGCCAAACTGAAAATTGAGCAGGTCAAATTGAAAATTGAGTAGGATAAACTGAAAATTGAGCGGGCCAAACTAGAGTGGGCCAAACTGAAAATTGAGTGAGACAAATTAGAAATTGAGCGGGCCAAACTGAAAAACTGGAAATTGAGCGGGCCAAACTGAAAATTTAGGATTACGATAGGGTCGCCTGTCCGATCGTTTTACTTGTTGGTTTGCTGCTTTTATAAAGTGGGAAGGACTACTTCCTAAAGGGTAATTGCACTACAACCCCGACTCCGGGGGCAGTGGGCTACCTCGGTCCCTCTTTCTCCTTTTTAGGCCGAGTATGTCTATACGTGCAATTTCACTATTGGCCGACGGTAGGTTACCTACTCGCTGTTCTCTCCTCACCTGCAATATATTCTCTCTTGGGTTTTGCGGCAGTTGAGTTAGGTTGAACCGCTCACTCTCTCGCTGTCTCCCCACTGGATGGCCTTTAGTAAATCTTTCTATGAGTTAGTACGAGTCCGACGATGCGCAACGGCTTTCGATTTCTGACAAAGGAGGGGATTTTTTAAAAAGAAAAAGGTATGATGAAATTGAACGATTTTCTCTTTGATCGTTGGTCTTTCGTTCAAATCTCCCTCTTTTGGACTCTTCTCTTCTTTCACATTGTTAGTCTTTCTCTTGGATCGTGGTCCAACTGACACAATGGAGCGATGTAATATTTCGTCGTCTGGATAGATTTATTTTCTCCGGTGATCGAGGAGGTTGATTTTCAGACATTGAATGGACCGACTTCTGAATACAACTCCTTTTTTTCAGGTAAGACCCCCATCCTTTCTGGTTTTAGCTTATGCGGTTAGGTCATCTTGACTTTATCTTAATTGCGAAGTGGTGGAGGTCAACCGATTTCTATTGTCAGGCCCTTTTCATTTTTCTCAATGTATATCCAACGCTTGCCTGTCTCGCTCAATTTCCAGTTTGTCCCACTTAATTTTTAGTTTTCCAGTTTGGCCCGCTCAATTTTCAGTTTGTCCAGCTCAATTTCCAGTTTGTCCAGCTCAATTTTCAGTTTGGCCCACTCAATTTTCAATTTGTCCCACTCAATTTTCAGTTTGGCCCGCTTAATTTCCAGTTTGTCCCGCTCAATTTTTAGTTTTTCCCGATCAATTTCTAGTTTGACACACTTAATTTCCAGTTTGGCCACCTCAATTTTCAGTTTGTCTCGTTCAATTTTTAGTTTGTCTCGTTCAATTTCCAGTTTGGCCCGCTCAATTTCCAGTTTGGCCTGCTCAATTTCCAGTTTGTTCCACTCGATTTTTAGTTTGTCCCGCTCAATTTCTAGTTTGGCGCACTTAATTTCCAGTTTGGCTACCTCAATTTTCAGTTTGTCTTGTTTAATTTCCAGTTTGTCTCGTTCAATTTCCAGTTTGGCCCGCTCAATTTTCAGTTTTTCAGTTTAGCCCGCTTAATTTCTAGTTTGGCCCGCTCAAATTCCAGTTTGGCCCGCTCAAATTCCAGTTTTTGAGTTTAGCCCGCTCAATTTTCAGTTTGTCCCGCTTAATTTTTAATTTGGCCCGCTCGATTTCCAATTTAGCCCGCTCAATTTTCAATTTGACTGTAAAGTGATTGAAATTGATCACGAAGTGAATGATATGGATTTACCACCATCGACCCGATGGAATTTTGAAAAATAACTAGGTTGGTTAGCTAAATTAGCTTCTCCTACCTAAAATCATATGTGGTACGTTAAATAAATCATTCTAGTTTGGATCCTTATTCTTGCTCGGGTGGTAAACTCTCAGGAGTTTCAATACCCGATCAAGCATTCGAGTATCCGTATATGGTGAAATTCCACTAGTTTTAGTGTGTAGGTGTGTGTGTGTGTTAAAAAAAAAAAGAAAAAAAAAAAGAATCATTCTGATTTAGGAGATATACTTGTTAAATAAATACACAAAGAAATGAATTAAAAGATAGGAAAATATTTTTATACTCTGTTAGTGCCGCCGGAGTCCATAAGTTTTTTTATTTTTTTTGCTATTTTGCTTCTATGGGTCCCATCAGGAGGTCTATGTTATATCCAAATCGTCCATCTGTTTGGCGAGTTCATATTAAAGCTTGAGACAAAAAATAAGATAGATCTGGCTATCAAGTGGACCACACTGTAAAAGGCAGTGGAGAATTGAACGTCTACCATTAAAACCCTTTTAGGGGTTACAAAAGTTCTGGATCATTATGAAATTTGTTTTTCCTCTTCATTCTGGCCCTTGTGACCTTATGAATAGATTGGATGGAAAATAAATGTTATGGTGGGCCCTACAAAATTTTTAAATGTGAAAATCAATTTTGTCGCTGCTCTTTGTGGTGTGGTCCAGTTGATCCTACGATATGATTTTTTTTTTCTTTGATAATACTCTGAAATAATCTCAAAATATGGATGAACGTTATGAATATAATAAATACATAGCTGTGGGGCCATGTAACTTTGCGTCAGCGCTCGTCTTCTTCTTTATTTATTCCCCTCCCCCCCCCCCCCACACACACTTCATTTCTTATCTATGTAGTGCCAATCCAACACAAGTCTTTATTTTCTTTATTTCATTTTTTTTTTCTAACTTTGCGTTAGCGCTCGTCTTATTCTTTATTTCCCCCCCCCTCCCCCACACACACACACACACTTCATTTCTTATCTATGTAGTGCCAATCCAACACAAGTCTTTATTTTCTTTATTTCATTTTTTTTCTCAAAATTCAATTTATATTGACAATGGTATATCGATCAAGTATAATTTGATCGTGGATAGATAGGTCTATTTATCTATGTCCCATAAGTTTGTTTCTTTACTTCACTAGGTTTGCCTGATTCAGTCTGACATAAGAAGTATCTTCTTAAGATAATGAGAGGAGTATTTTCGTCCTCAAATTCGCTGTCCGTATGAGCAGGTCTAAGTTGCAAACCAAAGTTTGTATTCTTTCGTAAAAACAACAGCCGGATAAAAGGTGGGGTCCACTGTCCTAAATTTCTCATTCAAAAACACATGAACGGCATCAAGGTGGGCCGCACACCTTTGCAGGTAACAGCTAATCCGCTCGCTCAGAGATCCCATTGTCTGTTCATGACTCCTGATTGATATGGACGTGAATTTATGTAGCAGGGAGGAGCCTGTGGCACCGACGCGGATTGCGTCGTATCCCCGCCTGTCTCCGGCCACGAATGGGCAGCTTTGTAGCCGGGCCCACCGTAATTTATCTGTTTATCTACGCCGTCCATCCATTCTCTAAGATCATTTTAAATTACGTAGACAAAAATGAGTCACATCTAACGCTCAAATTGAGCACACCAAATAATAAGCTTGGGTGCATTAAATGCACAAAGCATGAATTGTAAGCTTGGGTGCATTAAATGCAAAATGCAAGGAGTCATCTACGGTGCGGTACACTTGAGCGTTATATCTGCCTAATTTTTGTGCTCATGCATTTTAATGGTTTTAGAAAAGAAATGGACGGTATGGGTAAACAGATAAATCACGGTGGGCCCGCCACACTGCCCGTTCGTGGCTAGAGACGGGCGGGGTAGGACGCAGTCCGCGTCCGCAACAAAAAGCTCTGCGGTCCCACAGTGATGTGTAGGTGTCATGCACTCCGTTCATCTTCTGCCCTGGTTAACGTTAAGACGTGAAGCAAAAAATAAGAATGACCCAAAACACAAGTGGGCCACACCACACAAAAAAGTTAAGAAGGGAACTTCCACCGTTAAAACCTTCCTGGGCCCACCGTGCTGTTTATATGCAATCCAACCCGTTCATAAGACGAGTTCCAACGGTGTTAGGGACAAAAACCAAACATTAAACTAATCCAAAACCTCAGTAGGCTTTAATAAGGTTTCAACGGTAGCGTCACTATCCCTACTTTACCAGATAGTGTAGCCCATTTGAATCATGAATCTCAATCATTTCAAATCCCACAATAGAAAATGATGAACGGATTAGATGTCACACACATCACTGATAAACAGCGCAACCCACAGAGCTTTTCATTGCTTCGGATCCCATTGGTATAATTCAACATGCCACGTGTACGGTGGTAAAATTTCTACCCGATCCGTAGGGCTTTTTGTGTAAATAAACAGAAACCAACGGTCACACGAGGTAAATACCCTTTCTGACCGCTCGTTAAAACTGAGCCTTTTCGGCTATAAGAGACGGAGTATGACAGACCCTTTGTTTACCAGAAGAACCGCTCTCTTGTCGGTTTTTAGAAAAGAGAGAGAGAGAGAGAGAGAGAGAGAGAGAGAGCTCCGTTCCCTTCTCCGAAGAAGAGAAAAGGAAAGAAAGAGAGGGAGAGGAAGGGAGAGGAGAAAACGATCGTTCACATCCGTTAAAATCCAAGTCCCCTCTCTCAACAAATGGTTCGTCTCTTGTTACGGCGTCATAACGCATTCTGAAATAACTATATTTGTCCTTGCGATTTCAAGAAATTACAGATGGAGGAAGGCAGGCGGAGGCCGACTCTCTCCCATCAAATGTCCGTAGTTGACCGTGCTACCCCTCGGAATCTCATGAAATTTCCAGATCAGGACGTCGAAGAAAACGAGAAGCTGCTGCAGCAGCAGCAAGATAACCGAACTCTAGCTTCCATCCTCCAAGAGATGCCAGCCGTTCCTGAAATCTTCCCGCCGGGCCGCACGCTTCTCGATATCATCGGCGAGGAGGAATCCAGCTCCGCGGTCGCATACAAAGGCATGATCGGCACCGGCCGAGGCGGCCCCCGTATCAACTGGAAGCCGTTCAAGGACCGCCTCCGTCTGCGACGGACCGGCGCCGCTTGGAGCTCATCCGGCTCCTCCATGTCCGTCATCGACGATTTCACAGGCTCGGTGGAGCCCAGATCAACGATCGAGATCCCACCCGATGGCCGCGCCGGCATCGTGACGGAGTGCGACGTGCTGCCGGCGCCGGCTTCGACGCCGTCTGCAGATCCCGTCTGCGTCGATCCGGGGCAAGTGGTGGTGGTGGAGGAGGTGGTGGAGCCGCCCGTTAAGGTTTCGTTGATGTCGCTGTTGCAGGCGGACAGTCAGGACGGGTCCGTCGCGGAGGAGGATGGAGAGGATGAAGAGGACTGGGGAGAAAGTGGAGAGTACGTGTGCTGCGTGTGCATGGTAAGGCATAAGGGAGCGGCGTTTATACCGTGCGGGCACACGTTCTGCAGACTGTGCTCCCGCGAGCTATGGGTAAGTAGGGGGAATTGCCCGCTCTGCAATGGCTATATCTTGGAAATTCTCGATATTTTCTAAAATCTGAGAGAACGACAGAGAAACAAAGAGAACGCTCCCATTTCCTTCCCTTCTGTATTTTTCTCTTTTTTACCGGGGATGCTTCGCACGTGAATGTCTGCATGCTTGAGAGCCCCACACGTGCCACTTTATAGCCGTACGATGGTTCGGCTCGTGTGAGGTGGTTATATTTGAGACTGGCAGATTGGCGTTTCGAATTTTGTGATTTTTATTCTCTACTCTTTTTTTTTTTTTTTTTTAATTAGGATTATGACATACAAGTGCTTGTCTTTTTGTGTATTGCTATTAAACCCCCCCTGTTGTGTAACTAAAGAGAGGGGTAGCGTGTCACACGTGTGAATGATTCAAGCCTCACACTAGGTGGGTCCCATCGGATGGGTGGGAGAAATAGGCCGATCTGGTCGCTAGTTAAGATATGCATGTACAAAATGAAGCTTAGATTGATTGGTGGAAAGTTATAATTCAAAGCCTGCGAAGCTATCTGGTTGGTCGGCTCCACCTGATGAGCAGCTTTTATGCTATGTACGTGTTCCATGTTACCACGTGTGAGAAGCTAAAAACAATGTAAGACTGTCAAATAAATAAGAGCTTATGTTTTTTGGTGTAAATTTTAATTTCATATGTTTAAGGGATTTATACGTAAATTTCCCAAAGCATGCTACTCATGGAGTGAAATGACCAAAATTTTGGTATTAAAGCTTGTTTGTTTTTTTTTTTTGTTTTTTTTTGTTTTCCTTTAAAAATTAGCTGAGTCAAGGTTTGTGGGGCCTACATTGCGTGTGCAATCCAAGCCGTCTAATGGGTGCTTCCCTCCACAGTGATCTGATAAGTAGAAAATTTAGGGCAATCTGATGAGCAGGTGAACCTCACCATATTCAACAATGTATATGATCCAAAAATCCAAATTCATGCATGGTCCACTGGATGATTGGTTCGTCTTATCTTTTGGTCTTCTGACATGTGAGTACGTACACCTGTTGGATGAGTTGGATGTCATAAACAATCACGCTGGCTATTTTATCTGCCCAAATTTCGCTAAGGAGAGAGATGGTAGAACATACCCTCTGCATTACATTGGGGCTGGGTATCCATCAATATGAACTGTCCAATTAATGGCAGATGTAGAATGGTTGGCGGACAGTTTCATGGCTGAGATGAATCAGAAGAGGCACGATCAAGAGCGGAGGTGGTTCGGACAATCAGAACTTAAAATAGATGTATTTCGAAAATCAGAATGATTTATTAGACATACTATATATGATTTTGGAGCAGGATGAGCTAATTTAACCACCTAACTTGGATACACCCACATGGAATTTGCAAATACCATTATATTGACGGAAACTTCTTCCAATAGAGTCGGGATCCTCTGTTATCAGGTCAACAACGAATTCTTATTACCCTAATGGTTTAGGGCCTGTTTGGCCGGGCAGATCCCATGGTATTTGGAGGGATGGGATTAATTTTAAGGTAATGATGGTGGTGTCAGTGGATTGTCTTAAGATCCATGGGATTGCTTATATCCCGGGACCAGTTCATTGGGTTTGTTTGGCACGCCCCCATATCCCAGGATTTTACCTTCCAATCCATTCAACCAAGGGATAGGATCAATTTTCACGTAATGATGGTGATGTTAGTGGATTGTCTTAAGATTCATGGGATGACTTATATACCGGGACAAGTTCACCGGACCCGTTTGGCTCGTCATGCCTATCCAAGGATATTGCCGATCCCATCCCTCCCAATACCGTGGGATCTGCCTGACCAAACAGGCCCTTAGTCTGAAGTTGTTTTTTATTTTTTAAGTGAGTAGTGACATGGACCAATGAGGATTAGGGTATCAGGAATTCTCTGTTGACTTAATAACAAAGGATCCGGACTCCTTCCAATATTGATACTTTTTTTTGAAGGGTTGTAAGCTCATTTATTTTATTCACCACTTAAATTATAAATTTTATAAAATTTATTTTCTATTTACCTTACTCTTTTCCTGAATTCAAGAAGTTGATCCAAAGAAGTTCTGTAAATTCGTAGTAAGATGGTGATCCACCTCATCACGTTCATCCCTGCATCAATGGCCCACATGATAGATGAACCATGTTTTGAAAATCATTGGGTCCCATTAGATGGTTATCCTGAAAGCAGCGGCTGAGATCCTGGTTAAAACTCACATCTTCTCGCGGGATCATGTACCAATATGGCTCAACGTCTCCGCTTAAAACAGTCTTTTAACTCAACATCTGATTTGATTTAGGGCCTGCTTCGTCGTTGGGATTAAATGCTATGGAATCCCATTAGATTGGATTTACACCATTATTGTACTCGCACATATGGAAATAATATAGTTTTAAATTCTCACATTTACGGATAAACAAAATAAATAAAACATGTATTAATGTGAAGCTTATGATTGTATTGGATTTCAAAATTAACCAAAAATCTCTTATATTTCACCTAAGCCAACATGCAAACGGTGGTTGGGTAATAATAGTAGTTTCTACCGCATGGAGTAATAATGGCATTATGAGAGCCTTTATGAGAAAATAAAACACCATTACAGACGTTTTGTCTGCTATAGGATGATAATGGCTGCCATCATTTCATAGCTGTAATGGTGTTGGCTTAGCAATCATTATCCTTATAAAATATCATGGTAAGGTCTTCTTCTACCTAAGTTTTGTCTTCCCATCTGTTATTCCTAGGGCTCTTGCCATAAAATTCTGTGGAAATCCTGCTGATATATAGTTTAGAAGAAAACTTTACAGCAGTGGTCCACATTCAATGAGGAAAGAAAGGTTGGATATTCGATGGCTAAGATTGTTTGGTCAAGGTTTTGTGCATGGTCCATCAACAGTGAGGCCCATCAGATCAATGCTCTGATAAACGACTCGTCTCGCAGGTGTACCACACACCATTGATATCATTGGTACGCGTACTCAAGTGAAAAAGGATTAAAATGATACGAGCCAACGGTAATATATATATTTTTTATATCACACCATTCATCCACCTACCAACATCATTTTAGTGCATTTTAAAAGAATATGTGATTCAGAACTTGTCACATATACATTCCTCGAATGGTTGGGCCAAAAGAAGGATGGACGATAAATTGACTATAACCTTTGATCCGGGTATTATTATGGGATGCATAGTTTATAAATTTTTATTGAAATGGGCCATTCGGGATGAAATAACCCACAAAGTAAGTCGTATTTATCTGTTTCATTAGAAAACACATGCTTTTAGCTAGAATTTTTTTTTAAAGAAAAGTTATTATTTTTAATAGTTCTGAATTTTTTAATATTTTTAATATTTTTAGAGTTTTAGATTATTTTTTTCTTTTTTAGAAGCAACTTATAATTATGTTAGGATTGTTCTAACAAAAGTTTATTTAAAATTTTTATTTTTAAAAATTATGTTTTTGAAAAGTTTTATTAGAATTAAAGTTTTTATAAAGTTAAAATTTTACTATTTTTAATAATTACGAATTTTGATTTTTTTTCCTATATTAATGATGTATAATGTGTGTGTGTGTGTGTATATATATATATATATATATATATATATATATATATATATATATATATATATATATATATATATATATATCAAACACTCACCGATTAATTTATGATTTTTAAAAATATTTTTTTTATTTTTTTCTTATATATATAAAATTTTTTTATAAGAAATATAGAGAAACTCCATATATTCAAAGTAGTTACCATTAAAGAAGATGGTAATCGATTTCATGACTTTCTTCACGGTGTCAATATGCTTCAAAATGAGTCATATCTAAAACTCAAGTGACCACAAGGGGACAATAATTCTCAGTTGGCTCACTATAATGTTTAGCTTTTATCCCAGTCCCCTTTTAAGGTCACACAAGCATGACTGAAGAGAAAAAATAAAATAAAAATCAAATTGATGCAAAACTTATGTGAGCCCAAGAAGGTTTCAATGCGGATGTCGTTCAATCCCCCACTGCTTTCTCAATGTGGTCCACTAGATCTTTGGTTCTGTTTTGTTTTTGGGCTAAAGCCTTACAACAATCTCTTCAAATGAATGGACGGTTTGGATATAACACATACCTCATGGTGGGGTCCACATAACTTGCTGACGTCAACACATCACCGAGGTCATCGGTGGTGTGTGATACTTCCCGTCTGGCCAACTAGTCCAGATTACACAGTTATTTGATAGATTGGAGAGTACGGTATTACACGTGCATGTGCACAACCAGCACACGTGACATCCATGTACCTCACTCGAAAATTGAAACCATCCAAATCGGTGGGCCCCCCTTATAGATAGGTCTTAACCCAAAAACCTTAGCCAAAGGATCAAGGGATGATCCTAGATGAGCAATCACTGACCATCAAATGGAAATTTGAAAAGGAAAATAAGTCAATTATCAATCAACATGATCTCGGATCTTCTCTAATTTGGTATCCATCATTTGGACGGTCCAATTGATTTACATGTTTGCCAGATGCCACACGTGCGGCAGCCATATAGAAGCATATCAACGGCCATTTTTATTCCTTCTATTAACGGTTTGTATTATCCAGATAGTATGGAGAGGAGACTGTCCCATTCCCTATCTGACCTGTCAGAATTTGATTCCCCTTAACCCCAAATAGCAGCCTGACTGTCCTCATGAGGGTTTCAACGGTGTGCGTTCAATCCTTGCCGTTTCTTCTGGTGTGGCCCACTTGAGTTTTGGATTCCATTCATATAACACTGCCCATGATTTGGACGGTTCGATTTAAATGAAACATTCCTGTACAATTTCTGGGAGCATGTTTACGAACCACATGAATTCCCAAATGACGTATGGACGGATGCAAATCGAAGAGGATTTTTTTTTTTTTTTTTTTACCGTTACTTGTCATGAGAAGTGATAAGGTAGAGGCCAGAGAATCGGAATGCTGTAGAGCCATCGTGCTATAGTCCACGTGGCAGTGTTATATGGAAATCGGGATCGTTCATCTAGTGGGTCCTAATATAGATGGATATTTTTATAATATAAACATACACAGGATAATCCTAGCCATCGGAAAAATGGCTTCACATAGGTAGCGAAGAAAATCAGTTGATGGTCAACATTACGTGCCGTGAAGAAAAGTGATCGCTGTAATTCTATTATAATTATCATAAGATTTCAATATATAAAGAGGCCCACTATTTGGACGGTTCCGATTAACACATGACCTGCCACGTGTGCGGTAGAAAGTGGCTCTACCATGTTCTTAAAATGCGTGCGAGTAAGACTTGAAACGAGCGTAACTACTCGATATCACGAGAGTGACCCCTCGCATTGACTGAGCTGAGACATTGGTGGGCCCACTTGCAAACAACCAAAAAGCTGATCTGTGTGGGTGGGGCCCACCGTTTCGTCTGTTTTTTTTCGGTCGTCCAACAGCACTTGTTGCAGGGTGGCCGTTCAAACAAATTATCTGGGGCCCACCTTGATGTGTATGACATCCACTCCATCCATGTTTTGAGTTAGGTCATGTTTGGACGTCAGACAAAAAACCAGGCCTATTCAAAGTTCAAGTGGGCCACACCACATGAAATAGTGGGAATGGCAACGCCTACACTGAACCCTTTTTCAGGCGCACCTAAGTTTCGTAGCTGGCTGATACTGTGCTTTTTCCCTTCATTCTGTTGCTTATGAACGGGTTGGATAAAATTTTAACGTCATTGATTCATCCAAATGATCAACGTCAGTGGGCCCAGGTGTCACTTCTCCCGTGTCCCCTTTATATTTTGTACGATTTCAAATATGTCCGGCATACAAGAATCCAACGGTTTGGATCGCCAGATGGATGACGGAAGTTAGAAGATAGGATTCCTGAAGCTGTCCTCATTACAAGCCGTTCATCTTCTCACGTGCATATATGCCATGCATGTGTGATATCCGGTCTGTTTATTAGGTGGGCACCACGACCAACGTTCCTTAAAGCCAAAACCAGCTGATCTGCTATGAGGTGGGCCTGGGCCATTTTTGCAGAAAGACACCGATTCTCATTCAACATGCCTTTTGGCCCACCTGATAAACTGGCTGGCCTGATCTTTAAGGTGGGACGCATTCACAGGTGGGCCCAAGTGATGAGTGTCCCAGATCTTCCACATATGTGACACGTGGACGTGCATAGTGTCAAGATCTGGACCATCCATTGGTATGAAAAATTGGACGGTTAGGAATAACCATAGAGTCCATGTGTACACATGCAACCTTCCTCCTGAGAGGACTTGCCTAGTTCTGATATGGGGAAGGATCTAAAACACGTGTGCCACGAATCTCTCCATCCCGTGCCACTTAATCCGGACCCTTGATTGGTAGAAAAACATAGAAACACCATCCCTATCCGTGGTGCGGCCCATCAGATCAACGACCCCAAACCATAACCACACGTACGGACTTGGGAGACTTGAAAACTGTCCATTTTGTTGCTGAGGCCCAGGACTATATAAGAGAAAGCACACACATTGGGATTATTATTCTAATTCGATGGTCTGATCCATATGTAAATTGGCCTTTTTATTACATCCATCCGTTTTCCTAGCTATGGATGGATGGTTAGGATTCTTTGATCAAAGTAATTCTTAAGAAACCGGATGGATGGTCTGATCCGTAAGTTGGAGATATGCTTATATGTTTTATTTAAAAATTTTGATACTTTCACTACTCAGGTGGGCCACAATGTACAGTATAGCCCACCTGATGTAAAAATCTGATCAAGTGCACGTGTTCCATATTGGCACGTGTACATGAGGATGAGCATGGCCCTCACACGCGTAAGGAATTACCAAATCTTTATCTTATTTTATATAGTGATCTCAACGAATGGAGCAGGTTGGACGGCCCAGATTAGTTGCAATTAGGTTAAGATATGATGGAATATTCTATTATCAATATGTAGCCGTCCATAAAAGGGCCATGGTCTCTTTCAAGCATCGGTGGTTGACCTGCCATCTTAGATTTTAATGACGAGGATCTTTTTTTGAGGTTCGAATGATCCCCACCATACATGGGGGCACCTTTGGTGATTCCAGCCGTCCATCTGGTGCAAAAATGCAAAAATCAAACGATCCTGCAGGGTCCAAGTAACCTTACACTGGACTACTAAAATCTCACGTGCATAGTGAGACCAATAAGATCGATGGTGGATAATCATCAAAGGTTTGCTCCATGTATATGTGGACACCCCTTATGAAGTGGACCCAGATTGTGAGCCTTGATCATGATCAATGGTTTAGATTTAATTAGAGATGATGATTTATGGTCCGAGTCATGCTCGGATCCTTAAATGGCGGTGATAACAATAGAAGGTACTTTGAGAGATCTTTATTATGGGATCCAAATCAATCAAAACCAATGGTTCTTATCTTAAATGTGGGACCCACAAATGGAGGTTGTTTTGTTGATAGGCTTGTGATTAATAATTAAACTTATTTTATGATATATATATATATATATATATATATATATATATATATATATATATGTATTCCTGAAGATTCTTTGGTTTAATATATAATGTGAGCTACATTTCCAATGGTATTAAGATCATTTTGAATGTATGTATGATTAATCAATTACAATTTATATAAATGGATGTCTAAAATAATTTATTATGAAATTTTTTTCTTTCCCATATTTTGAGAGAGTTCGAGTTAAAACAAAGAAACACGGAGAAAAGGAATTTGCCAAAGATTCAAGTAAGGAGATGTATAGAAGAGGGGAAGGAGTTTGCCTCCATTTTTAGGGCGTGTTTGGCCAGTTGCATTGGGAAGTATTAGGAGGGATGGGATTCCAAAAACATAATTATTACCCATATGGCAGGGGTTGTTCCTCATACCATGGGATAAACTTAAATCCCTACTTTATTTATAATACAGTGGTGCATTGAAAGGATATACCCACCATCATTTAAAACAATGAGAATAACACACCTAAGTTATATCTAAACCGTTCATTTATTTTGTAACCTTATTTTATGGCATGTGCTTAAAATGAGGCAGATCTAAAACTTATATGGCCCCAAAGAAGTTTTCAATGGTAAGTATTTAATCCTCATTGCTTTCTATGGTGGGGTCCACTTGTGCTTTAGATCTATCTGATTTTTTGGCCCATGCTCTAAAATGATCTCAAAAAATGAGTGGACGGTATAGATATAGTCCACACATCATGGTGAGACCTACACAACTTCTATAATTGAGTGAAATCGGCACGGGACCCAATATGATTCCACGTAACCTAATTCCACTCTTCCCAAACATGGAGTGGAATTGGCACACGACCGGATGCAATTCCATCCCACCTAAGCTTGCCTAATCCAGCCGGCCAAACACATGGATTATGACAACCATTCTAATACAGTATTAGGTATGAATTCTGGCTTATAAGGAAAATCAAAGTTTATTGTTGTGAAATCATGACTTAAAGTTTAGAGTTATTGATGAGTTTTCTTCACTCTAATCTTTGATAATTGTTGGGGGACTGGAGAAGTACACGTAGATGAATCAAGTGAAGTAATCAAATTACACCCATCAAGCACAACACGAACACAACGATTTTAACATGGAAAATCCTTACAGGAACAAAATCATGGTATAAAATGACATATGATCACTATGAAAGTAGAAATTATAAGAGTTTAGAGAATATCTGATTCGAACAAACCTTAAATCACTCAAAGCTATACCCTTGAAACCCTAGTAACGAATTCGAAAGCCCTTATATACACTCTAATCCTGATTACACCCCTATATATAACTTTGGGAAGAATCACAATTGTAATTGAAAACAAATCTCGTATATATGCAACTCTGCAATATATTTGATGGAACCTTCGATGGGACTTCGATGTCAGTCTGTCAATAACATCAAAATAATACTAAAACAGTCCAGAGACAACATGAAAAATTAGATTTTTCCGATTGCACTTCAATAAGTTTTGATGACAGCGAACTTGAGTTTTGATGGCATCAAAACTAAGCTCGATGACATCGAACATGTACCAAAATAGTCTAGCAATTAATTGGAGAAATTCTGAATTTCTTCGATGTAAGTGAGAACTGTTTGATAGCATCAAACAGTGCTTAATGGCATCGAGGGGCTGTGTTTCTGAATTAATTTAAGACATCAAAAACAACATAGGATTGAAATCTGTTTATATATATGAGATACTCGAGGAGTTTGAAATCCATTGAAACTCTTCTCCCTAATGCTTCACACGAATTTGGTAATCCCATTCTCACTAGAACACCGGGTATGTATGTGTGACACAGTTATACCGCACCACTCCTTACACGAGGATACATCTTAATGGGGTCCATTGGTACTCCCTCGATCACACTATCTAACCCTCAGGACAATCTAGACCATTGATCAGTAAGCCCACCTTATCAAATTCTTACAGCAACTTCCATCTCATTTCAATCAACAATGGTCCCATTAGTTGGACAGCTAGGATTTAACCTCATGTATTTCAGGGGTGGCAGAAAAAGGTGAGAAACTCACACGATCCCTGTATCACGAGCTGCTTGTGATGTGTCCGTGCATGGGGACCAAGGAATCAAATGACGCACGAGGAGTTATTTGATACTTTGGAAGAACTTGGTAGTTCATGTGCATGCACCTTGGTCACTGTACACGTCATGTATTAACTCAGATTACGCAGTCCAGTTGGTGGGACCCAATTTCAGTAAGTCATGATGTCAAAATCAGATCGATTGAAACCTCTGATTATTATACATTTTTTAAAATTGAATTTGAACGGTTGAATAATTTTCATTTTAACCGTCGATCAGATGTCTTAGATACCCGAGTCTTCAGTTCTGCTTAATTTTTAGATAATGATCCATCAAAGTGGGGCCCATAATTTGGATGGTTTGACCTCAATGATGTATATAAATTGCAAGCGTATGAACCATCACCCTCCGCCAGAGCATCAAAGTTCTTTTCTATCCACTTGATCTGTCCAACCTGGCGGTCAGCGGCAATGCGAGTGCTCTGTCGGGGGGTTAAGAAAGCGGGGGCGCGGATTAGATACTGACAAGGTCAGTACCCAAATTGGTACTGAAGTGACGTCACCAAAATTTGTGGACCCCACCATGATGCATGTATTGTATCCATACCGTCTATCCATTTGGAGAGATCGTTTTATGACATGAGAAAAAGAATGAGATAGATTTAAATTTCAAGTGGAGCCCACCATAGAAAACAGTGGGGACAGTGACATCCACCTTTCAAAATTTCTCAGGGCCACGAAAGTTTTCTATTAAGCTTACATTTTTGTTTTCACTTCATCTATATCTATTTTAACTTATGAATATGCTGGATCTAAAAAATACATGATGGTGGGCCTTATAAATGTTTCAACGGTGGGTGTGACTGATCCCACCATTTTCTTTGGTGGGTCCACTTGAAACTTTAGATCTATTTGATTCTTCTTCTCATGTTATAAAACGACCTCCAAAAATGGTTGGACGGTATGGATACAGCACATGCATCATGGTGGGTCCACATAGCTTGGTGATGTAACATAGTAGCGATTTAGCTACTGACGTTGTCAGTATCTAATCCGCCTCGAGCGGATTAGGTGCGGCAATTAATGTGAGTCCCACATCGATGCATGTATTCTAAGTTCTTTTACCAAAATCATTTAAGGCATGGGCCTAAAACGGAAGTAGATATAAACCTTGGATGTAACGTAACATAGTAAATACCGGTGATTGACCGTTAACATGTTTTTATTTTTTATCACTGTTAGCTTGTTAATACACCCACTATAAGTTCATACTTCATTGTTAGCCACCCCCACTAGGAAATCGATATCAAGACCTGGATGTTGAAACAAGATATCTTTCACTCGGCCTACAAAAGTTTTAAATCAAGCTTATATTTAGTTTTTTCTTTTATCTAAGTTTATGTAACCTTATTAATAGGTTGGATTAAGGGTGCACATGGAGCTGATAGAGCCGGTAAACCAGATCAAAATCGATTACACCATACGGTTTGGTCCAGTTCTGAAGTGCATCGATTTCGATTTCGGTTCTGAAAATCAAAGAACCAGTTAACTCAATTCGATTCTCGGTTTGGAGTTCCGTAGAATCAAACCGGACCATGAATCAGACCATAGAACCAAACCCTCGAATCATGCCTCGAATTAGACCCCTTGTCAATAATTTTTTTTTTTTTTTTTAAAAAACTTAAAAAACTATACCATTCTGTTGGGAATTTTGACCTACGGAATCACATAGATCTAGATCTAGGATAGCAATCCAATGGCACCAAGCACACAAGAGAACACAGAGAATACCCAGATTTAACATGAAAAACCCTTGTGGGAAAAAACCATGGCATAAAGTGACAGATCTCCACTATGAAAACAAAAATTACAAAGAGAGAGGACTTACCCGATTCGAACAACCTCGAATCTCACCCTTACTACACCCTTTAATTTCCCTAGGATCCCTTTAGAAAGCTTTCTCATACCCTAGAAAAGCCCTAGGAATACCTATTTATAGTTTAGGCAACTTCCCTTTCGCATTCCAGTTGCGAAAGGACCCTTTCGCATCCCAGTTGCGAAAGGACTCAGATTTAAGACATCTCGCAACAATCTCTACCATGTCTTCAATCTTCAACCGTGTAACTTCTTAATCTCTTCTCTTATTTCTACATCACATCATAGCTCCTTGTGCACACTCCGTCCTTCTTTTCGGCCATCACCAAGCCTGGAGAAGTTTCACAGACAAAGATTCACGTGCTCAACCACCTTTGCGTCTTCTCAAAAAGAAAAACGTAGTCTTTTTACCATCTCACCGCTACCCAATATTGTTTGCCGGGGTACTTGCTCACAACACTGATAGCTTATGAAATAACCGGTCTAATTCAGACCACGACATACACTGCCCAACGCATTCGAATAAGGCCTATGAGATATCCTGCTTTTCCTCATCTGTTTTGGGAAAAATCCAAAGAAAAACTTGAGGAGAGACGCGTAGGGAATGCTCTTCGGCTTTACCTAGCCCATCACATCCTGGATCAATACCTACACATAAGGTATTCCTCCTGTGATTACCAAAGCCTACTCCTCCTTCAGTCTCAATGCCGAGAACCATCTTTGCAACCCCCCGATCCTTCATCCTGGATGGCCCGAGTCTTCGGTACATTGATTTCAGACATGTCACAATTGGCGATCCACACGTCATCAACATACAATACCTAACCCACCATGAAGGAATCAAACCACTGCCTAGGCGACAGGTCGAACCACAACCTCCTGAAAAGTCTTTTCTCAGCCCCTTTAACTTCGAACCGCCCTGGTTGCTTCATGTAGATCTGCTCTTCCAATTTTCCTTAAAGAAGTGCAGACTCAACATCCATCCTTCCAGCTCAAGATCACATTGGCCAACCAGTGCCAATCACGGATCTAATAGATACCTGTTATACCGTCGACGCGAATATCTCTGAGAAGCCGATCCATTCTCCCTGAGCATAACCCATCGCCACCAACTTCGCTCTGTATCTATGCTGTATCCTCCTGAAGACCCACCTACATCCAACTGCTTTCCGGCTCACTAGAAGCTCCACATGCTCCCATATGTCGGTCTGGTACAACGAATCCATTACATCACCCACAGTCACCTTTCACTTTTCAGCAGCAGGCTCACCTATAGTCATATGAATAGAAGATGAATACTCCTGTGATATTAGAGTCATCCATGTACCTTGCCGATATCCCGGGATCATGCCGTGTGTTTCTTCACACAGGTGGCTACTCCACCTGCTCTATATCCCTGTCCGCACGGTTCAGCCTTCCTACCCTGCCCACTCATGTAGCCATGCCCAATATATCACACATATGCAAAGGTGGAATCCGCTACATCCACCGTAGCTCCACCTTTTGAAGTGCTTCCCATCCGTGAGACATGAACGAATCGATGAAAAAGCTTTCTATCAAGAGTATTCCAATCAGCATCATTCATGGTAGACTTCCGCTCCTCAAGAGCACCATTTTCGCCTTACTTGGTTAATAGGCTAATCATCTTAACCTTCCATAACTCAAAATTATTTTTTCCTGAGTACTTCTCAATTTCATACTTAGTACTCGCCATTATCACTAATCCCTCAGATTCAGATCTGTGCCCCAACAATCGCTCTGATACCACTTGTTGGGAATTTTGACCTGCGGAATCACACAGATCTATATCTATGATAACAATCCAATGGCACCAAGCATACAAGAGAACACAGAGAACACCTAGATTTAACATGAAAAACCCTTGCGGGAAAAAACCACGGTACAAAGCGACAGATCTCCACTATGAAAACAGAAATTACAAAGAGAGAGGACTTACCCGATTCAAATAACCTCGAATCTCACCCTTGCTACACCCTTTAATTTCCCTAGGACCCCTGTAGAAAGCTTTCTCATACCCTAGAAAAGCCCTAGGAATACCTATTTATAGTTTAGGCAACTTTCCTTTCGCATCCCAGTTATGAAAGGACTCAAATTTAAGACATCTCGCAATACATTCATCAAATGGATGCGAAAGGACTCAAATTTAAGACATCTCGCAATACATTCATCAAATGGATCACAACATGAATAAACATTAATAATAAAATCATTTTGAGAATATGAAAGGGTCATAAACACAAACCCAGATAAGATTACTCTGTGTGAAAATTTTCAATTAAGGACTTTAGGCTGTATTATAAAATATTTTTTTTATACAATTGGACTGGATTATAAAAAGCCCAAGAGCGTGGAACTGAACTGGAACCGAACCTTATCCAGTTCCATTTCAGTTATAGGGTGTAAATCGTCCAGTTCTGGTTCTAGTTTTCTTGGAACGGTTGGGAATAGTTCAATTCCAGTTTCACCCGGAACCGGACTAAACCGAACAATGTACACCCCTAGGTTGGATGGCAAACAAAAATTATGGAAACATTTCAATGGGCGTGAGGAGATTTTCAACGATGGGACATTCAATAACCACTGTTTCCAATAGTATGGTCCACCTGAGATTTGTACCTGCTTTATTTTTTGTATCATGTACTAAAATGATATGCAAGAATGGATGGATGGTGTGGATATAGAATACATACATCAAGGTGGTGGGCCCATAGCAAGGGCCACACCATCTTGGGTGAGGCATGGGCCGCACCTAATCTGCTCCCTAGGAAGGAAGAAGGTAGAGTTCCTCAGGCTCGAGGAAATCTATGGTATACTCTGGTTTTAGTCACGTACAAGTCCTATTGTTAAGTGATCCAGACCATTGATCTCTTTCTGCTTTTTGTTGATGGACAATGGTTCAACAATCCCTATTGAAAATTTAGGCCCGTGGAATCTTCTTTTCTACCGTAAAATGAAAACATTTTCTTTAAATGTGAATTACATGAAATTTTCTACCATTTACATTTTCTTAAAATCACTCAATGAAAAAGAAGATCTTTGCTTTTTCAATAACTAATCTCACTTTCTAACCATCGACCTTCTTTCATTTTTCATGTAACTTTCGTTTCATAATGTAAACAAGCTTAGTTAGATTCTTTGATTCTTTCCACTATTTCTATCTCAACAAATATTCTTGGATGTGATGTTTTTCTTTCTAAATCTATTTTTTAAAATTTAACAATTTAAAATTTTCAATTTGAGGCCTATTGTTCTCCTCTTAAAAGGAGAGTACACCATCTAAATTCCTATAGATTAATGGCTAGGACATTTTTTCATAGGAGATTTTTCTCTTTTTAGAATAGTGGATCTCATAGACATTAGGCCTAGATCACATAATGGTAGGCCCCACCTAGATAGATAGATAGAGAGAGAGAGAGAGAGTCCATGGGTTTGGTGCGTTCGGCACCAGAAAGTAACTTGGGATTTCAAATCCGCTCAAAGAAGAGGTTTGAAATCCAAGTTGAAAGCTTGGATTACATCTAAAATCCTTTCAAGAGTTGCATATATAATGTGTGTTATGAGCTATTAATTTATTGGGCACATGACCCACTATTAATATTCCAAAATAATCATATTATCAATTGCATCACTATAATAACTTTAACACAATGATCTATGCCATCTAAACATTGTCCATGTAAATCAATGGTTAAAAATCGTTGCTTAGTCACTTGGATGTGATTTTGTGCTTATGGCTAGGAGTGTACACAAGCCGAGCTAGCTCGCTCGACTTGACTCGAAAAAGCTCGATTTGACTCGGTTTGAAGCTGAGTTCGAGCTGTGTCGAGCTATTTTTTTAGCTCGAAAATGACTTTGAGCCGAGTTCAAGCAGGCCTCGGATCGGCTCGACTCGACTCAGATCGAATTCAGCTCAAATCTAGCTCGAATCGAACTCGGATTGAACCAGTTTGGTGACTCGGTTACTTTTTCATTGATGTTGCTCACCAACTGTAACGTCCTGAAAATCGGGGGTCGAGCAGAAGCTTAGCTTCCGAGTTCCAATGCATCACTTATGCAACATAAATAATGATGATTGAATGTTGTTCATATTAGTGCATTAAACATGAGTGAGATTATACCAAAACAACATATCATACTCCAGAGACAATTAAAATTTTGTAAGCGGAAGACTGTGATAGATATATAAAATATATAAACTGTTGTAAGTCTCCAGAGTATGAACATGTTACCGGGTTAAATATATGCATGTATACTCTAAAAATGAACAAAATGAATATATATGGGTGTTCCAACAGTGTAAAATAGCAAGTATAATGACATCTAATTAGCATCCCTGTAACTCCACCGATCAGAACATGGTCTACATAGACCCACCTGATAGCTGCATATAGGACAAACCCTCCTCATCATCATAAGAGTCCGGCTCTGTCTCATACGCATTGTCATCATTTGAAACTAAAATAAGGTTTGGTGGGTATTTAAAAAACAGTCTCGTAACGTGGGAGTGAATGATCAACTCAGTGGAATAATAAAGTAAAGGTTAACATGTTATCAATTCAGTCAAGCAGTAATGATAAAGCAATACAATCAAACATTACTAAGTACTCTAATTAATGTAAGAATGTATGAAGAAATGATTCATGCCCTCGCCTGCACTCCCTCTGCGATCTTCATCTCATGGTCGCGCATGTCAGTCACTTCCTCAGTGCACTACCCAACGCCAAACGGCACATGCAGTGCAGTGCATGTACATGATTATCAACTTCTTATTAATCCTTTTCATACAGTAGGATTGAAAAATTAAGGTACCTTCCTTATATCAATTTCCAAACAATGATCTATTTTAGGGTCGTCAGTCCTAGTAAATCTCATACGATGTTGCGGTTCTATGTCACTACAAAGGGCTCGTTACCTGATCAGTGTAGGCTTAGTTTATACTCTGGTTGCTACGGAAAGGCTCGTCGCCTTAGTGCAGTTTCAGAATATGCTTGAGGCCACTATAAAGGGCTCGTCACCTGATCAGTGTAGGCCGAAAGCTCGACTACAGTGTCCCATACCATCGTATTCAGCTCACGAGTCTGGGTTGCTCACTGGTCACTACGGTTAGGCTCATCGCCCCAGCGTAAGCCAACAGCTCAACCACGGTATTCCATACCACCATGTCCGGCTCATGAGCCTTAGTGGATCGAGGTACCAAGGTTAACAGGGTTTTCATTGGTGAGTTTGGTACCGTAGGTTCAAGTAGTAGCGTCTATACATGGTGAACATACATCAGGCCAATCGGCTTACTTGATGAGATCGACTAGCACGAGTGCACATCGAGTTGAACGACATGAAGTGCGTAAGCTCTCCGTGTGGCCTAACCACTGTCATCGACCGAAGTACAGTTCGGATTCGTCAGGCACGTCCCGTGTGGCGAAACAAGATCAGCCACCTGTTGAAGGTCTGTTACCGATTGCCTGGACTATATCATAGTTTAAACCACATTCAATTACAACAATGAATCATTTGAGATAGTGAAAGCAGTAATAAATAAATAATTTAAATCCTACAATCTTTTGAGCATTTTATGGAATACAACTTAAAAATGAATTCACACATATGCATTCTATAAATAAAACAGACACTATAATAGAAGGTACATGGAGGGAATCATACACATAATTAAGGTAGTCGAGAATCATATCTCAACATGCACACAAAGTACAATTTACTTAATACTAGCTCATTCAGACATTTTTACAAACACTTAGTCTACACATTCCAACATATATAACGTATGTTGGTTATAACATGCATTAGGGCAAATCCTTTTGCCAAGGAGTTGTCGTATTTACCACAGGGATATATCCACGATCGATAATCATGGCAAGCACAAATGCAAATTCCATACTGATACAGACATTTCAACAAACACTTGATATACACTATAATCAATATAGTTCATGTATATACGTAAAGTGAAACAAACTTTGCATTTGGCATGTGAAATAGCACTCTTGACAGTTATAAATCATTAACTGGTATTGAAAGCCTTGAAAACCATAATCTAAACGTATATAGTCTGCACCTTTCGCCTGTAAACACGTAACGGATTCATTTTAGACACTTAGTCTTTGTCAAGCGTTGATTGGCAACCTATAGCATGATTTAGGTTAGCTATTTCGTAACTTACACTTTCTGAAACCCTAAAACAGATTAGGGTTAGGTTTTCTTACCTAAGAACGGGATCGGTATCACCTGTATAACGATACGGGAGGGGTGGTAAAGCACGTGGAGTAGCGGGGATCGAATCCCAGGAGTAATCCAACTCTTGCTCACACTTTTTCTCTCTTTCCTTCTCTTCTCTCTCCTAGGGTTTTAGAAAATTCGTATGGAGTGAGAGAGTGAGGGTTTTAAGACCTTATATAGGCCCAGAACTGACGGGAATGACCCTAGGGCCAAGGTATACTTAACTTATAGCCAAATAGGGTCTGTTCCGATCCAACGGAGCACTTATGGAGGCCCCTTTACTGAATGCGATCGGACTTAAGCTCCCTAACTATGGATCTAGGTCAAGCTAAGTTTTCGGTCCGATCGGGTCTGCAGATCACCTGTGGTAGACCAATTTCAGTTCGACGGTCACTGATATCCGATCAGGGCCACAAGTACACTGGTATGTGTAGGACATTTTCCTTAATCTGAGGGTGTATTTGGGTCATATTCTGACGGTCTGAATCCTTATATTCGTCCTGCAAGCGACACGACTCAGATTACTTAAATTTGGATTTAATTTTAAAAACATTCACATTTTTCATACACTTTGCTCCGGGCTCAAGTAAATAGTCATGGGATACCAGCTAGACTTGATTTCTGAGGTGGTTGTCAAGTCTAAAAAGACGGTCATATTCGTCTAATTTCGTCACTATCGAACTTTCGACGTACAGTTCAGGTCCGATAAGGAGTTTCATGATGCTCCCGAGAGCAACTGGATTTATGGATGGATCCTAGATTTTAGGATAATATAGAGTTAACGATTCTATAAGTTTTGAATCTTACAGATCTTATTTAAAGTGGTTCAAGCTAATTCCACTGAGTATTCAGTTTAATACTTAACTAAATTATGTCCTAATTACGACATAATAAGGTCCTTAGGAAGTTATACACCCCTTTCTGGTACTTTTAATTAGTATATTATTTTAATTATTTTTTTAATAGTTCATCATCAAGTTTAGTTCTTCTTTACCAAATTTTATTATATTTTCTATTGTAGAAATTTTTTTTTAAAATTCTAAAAGCAGCAGCTGTCCAAACTAATAATTTTTGGATAGTTGTCACAATGACCTATATTTAATTATATTTTTTTACTTATTTTTATATAAAACTAGACTTATCAAGCTTCAATCTAACTTTTGAATCACCTAAATCAGAGTTATAACGAGGGAGATATGACTTTTCAAAGTTGAAGAAAAATTACTGAAAATGGGGCAGCAAACGAGCCGCCCAGCCCACTGTGGCTCGCTGGCTGGGGATGCATCCCCGATTTGGGGATGCCATCCTCACTCGCTAGATAGTTTGGGAATGCCTCCCCATTCTGGGGATGCTATCCCCTCTTAAGGACCCTGGATGTGTATGGGACCCACCTCGGATCCCTTCGATTTGGGTCGTTTGGGCCTCCGAGGCCGTTTGATGTGGTTTTGCTGTCCGATATTTGAATCGGGTGTATTTTACAATCTGAAATGGGTTATGTGATGTACAATGGATGATTTTGGGGTAGGAGAAGCTAATTTATCCAAATAACCTATTTATATCATGAGATTTTAAAAAGTAAATAGTTAAAAGTCCATTTTATTCATGTATTTACCATTTACAGTCAATTTTAGTTTAAGTATAGTTCTTTATCATTTAAACTTTAATATTAGTGTTTAATATAAAAGTACTTTGAAAATTTGAAGAATAAGGTGGTGAAAGGTGAGATTTTTGTAGGAAATATGAGATTTTGAAGGAAATAGGTTGAAAGGGGATTTGAGGCTTTAGAATTGAGTTCTGAGAAGTCAATTTAGGTATTCTGACCTACTCATTGTCTAAAGACGTCTAACTTTAGGTTGACAAAAATCTGGGGTGTTACAATCTACCCCCCTTAAAATAATTTCGTCCCCAAAATTGGCTAAGGGTAATGAGTAAAAATTCTATTATTCCTTTCGCCTAAGCTTGACTGATTTTAAGTTTATATGCATGGTAGGGTGTATGTTATCTATGCTAGTCTGCCGCATTTTAGTTTATCATCCTTAAAAACTTACTCTTTATCCCTTGCTTATGCCCTGATAGATTGCTACAATTAGTTCTTTATCTATTTGGAGTCTTGATGATGATTCCCATCTAAGTAGAGTAAGATATATATTTTCAATGGTCGACCAATATGGAGAGGCGGTTGTAATGGGCTTGATCTCGATACTTTGATCACCTACCTGACCAGGGTAGAAGGCTCATCGTATCCCTTCCTTGTCCTGGTAGATCCTTGTCTTCTGCTCGGTCAAAGCAGTGAGTCCATTGGTAGTCGCCCATGATTGAGAATTGGGTCAAGCCGCGAATTCTTTGCAGTTATATATTTCAGTAACTCCGTAGTCCGATCACTCCAAAAGCTCAGGGAATGCCCATCACTGAAAGGTTCAAATTTTCTATTTGGGTCTTAGTATAAAAGAGTCCTCGTCTTAATTTATGTCCATGGTGGGAGTTAATAAACATCTTATAGGTCATCCTAAAAAGGTTTTTAACTTGATCGAATTCATAACCTTTTGTCTAACCTAGATCAGTTTCCTTCAATCCTGGGCTAGTGGGGAAGGGGCCAACAACGCTTTCGCTGTGCCACTTTAAGCCAATGGTTGTATTAGCTGACCTAACTAGATTGAGCTCATAATGTTCTACCCCCCTTAAAAATAATTTCTACTCTCAAGGCTCAAGAACTTTTTTTTTATTTAAAAAGGCTCAAGAACCTATGTCTTGATCCGTATGTCAGAACAAGGCGTAATTTAGGACCTATCCTTGACATGAAATGAGATACGATCTCCCAATACATTGGTCTTTCTTTCATTGATGATGTGTATTATGGGATTGGTACATATGATTATAGAAAGGAGCTAAAAATGATGGGTGTTGTGGTTGATTCTAGGGACGGGTGTGAGTTTACGGCAAGATGCCTAATCTCTATTGGCTATATGTTTTTAAAACTTTCTAAAGGTGAAATAATAAACTTTTGGTTGTAAGTGGTTGGGCCAACACGGAAGAAAAGTTGTGTAGTGGGTCTGAGCCAGATACATAGACCTTCTGCGTAGTTAGGAAGAAAATTTATCATATCAGTTCCTAATCCTAGTTGATCTCGGTCTTCTGCTTGATCAGATCATAGAGTTCATTGGTAACTACTAGGATTAAGAATTCGATTCAAACCACGAATACTTCGCTTATATACAGTTCCTCTATTCCGTGTTCTTGATTGTAATAAGTCCTTGGGAAGGTAATTCTAAGGGGTGTCTTGATTTGACCTAACATTAATTTCAAGAGATTTATAAGTTTTCCTGAGAGTGAATGGTTCTAAGTTAAAACAACTTTCTTACAGGTTATTAAATAAGCCTATAAGTATTAAGGGGATTCAACGAAGGAAGGAAGTTTCACTCCAACCTAATCAAACCTACTAACTAAGTCTATCTTCCAATTATCCTAACATAATTCGTCTTTTACATTCCTGAGTGTAACCAGTAGCCTAGCGGAAATCCACTAGTTGTAACCTAAAGCCTATATTTAGTAGCTAGATGATTTCATACCATTTCTCATACAGGAAATTGTCCTATCACTTAGGGTCAAAGTTGTCTGGTTGGAATTGAGTTGCCCGGACTTGAATTTAACTGCGCTCGAGCACTTCACTCATAACCATATCAGCTAAGGAGGTTCTAGGGTTCACGTTATTAATTTATTAGATTTTCTATACTGTCAGATCTTTCAAAATCTAGGAGTACCAACTCTAGGTCCAAAACTCTAGATGTCCTAGCACTTGATGGTCACTGTTTATGGACTAAGCTACCGTGTTTGGTCTCGCTCGTCGGTGGAGACTGTTCTAACGGAATTCAAGGGTCGAGATCCCATTTCGAATTTCGCTTAGCGTTTGCACTTGTCTCGGCACTTGTCTTCTTCTTAGAACGGCTTGGACGGCTAGGCCCAGCCTCATCCGAGGCCGCTCTCTTCCTTCCCATGAAGGAAAGAAGCGTAGGGATCGAAAAGATGGCTATAACTAGCTTAAAAAGAGCCATTAGGTTGAAAAGGCTTATAAGGTGAGATGGGTTTGTGAGTTTGGAAGGTTATGAGACACAAAAGATGGGTTTTGCTGACTATCGGTCTAAATGTGACTGAGATCAATTCACATGATCTCAAGCACATACGACTAAACTATAGTAGTTAATCTCGCATGTCGGCAAAACTTGGGATTCTAATGTGGTTTCTAAATTTCATCGCCCCCTTCCTAAATTAGAGTGCGTTAGTGTGCATCGTGATACTATAACCCAAGTCCATTTTAATCTAAATTATGCTCTGATACCATCTTGTAACGTCCTGAAAATCGGGGGTCGAACAAAAGCTCAACTCCCGAGTTCTAACGCATCACTTATGCAACATAGATAATGATGATTGAATGTTGTCATATTAGTGCATTAAACATGAGTGAGATTATACCAAAACAGCATATCATACTCCAGAGACAATTAAAATTTCGTAAGTGGAAGACTGTGATAGATATATAAAATATATAAACTGTTGTAAGTCTCCAGAGTGTGAACATGTTATCAGGTTAAATATATACATGTATACTCTAAAAATGAACAAAATAAATATACATGGGTGTTCCAATAGTATAAAATAACAAGTGTAATGACATCCAATCAACATCCCTGTAACTCCGTCGATCAGAACATGGTCTACATAGACCCGCCTGATAGCTACATATAGGAAAAACCCTCCTCATCATCATAGGAGTCCGGCTTCACCTCATACGCATCGCCATCATCTGAAACTAAAATAGGGTCTGGTGGGTGTTTAAAACACCGTCCCGTAATGTAGGAGTGAGTGATCAACTAAGTGGAATAATAAAGTAAAGGTTAATATGTTATCAATTCAGTCAAGCAGTAATGATAAAGCAATACAATCAAACATCCGTAAGTACTCTGATTAATGCAAGAATGTATGAAGAAATGATGCATGCCCTCGCCTGCACTCCCTCTGCGATCTTCATCTCACAGTCGCACATGTTAGTCACTTCCTCAGTGTATTACCCAACTCCAAACGGCACATGCAGTGCGGTGCATGTACATGATTACTAAGTTCTTATTAATCCTTTTCATACAACAGGATTGAAAAACTAAGGTACCTCCTTTATATCAATTCTCAAACAATGATTCATTTTAGGGTCGTCAGTCCTAGTAAATCTCATATGATGTTGCGGTTCTAGGTCACTACAAAGGGCTCGTCACCTGATCAGTGTAGGCTCAGTTTATATCTGGTTGCTACGGAAAGGCTCGTCGCCTCACCGTAGTCTCAGAATATGCTCAAGGCCACTACAAAAGGATCGTCACCTGATCAGTGTAGGCCGACAACTCGACTACAGTGTCCCATACCATCGTATTCGACTCACGAGTTTGGGTTGCTCACTGGTCACTATGGGTAGGCTCGTCGCCCCAACGTAGGCCAACAACTCGACCATGGTGTCCCATACCATCATGTCTGGCTCATGAGCCTTAACGGATCGAGGTACCAAGGTTAACAAGGTTTTTACTGGTGAGTTTGGTACCTTAGGTTCAAGTAGTAGCGTCCATACATGGTGAACATACATCGGGCCAATCGGGTTACTTGACGAGCTCGATTAACACAAACGCACATCGAGTTGAACGACATGAAGTGCATAAGCTCTCCGTATGGCCTAACCAATGTCGTCGATCGAAGTACGGCTCGAATTCGTCAGGCACGTCCCGTGTGGCGAAACAAGATCAGCCACCTGTTGAAGGTCTGTTACCGATTGCCTGGACTATATCATAGTCCCAACCACATTCAATTACAATAAGGAATCATATGAGATAGTGAAAGCAGTAATAAATAAATAATTTAAATCCTACAATCATTTGAGCATTTTATGGAATACAACTTAAACATGAATTCACACATATGCATTCCATAAATAAAACAGACACTATAATAGAAGGTACATGGAGGGAATCATACACATAGTTAAGGTAGTTGAGAATCATATCTCAACACACACAAAAAGTACAATTTACTTAATACTAGCTCCTTCAGACATTTTTACAAACACTTAGTCTACACATTCCAATATACATAACGTATGTTGGTTATAACACGCATTAGGAAAATCCTTTCGCCAAGGAGTTTTCGTATTTACCAAGGTATATATCCACGATCGATAATCATGGCAAGCACAAATCCAAATTCTATACCGATATAGACATTTCAACAAACACTTGATAACACTATAATCAACATAGTTCATGTATATATGTAAAGTGAAACAAACTTCGCATTTGACTTGTGAGATGACACCCTTGACAGTTATAAATCATTAACTGGCATTGAAAGCCTTGAAAACCATAACCTAAACGTATATAGTCCGCACCTTTCGCCTGTAAATGCATAACGGATTCGTTTTAGACACTTAGTCTTTATCAAGCGTTGATTAGCAACCTATAACATAATTTAGGTTAGCTATTTCGTAACTTACACTTTCTAAAACCCTAAAACAGATTAGAGTTAGGTTTTCTTACCTAAGAACGGGATCGGTATCGCCTGTATAACAATACAAGAGGGGTAGTAAAGCATGTGGAGTAGCGGGGATCGAATCCCAGGAGTAACTCTAACTCTTGCTCACACTTTTTTTCTCTTTCCTTCTCTTTCTTCTCTTCTCTCTCCTAGGATTTTAGGGAATTCGTATGCGGTGAGAGAGTAAGGGTTTTAAGACCTTATATAGCCCAGAACTGACGGGAATGGCCCTAGGGCCAAGGTATACTTAGCTTATAGCCAAATAGGGTTTGTTCCGATCAACGGAGCACTTCTGGAGGCCCCTTTTCTGAATGTGATCGGAATTAAGCTCCCTGACCATGGATCTAGGTTAGGCTAAGTTTTCGGTCCGATCGAGTTTGCAGATCGCCCGTGGTGAACCAATTTCAGTTCAACGGTTACCGTTATCCGATCAGGGCCACAAGTACACTAGTATGTGTGGAACATTTTTCCTGATCCGAGGGTGTATTTGGATCATATTCTGATGGTCTGAATCCTTCTATTCAGCCTGTAAGCGACACGACTCAGATTACTTAAATTCGGATTTAATTCTAAAAACATTCACGTTTCTCACACACTTTGCTCCGGGCTCAAGTAAATAGTCATGGGATACCATTTGGACTTGATTTCTGAGGTGGTCTTCAAGTCCAACAAGACGGTCATATTCGTCTAATTTCGTCACTATCGGACGTTCGACGTGCAGTCCAGGTTTGATACAGAGTTTCATGATGCTCCCGAGAGCAATTGGGTTTAAGGATGGGTCCTAGATTTTAGGATAACATAGCGTTAACGATTTTACAAGTTTTGGATCTTGCAGATCGTATTTAAAGTGGTTCAAGCTAATTCCACTGAGTATTCAGTTTAGTACTTAACTAAATTATGCCCTAATTACGACATAATAAAGTCCTAGGGAAGTTCTATGCCCCTTTCCGGCACTTTTTGAAATAGCGGTGAAGATCGCTAGAGTTGAAGTAGGAATATGTTAATATGTCCTAGAGGGAAGTGAATAGGACTTTTTAAAGATTTATAAGTTATATTTCAATCCTATCACATTAATCCTATCACTGAGTATAGATTAGGATCACTCAAAAATTAACTCTACTAGCTTCCAAGTCTGATAGAGGATCCAATCACAAACTACTTATAAGATAAACAACTTTATGAAACAGATTGTGCTGGATATGACTGTGTGTGCACAAGATGTGATTTCAGATAATCATATATAAAGGCATATAAAATAATCACATAAATGAAAGATAATATCAATCTCAAACACAGTCATTTTATAGTGGTTCGACTACTTGTTTACTCCACTACCGGCTTCCACACTCAACCCTTGAGTGACCGGATTTCACTAAGGAGGTTTACCATGGTTCACCTCAAACCTAAGATTTTAAATCAGGTTCACCTTCAACCTTTACAGAGGTTTCTACTCGGTTCACCTCAAACCCTAGAGTTTTGCTGGCGCACTCCTAACCAGATGTTTATGCCCACACAGAGCAAGGGTCTACACAACACACCCAGATGTTTATGCCCACACAGACCAAAGGTCCACACAATGCACCCAGATGTTTATGTTCTCCAAAGAGCAAGAGTCCACACAACGCACCCCGCACGTACACTCCCGTCAGAGGCCTCCTTTGAGGACTTCAAATGGTGAGCAACACGTACGACCCAATCCTAAAAAGGAATAATCATAAATGTCCTCTGGACTCTTAGTACTTACAGATAAATTGATGAGTCCCTTTTAGCGTAGTGATGAAGATCTCCTTCTTATTGATGAAGAGTCTTCAGCTCCCTTGATCCGCAACACAAAGATGTACCTATACTAGGCTTTAGGTTGGGTCAAGGTAATGATGGAATACCACTCTCTAAAGATTTTTTTATAAGGAAGATAGAGTGGTTCCAATCATCTATGCATTCAAGGCATCCCAGCTTAATGATTTGCCATTAAGGTAGTAGCTGAAAGATCCTTGAATGTGGAAGTTCATTCCCCAATCTACTCTATTGAATATCAATGAGAATGGTGGATTGGAGGATGAACTCCCTAAGAGAAAGGGCTTAGGATAAAGGATATAAAGTTTAAAACACTCAAAAACACTCTCTTCTTTCTCTACCAGCAATAAAGACAGACCTCTCTATATATAGGCAAAAGGTTCCAACGGATATAAAACGGTCACATTTATGACAAAGTTTGATATCATCGAGCAAGGGTCGATATGATCGAGCGTATACTCTCGATTGTATCGACTGACCTTTCGATGATACAAACTCATATGTCATTACTCTTTTTGAAAATCTTTCGCCAACTGGTCGATGGGATCAAGACATTTATCGATGTTATCGAATTTCGAACTCCAATTCCATCGAGAGATACACCGATCTATCGATAGGTGAAAATAAGAGAGATACATCTTAAAGAATTTCAGATTTTACAGATATGATTGGGGAACAGTCGATGTCATTGGAATTTGTATATCGATGATATCGGAGACCTTGTCGATCGGATCGATGAATCGTATAGATTTACCTATAAGCTTGGTGGACGATCTGTGTCCGGACTCGATCCAATCGACCATGTTTCGATAAGATCAAGATATGAATATCGATTTATCGACTGGCCTCCCAATCATCAATAAAAACAGCTTAAAATTTATGCTGAAAGAAACATGCGCCCACTATCGATAGGATCGACTGACTTCCAATATGATCGGTATTTGAGTTCAGATTGAATCGGACAGTCAACGATATATCGAATCACATAGAGGTTTTCTTTAGAAAAACAGGGGTGTTAGAAAAATAGTCTGTCGATATTGTCACGCCCCAAACTCAGAAACCGGGCTCACAAAATTCCCGATCGCCGAATCTGGTGCTGACAGCCTTCGTAGTACCCCATTCTCGGCTCCTGGCACCCATATACCAGGTTCCGATCCTGGGATGCTACAAGGAGAATTTCTACTATCCATTTAATTCGTAATGAGCATAATCATAAGCATAACCCACGAACAATAACCACAAGAACACAATCACAAAATCTACTATGATAAAAAACTTTGAGTACAAGGTGTATAAAGGGAAATACAAGATAGTGTTAATAATAAAACTCCAAAAGCTCGACTGCACGCTCCTGCTGTTACTACGCTACGGCTGCATCCTGACGTCACCTGCACGTATCAATTGTGCATAAGCTTATAGAATGCTTAAAGGGTGGTGTAAGTGTGTGCGCAATATGAGCGTGCTCGGAATGTAAATGCGAAAATATGATGATGGGTATATGAATGCAATCTGTCGTACCAAGGCTATGTGGTGCAAGATATGAATGCTATCGGCCATATCGAGACCATGTGATGCGAGATGCAACTCAAGCATGTCAATCCTCATCATACATAGTACAGTTCTCATTTTGGATAATCACCAGGGTCTAGTACACTCTAGCCAGCCTGCCGTCCCTATCCGAACGCACAATTGGGAGAGCAGAAGAGACCTCACTATCCGCCTGCCAATATCGGGCCCGGCTCATCGATAGTGGACCGATTCCTCAAGCGGGTAAGGTCACACCCCTTTCCAACCGACCAAGACACAGTGGGAGATGCGACGTACTGGTATACCGCCATCGTGTACTTGTGTATCCACTCGGTCTCGACATTGGAGTCATCCTCTGGTACCATCGGGTTTAGAAATTTTCACCCAGGGGATATCTATGGCACCCGTATACTAGAACCAAATATTTTCAGTATCCAATCCAGCCACCCACGATGCATCTGTGGAGGCTATGACCTTGATATCGCTAGGGTATATAATAATCACAATCATACAAATGCTAGTGCATGAGTCACACTACCAGTCATGCAACAGTCCTACATGTACCATGCACTCATGTAGGGCAACTCCACCTATCAGGGAGCCCATAAACAGTTCACCCGAAGGCATATGCTATGATCAGTCACTTCTCATATCAGTCATACATATGATGCGTATGATAATGAATCATGAAACTATATTAAACATGTTATACAGTAATGCACTATCCTTACAACGCAAGTGGCCTAAACGGCTGACACACAACAAGTCCGGCCTATCAATGGGCCCTAGGGAGAGTCGTAATGTGGACATCCAACCAACATTATACTCGCAATGTGGACGTCGAACCAACATTGCTCCCAAAGTGTAGCCTGTAGAGAATATCATTATGTAAACCAAGTTGGGATCACACATTGCAATGGACCTTTGGTACACCCCATTGGGCCTTAAATGCATCAGATGGGTCATGTCATATGGGCCTTTTTCTCATCAAATGGGCCACATCAATGGGCCACACCAATGGGCCTTATGTGTATTGCAATGGGTCAAAACCTGTGGGCCTTAGATTGCATCAAATGGGCCTAATCTCATATGTCTTATATGTAACGAATGGATCACACCAATTGGGCCCCATATGTACATCAAATGGGCCTTAACCCATAGGCCCTAGTGCGTCTCAATGGGCCTAATCCCATGGGCCTTACATATGTATTAGAGTGGGTCTCAACCATGGGCCGTAAATATGTCAAATGATCCCATGACATGGGCCTTACATCCACATCAAAGTGGGCCCCAATGAACTACCACAAATTCATTAAGATGGTCCTCATAACATGCCAAGGTGGGGTCCACTTAGACTATGGATTTGACTCATTCTTTATGCCCATGCCATAAAATGGGGTTTCCAAAAGGATGGATGGATTGGTGCAACCCATGCATCATGGTGGGGGCCCACATGAAGGTCCACTATCATGTATATCATATAAAATAAAATAAATAACTATATACAGTATATATACACAATACTACATATAATATAATATTATATGTATACACATACACACACATACATTATCCCATACGTGGGGGTAGGTCTCACCATCCGATCACACACGCCTTAAGGTATGACCCACAACTCCCTGGACGGTAAGAGACAGAGAGAGTTTTGAGAGAGATAGAGAGAGAAAGATAGAGAGAGAGATATAGAGAGAGAAGGAGGGCACGTGGACAGGGGGGCCCACGGTAATGTTTACTTACACCCAATCTGTTGATAAGGTGGCCCCACTGTAACGTTTATTTTCCATTCAACCTATTCATAGGTCACATGGACAGGGAGGCCCACGGTGATTATAATTATTTTTACACACGCACACACATACCTCACACACTCACGCCACACGCACACCATGGGATTTCACCGCCGTGAGTACTCGAACCCTTGACCCGGTGTTGAAACTCCAGGGAGTCTACCACCTGGGTAAGAGTAAGGACCTAAGGCCCACTGTAATGTTCATTTGCCATCCAACCGGTTCATATGGTCACGGTCAGGGGGCCCACCGTGATATAGTTCTCAAATCCAGTCCACCCAATATGTGTGTGCCACTTGGTTGAGGGTTCAGACCAAGTTTCAGCCATGTCCAAATCTCAGGTAGGCCCCACCAAGTGCTTTTATATGTTTCAGGCATGTCTTCACATGATTTTAGATGGTATGGCCCACCTGAGTTCTGTATACGACTGATTTTTTGGGGACAACCCCTATTCAAAGGGGACCTATAAAATGAACGGCATGGATGTAGAACATACATCATGGTAGGGTCTACAACTGGGTCAATGCGGCATTTTTTTTTTTTTTTTTTTTTTTTTTAACGTGGAAGTCTCTGGACGTCATGGCACAAAGTCATGCCAATAAAATTTTTTTTTAATCCTAGGTGGGAGCCACGTTAACTAGATCTATCCCGTCCATTGCATGTGTCCCACAAAAATAGGGGTTCAAAAAAAGTTTCAGGTGGGTCCAAGCTTCTGGTGGACCCCAGCAATCATTCTTCAAAGTTTCAATGGAAAATACTACCATTCTTAATACCACGGCCCGCCAGATAATTGGATTAGTCTCATTTTTCAGCTCAACGCCTAAAATGATCCCGAGAATAGAATGGATGGCTTGGATCATATATAAACATCAAGGTGGGGTTTGCATGAGTGACCCATTCTAAAAGAGTACCTTTTTCTCTCTCTTTTTTTTTCATGTAAGTACACACCCATGTCAGTGCACACACTCCAAGTTAACCACACCCATCCAGCGTCCAGGGACGCCGGATGGTATGGATAAAACATGCATCGTGGTGGGTCCCACATGGGACATGGCCCACCATATATATATAATATTAATATAATATAATATAATATATGTATATATATGTATATATGTTATGCATAAATGTGATGGACCACACCGTTTGATGGATGGAGTAGATTTAACATGAGTTGGTGGGGCCCACTTCATTCTAGGGGAAGGATAAGAGAGAGAAAAAGAAAGAGAAAAGAGAGAGAGAACAAGAGAGACGGTAATGGAGAGGAGGGACCCCGCCATTATGGGCCCTCCATTGATATAACACGTACATCAAGTGGGTCCCATAACAAGTGGGCCCTTAAATTATGAAATCAACGGTGGAAATTCAAAGATCACCCACCTCTTTTCCTTCTTCTTGCTCCCCTAGCCTCCTTAGCTCCTTTTCTTGACTTTTAACGGTGGTAGATGATGGATCAACGGTTGAGATGAGAGATGAGAGAGTAGGGAAGGTGGGCCACACTTGGCATTTGGGAGGGAGAAGTTTGGACGTGTGAAATTTCTTTCTTAGGAGATTTTGAGAAATGAGAGAGAGAGAGTGAAGTGATGGAATGATATAGGATGAGTGAGGTGTGATGGGTGATGGGTTTGGTGATGGATGAGGTGATGTGAAAGTTGACTTTGAGCTTGATTGTGTAAGAGAAAGGTATGGGTTGTTATACTTGACTTGATGTATGATGTGTACTTGATTGATTAATTGATTGATGGGACATCTCGTAGAGATTCCTTTGTAATCCACAACGTGCGGTGTTTCTTCGAATTGAACGCAAGCCTATATCTTCTACCCTGGGTATCGGGTCGGTGCGCGAGTTGCGGCATTAGAACCGCGGCGACGGCGCAGTCGCTAAGGTACAGGTTTCGAATCGAGTCGATTCTGATATACGGGACTCGGCTTAGGTTCGAGAGTAAACGTCGAATACAGGTTGAAGATTGTCAGAATTCGACCGGAAGGACCGCGGAAGAATACGAAACGGTACGGTCTAGGACACGGGTCTTACAGATATTATCGATCCTCTTCCGATAGGATTGATATTCGAATATTAATGATATCGACTGAACCATTGATATATCGATAAATCATCCAGATGAATATTTTGATTGCTGGACGATTTATGTCTTCATTCGATTGTATCGATTGAGATCTCATGGACATCGATAGAGCTGGTCGATCATATCGAAAATGTAATCGATATAATCAACAGGGTAAGAGAAACTTAAAGATTTTTCTATTTAATACAAAGTTTTCTTACTCCAAAACCCTAAGATGTTTTACTTATTTTAAGGGTTTTAATCACTTGATGTTTTGGGACATGTGATGTGAGGCTATGATTTACCTATGGCGAGCTTCCACACATCCAGTTGAGGCAGATACTTGACTTGATCTTCCTGTAAGGTGCTGTTGTCCGACATACTCAACTCACAACGTAATTGACAAACCAGGGCACTTAGTAGGTGCACTTTCAATCTCTCCCTTTGTCAATTACGTGACAAAATACCCAAAACACCATAGGAAAATATCTAGACAGATACATCCTAAATTGTGTGTATATGCATTAACACAATTTTATAAATTCTAATCACCCATATACACATCCAATAAATTCTCTCCCTTAATTCAAAAACTCTCCCTTGTCTTGTTGTGGCTGCTCCCCTTAACACCTGCAACACAGATATACAATTTTCTGCTCGGGGTGTTTGAATTGTTCTCTCCCTTTTTTGTCAGTCATTGGCAAAGACATAAAACATAATATTGACTGAAGATTGAAACATATGGGAGAACCATAAACAGATAGATGTATATAGAGATTCATCAGTGATAAAGCAATCAACACAGGAAGTGGATAAGCAGCAGGAATGGCAGTAAAATAAGGATTGAATGCAATCATATCAATAAAAAGTTCATTATCCAGAAACCTCGATCCAATATATATACTGCCCCAGACAGGAGTAGTGAGATTTGTCCAAAACAGAATACATAAAATGACAGCAGATGTGTAGGATAGTCAAAGGCCAACTGGACGGACGCTTAATGTTTTCGAGAAAGATCATTCGTGTTCAAGTCTACCAGTTGTTGAGTAGTTCCCTGGAGGACATCGAGCTTCTCTTCAATGATAGTGAGACGCCTTTCACAATTGTTCAGCCGGCCCTCTATACCAACCATTCCATTGAGTAGGTGACGTTCGAGGTGATGAGCTGGGCGATTAGTAATCAACTCGGGACTGACCAATGGTGTGCGATTTGATCCTCCATGTGTAGGCCTCATTGTGGGTGGAACATGTTGATCGGCCCTTGGTATAGAAAGATTATGTCTTAAGGGAGACAAGGGAAGACAAAATAGCTATGCTGCCAGTGCATCACTGTCGAACCAGGCTTCTGGATGCATTTCTTCAGATGTGGTAGGAAGTCCAGCATGGTGTGCGAGTTTGCATATGAGCACGGGAAAGGGCAGTGCCTCCGTATGATGTCTTTGTAGGACACAAGTGATCTGCTTAAGGAGGAGAGTTGGCAAGCATACACGATTTTCTTGATATACATCATAGAGAACATTGATCACAAATGGAGAAAGATGATCATCAAGGATATTGCATGGGTACACATTTGAGCAGAAAATGCTGTGAAGAATTTTGAAGGTGGGTCCAAGATGGTTGATATGCAGTAAATTTTCATCATTTCGCGAAACTGTAGTCCCTTAGCATAATGCACGGGTGATTTCTCCCCATACTCCTAATCCATTGAGATTTCGATTGGTTACCGGAATTCTAGTTACCTCAAGATTGAGGAGTTTTGCCAAAGTAACTGGAGTGATAGGCTTTGAGTATTGTGCAAGAACAATCTGAATGCTGGGGGGATCTTCACAAACGATATGGTAATGTTTGAAAAATTCATGGATCACACCCAGTTGGTACGATCCTCTAAGATGTAGAATATTTTGCCACTCAATTACTTCGAGAAGAAGGTCAACTCCAAAAGGCTCAACAACACTATTGAGCACTAGTCGTTCAGTGATGACAGATGGACCACCTTTCTTTGGAGTAGGATGATACCTACGGGAATTTGATTGAATGCTTGTCTCCTCTAAAGATTGAAATTAAGCCTTACCTTTCCATTTGATCATGTTTTGAAGAGGTGAGATGTTGATAAAAACTGAAAGAAAAAGAATATGAGTTCGAGTGCGCCCTTCTCTTTATATAACAGACTTATCGATTATATCGATCAGCTACCGATTGCATCGCAGGACTGTCACCAAAAATTTCTCTGACAGTTGTTTGAAAACAGCAAAGGCAGTAATTGTCGATTGAATCGATGTATTGTTTCGATGGAATTGATTATAAAATTGATACTGCGCAGATATTATCGAGGCTTTAAGAATTTTGACATTTGTTCAACATTAGCACAACCATGAACAACTCAGACCCTAAGATTTTTCAGTGAGTACCATAAGTCCAGAGATATTATTAATGCGAACAAACACCAATTGGCTTTTGGAGGTCACAGAACCTGTTTGTGTCAAGAGGCTTTGTAAGGATATCAACAAGTTGCTTTTCAGTAGTAACATATTCTAATACAATGGTCTTTTCTTCGACTAGTTCTCGGATAAAATGATGACGAATGTCAATATGCTTGGTCCGAGAGTGCTGAACTGGGTTTTTAAAAATATTTACAGCACTGGTATTGTCACAGAAAAGACTCATTGTGGATTGTGCAATCCCGTAGTCAAATAACATCTGTTTCATCCATAGGAGTTGAGCACAACAGTTACCTGCAGCTATATATTCAGCCTCCGCAGTGGATAATGAGATTGAGTTTTGTTTCTTGCTTTGCCAGGAAACTAAACAATTTTCAATATAAAAGCATCCACCACTTGTTGATTTTCGATCATTCAAATTTTCAGCCCAATCCGCATCTGAATATCCTGCAATAATGGTAGAGGTTTCATGTGGATACCATAATCCAAAGGTGGTTGTTCCTCCAACATACTTGATAATCCTTTTAACTGCTGTTAAGTGAGATTCCTTAGGATCCGCCTGATAACGAGTACACACCCCAACGCTAAAGGATATATCTGGACGATTGGCAGTGAGATATAGCAGACTTCCGATCATACTTCGATAAAGATGTTGGTCCACACTTTTGCCATTAGTATCTTTTGAAAGTTTTAGAGTAGTACTCATAAGCATGTGATAAGTGCGACCAGATTCAAGCCCAAATCTTTTCACTAGGTCTTTTGCATACTTGGTTTAATTTATAAAAATTTCATCATCCAGTTGCTTGACCTGTAACCCTAAGAAGAAATTCAATTCACCAACCATGCTCATTTTAAATTCTGATTTCATGAGGTTGGTGAATTTGAATGCCTCATCTCCGCATGTTGATCCAAACACAATGTCATGCACATAAATTTACGCAATAAGCAATGAGTTCTGTGTTCTCTGGGTGAACAGTGTTTTGTCTACACTTCTTCTGCAGAATTCATGGTCTAGAAGAAACTTCATTAACCGTTCATACTAAGCACGTGGTGCCTGTTTGAGACCATACAGAGCTTTGTCCAAACGATAAACATGATGGGGATGCTTAGGGTCCGAAAATCCTTTTGGTTGTTCCACATATACTTCTTCAACAAGATCCCCATTAAGAAAGGCACTTTTAACATCCATTTGAAATAATTTAAATTTTAGTGCGCATGCAATGGACAAGAATTCTAATGGAATTTAGACGTGCAACAGGGGCAAATGTTTCATCAAAATCAATTCCTTCAATTTGTGAGTATCCCTGAGCAACCAATCTTGCTTTATTTCTAATTACATTCCCTGATTCGTCAGATTTATTTTTAAAGACCCATTTTGTTCCAATGACATTAATATCAGTTGGTATAGGAACTAGTTTCCACACCTCATTTCTCTGGAATTGTTGAAGTTCTTCTTACATGGCATTTATCCAATATTCATCTTGAAGAGCTTCTATAATATTATTGGATTCAATCTTTGAGGTAAAACAGAAGTGATTATAAACATTGTCTATCTGTCGTCTAGTTCTTACACTGTCATTAGGGTCTCCAATAATTTGCTCTCGAGGGTGATCTTTAATGACGGGTTTGTCAGATGATTACTAAGGTTCATTCAATAATGAAGATTTATCATCTGATTTTTTGGGTATGCATGAATCTATGTCATCTTCTATCTCATTTGTAAGAGAATTCATATCCTGAGGATGATCATCAATTGCCACATTCACAGATTCTTGAATAGTAAGAGTTCTTAAGTTGTATACTCTATAAGCACGACTATTCATGGCGTATCCTAAAAAAAATGCCTTCATCACTTTTGGATTCGAAATTCCCTAGGTGATCCCTATCCCTTAAAATGTAGCATTTATTACCAAAGACCCGAAAGTATTTCACATTTGACAGCTTCCCATACCATAATTCATATGGAGTTTTGTTCAGACCTGCTCTAAGATATACTCTGTTTATGATGTAGCAAGTGGTATTGACGGCTTCTGCCCAAAAGCTCTTTGCCATGTCCTTTCTATTTAGCATGACTGACCCCATTTCTTGCAATACTCGATTTTTCCTCTTAGCAACCCCATTTTGTTGGGAGGTTTTTGGGGCTGAAAATTCATGGTGAATTCCTTTATCATTGCAGTATTTTTCAAATTCATTATTTTTGAATTCACCACCATGATCACTTCTGATACGTTTTATGTCATATCCTTTCTCATTTTGAATTCGTTTTGCCAAGACAACAAATTTTCCAAAGGCATATGATTTTTTTCAGAGGAATGCAATCCAAGTAAATCTAGTATAGTCATCTACTATTACCAAAAATTATCTTTTCTTATCATGACTTTCCACTTTAGTAGGACCCACCAGATCCATATGCAGTAGATCCAAGGGCTTTGTTGTAGTTATGGTAGTTGTCTTTTTATGTTCAACTTTTATCTTTTTTCCTCTTAGACATTCCACACATGCTACTTTTTCTTCTTTTCTAATTTTGGAAAGACCTCTAACCAAGTTTTTTGAGCTAAGTTTAGCTAAATTTCGGTAATGAACATGTCCCAACCTTTGATGCCATAATCTTGATTCATTCTTTACAGCCATGTTACATTTTGTGGACAATCCCTTTTCGTTGGTACTCTCAATAATATAACAGTTATCACTAGTTCGTGAACCTTTTATGAGAGATTTTCCTGTATGATCTACAATTCTACACACATTCTTTGAGAAAGTGACCAGATATTCCTTGTCACAGATTTGAGAGATACTGAGGAGATTATGTTTCAGACCTTCGACACAGAGAACATTTTTAATTTTTGAAAGACCTGGTACTCCTATTGTTCCTTGTCCAACAATTTTGGCTGAGCTACCATCTCCAAATGTGACTGATCCACCATCGAAGTTTGAGTATGAACAAAAATGAGTACGATCACCAGTCATGTGTCTGGAACATCCACTATCAAGATACCACTTGGAACTATTACCAGCTTTAAAAGTGGTGTGGATTACAAGGCAATTATTTTGATTTGTCACATCCTCTGGAACTTTCTTGATCATGATTCCTACTTCGGTCAAGATCAATCTCTAGGCGGTGAAGCCCTTAAAGAGAGACCGTCTCTGATACCATTTGAAATAGCGGTGAAGACCGCTAGAGTTGAGGTAAGAATATGTCAATATATCCTAGAGGGGGATGAATAAGACTTTTTAAAGATTTATAAGTTATATTTCAATCCTATCACAGAGTACAGATTAGGATCACTCAAAAATTAACTCTACTGGCTTCCAAGCCTGATAGAGGATCCAATCACAAACTACTTGTAAGATAAACAACTTTATGAAACAGATTGTGGTGGATATGACTGTGTGTGTACAAGATGTGATTTCAGATAATCATATATAAAGGCATATAAAATAATCACATAAATGAAAGACAATATCAATCTCAAACACAGTCATTTTATAGTGGTTCGACGACTTGTCTACTCCACTACCGGCTTCCACACTCAACCCTTAAGTGACCGAATTTCACTAAAGAGGTTTTCCATGGTTCATCTCAAACCTAAGGTTTTAAATCAGGTTCACCTTCAACATTTACAGAGGTTTCTACTCGGTTCACCTAAAACCCTAGAGTTTCGCTGGCGCACTCCTAACCAGATGTTTATGCCCACATAGAGCAAGGGTCTACACAACGCACCCAGATGTTTATGCCCACACAGAGCAAGGGTCCACACAATGCACCCAGAAATTTATGCCCACACAGAGCAATGGTCCACACAATGCACCTAGATATTTATTCTCTTCACAAAGTAAGGGTCCACACAACGCACCCCGCACGTACACTCCCGTCGGAGGCCTCCTTTGAGGACTTCAAATGGTGAGCAACACCTACGACCCAAACCTAAAAAGGAATGAGCATAAATGTCCTCTGGACACTTAGTACTTACAGATAAGTTGATGAGTCCCTTTTAGCGTAGTGATGAAGATCTCCTTCTTGTTGATGAAGAGTCTTTAGCTCCCTTGATCCGCAACACAAAGATGTGCCTATACTAGGATTTAGGTTGGGTCAAGGTAATGATGGAATACCACTCTCTAAAGATTTTCTTATAAGAAAGATAGAGTGGTTCCAATCATCTATACATTTAAGGCATCCCAGCTTAATGATTTGCTATTAAGGTAGTAGCTGAAAGATCCTTGAATGCGGAAGTTCATTCCCCAATCCACTCTATTGAATATCAATGAGAATGGTGGATTGGAGGATGAACTCCCTGAGAGAAAGGGCTTAGGATAAAGGATATGAAGTTTAAAACACTCAAAAACACTCTCTTCTTTCTCTACCAGCAATAAAGACAGACCTCTCTCTATATATAGGCAAAAGGTTCCAACGGATATAAAACGGTCACATTTATGATAGAGTTCGATATCATCCAGCAAGGGTCGATATGATCGAGCGTATACTCTCGATTCCATCGACTAACCTCTCGATGATATAAACTCATATGTCATTACGCTTTTTAGAAACCTTTCACTAACTGGTCGATGGGATCGAGACATCCATTGATGTTATTGGATTTCAAACTCCGATTCCATCGAGAGATACACCGATCTATCGACAAGTGAAAATAAGAGAGACACGTCTTGAAGAATTTCAGGTTTTACAGATATGATCGGGGAATAGTCGATGTCATCGAAATTTGTATATCGATGATATCGGAGACCTTGTCGATCGGATCGATAAATCATATAGATTTACCTATAAGCTTGCTGGATGATCTGTGTCCGGACTCGATCCAATCGACCATGTCTCGATAAGATCGAGATATGAATATCGATTTATCGACTGGCCCCCCGATCATCAATAAAAACAACCTGAAATTTATGCTGGAAGAAACATGCTCCCACTGTCGATATGATCGGTATTTGAGTTCAGATTGAATCGGACAGTCAACGATATATCGAAGCACATAGAGATTTTCTTTAAAAAAATAGGGGTGCCGAAAAAATAGTTTGTCGATATTATCGATCCTCTTCCGATAGGATCGATATTCGAATATCGATGATATTGACTCAACCATCGATATATCGATAAATCGTCCAGATGAATATTTTGATTGTTGGATGATTTATGTCCTCATTCGATTGTATCGATTGAGATGCTGAGGACATCGACAGAGCTGGTTGATCATATCGAAAATGTAATCGATATAATCGACAGGGTAAGAGAAACTTAAAGATTTTCCTATTTAGTACAAAGTTTTCTTACCCCAAAATCCTAAGATGTTTTACTTATTTTAAGGGTTTTAATCACATGGTGTTTCGGGACATGGGATATAAGGATATGATTTACCTATAGTGAGCTTTCACACATCCAGTTGAGACAGACACTTGACTTGATCTTCCTGTAAGGTGCTGTTGTCCGACTGACTCAACTCACAACGTAATTGATAAACCAGGGCACTTAGTAGGTGCACTTTCACTTTTAATTAGTATATCATTTTAATTATTTTTCTAATTATTTATCATCAAGTTTAGTTCATCTCTACCAAATTTCATTATATTTTCTATTGTAAAAAAATTCTAAAAATTCTAGAAGCAGGAGTTGTCCAAACTAATGATTTTTGGATAGTTGTCACAATAACTTATATTTATTTATATTAAAATTTTTATTATATTTTAACTTATATTTATATGAAAGTAGACTTATCAAGCTTCAATCTGACTTTTGAATCACCTAAATCGGAGTTATAATGAGGGAGATATGACTTTTCAAAGTCAGAGAAAAAATTACTGAAAATGGGGCAGCAAACGGGCTGCCCAGCCCATTGTGGCCCACTGCCCGGGGATGCATCCCCGATTCGGGCATGCCATCCCCACTTGCTAGATAGTTTGGGGATGCTTCCCCATTCCGGGGATGCTATCCCTCCTCGAGGACCTCGAATGTGCATGGGACCCACCTCGGATCCCTCCGATTTGGGTCGTTTGGGCCCCCGAGGCTGTTTGATGTGATTTTGAATCGGGTGTATTTTGTAATCTGGAATGAGTTATGTGACATACAATAGATGATTTTGGGGTAGGAGAACTAATCTATCCACACAACCTATTTATATCGTGAGATTTTAAAAAGTCAAGAGTTAAAAGCCCATTTTATTCATGTATTTACCATTTATAGTCAGTTTTAGTTTAAGTATAGTTCTTTACCATTTAAACTTTAAGATTAGTGTCTAATATGAAATTACTTTGAAATTTTGAAGAATAGGGTGGTGAAAGGTGAGATTTTTATAAGAAATGTGAGATTTTGAAGGAAATGGGTTGAAAGGGGATCTGAGGCTTTAAAATTGATTTTTGAGAAGTCAATTAAGGTATTCTGATCGACTCATTGCCTAAAGACATCTAACTCTAGTTTGACAAAAATTCGGGGTATTACACCAACTGTTTGATAAATGACTTGATGAGATGTGGATGATGGCAAGGAAGGTTTGGCCAGTGGTAAGCAAGGTATGTTCATTAAACAAATACCTTTTTTTTTTTTCCTGGTTTTTATGTTACTTAGAAGGTGTTTGATAAAACACTTGTAAAACCATTGCCTCTTTTTGTTAAACAATGGGTTTTTGAAGTTGCAATTCAGGTGTTTATAGAAATGCCTCAATGGTGAACTCAACTCGATCTTGGGTAGCCAAACTCAGCCCAAGCTGGCTCGAGCTGCTGATCAAACCGAGCTGAGCTGGCCAGTCAGGCTCGAGGACCCATTCGAGCCGAGTTCGAGCTGAGGTCAGCTACTGTTTGAGCCGAGTCAAGCTGAGGTCGGCTCGACTCGATGTACACCCCTACTTATGGCTCATCCAAGACTTGGAATTTCATCATTTTCTATAACGTCTCGTCCAAGTAACACAGTGTCTTGTGGCGTTCACGTAAGATTTGCCGTAAACCATTCGTTTAAACTACTCGTGGTGAGGTACCGTAAATAAATTAATCTAGGATTAGCCCAACTGAGTAGGGCAGATAGGTCATGATAGGACTTAGTGCGGGCCGCCAAGCCATAGGGCTGTTTACACTCATCAACAGCTCGTACGGGCTATACTGCGACGCGAAAATGTTAGAAAATTATAAAAATTTAGGGAACCATAGATCTCGCTGGGCTTGTAGTCTATTGCAAACCACAGACTCAATGGACACCCAGGAATTTATTATCCATGTCGTTCCAGCAGCACTTGTCAAATGCGACCTACCCAAGGCCAGAATTGAAATCTGACACTCTTAAATGAAATTGAAGTGTGAGACATTTCAGCCATTGAATTTTTTTCAAATTTACGGTGAAGGTTTAATGTATTTTTCTATGCCCGTCCACAAAATCTGGGACCCGATCATGAGACGGTGACTGTTAATCGCAAATCGGACCCGTACGATCAAACCCCATATGCGATCGTTCTCAAATTTTGCACGGCCCTTCATCAGGCCATGGAGCACCTATCCTATAAGTTTCAGGGCCAAAGGGCCACCAGCATAGCTCCAATTACTGGAATGGACCCCATAGGGCCATTTAAAGATCAGAACCGTGTGATCAAATCCCATATTCGTTCATCTGTTTGCTCCCAAACTTTGCATGACCCCTCATCGGGCCATTAGACACCTACACACTAAATTTGGTATCTAAGGGAGTGTTAGGGCCACCCCAAAGACAATATAGAGTCCTAGAGGGCCACAGTGGGCATTTGAGGAACTTAAGGCCAATTGGCCCAAGTCTAGAAAATAAAGCCCTAACTCTCTCCCTTATAACTTCCACCACTCCCCAACAACTAAGGGAGTAAAGAGAGAGTAAAGGAGAGTAAAGAGTGAAGAAGAGAGAGGGTGGACCTTAGAACGAGGTAGGGCCCAAGGAAACCCAATCTTGTAACTCCCTATTCTCTTCTCCAAAGGAAAACCCTACATCACAACCACAATAATCATTCCGTTGATCGTATAGGTAAGATCCCTCATCTCTTTTCTTGAAACCCTTGTGTTGAGAAGGGATTTTCTTGGGATTCTAACATGCGAATGGTTGCTTTAGGGATTCCGACCATTTGACCCCAAAAATCCACATTCCTAAGTCGACTTCCAAGCCTTCAACGATCCCAATGTGTAGACTATTATCCTTAGGTGGCCTAGCACTAATTTTTCTATGAGTCTAATGATTTTGATTGCTTGGATGATGTATTTAGAGAATCTAGAGAAAACTTAGGATTTGGATGTTCGTTTGGGGATTGCATGAAATTGTATGTTTTATTTAGTTTTCATATAATGTTGTTCGTGCTTCTCACATGATTAGGTTGAAAGTGCACCTATTACGTGCCCTGGTTTGTCAATTACGTTATATGTTGAGACAGTCGGACGACAGCACCTATCAAGAAGATCATGTCAAGCGTCTGCCTCATCTGGATGTGTGGAAGCTCACCAAAAGGTAAATCATATCCTCACATCCCATGTCCCAAAATACCAGGTGATTAAACCCTTAAAAAGAACTAGAACATCGTAGGATTTATGTGTAAGAAATCTTTTTATCCAAAAGAAGATTTTCTAAGTTTTTCTTACACTGTCGATTATATCGATTCCCCTTTCGATATGATCAACCAGCTCTGTCGATGTCCTCGGCATATCAATCGATACAATCGAGTGAGGACAAAAAGCGTCCAGCAATCAAACAATCTTCTGGACGATTTATCGATATATCGACCTTCGAGTCGATATCATCGATATTCGAAAATCGATCATATCTAAAGTGGATCGATCGTATCGACAGAGTGCTTTTCGGCGCCCCTGTTTTTCTAAAAAAACTATCCACTGCTTCGATATATCGATGACTGTCCAATTCAATCTGAACTCAAATATCAATCATATCGGGAGTCAGTTGATCATATCGACTATGAGGCGCATATTCTCTCCAGCATGAATTTCAGGTTGCTTTTAATGTTGATCGGGGTGCCTGTCGATAAATCGATATTCATATATCGATCATATCAAGACCATGTCGATTGGATCGAGTTAGGACATAATTCGTCCAGCAAGCTTACATGTAAAATCTATACGATTTTCGATCCCATCGAATGGTCGCTGATATGATCGATGTACAAATTCCGATGACATCGACTGGTTCCTCGATCATATCTGTAATCCTGAAATTCTTCAAGACTTCTCTCTTGGTTTTCAACTGTCGATAGAATCGAACCATCACTCGATGGAATCGGAGTTCGAAATCGTATATATCATCGATGTGTGTCTCGATCCCATCGACTAGTTGGCAGAAGGTTTCCAAAAGCGAAATGACAATTGAGTTCTTATCATCGAGAGGTCGGCCGATACAATCGAGAGTATACGCTCGATCATATCGACGACTGATCTATGATATCAAACTCTGTCATAAATATGACCGTTTGTATCCGTTGGAACCTTTTGCCTATAAATAGAGAGAGTTGTCTTCATTGCTGAGAGAGAGAAAAAGTAGAGAATGCCTTAGAGTGTTTCAATCTTCCTATCATTTACCTAAGCCCTTTCTCTCGGGAAGTTCATCCTCCAATCCACCCTCATCATTGATATCTTATAGAGTGGATTGGGGAATGAACTTCTGCATTCAAGGATCCTTCAGCTACTATCTTAATGACATATCATTAAGCTGGGATGATTTGAATGCATAGATGATTGGAACCTCTCTATCCTCCTTATAGAAAAACTTTTAGAGAGTGGTAGTCCATCATAACCTTGACCCAACCTAAGCCTAGCATATATACATCTTCATGTTATGGATCAAGGGAGCTGAAGACTCTTCATCAATAAGGAGAAGGTCTCCATCATTGTGCTGAAAGGGACTCATCAACTTATCTATAAGTACTAAGAGTCCAGAGGACACTTGCGATCATTCCTTTTTAGGATTGAGTTTTAAGTGTTGCTCACCATTTGAAGTCCTCGAAGGAGGCCTCCGACGGGAGTGTATGTGCGGGGTGCGTTATGTGGACCCTTGCTCTGTGGAGAGCATAAACATCTGGTTAGGAGTACGCCAGTAAAACTCCAGGGTTAGAGGTGAACCGAGTAGAAACCTCAGGGTGCGTTGTGTGGACCCTTGTCCTATGTGGGCATAAACATCTGGTTAGGAGTACGCCAGTAAAACTCCAGGGTTTGAGGTGAACCGAGTAGAAACCTCTGTAAAGGTTGAAGGTGAACCTTATTTAAAACCTTAGGTTTGAGGTGAACCATGGGAAACCTCTTTAGTGAAATTCGGTCACTCAAGGGTTGAGTGTGGAAGCCGGGAGTGGATTAGACAAGTCATCGAACTACTATAAAATGACTGTGTTTGAGTTTGATATTATCTTTTATGTGATTGCCTTGCATGTCTTTATATATGATCACATCCTATGCACACACAGTCATATCCATCACAATCTCATCTATACACTGTTTATCTTTTAAATAGTTTGTGATTGGATCCTCTATTAGGCTTGGAAGCCAGTAGAGTTAAGATTGAGTAATCCTAATCAATACTCTGCTATAGGATTAGTGTAATAAGGATTTTTAATAATTTATAAAAATTTTTTTAAAAAAATTCTATTTACCCCCCTCTAGGATATACTGACCTATTCCTACTTCAACTAAAGCGGTCTTCACCGCAATTTCATAGGTTACTATAGATGATTATATGTTTATATCTTGCTTGATTTCTCATATGATGCTGCCTTATAACATGTATGATTTATTGATTCTTGTGTATTATGGTTCTACAAGATATAGGAGGCGCTTAACTTCCTCACTAATCCACACAACACACTTACACCTTTGTTTATAATATGTTAACTTCGTTTGTTAAAAGATTGAATCGTATGATTTAGAAGTATGAAAACATGATATGGGATATGCTAGTCGATACATTGCTAGTTGGCATGTTATGAATCACCATCAAAACCCTTATGCTGGTCAGGAGCATGAGAAGAGTGAAAGGTGGTCCCGTAGGAAGGACTATCCTGAGATTAAACTTATGGATTCGGGCGGGTGCGTGTAGGCGACAGTAGTTAGACTACATGGGTCGCTCGTACCCAATGTCGTCTGTCACATACTTGCTTGGACTTGTGCGGTCTAGTCTACTGGCTGACCAACTTTATTTGTTAACCTTATTTGCTCACATATGTATGGAACCTGGAACACCATACAACCGTTGTAGCCCATCGATAACCAAATTGAAACTGATCCACTGTCTTGTGAGTCGGGCATGGTGGAATGAGACACTGTGTTCGAGCTGTCGGCCTACGCTGGGGTGACGTGCTTCCTCGTAGTGACCGTAAGGGATCCCTTTTACTCAACACTCCCCATATGCTTGAAGTCGGGGATGAGGAACCCGATGAGATTAAGGATCGCGGGATCTTAGCCTAACACATTGGGGGGCCTTGGCCTTTCAACTATTTCAGGGCATTGATACATGAAGTGTATCAGATTCCTCAACCTTCCGAATGAATGGACTTAAATAAGATCTCGGCTAATATGATCACATTACATCTTACTAGTTAGGGTGGCGACTCAGCAGTCGAGGTCGCTCTGAGAGAGTGTTGGTCATACGCGATTGTTAGATGGAGTCGCTCGAGGGAGTATTGTGGCAAGGGCATGCATCATATCATCCATCATGCATGCGCATTAATAAGATTAGTTAGGTATTTATGAATGACTGCTTTTCATTAAGTTCATAATATAATTGATGTCTGTTATAACTTAAGACTAATAACACCCACTAAGTTGATCACTCACTCCCACTCTGGGACGATATTTTAAAACATCAACCAGACTCTCCCGTAGCTGCAGGTGACGAGGAGTATGAAGATTCTAGTGGCACGAGCTTGGACGAGGAAGACGAGCTATCCTACTTTTAGTTGATAGATGGCTATCCATCGGCTTGATATGAGGGATTTGGATCGCTGAGTTGTGGACTCAGCTTTATTCTTTTTGGACATATTATTCTTTTTATGGTCTTTGTTGGGCAACGCCTTATGCGACCCATTTATATTTTTGGACTTGTATATATGCTAGATCTCTTTCATTTCAGTAGGCTTGTGTGGTTGTGCTTCATGTTACAAGAAATTCCAGGCTGCGCATTTAAACTTGATTAAATGCATATTAATGAAAATCGGTTATAAGTGATACTCGAAAACTTAGAAGTCAAGTGTATGCATGACCTTCGATTTCTAAGGCGTTACATTTTCGGGCAAAGTATATATTTCAATGGACTTATCATAACAATTCTATCAAACATTACATACGTGCACTAATTATCGATATTAAAGTTGATTTAATAATTAAATTCAAACCCTTGAAAATATACTATGCATAACTACTTTTGGATTATATGAGATTTTGAATTTAGGGCGTCAAACACAACAAAAGGATTTCCAATCCACACTCCCCAACAGGCCCTTCTATGTACTTTTACTATATTCCCATGCAAACACCAACTTTGGCTCCTCTTACTTCTCATTCTCTATTGTTATGGGAATCCTTGTATTGTTATGATGCAAATTAATATCATTTGATTCCAACTATAGTAACCTATGCATTTTTCTTCAACTAATTATAAAGTAAGAACATGGTTTAAATGTCCTAACCAAATTAAAGATCTCAATTTCGATCGCTTGATCAACGGCTTGGGTTGAATAGGGCACCTGTGTGGTTGCCTCACTGTGTAAATCTGAAACCCAGGATTACTGTCATACAAGTCTTGGTTTCCAGGTCTACAACACATAGGTCTCATTCACCATCTGCATGTTTCCTGTACACACCTATGTTAACATTGAAAATGTTAATTAACTGGGGCAATTTGCTTCTATTTTCACTGGAAACCTCTTTTAAAAAAGGAATCTATACCCCTCGACGCCCCAAGAGATGGGTGGGAACCATTGGATCCCAGGTAGAATATCAGAACCCAAATAAAATTGCTCTGATATCATGCTAATTATAACAATTTGCTTGTAATTTCATTGATGGAGAAGTAATCCTCTTATAAGAAAGATACATAACTAAAATATATGAAAAAAAAAGTTTCTTATTTTAAGATTAGCTGTACAGGGTTGGATCATAAACTCCTAATATCTAAGTTACAGATTTATAATATATTTTACAAATGCATGCTAATAGAGAATTGGAAACACAGGACGGACTGACTGATTTGATTTTTATGGGTCAGGTTCAATCTGGTTCCACCATATTTTGGACCATGTTAAAATCGGGTCTATTTGGGTCCAGGTCTGATTGACCAGCTTGGACCATATTTTTGCACACCTAATGCACATTCCAAAAGGGCACGCTTGTGTGAAATCATCCATTTGGTGGGCCAGACAATGTAAATGGCCTTATTTGGCCCCAACCTAACCCCAATAAAATGAGGGTTCAAAGGCCCGATATGGGTTATTGATAGATGTCTTAAATCTATAAAATCAACATTCTTTTGATCACAGTTTGATGCCATCAAGTAGGCTTCAATGCCATTGGATATTTTTTGAATTTTCTTTGTTGGTTGTTAGATATATTGGTATCATTTTTCAATGACATTGATGAATACTGCTCGATGACATCAAAAATATGTTCAATGCCATCGAAGTTGGGTTGAGTAATCGAAGATTTCTAAAAAATTCATGTTTTATCTCTGAACAGTTAGACAGTTTGTTCGATACCATCGAAGTCACTTCGACGTCATTGAAGGTAAGTGTCGATGACATCGAAGGGTGTTTGATGACATTGAATTGTTTAATGTAGATTTTGCAGATCCATTGCATTTGTAAAATTTATTTTCGATTTCATTTGGGATTCTCCTATAGGCTATATATATATGAGTGTAAATAGGATTGAGACGTATTTTAAGAGTTTTTAAATTGTCCTAAGATTTCAAAGGGGTACAGCAAGGGTAAGATTCGAAGTTGTTCAAATCGGATAAGCTCTTTTTCTTCGTAACTTCTGCTTTTATAGTGATGATCCATCGCTTCGTGCCATGATTTTTTTTTTCAAAAGAATTTTTCCATATTAAATTATTTTGTTCTCTTTATGTTTGTTTGGTGCCATTGGATTGTTATCATAGATTTATATCTATATGCTTCCACATTTTTCCCAACAATATTTGCCTAGACTGATTTAAATGTGGGTTTGTTTCCTCCACTACAAGGTGAGAACCCAACAAGACCTAAACCCAGTCAGCCCGGGCATGGGTACTCGATGACTCGACCCGGACCTGAACAGTTGATATCTCAATGCAGGACATCATTGTACGTCGCATGTGTGTAACGGTGATCATCAGCACCGTAGATTTGATGGGTCAATGTGAGGATGAGTGATGACCCACTAAATAAGGTGATCTCATTGTTGTAGCCATCCAATTGGCAGCCCTCAAATGGACGGACGACACAAAGTTCAGAAAATTAAACGGCAGTCCCTGTTGGATGGGCAAGCTCAAGGTACTTCGATTTTCAATCTATGGCCCTTTCACCTGGTTTCCCACAGATCAACGGTCCCGATCAGCAATGACGTTTAGGGTCTCACTTCCTGCTATATCCATGAAGCACATGTCATAATAGCCCAGCGTTGAGCGGATGGGGCCCATTCTTTAAATGGTGGCGATTCATCCACTGAACATGTTGCAGGTACGTAGAGTAATCCGTACTATCAAAATACTTGGCCTCGTTGTAGACTGACCACAGCTCGGATCAGACTTATCACGGCTGATCTTAACCATCTGATATTTGCTTGTTGAATCAAACTACTTTCCATTTCATTTTAACCGTCTATTCCATTGATCAGTGAGAAATTCGGGAAGTGATCAATCAACAATGGTCCGATGAGTTGGACGGTTATGATTGAACTTCGTAATTAGAGGAACCAAAGGACGGTTAGGACAAACAAATATCAGACTGCTTGTGATTTGTACGTGCATCGGGACCAAAGGAATCGAATGACGCACGTGAGCTATTTGATACTCTGACGGAACTTAGTTGTTCGTGTGCATGCACTTGGTCACCGTACAGGTGTCATACATGAATTCAGGTTAAACGGTCCAAATAGTGGGATGAACCAATTTAAATAAGTCTTGATTTCAAAATCATATTGAAAGAACAAACCTAATCTCTGATTATAGAACTTATTTGTTTATTGAATTTGAACGGTTGAATAATTTCCATTTTAACTATTCAATGGATGTCCAACAATTAACTACTCAAGTCATCAGTTCTGATTAAATTTTAGTTGATGATCCATTAAACTGGGCCCACTATTTGGATGGTTTGATCTCATTACGTGCGTGAATAGAGCAACATTTATGAGTGCATACGCATGAACCATCACACTCCGCCAGAGTATCAAAGTCCTCTTCCATCGACCTGCCTATCCAACCGGCAGGCTTTATCAATGGGAGTAGCCCATGTGAATTAGGCAGGAGAGGGTTGCGGTTCCCCTCTGACCCGAGGATATCCATGGTGTACGCCGGTTTTAGTAACGTACAAGCTGGACCGATGTTTAACTGATCCAGACCGTTGGTCTCTTCTTACACGCTTTTTGAGGGATGAAATGTGTCCCTTCCCATGGCTAGAGAGTGTGTGTTTCAACATTAAGATTTCGATCGCCCATTTGAGGTGACAGATGAAAATTGATTTCTATTTCTATAACTTTCTTGAAAATGGAAATTTTTTATTTAGTCCGCTTAGAAAATCTTTACAATTGGTAGAAGATTTTTTACTTCTTAACCATTCATCTTTTCATATTTTTGTAAAAATAATCAATATTAGTAAGATTCTTTTTCAAGATCACTATCTCTACAAATTTTCAATGTGGGGCCTACTGTCTTCTCCTAAAAAGAGAGTATATAATTTACATTCATAGAATGATTATTGGGACAGTTTTAGGGGGGAGCTTTTTCTTTCTTTTTAGAATAGCCCACGTCATCCTAGTGGGTCTCATTAAACAAACAGTCTAGATCACATGCCCATACGGCTTGCTTGTATAAGCTATTAAGTTGAGAGGTATATGAAAGAAGAGAAACAAGAAAAATACACTTAAAAATATGAGTTTAAAGCACATTATATTACTATCGTTAAAGCAATATTTATATATTGGTGGTTAAATCAGTTTGCGATGAGGTTATTGTAAATCCATATGAAAAGCTTGCTCTCTTGAATCACATAAATAAAGATTTCGATATATAAAATTAAAAATCTTATCCAAACATACTTTTGTAATGCATTCTTTACTTCTTCCTTTTTCTCATGATCTACTCAACTTTTTTTCTACTTGCAACATTAAAAAATAAAAAAAAAATACAAAAATATTTGGTTTTACGATAGACCTTGTCTGTTACAAATTTTTTTTTTAAAAAAAAATCTTCATTTACCTACAACCTGAAATTACTGAAACATTTCAAAACTACCCAAATACTGTTGGGGGCCTTGCACAAAACCTTAGGATCTAGCCGCCCGAACAAACCAGAATTATGGGATAATAATGCAATGAAATAAATCAAAGCAATAATCACACACTACACAAGAGATTTTTTACGTGAAAAACCCTCAAAGAGGTAAAAACAACGGGATCTCGTCCAGATCAACAATTCCCTATGAAAACAGAACGTTATAACTGATCACAAGCACACCTTACTATGATCAAACATTCATCACTCACGCAGGAGTGGATAAACAGTAAGAGAAACAAAGAAAACTGAGAGATCTCACCGATTACGAGGACGTATAAGTGCTGAGACGACGGCTCCCTTCCACAAGCTTCCTCTCTCTCTTTTCTCTCTCTCTCTCACATCCTAAACCCTTTAGCAAGCTCTTGCAAAGCCTTTAAGAAACCCTCTTGTGATTTTTCTATTTATGAAAAACCCTACAAAATTCCAATTTATAGTTTTTGAAAACTCCCTTCCACATCTCGGTTGCGAAAGGACTTGCAGCACGAAATCTGCGCAAAATCGCGGAACAAAACTGCGTAACCACGACCGGTTGAGTGCTGCCCATGACCGGTCGAGCGCCACCTTCGAGCACCCTCTGAAAAAATAGTCCGTAGTCGCTGGACTTTAAGTCGAGCTACGACTCGACTCCACGACTGGTCGTGACCAGCCCTCGACCGGTCGAGCACGGGGTAAAAAACTCCATTAAATCTCTCCCTTTTTGACCTGGGAGAGATCCACCTTCTTCAAGCCAGCCTGGTTTCTACAAACCTCAAACTTGCCCTTAAGCAAAGCCTTGGTCATCATGTCTGACCCATTATCGTCCGTGTGGACTTTCTCAAGCTGTAACATCTTCTGTTCCAAAGTATCCCTGATCCAGTGATACCGAATCTCTATGTGCTTCGACTTGGATTCTTGCTCAAGTGTATAGCACTCTGACTATCGCAATAGATCACGTGCTTCTCCTGCTTCGGGCTAAGTTCCCGTAGGAACCTCTTCATCCAAAGCATCTCTTTACATGCCTCTGTGACTGGAATGTACTCGGCCTCTATCGTTGACAATGCTACGACCCTCTGTAGCTTGCTCTGCCAAGAAACCGCTCCCCCTGTAAACGTAAACATAAACCCCGATGTGGACTTCCTGGAGTTTATGTCGCCTGTCATATCTGCATCTGTGTAGCCCTCTAACACAGGTTTACCGTCACCATAGCATAGGCTCAACCTGGATGAGCCTCTTAAATACCGCAGTATCCATTTCACCGCTGCCCAATGCTCTTTTTCAGGATTGGCAAGATACCGGCTGATCACACAAACCGCATATGCTATGTCTGGGCGTGTACACACTATAACATACATTAAACTTCCTACAGCAGACGCGTAGGATATCTTCTACATCTCTTCCACTTCTGCCTTCGTCTTGGGACACTGCCTGTCGCTCAATCTGAAGTGACCATGTAGGGGAGTACTGACAGGGTTGCTGCATTCATATTGAACTTCTTTAGGACTTTCTCAATATACCGCTCTTGTGACATCCAAAGTTTCCTACTCCTTCTGTCACGGGTTATCTCCATTCCTAAGATCTATTTAGTCGGGCCCAAGTCTTTCATCGCAAAAGACTTACCCAACTCCTGTTTCAGCTGTCGATCTTTTTGATGTCTTTTCCCATGATGAGCATATCATCAACGTATAACAGCAGAACTAAGAAATCACCATCTAAGAACTTACGCGTGAACATACAGTGGTCCAACTCCGTTCTGTCATACCCATGTTGTAATATGAACAAATCAAACTTCTTGTACCATTGCCATAAAGCTTGTTTCAGCCCATAAAAGCTCTTCCTCAGCCTACACACTATATGTTCCTTGCCCTTGACTTCGAACCCCTCTGGTTGGTGCATGTAGATCTCTTCTTCCAGGTCATCATGGAGAAAAGCAGTTTTAACGTCCAACTGCTATATCTTCAGATCCATGCTAGCTGTCAACCCAAGCAACACCCGTATGGATGTCATCTTCACCACTGGTGAGAATATCTCCTCAAAGTATATACCTTTCTTCTGACCGAACCCTTTTACCACAAGTCTGGCCTTGAACCTCGTTTGTGAATTCTTCTTCTCAACCTTCTTTCTAAACACTCACTTGTTGCTCAGAGCTTTCTTGCCCTTAGGCAGTTTCACCATGTCATAGGTGTGGTTCTTATACAAGGATTTTATCTCCTCTTGCATAGCTTTCAACCACTCCTCCTTATGCTTATCGGCTAGGGCTTCAGAATAATCTTCTGACTCTCCCCCATCAATCAGCATAATGTACTCATACGGTGAGTACCTCTTGAACGGCTGTCTGTCCCTAAATGACCTCCTCACCTGTGGCTCAACAGGTGGATCAAAAGGGGCTGCTCCCCCAGTCCATCTTCTGTAGGAACCCCCTCGTCCTCTACACCTCACTGTACTCCCCCATCATCAAGCACCACGGGAGGAATAATCGGATCCATGTCCTCTAGATCACTTGAACTGGGCTAGTTCTTCTCTGGCTTGCCAATGTCTTCAATGCACTGATTTTCAAAGAAAACCACATCTCTGCTCCTGACGACCTTCTTCTCGGTCGGATCCCATAATCTATAACCAAACTTTTTATCACCGTACCCTAAGAAAACACACTGTCTGATCTTCATATCGAGCTTGAACCTCTCGTCCTTCGGTATGTAAATGGATGCCCTGCATCCAAACACCTTGAGATGATTGTACGATGGATCCTGTCCAGTCCACACCTTCTCGGGTACTCTCCATTCAATGGGGCTAGTGGAGACCTGTTTATCAGATACACCGCTGTGTGCATTGCTTCTCTCCAGAACGTCTTGGGCAATTTCGCATGGGATATCATACATCTAATTCTCTCAACAATGGTGCGATTCATTCACTCAGCTACACCATTATGCTGGGGGGTCTTGGGAACCGTCTGTTCATACTGTATACCCAGGGACTTGCAGCACTCATGAAAGTCGCTAATGTATTCACTACCATTATCGGTGTGGATGCACTTCAATGATCTACCTGTCTCTCTCTTGACCATAGCATGAAACAACTTAAACACACCAAAGACCTCGTCCTTAGATTTCAAAGCATAAGCCCAAACCCTCCTAGATGCATCATCTATAAAAGTAACAAAATACAATGCCCTACCCAAGGTTTTTGTCCTCATAGGACCACAAACATCAGAATAAACCAAATCTAATGCATGCACTTTATTAACATGAGAAGAAGTTTTAACGAATGAAACTTTATGCTGTTTCTCTGATAAACAATCAAGACAGGTTTTGAGAGGTGTACCCATCACGTTTGGAAAGAGCCGCTTCCTTGCTAGTAGCTGAAGCCCTTTTTCACTCATGTGGCCTAGACGCCTGTGCCACATGTCTATAGCTGAATCTTCCACTACGTTCAACCCACCCTTGCATACACTGACACTTGCCTTGTAAAGGGTGCAACACTTATTTCCTCTGGCTGCGATCAATGAACCCTTGATGAGCTTACAACGCCCACCAACAAACCGGCTTTCATAGCCATCATCATCCAACCTTCCCGTCGACATCAAGTTGAGGCGAAGGTCTGGGATATGCCTCGCATCCCTGAGAACCAATGTGCAGCCCACGTCGGTCTTCACACAAATATCACCGACCCCTACGATCTTTAATATGCCAGAATTTTTCATTTTCACAGTTCCATAGTCACCTAACTTGTAGCTTGTGAAGAAATCTCTGCGTGGAATCGCATGAAAAGAAGCTCCTGAGTCAATAACCCACTCGGTGTCCTGACTCGTAGCCGTGAGACATACATTTTCCTTCTCCTTTCCTTTTCCTTTCTTGTCGTTCTTAGCCTTACGACATTCATGATTATAGTGGCCCTTCTTACCACAATTTCAGCATTCAACATCTTTTCTGTTACTCGACTTGCCTTTTAATTTATCTTGGGCCTTCCCGCCCTTCCTGTTCTTTCCTCTCCCCCGTTCCTGTGTCATAAGTGCCTCTTGCTGAGTAGACCCCTGAGACTTCCTTCTTGTCTCTTTATTGAAGAGACAGCTAGTAACCTGTTCCATGGATAACTTTCCGTCTGGCGCGGAGCTACTTAGAAACACCACCAATGTCTTCCAACTGTCAGGCAACGAACTAAGCAATAGTAAAGCCTGCAATTCATCATCCAGGACCATCTTCATAGAGGAGAATTGGTTCACTATATTGCTGACCTCATTCATGTGCTCGGCCACAGAACCACCATCCTTGAACTTGAGATTCACAAGTCGCCTTATCAGAAAAATCTTATTACCGGCTGTCTTCCTCTCATACAGCCCTTGTAGTTTCAGTCATAGGCTAGCGGCTGAGGTTTCCGTAGACACATGGTGGAATACAGAATCATCCAGCCATTGTCTAATAAACCCCACCGCCTTTCGGTCCAACTTCTTCCAATCATCATCAGACATTCCTTCGATTTTGCTGATATGCCTAAAATTGGAGAATATAGATCCTTGCAATAATGCAAGTCATCCATCTTAGCCTTCCATATGGTCCAGTTGGAACCATTGAGGCTGATCATCCTTGATGAGCCACCTTCCATAATTCCAAATCGATCCTACTCGTTGAATGAACTTAGCGCTCTGATACCACTTTGTTGGGGGCCTTGCATAAAACCTTAGGATCTAGTCGCCCGAACAAATCAGAATTATGGGATAATAATGCAATGAAATAAATCAAAGCAACAATCACACACCACACAAGAGATTTTTTACGTGGAAAACCCTCAAAGAGGTAAAAACCACGGGACCTCGTCCAGATCAACAATCCACTATGAAAGCAGAACGTTACAACTGATCACAAGCACACCTTACTATGATCAAACATTCATCACTCACTCAAGAGTGGATAAACAGTAAGAGAAACAAAGAAAACTGAGAGATCTCACCGATTACGAGGACGTAGAAGCACTGAGACGACGGCTCCCTTCCACAAGCTTCCTCTCTCTCTTTTTTCTCTCTCACACCCTAAACCCTTTAGCAAACCTTTGCAAAGCCTTTAGGAAACCCTCTTATGATTTTTCTGTTTATGAAAAACCCTAGAAAATTTCAATTTATAGTTTTTAGAAACTCCCTTCCGCATCCCAGTTGCGAAAGGACTTGCGACACGAAATCCGCGCAAAATCGTGGAACGAAACTGCGTAACCACGACCGGTCGAGTGCCGCCTACGACCGGTCGAGCGCCACTTTCGACCGGTTGTGGACCACCTACGACCGGTCGAGCACCCTCTGAAAAATAGTTCGTAGTCGCTGGACTTTGAGTCGAGCTACGACTCGACTCCATGACGGTCGTGACCAGCCCTCGACCGGTCGAGCGAGTCTCACGACTGGTCCAGCACGGGACAAAAAATCCCATCAAATACAAAGTGGATAAAAGATATCACTAGAGATGGTTGTTTTCCAAAATGACTTATAAATGAGTTTTTATCGACTAACAAAGTATACTTGAATCATTTTCATGAAATATGGTGTTGTTTTTTTTTTATAATGCCTTTTCATCAATGGCAACTCTCTTGTAGATTTTAAATTTAAAAATTATTTCATTTACTGAGAGTTATCATCATTCATAATTAAAAATTACCAAAAGCCAAATCTCGTAAAATTTTGTTCTTTTCCAAGTTTTTGGTCTAAAAAAACCCAACAATTTTATTTTATTTTATTTATTTTTATTTTTTTTGTAAAAACCCAACAAAAAATAAGACCCAACTAGACTGAACATTGAGAGAGAGAGAGAGAGAGAGAGAGAGAGAGAGAGAGAGGTTTCCGAGTATCCAATCTCTTGTATTCCTTTACATCTCCACATACAAGTATATTACCTACTGTGTCTCCTCCTCATTCTCTATTGTCATGGAGAATCCTGTTTTTGTGATGAAGATTAATATCATTTGATTCCTACTACAACAACAATACCTATGCATTTTTCTTCAACTACTACAACAACATGGTTTGTGTCCTAATCAAATTAAAGATTCAATCACCACCGCTTGATCAACAGCTTGGGCTGAGTGGGACACCTGTTTGGCTCCCTCACTATGTAAATCTGATCCCCAGGATTGCTGTCATACAAGTCCTGGTTCCTGTGCCAGGTCCACAAGGCATAGGTCTCATTCACCACCTGCATGTTTCCATTGCACACCTATGTTAGCATTGAGAACCCGACAGACCCGATTGATTGACCCGATTTTTGTGTGCAATCTAATCCATCCATTGGGTGGTCTAGACTCTGTAAATGATCTTATTTGAACCTGACCCAACCCCAATCAAACCAGGGTCCAAAGACCCGATGGGTACCCAGACACGTTCAAATCTAGGTCCGGGCCTGATCAGACCGAGGGGTACTCTAGGACCCGAGAACCTGACCCGTTGACATCTCAATGCAGCGGAACGTTGCACGTTGCATGTGTGTAGCGCTGATAATCAGGACCGTAGATTTGATGGGCCATCATGAGGATGGATGATAACCGACTAATTAAGGTGATCTCAATGTGGTAGCCATCCTATCGGTGGCCCTCAAATGGACGGATGATACAAAGTTCAGAAAATTAAACGGCAGACTTCAATTTTCAATCTATAAACCTTGCACTCGGTGTTCCACCAGATCAATGGTCCTGATCAGCAATGACATTTAGGGTCGCACTTTCTTGCTACTTCCATGGAGCTTGTCATCATAGGCCCAGCAATGTGCAGGTGGAGCCCACCTTTTTTGTGATCTAGACCGTTCATCTGGTGGACCCATTTCGGATAGACCTATAGTAAGGGATGAGATGGTTAGTAATACCTCTAGAATTCCATGGCCAAAGCTACTATCTCTAAATGCACTGAAATCGGGTTGTTGGTCCCAACAGTAATTACCAGCGGCAGGGCCCACTGTAAAATTATTTGGACAATGGCCCATGTAAGAATCCAGTGCGATCGACGGGTCTGGACAGTTGCCTGGATCGTCGGCATGTGAGATTGCCATCTTTTCTCGATTGCCTCCATCTCCAACCACAATATGAACTGGGCCGCACGGATCCAACGTATAGTTATAAACACGGTTGGATCTTTCATAAGCATGGACCTGATCATTCAAACACCAAATGAGGAAACAAAGTTAGCCATCCATCATGTGGGACATCATCAGATGGGCTCCTCCATATAAATACCTTGCCGAGAATCAGGTGGGCCCCACATCCTTGAAATATATGGGCTGGGCTGATGGTCCACATCAAAAGTATTTATGTGTAACGCCCAATACTTTTCAATACTCGGGTGTTACCGTCTAAGTACATATGTATGTGCCGCACACTGTCTAATCATCTACCTATTTCAACCACACACTACTAGAGTTTAGGACTAAACCCATGAGTTCCACCGTTAAATCCGATCTATATCATGCCTACTTAAAATTCACATTGATACAACTGTTGAGTTTTGGGTCAAGTAGATCGATTTAATTTAGACATTGCTAAGAAGCCCTAAGACCATAAATCAATTTTTTATACGCTTGTGATTTATTTACATGAAATTCAATCATAAAAATCTATATTACATAGATTAATAAAATTTATAACAAAGTACATATTTCAAACAATTTAAGATTTTATACAAAATCTAAAATTTAAAACATATATATAACTATACAAATAATATGCAAATGGTATATTAATCGTTGTTTCTTTTCCCTAATATTCATATAATTAACAATCTATAATAGTATAAATTATATATATATATATATATATATATATATATATATATATATATATATATATATATATATATATATATATATATATATATATATATAAAATAAATTACATTATTACTTTTTATTATTATAATTTATAAAATAATAAGATGATAATAATAATAATAATAATAGTAATAACAAATGTCCAAATTTATTCTATTAATAATATTTAATATTCCAAGTCCATAGAACTGGTGGCCAGTCATCTACATGGGTTCGTGGGACCCTTTTCACTTTTAAAAAATCAATTTAAAACCAGCACAACAAGTAGATCAATGTGAAGCAACGAAATTTTATGAAATTTACTGAATGCGGCCCATCTGAACATTGGATCCGCCCGAATTGCGGTCAGAAGCCCTGGTCGGGACCCTTAAAGCAAATGAATGGAGTGGATCTTCCCAAACACATCCTATGGGCCCCACTTGGTGGCGTGCATGTGCACAGTTGACGCACGCTCGAGGTGCACTGGATGATCAGCTCGGTCAGACTGGGTGCCGACCTGCACCCCCTCTCAAAACAGAGAGATCTTTCTCTCTCCTCGGTTTATATAGCGGACGGTCGGGCACCCATTTCCCTTGATTAGTAGCCCACCTTCATGGTTCATCTGGACAATCCGAACCACCAATCCGACAAAGGACACACAATCCTCGCTGGAAACAGGACCCGAAAACACTTGTTTCCATAAATGGAAGTTGTTCCCCATGCAAACACGCTGGCCATCCGTGTGCTCTACTTTCCCTACATCTCAGCCATTCTTTTAGGCCTAACCGTCCATTTCAAAACCACCTTGAAGTTTTCTACCCACTGTAAAGAGAAACCATAGACGGTTTCAGTTTTATTAGCCGAACTCGAGGCAGTTTTAGATAAAATGAATCCTGACCGTTTGTGTTAAATCCAACGGTCTAGGTAGGGCCAGAAACATCATAAGATGGGCTGGGACCGAGTTCAAACAAACCCTACCACCATTCCTGCAGCAACCCAAGAAAACAACTGTTTCTTTCTCCCTTTGAACCCATCGAGTAAACGCCCTGAAACCTTTGGTTTTCTGTATCCACAAGTTCGGTTGGACCTCTAGAAACCCTCCCATGCTGACAGAATGAAGGAAAGAACAATGGGAGAGAATCTGCCATTAATGGTTGTCTTCTCCTCCACCGAGAAACAGGCGGTGGCTGATGGTTTTGGCTTTCGTCTGGCCTCGTCCGGGCCTCATGGGACAAGTCTAAAAAGAAAAGGAAGAGAGAAAGACTAGAGGAGAATAAAGGAAAGAAGAAGGAAGTGAGGAGGTGCGGCTGTTGCACCGCACCAACTTAAATCGAGCTGAGTTCGACTCGCCGACGGGTTCTATCTGAGCCCTGAAATGAGCTGAATGTGGCCTGTAAAATGGACCATGAGTGAGTTGAAAAACGGCCCAGAAAAGTGACACGGTTGAGCTAGAAATCAGGCCGAAAAATAGCTTCCAAAACAGCCTGCAACGGGGGCCGATTTCCACCTTCGCAGCTGACGAACCACTCAGACAGTGGGCCTCACCAAAATGCAGGTGGGCTGCACTGTGTTGGGCCTCACCGAAATGTTGGTGGGCTACACTGTAGGACCCCCCCACTGATGGTTGCATCCCATCCATGCCGTCCATCCGTGGCTCCAGCAGCAAGACGGCTGCTGTACTGACGTTACCAAGTTACGTGGGTCTGACTGAGGTATGTGTTATTCAACACTGTCCATCCATTTTACTTGAAGTGGGAACCTACCTAGATGTATGTTATGTTTCCACCGTCCATCCCGTTTCCCACCTCATTTTAGGCGTTGCCCCGAAAAATGAAGCCAACCTAACCCTTTGGTAGGCCACACCAGCAGAAAGACTAACTTAGTAGTGGTAAATCATTGGGGCCTGCTGTGATATTTCATGCGTCAATACATATCCATATTGGACTCATTGGACCTGTCCTGAGCCTGGAACCCAACCAACGGAGTAGATTGTCCTTAGGTAGGCTCCACCTATCAAAAAAAAAATAAAAAATACAAGAAATATTCACGTAACCGTCCTCTGGACGCATGGAAATTTTGGCCAGACGATGGCCCCACCATAGGCCCTACCATGATGTGTGTTGAACATCAACACCGTCCATTTGATGGGTCCCCTTTGTATATGGGGTGCCCCCAAAAATCCGCCATACACAGAGCTCAGGTGGCCCGCACCATCTGCAAGCTTGTTAAGACATGTTAAACTATATAAAAACACTTGCTAGGGTACATCTGAGATTTTACTCTGATAAAGGAAAAAAAAAATAATTCGAATTTGACCATCCTTTAAGGTTAACACTCGAATTTTTGGAAAACAAGTCATATACTTGGATCCTAAAAACACGGGGCGTTACATTTTGTGAGCCCACCTAATGTATGTCAAGGCCCACCTTATCACATGCAAATGTGAGAAATTGTAGGTGCACTTAATGTATTTGAGAAAATATTACAAAGGCTCCAACTGCCCGAGCTGCTGATAGAACCGAGCCAAGCTGGCCAATTAAGCTCAAGGACCGAGCCTAACCGGATTTGAGCCGGGGTTAGCTACAAGCCGAGCCGAGTCGAGCAGTGCCAAGCTCGACACATGTACAACTCTATCTGCACATGCCAATGTAGTAAGTATGCCACATCCATCCTTGATCAGGTGGGCCCTACCAAAAAAAATTCAGGTGGGTCCAATATTATTAGGTGGGAACCGATGATGGATCAGGGCCCACCTGATATATGGATCAAGCCCACACGTGCCAATGTAGCACGGGTATGCCACATCCATCTCCTGATTAGGTGGGCCCTTTCCAAAACTTAATTAGATCCATAGCGGCTGGGCCACAAAGTATGCAATGAATGCAGCAATGGTCCAGATCCAAACCACCTGATGATGGGCTAGGCCCCACCTGATCTACGGCGAGAAAGAGGACGGTTACCGTTAATCTGTCACATACGTACGTGTCCATTGAAGACGATATCGACGCCATAAGAGTAGAGTATTTCCTCCATTTCCAACCTCATGCACTCAGCTTCTTTGTAGTGGGCCTTGTAAGAGCTATACCAAGGTGGATGCCAAACAGCCACCAGCCATGGTGTTACTCTTCTATCTACGTTGGCCAAGTCCCTCTCCAACCACTTGTATTGATCCCCTACATTGATAAAAATTAGATGGGTTTATCATGGTGGTCCATTGGATAGGATGGTTCTTCCATGGATTGCACATGGTCCCACTATCACCCTCATCAGATGATTACAACCATCCAAATGATGGGCCTACAAAATAGATGGTAGGACTTAGGGGTGCATGCACACAGTACCTGTTGAACTGGTAAACTGGACCGGAACCGATCAGACCGAACAGTTTGGTCCGGTTTTGAAGCGCATCGGGTTTGGTTCTGATTCCAAAAATCAGTTAGTTTGGTTCATTTCTCGGTTTAGGGTTTTGTAGAACCGAATCGGACCGTAGAACTGAACTTTGGATCAGAACTTAGAACTGGACCCTCAGTCAATAAATATTTAATATTTAATTTTTTTAACATAAAAAAGAAGCAAAAAAAGCCTCATTTTTCTTTATTCTCCCCCTCTTTCATGGCCTCTCTCTATCTCTCAAGAACCGTGCGATTAGACCGGATTAAAAAAATAATAATAATAATATAAATAAAAAAATCATGCAATTGAGGTGGATTATAAAAATAAATAAGCCCATAATTGTAAAACCAAACTGGTTTCTTACAGTCCGGTTCCATTTGGTTCAAGGGTGCAAACGGTCCGGTTCCAGTTACAGTTCTAATTTTTTTGAAACCGTTAGAAATGATTAAGTCCTGGTTTCACCCTAAAATCGGACCAAACCGTTGGAAATGATTAAGTCCTGGTTTCACCCTAAAATCGGACCAAACTGAACTGTGTGCACCTCTAAAAGAAAAAAGCCAAAAAAAAGAAAAAAAAAAAAAAGACTCGTTGAGTTGACTCGACTAGGAGTCACTATGTTAAGCTCATAATTAAAAAAGAAAAAGAAAAAGAAAAAGAAAAAAAAAGACTCGTTTGAGTTGACTCGACTAGATTTCACCAATACGTTAAAAACCTCGATTCGGGCCAACATAGAGGCTAAACTGTTATCTCCGAGATGAGTTGACTCAGCCCAGGTGAAGTATAACCATCTGAGTCGACTCAGATTCTTTGAGTTTTGAACTACAACAGATACATTTAGATAGATAGCTATTACCTGATCGGTAATAATCAGTGTAAGCACCAAGCATCAGAAAATGAATTCCCCCTGCATTGAAAGAATAGTAAAATGTAGAAAAAGACCCGCTTTCTTCGACCGGGAATGCAAATCTAGAACTGTAAGAGACAAAGCTCTGGTCCTCGGCCTGCTGTTCTCTCTCATGGTTTCCTTCAATAACCATCATCGGGACTTCTGAAACCAAAGGCTCCATAAACCTGAAAACACGCATCCAAACACCATTACAAAACTTGAAAACACACATCCAAACACCATTACAAAGTAATATCTAGTATTCAGTGGGGCATTATTTGTTGGGACTTGTACACAGAGCGGAATGAAACAAGATAATCACAATCACACAAACAAATCCAACAAGAAGGCAATCCAAATTTACGTGGAAAAACCCATTTAGAAAAAATTCACGGCACAAATCGATAATAAACTGTGAAAATAAAGTTACAAGAGATGAAAACCTTACTGATCAAAGCCACAGGAAGAAAAGCCCAGGTGTCTTCCCTTCAAAATCTCTCTCAAACCTTTAAGCATATTTAGAGAACCCTAATCCTTACCCTAATCCCGATTACACCTTATATATATAATACTACAATTGAAATATAAAACAAATCACGCACTTTCACAATTCTACTCGTGCCTTTGATGGCATCGAAAACTATCAAAAACCAGTCGATGACATCAAAGAACTCTCAATGTCATCGAGTGGCAACCTCTAACCTGTCCACCAATTAGTAAGGATTTTTTGAATTTTTTTCGATAGAATAAACATTTATCGATGGCATTGACATCTGCTCGATAGAATCTGAGTAGTCTATAGATGGCATTGACAGACTGTTATATACAAATTTAAGACATTAGATAACACTATTTACACCATGATTTAAAAGAACTATCCACTATGCAAAATGAGTCATCACACCAATATGGGACCGAGTTGAACCGAGTTGTACTGGTTTTGTTCCCCAGGTATATCATAACCAAACGCTGTTTAAATCCATGATTTTCACTGAATCTTTGTTATGCAATCGAAAGCATGGATGTAAATTTCATTTCTCATCTTCAAATTCGATTTGAGATACATGGTGTTGGCATATTAAAGTTCTTCTGTATTACTAATTCCGACTGACATGATTTTTATACTTGATGGGCTCACATTTACTAATTCTGTTTTGGTGTGTTTGGATGGACTATAGAATTGGATTGCAATTATTAGTCTAATAGAGCGGAAATAACCAAATTATTCTTTGCATTAGTAATATTGTGAGTATAGCCTCCAAATCCCAATTGCATTATTCTCATGTCAGACTTGAAAGAGCGTAACCGCAATTTAATTTTGCTTTTGCATCTAAACACAGCCTTAGGGCCTGTTTAGGTGCCACTTGAAATGAGTTCATCTCATTTTATCTCATTGTAGTTATGTATTAGAGATCATATTTCTTCTCCGCAAGGATTAAAAATAAATAAATCTCAATGACCAGCTATCATGATGGTTCATTTGAAATACGGGGCCATTAGGCTGGCTTGACTTTCTTTCCTTAACCATGGCTAGCATGCTGGTACTTATATAAGCAAATCTCAATTGACTGTTGGGACTCACGGAAGCACACAGAGCAAAATTAAGCAAAGTAATCACAATCGCACAAACAAACCCAATAAGAAGGTAATTCGATTTTTAAGTGAAAAAAAAAAAAAAAACCCTTTGTGAAAAAAAAAGCCTTGGTGCAAAGTGACAAGTAATGCACTATAAAAGCAATATTACAAAATATATATATAATCTTACCTAACAACTCTCAAATCTCCTTTGAATCCATAGCTATGCCTTTAAACCATTTAGAATAACTTAGAAAGCCTTAATTCCCTCCCTAATCCCAATTACACCCGGTATATATACTACCAATCAGAATAGGAAACAAATCGTGCACTTACATACTTCTATGCGTGCCTTTGATGAGTCCTTCAATGGCATCAAAAGCCATCATGGACCAATCGATGACATCGAAGATCCTTCGATGTCATCGAGTAGCAACCTCCAAAATTGTCCAACAATCAATTAGATTTTTTTTTTCAGATTTTCTTGATGACATTGAGCATCCATCGATGACATCAACATCTACTGAATGACATTGAATGGTTTGTCGATGATATCAATAGAGTCTATTACAAACATATATAAGACATTAGATAACACAGACATGTGCACCTGTGGCATTGCCGGGTCAAGCATACACACATGCATTTAAGTGAACCAATATTCAAGATATCAGATACAATGACATCGACGGAGAGCTATACCATCCATCCATTAACAGCATCTCAATAGCCCAATTGCATGTGCAAGCTCACCCAAATGCATGTGTCCATGCATGAACCAGCAATGCATATACATTAGAATTCTGTTTTCTACCAACCCAAACATCAAAATTGAAAACAAAGAAATTCCATCAAACAATGAAAATCTTCTACTTCACCTTCCCCAGTAATCCCAGCGAGGCTGATGGGTTTCATGTATAGGAGTATTCGGAAACGAACATGAATAGCAGTCAGCCCCAGTTCCATTAGTGAGATACAAGTTTGCGTATGTCACGTCACCGACTAACAGAATCAGGTCCGGATTGTTACTTCTCAAATGATCAATCGTTGAAGTAGTATTGTATGTAAGGCCAAGATCTCCTACCACAGCAATTCGATTTGGGTAGTTTAGTGGGCCCGAAGCTGGCATTGTCTTGAAAGAATGGATCTTGCTCATGGCTGGTATAGAAGGATCGCCACAACGATAGTAGTATCGTGTGTTTGGTTTCAGACCTAGAGAGAGAAAACTGAAAGTGTTGAATATTATAAAATCTTAGATAATGGGAAGATTAGTAACGAACTGAAAATATGAGAAATGAAGCTCTTATTTATAGCTAATTCATCTTCTTCTTTTTTCTTTTCTTTTTTTTTTAAATTCCATTTTTTTAATTGTTTTGGAAATGGTACTATCAGAGCTCCATGTTGTCGATATTTACTGAGATCCGGCAATCGGACCTGATCATGTGTCATCGGCATGGTTCAGACCATTCATCTGGTGGAGCCCACCTTGAAGTGGCCATGATCCAGTGGATGAATAGGAGTGTATGATTGGCTTCCTCTAAATAGATGGTTACAAAGAAGGAATGGTTCATATTCCGTGGGCAAAGGTTTTGTAGCTATATTGTTAGGATTGGCTGATTGAAATTATGTTTACTTTATGGCCATTCCATATTATATTTTAAAAAGGATTTTAAAATAATTTTATTTTAAATTTAAAGGTTTTTTTTTTTTTCCATGTTTTTATTTTGAAAGTGATTTTGTTTTTAGTGTAGCTTTCTATCTTACATCCTATACAGAACGAAAGAAATATCATGAATATAAAAGATGTGGTTTGTATAAGGTTTAAGCTACCAAGGAGGAATAACCATTTGGGTTAGACTATCTCTTTATAACACACACTAAGATGAGCCGTGGCCGTGTGCGTGCATATCTGTCTGTGTGGACGCGTCTGTTCAGGTAGTCGTACTAGTTGGGTTCTCAAACCCATTTGAAATGGTGCTTTAAGCACCTAATGTACACTAAACCTAAATGGTTTAGTGTTGTTTTGCCTACCAGTGAACTCACTTTGGTTAAGTTCCGCACGTTGGTTCGAGCCAGTGTACAACGAGTGTATCGTTGAGATCAGATCATAGTATCATTGTCCAAAATTCCTGTTATACTTAAAATGTGGTCTAAGAAGGATAAATTTAGTTTCAAGCGGAGTGACTTAGTCATGCTTTGACTCAAACAAATGAGTTATATTTTCTTATTTATTTATTTATTTTTTCTAAGTATATCCTACTATTGTCAACTCATTATTTTCCAACAATTCACACAAGGGCCACCGTATGAAAAGCTCAACTCATGTTAAATTCTGGTTGGTGGGCCTGATTTCAGGGGCTCAGCAATCTGATGGTATCGTTCCCAGGATGGCTTCACAACAAATAATAACAAACTTTGAGAAATCCGAAGAGAAAATTTTGATACTCTAGCTGAGTGTGATGATCCATGCACATGCACAAGGTGACCATAAACGTGCCATACATATTCCTCACCACCCAAACGTTGGATGGTCTCAATAAAGACATGCCATAACCTAAAAACCACACCAAACAGGAAATCCCCACTGGCAAATTTCGATGGACGGTTTAAATGGAAAGTAGTTAATGATCTGAATTCAACAAACAAATGTCCATGAATCTAAGGTCATGATCGTATCGTCAAAAATTTCCTATTTGGGTGGTTTCAGATTTAGATATATGCATGCCACATGTAAGATGGCCAGGTGCATGCGTATTCTGCTATCATACTCCGCCAGCATATCGAGCAACAAAGAATTATAGGGTCATGATGTATCTGAATATGAGCCTTATGCATTAGTCTGTACAAAATGGGACCCATGGTTCCAGTCTTCTAGACACATTAATCTGATGGGCCCTATCTGGGGTGGGGATCCCTCAAAAACCACCCAAATTACATGTCCCTAACCATATCAGTGACCTAATATATTCTTAAGACAAAATTGGACGGTTGAGATATTTCCAGTCAGGAAGACTTTTGGGTCATCTCCATTTTGTTGGTTTTATCCGATCAACGGTCTGGATCAATAAATCATGGCCCCATTCTTAGGGACTAGCTTCATCAGAGAATTGAAAGCATACAACAACAATTAGCATTCAATGGAAAAGAAGTCCAGATGCTAAGTGTTCTTCCCATCCACTTTGAGAACCATCAGATCAGTGGTTTGGATCACCAAACCATGGCCCCACATGTACAAAATCCTGCACATACAAAACCTCTAACCATAAAAATAAAAAATATTTAAAAAAAAAAAAAAAATTTCAATTTTCATAGAAATCAGTCTCATTCCATACAAACAGTTATTTATATAAAATCAGGCATTGATTCTGCAATTCTTATAATGAGAAGAGAACATAAAACCCATAGTAGAAGTGAACCTGTGAGATGAACATGATGAATGATTCCAGAAGTGTAATTCTGGAGGCCTTTGAATGGATAGAGCTGATTGTAAATGAGCGAATAACCGGTAGCTTTGCACATCAACAGATATCTCAACCTTCCATAGCGGACCACACTAGATACAGTTTTCGGATCCAACGGCTTTATATGGTCCCCAATTTGAAACTCTCCTGCAATCATCCACCAACCCAAATCTTCAAATATCAAACCAGAAAGATTTAATTGTGTAACAGTCATAAGAAAATGAGAATTCCGTTGGGATGGTTGAGATTACTGTAACCATTTCAACCCTTTTCCATTTATAATAATACATCTTTTCTCAATTCATCCATTTTCAAAACGAGGAGAATTGTTTGAAAGACGGCAGAGTGCTAATTCAGTTAAAACATGAGTTTATATCAAAACCCAAATAGGGGATGCAATGGAAAAGATTAAGATAGAAAAAGAATCCTCCAGATTGCTTTTGATATAAAGAAGAACTACATTGATTCAATGCTTTCTTCCTTCAACGTTTGAATTGCTTATTGACATCACACCATTGGTGCAATGAGGGATGTGATGAGGTCAAGTACCGTCTTCTTTAGGGAATAATTACTTTGAATTAATGGAGCTATTGGGACTTCTCACAAAGCTTTCTCAAATCCATAAGAAATAAAAGCAGGAATAATTCCTAATTAATTCAAAATAATTTGACTAATGATTTTTTTTAAAAAAATGAAATTACAACTCTTTAAATAATGAGTTATAATCTATGATGGAGTTTTAGACTTAGACTCCAACTCAAACACCTTAAAAACATGACTTACTATAAATAGTAAACTTACTTTTTATAGACAAGATTTAATGATTTTGGGCCAAAAATAGTAAGTGTCCAATTTGGCCCAACTATGTTATTCTCCGAACTTTTCTAAGATATTTTTATGTCGGGCAGACTTTTACAACTCGAATCTTTGCCACGAAAGTGTCTTCGACCCTCTCTGCCCCAACCTTTAACGAATACGATCTTTGAAATCCCTCAAATCCAATTGAGAAGGGGAGGGGGGGGGGGGGGGGGGTAGATTAAAGAAACAATATGGGCATACTACGTGGTCGATATACAATATGCCATTTCAATTTATAAAGAAAAAAAAAAATCATTTTTCCAAATACAATGTCTAGGAGCGTGAGGAATAAAAATTCATCCTTTGGATTGGATTTTTTCTGTGATTGGTAGATTAATTGAAGAAAATCGAATGAGTACTTCAGCTATGAATAGGTACTACTCCAATCAGATGCTTTTGTTCCTATAACCAATGATGTAGAGCAGGTCGCGGACACTTTCATATTCAAGATGGACTAGAGAAGGCCTGATCAGAGGCGAAGGTGATCTAGACCATCAGAACCTTACAATAGGCATATCTTGCAAACCAGAATGAGTTACTCAATATAGCATGTATGATTTTGGAGTAGGATAAGATACTTTAGCCAACCAACCCAACTATTCTAGGTTGCTCATGCCGAATTTGCGAGATTCCATCAAATCTACGGTCAAATTTTCATTTTATTTCTGTTTTTACTATTTATAGTAAGTTTTAGTTTAATTTTAAATCTTCATCCTTTGAGATTTAAGAGTCGTGACATGAAAAGTGTTTATAAAATTTAGAAAAATAACACGGTTAAGCCACACATGACACTTACTGTAAATAGTAAATTTACTATTTATAATAAGTTATGAATTTTAGGAAGTTTTAGTTATAGTTTAATTCAAAAACTTCTTCGGAGGCTTGGTATCCCTATTTAAAAGGTTGTATATTCGTTTATTTTAATCATCAATCAATTTATGAATTTTCATGAATATTTTTTATTTTTTCTAACTCTTTCCTTGTTGATTTGAGAAGTGTCTGTTAGGAGTTCAGGGAAGCATCGTGGATTCAAAGTAATTATTATTGGGGAAGACTGTGATCAACTAAGGTCTTAAAAGGTGTCATAACAGTTGTTATAATGGGAACGGTAATCCTACATCATTTTATGTAATGCTGGTAATATTTTCTCAATAACAGCCATTATAATGGCCGTTATTAACATAAGATGTTTTTTCGAAGTACAACAGTGCCGCCTTATGGAATATAATGCGTTTTATGAAAAAAAAAACATAGCTGTTATTTTCTCGCAGGCCCAAGCATAACTGCTTTTGAACCATTGATTTCAACATTTAATTCACCTTCAACAAACACAATCTGTATCATTCAAAAGAAAGGAGAGAAATCTGAAAGAAGAATGTCATAAAATCTGATCAATTTCCACAAAGGAACTCTCTGATGTGGGCTCCACCCGTGCTAACATGACAGAAGTGTGCAAGATCTGGGCTATTCATCAAACAGGTCTAGTGTGACTGGACCCTGGCCCAAAACTCTAGCTGCTCCATTTATCATATGGAGCACACGTCCATTCCTGATAACTATCCATTTATGCATATCCATACCCCATCTGACAGGTAGATCAGCCTCACTTCTGGACTAGTGCATTTCATCGCGGGCCCCTCCTGATGAACGGCTCTAGGCCCAAATTTCACATGTGTCATTTTTGCAGATGTTGAGCACTGCTGTTTAGTGCTTGAAAATCCATGGTTGAGGCAAACAGAAGATAGAAAAAAATAAAAATAAATAAATAAATGATAAAAACTACTTGGAAATGTGAATCCCAGATTTGAAACCAACGAATTTCCATTAGGTAATCACTGATCAGATGGTTAGGATTGTTTGTTCATCCACGCATCAAACCACATCCACTGTGGGACCCACAATTTGGATGGTTTGTATTTGAAGTACATGTCGTGAGCCAATTATCACTTTTGAAATCCCAATTCACCCATTCAAACGGATACAATCCTAGTATATATTCTTTTCATGGGAAGGACTAAACCCAAACAAATTCCATTTCCATCAGTATGAATTCCTGAAATTTCTTTTCAAATACCATCGCTCGAACATCAATTCAACCAACCAAAAAAAAAAAAAAAAAAAAAAGAAAAAAAAAAAAAAAAAGAAAGAAAGAAAACCTGTAATCCAAGAGATCCAGACTGTATCATACGTTGCCGAAAGAGAGACCAAGATCTGCTCTGGTTCGAAGAGATTAGTGGGCCTAGCGACCCGCGGATCAGACGGTGGTAGATCAACAGCATGGCCACGGAATCTTTCATCAAATGGGACCGTGACTGGATCGAACGGGCCATCGAGCGTCGTTGGGATGTGGCCCACGACAAAGAAATTAGAAGTAATTGATAGAGAGATTAAGGCAAATGAGAGAAAAATCACTACCATTGTTTGGATTCCGACTCAACTATACACCGGAAAGTGTGTGTATATATATATGTAAGAGAAAGAGTAGGCGAATATATACCGTTGTGGTGTGTTTTTGCGTTTTTCGTGACCGTCTAGTGTCATGAAATCGGCCAGATTTTCGGATCTTACCGTTATTGTCTGTTTTTATGAAACGGGAAAGGGCAGGTGACTCGCGGTACTACCTAAAATTGTAGCTCGCAGGATGTGCACCAGTAACATACGGAAGCGGATTGCGTCGTGTGGCTCTGTGGGGTCCACATTGATTTATGGATTTTATCCACTCCGTTCATACATGTTTTCATATCATTGTAGGATATGAGAGAAAAAAATGAGGTAGATTCAAGGTTCAAGTGAACCACATAATGGATATTTAACGTACACCAATAAAACTTCTTGGGAGCGGCAGGAGTTTTGGATCAAGATGATATTTATGTTTTAACTTCATCCAGGTCTATAAGACCTTATCAATACGTTGGATGGAAAGAAAAAAAAATCATGGTGGCTGCTAGGAAGGTTTCAACGGTAGGTGTCATTCTCATCGATGTTTAATGTGGTGTGGTCCACTTGAGATTTGGATTTTTCTTATTTTTGGTATTTTTTAATAAAATGATCTTAAAAAATTTATGGACGGAATCGATGCACTCATACATCACGGTCGGCCCCAAAGAGTCCCTGTTTGGACGGATTATCATCCAGGCGCGAGCAGGACGCAATCGGCTTCCGTATTATACTATCCATGCGATTGTCACTGTTGATCTTGTGGGCCCCACTAAAGACAGGGGATGTTATGAAATCAACCTGACCAAAGAATCCTAATAACCTTTCAATCTGGACCACAAATTGAAATGATCCAACACTGAACAGTTAGATCATCCCATAATATCATTTTTAATTTTTTTTTACTCGGTACATGCGGCCATATGCGCGGTGGATAGAAGTCCAGTTCACGTGGGCCATACATACTAAGGAGTTATCGAGTCCATTTTGAACTGTGGGTCGTCTGTGGTACGACACACCTGATGGATGGTCCTGATCCTTTCTCTAGATATTCTCCGCATTATAGAAGTCTTGCTGGAGCATCCGACATATCCATGCAGCTTCCCCCTATTTTTACGTTCACTCATCATGTGGGCCACCACTATATGTAATGAATAAGCAACTTAACAAAACTTTCCAACGGCCCATATTCAAAGTACACGTGTGGCCCACCTAATGAGTAGACCTCTCTGATTTTCGATCATGGTCATCTTCATGCTGATAGACACCTCATGCACTGCTCATATTTTCTGTAAACTAACTAGGGTGGCACGTGTGCTGCGTATAACGTTGCGTGTGGAAAAGGGTGCGTGTGGCTGCTTGCAAATCTCTTAGAAAAGATAAGGTACGTAGCGTATCACTGAGGAAAACGTGTCTGTTACTTACATCTACGATAGAAAGCCTGAAACTACGCATTAAAGAAATATAAACAGTTGAGCTTTCTAGAATGTATACTCACTTTACTAATACTAGACGCAGATACACGTGTTTAGACATCTGGTCCGTGTATTTAGTGGACCCCATCTCATAGATAACATGTAAAAAAATTTTCAGTTTGTGAAGAGATCTAGTGGACACCTATGCATGAAAACAATGGGCAGTTTGACAAAACGTAGCCAACCGTTGGTGTTTAATAATGCTCTCACGTATACCTTAATGGGTGGGCCCACTGAATTTAGGAAAAATCATCTAGAGGGGGTGCCAGCTGATTAACGGCTTTGATTTCCAATTGAAATACTCAGTTGTCATATATGGCTGTTAGATGTGTGTAGAGAGGTGCATGTGGACTTAGGGAAAACGCCAGCTGGAGGAAACGGATTGGCTACTCCCCCTCCCAACAGCCAATGGCTGATGGTCGTTGCTCTTTGGGCCCCATCATGATGTATTTGTTTCATCCATGCCGTCCATCTATTTTTTCATATCATTTTATGGTATCAGAAAAAAAAATGAGGTATATCCCAATATCAAGTGGACTACATTAAAGGAAACAGTGTTGAATGAGCATTAACCGTTAAAAACCTTATGGGGGCCATAAAAGTTTTGGATCAAGGTGATATTTCTTTTTTCCTTCATCTGATTCTGTATTACATAATCAATATATTGGATGTCAAATATAAACTACAGTGGGCCTTAGGAGGATTTTAATGGTGGATATCCAATCACTATTGTTTTCCTGTGGTGTGGTCCACTTGAGAATTATGTTCCTTTCATTTTTTGTAGCAAGCCCTAAAATGATCTGTAAAAATGTATGAACGGAATGGATGAGACACATTCATCATGGTGGGGCCCACAAAGCACCGACAACCAGCCACCGGGCTGGTGGCAGGGGAGTAGCCAATCCGTTTCCCAGGTGGGACGTTGCTTCGAGTTTCGTTTTGGAAGCCCTTGCGATGCCTCAGTACGCATATATACACATCAATGTTCGGTAACTTACTATCCACCATACCCACATATGCCAATGTTTCAAGTATGTGTGACATCAGATCCATCCAAAAGGTGGACCCCTGCATCAAAATTAACTAGTTCAAAAATAAAGCTGATTCACTAGCCAGATCTTTTAGAAAATAATGATGGGTGACAGTCGGTCCGGTTAAAAGCACAAGTTTGGCCCAGCGGATTAGCCTTTTTTTTGCATCAGGTCATTTTCATGGTGGACCCAACCTTTTGGACGGATTAGATGTGATACTCATGGTATATCTATGCATGTGTGATGGTAGACTGCGACTTGTTAGACACTGAGATGTACGGAGACACTTCTCAATTAGTACAAAGCACGTTTGGATGTATCCCAAATCGCAAGGGACACGGATTGGCCACTGACGCTGCTGGTCAGTGCTCTGTGGGCCCCACAATAATGTATATGTTTTATCCACACTGTCCATCCATTTTTTCAGATCATTTTAGGGGTTGATCCCAAAATTGAGGCAGATCTATATCTAAGGTGAATCACACCTCAGGAAAATAGCAGTGATTGAATGTCCACCGATAAAAACCTCCTAAGGCCCCTGTAATGTTTATTTGACATCAAACCTGTGTCATACAACCAAGACGAAAGTAAAAAAATAAAATAAAACAAATATCAGCTTATCTAAAACTTTTGTGGCCGTCATAAGTTTTTAACGGTGGACATTCAATCAACATTATTTCTTATGATGTGGTCCACTTTAGATTACAATTTACCTCATTTTTACCCTCATGCCATAAAATGATCTGGAAATGGACGGACGGCGTGGTGAAACCCATATATCATGGTGGGCCCCACAGAGCACATCCGGCCAGGACAGTGGAGAGGGAATTAGTTGCTATCTCCACATGTCCAAAGCTCATAACAAGCTGGGGCTGTGAGGGGCCACCATTATGTATGTGTTTATCCACATTCTTCCTTCATACATTTTTTTTATTTATATTTTTTAATATTATTTTAGCATACATAACAAAAAACAGGAAGATGCAGGGCTCAAGTAGACCACACTAAAGGATGATAGGAAACAACAGTGATAATGATGTCTACTGTTAAAACCTTTTTACGGCCACCATGATATTTATTTGCCATCTAATCTGTTCATTAGGTTGCATATAAGTTATAATAGGTGAATGTAAAACACAAATATTAGTTTCATCCAAAACTTCTGCAGCTCTCAACAAGTTTTTAATAGTATGCATTTAATTCTCACTGTATGATCCACTTGAGCATTAGATATATCTCATTGTTTGCTTCATATCTTAAATTGATAGGGAAAAATAGATGAACGGCCTAGATAAAACTATCAATCACAGAGGACCCTCCGAACTGGAAGGGGATTGGCTAGTGTACCATACACCAACTATATAGCAGGTGTAGGTACGTGTCGTGCGAAGATGACTGACGATGGTCTTGGAGCTCCGAGTTGTACGAACAGTTCAAAGGAGATCAAAGTCACATGGGCCCAACAATTATGTATTTATTATATCCACATTGGTCATCCATTTTTTGAGATCATTTTAGAATTTTATTTATAAAATGAATTATAACCAAAGATCAATTGGACCACACCACAAATAGCAGCCGAGATAATGATTTTCACAGTTAAAAATTTCATAGGGCCCACTATAATGTTTATTTTCCATCCAATCTATTTATAACGTCAAAAAGACCTGGATGAATAGGAAAAGCAAATTTTATATTGATCCAAAAGGGTTTCAATGGCAGACGTTCAATCCTCCATTGCCTTTTTCAGTGTGGTTACTTGATCATTATATATGTTCTATTTTTCTTCTCAAGCCTTACGATGAGCTCGAAAAATGGATGAACCATTTCGATATAACACATACCTCATGATGGAATCCATAGAACTTGCTAACGTCAATACACCAGCTATATCGCTAGTGTGGTGTACATCAGTCAATCCGCCCTGTTCTGAGCTCAGAAGTGGTAGGGGTAGTGCCAAATCCACGTCCATGGCAGGGCAAGGTGGGTGGGATCCCTGATTGTGGGGCCCACCATAGTATATATGCCTTATATCCACGCCATCCATCCCTTTTGAAAACTCATTTTAGGTCACGTTCATACAAATGAAGCATATCTAAATCTCAAGCAGATCATAATATAGGAAATAGTGTTAATCGATCATTTAAAAAAAAAAAAAAAAAAAACTTATCCACAACTGCAAAAATTTTCGATTAAGCTGATATTTGTGTGGTCTCTTCATTCAAGTCTTTATAGCCTTATCAACACGTTGGATGGCTAATAAACATTCAAGTGTCCATGAATGAGAGGTTAGGATTTAAAGATTAAAGCATTTTAAGATTGTGACTATACAATTGATTTGCTATAATTTGAATTAGTATTAGACATTTGTATAATCTCTAATTGCATGTGTAGCAAGCATTATACCCTGCAAGAGTATCAAATGACTAATTTTCACTTACTCTTACTTATCTCCACCTACTTCACTTGTCTACTCGTCTCTACCTCCCCTCTCCTTGTTCCTATATAAACCCCTCATTCTCTCAACAGCTCTCTCCAATAGTCATGTATCTCTTGATGCCTCTTTCTCCCTCAATTCTCACTGCCACATCCAAGAAGCACGTTGAGAAAACCTTAGATTGAAGAAAAAAGAGTAAAGGTTTTATGTATATTGGGCCCTTCTTTCTTTTTTTATTTTTTTATTTTTAACCTTATTAACTCAACAAAGCTAGGATGGCTGTTTTTTTTTTATTTTTATTTTTTCTAAATTCTAGCGTGTAGGATTTGGTTTCTTTGATCTTTTAATGATACTAGTGCATGACCCATTGGGATTCTTTAGAAAGAAATGGCCAACATAGAAGGACAGAGGTATAGGGTGATTTTTATTTTTTAAAAAATAATAATAAAATAAAATAAAATAAAATAAAATAATCCACTAATAACTATGAGGCTCTCTTTTTTATATTTTTCGATGAACTAACTTTCTACTTGCATTGTGAAAGCTCCGCTATTTGTATTTGATTTGTGTTTTAGATGTTGTCTACCATTTCAATTTTTGGTGATTACCGTTTTATCAAGTGGTAGCTCTGATTTTATCTTTTTCTTATGGAATTGAACATATATTGTTTTGACATGACTTACTTTTAGGTGAGAATGTACATGGAATTGAATTTGGCTTGATTTCACATTGCTAGTTTCTTATTGAGATGTGTATGGAGTCGAACTAAACTTATTCTGGTTTTTTTTTTTTTTTAATGAAATATGCATGGAATCGACCATTTAGACAATGCAAAAATAACTTAGCCCTAAATTAAATTTGAATGAATAATGTCATTGATTTGGGACCCACTCAAATGCTCTCAAAATATTAGCCTTAAATTCATGCAAGATATGATACTCATTTTACAAATGTGTAACCTTAACTGTTAGACTTCATTTTCGGCAATGATTTTTAGAAAGAAATAAAATTAAAATGGGATAAATGGTGTCGACGATTTGGGCCTGATTTTAAGGACTACTCATTCCTCAAATTATTCCCAAATTCATGCAATTTATTGACACTCATTCTCCTAATGTAATTGACCCTAGATCTACGGACTTTTATTGAATAGTGAAGAATAAAAAATATTGAATGGTCCCAACTTATGCTTATTTTATCATCCTATTATTGGATTGTTTGATATTTATTAGACAATGAAGAATTTAAAGTATTAATTTCAATAAACAAGTGTCCATAGATTAATGGTTAACATCATCACACCATTTATTTATTTATTTATTTTTATTTTTATTGAATTTTGACTTAGCAAAAGCAAGCCCCACATTTTAGTGGATTCAGTTTAATTTAATACATAGCAAGTGAACAAATTTCACATATATTAAGCTTTATATTACATTGGACTCATGGGTGTTACTCTCGCCATGGGGTCCCACCTTGATGTATGCCTTATATATCTCTGTGTCTGTCATTTTTTTTTCACCTCATTTTAGAGGATGGTCTCAAAACGAAGCAAATTCAAATATTTAGTGCACTATATAGTAGGAATTGAACGCCCACCTCCAATCTCATTCCTTATTAACAGGTTGGATGACAAGTAGAGATTACAGTGGCCCTAGAAACTTTTTAAAGTTTTTAATGGTGGACATTTAATGGCCACTTTTTCCTATGATGTGGTCCGCTTTAAACTTGGATCTGGTTATTTTTTTAGCCATGACTTAAAATGGACTGAAAAAACTGGTTGCTGGCATGAACATAAACATTAAGGTGGTCCGACTGTTAGGAAAGAGCACAAATGTCTCAAGCGCACTTAGTGTCATAGGCAATCTGAGTATTAAAAAAAGAACTCTTTTTACAACTTGCTCACAAACTTCGACGCATGCAGATTGTTTGGAGTGGAAAAAGGGAAAAAGAGAGAGAATTGAGAAGGCACTATAACAGAAGAAGAAAAAGAAAAGCAACAGTTGTAGTATGGCACAGCAGAAGAAGAAGAAGAAGAAAAGAGGTACATATAATTTTTTTCATTTCTTTTCTAGGGTTATTATGCATAATAGTTGTTGGAGATTATTACGGGACCGTAATGACTCGTTTGTACACCTTGGCACTAACTGACTCAACTCTCAATATTCTCAATATAATGGACCAAGGTCAAAATCCCTCTCCCAACAATCCATCTTAACCATTTAGTTTAATTAATAATTATAAAATTAAAGTGTCAACCTTTTTTCCACTAACTCAGTGTTTGGACCTATGACCATAATGTTGGGAGAGATTTATCTCAGAAATCTGATCCATGTAAATGGTGGGCCCCACCATGAAGATCCTCATTTGGTAGGCTGCGCCGTTGAAATCAATGGATGGTCCAGGATCAGACTCAACATACGCATTTGGCCCATGTAATGAGTGGATCAGCCTAATTTTCAAGATAGGTGATCCTCATGGAGATTGAAGAGCCCCACACTGATTACATGGTTCATAGATCTGACCTGTTGATATGATGGGCCACACCCTAGATGGCAATGCACTAAAAATTCCCCAAAAGGGAAGATTGAAACTCTAGACTGGCAAGCTTTTTGTTGAATGAACTCCTACTCTTTTTACATTCCGAATAGTCTATTTGTGGGGTCACCTATTGAATGGTTGGGATTCTACCATTTATAATATTTTTGGTGCATCCTCCATCCAAAGGGAGGCCTCTGATGACATTGGTTTAAATCAGGGAATGATGTTCCTCATCTGCTATTCCAAAGTTGAATGGTTTTGCAAAAACATCCGAACCCAAAAATATTATACCGAGTCCTATTAATTTCCATTTTTTTAACTGAGTCTAATCTTAGAAATGTATGATACCTGTATATAAAAGAGTTTGTACTGCTTCTATTTTGACTTAGCATGAACAACCCTTTCATGGCATCATCTCACAATCTAGACCAATTAACACATTTTAATGAGTCCAATGGTCTGATGGATGGTCGTATAGTTGAAAATCACACAGCCTATGGTGGACCGACTGTTTGGACCGTTTTCAATTATGTCCAGCCCATCACATAAAAGGTCTCACTCTACATCTTGATGCATGGGTGTGATATACATCAAAAATTGTAAAGCTGCCTATTACTAATTTTGAATGTTTGAAGGCCACATAATCTATGGATGTCACACAAATGTGCCGGATTGGATCATATAGGCACATGTAAAATGATATATGACATTGATTTGAGGGTGAGTTGTTTGATTGTTAGGTTCAATGTAAAGGATCGCAAGAAATTACTGTTGAATACATGGTTAAAACAGAGGAAAACAATACTCATACATAGCAGTGCACTAAGAATCTCAGCATGCATTACCGTCACTGGCCAATAATAATAAACAAGAATTTTAACTGCATTTCAAAATAAACACTTGAAAATCAACGTCTGAAATGCTTTTAGATTTTGACAAATGATCTGTAAATGTTTCAAGACAAAATGAGCCAACTCGTACTAATCCATGCATTCACATCATGCTCAGTTTAAAGGGTAAATAATATTTCTATTTCTCTGATGCAGGATTATTTGGGAATGTGAATATTTGGAATGGGTGGTATAGGAAAATGTAAGTAAATATTTTGTACATGTTCTTTAAATATAATTGATGATAAACTATTTATTTGATACCATTTGATTGCATGTGACACCTGATGGACACTTAAAAAATAAATTGGCATCATACAATTAAATTAAATTGTATCATATACAAATAATTCATAATTGCAAAATTATATTTGTTTTACTTGTATAACCTCTTATTCATAATTTTTCCCATTCAATCTTCTTAATTTCAGTAGTTCAATAAATGTCCAACCACCCTATTTTATTGGGGTGTATACACTCAAGACGTCTAATGGATAATGCTCTCACTTTGTAAATAGGTTTGAAAATCCTGAGAAATGAATTCTTGGGAATTATTCGACCTAAGCATACACCAAATTGATTGTTCATTTTATTACAGAAATTCTGAAATACATGAAAGACCTCTGACCTCTGCTTTATTAGATATAACCATGTCATCCTAGAATAATGATTAATAAAGAGAAAAAAGTATATAAACCTAACAAACTAGGAGCTCGAGCTAGTCCTCACACATCACTGTGGACTAATTTGAACAGAACATCACTTCTTGAATCAATTGTAGATGTAAAATGAATTCTATGGTGTTTACTCATCTCACATGCTTTGCACTCCAACTTTAACATCTTGGGAGATTTTCAAGAGTGGGATGTCCTAGACATTGATGCCATTGAATCATCGAATTTGCAGGAAACATTGCCGCACCTACTTGTTCTCTCTAAGTAGTATAAGACTATTCGTCACATGATCTCCTCCAATCGTCTTGCCCATCTTGAGGTCTTGAAACACACAAGACTTTATTAGTTGACTTACAAATAAAAGGTTTTAAAGCCATACACTAAGATGCTCACAATACAAAATATGAAGGTGGTATCTGGGTTTTTCTTCTTCTTATTCTTTTTTCAAAACAATGTCCACAGATGGGTACCAAAACTCTCTTCACAAGGCTTTCACATGTACTGCTTCAATATAGCAGCAACCGCTGGAGGCAGGAAGGAGATCAAGCGAAACATTCTACAACAAATAGAAGATGATCCCTGCAAAAAGGGGAAGAAATTTTTTTTTTATATCAGCACCCATGTTGAATGCTTAAATTGGGTTTGTGGCTCATTTGTTATTACTCACCTTGTTCTGTGTCTTCCTCTCATCTTGTTCCAAGTACGAGTCAGTAATCGTTAGAGTTTCAGCCTGTAAGAATTTGCCAAAACCCAATTATAAATGTTATAATATGAGAATGGTGTCCTGTATGTTTAAAAGGAATATTAGCAACAAAGATATTTTGAAAAACGGGGTGCTTTCAACAACTTAAGACACCATTTTTCAGTTAGGGAGAAAAAAAATGTTTGTTTGCTTGTGAATTCCTATTGACTCCCCACTAGCTCCATTGATTGCCTGCTACTGTAATCATAGCAGGAGCGTCCCTAATGCCCTCCAGTTAATTCAAGAGTCCAAAAGTCTTCAGGCATCCATCCAGTCAACTTCATTCATCTCCAGGTGATTCTCTTGAATACACCAACTTAAGCAATTAGCAATTGGTTTCTAACACAAAAGGAAAAGGGATGAGGAAAAAAAAAGAAGAAGCCAGGAATGAGATTCTTCATTGTTATTTCTTCTAACAAGAAAAAACAGGCAGCATAAAGTGGCTAATACATCAATGAACAGATTATTAATCGATTTTGCATCTTTTATGCACTTCAAGCAAATGTTGCAAGAATGTCACTGAAAGAATCTGTAAATAGCCTTGTAATTCAAGGGGAAAGGGACTTTTGATCCTTCAATTTTCATGTGGTGAGACTTGAGACTACCCAAAAAAAGAGAAAAAGATAAAAACCACGTTTTTGATTTTTTCCTTTTGTTTTGTTTTCTTCTTCTTATTTTATTTTATTTTATTTGAAAGGTAGCAATTTTATCCATAGGAAGGCAAAAGCGAAAGAGCAAACAAAAGTCAAATTACAAGGCAGACTAAGAAGAAACCGATCGAGGACACTCAACAAGAGACTCTATGTTTGGGGTCTATTCCATTACTTCTGATTTAATCCTCATAAAGACCCACGGCACTAGCCCACTTCGATTGTGGAAGCATCAATTATTCCTCCCTCTTCAGAAGGCCTACCTACTAATAATGAAAGCCACTACAGCATCCTCCCTTTCTTCCTAACCCCACCTCAATAACAAGAAATAAATAGAATCTCAACAGATCCCGGCATCACATAAGACACATCAAAGGTTGCCAAGAACCTCTCCCACGTCTCACTAGTAAAGGGAAAATGTAAAAACAGATGATCAACTGACTATGCATCTCGTATCATGTACAACAAACCAACATTGGTGATCCTCATCTTCCTCTTCAAGACAAAGAAAAGTCATTGAGATGAAAGAAGAGATGAAGAAGAAGAAAGAAGTAGGACAGTAGGGGAAAGGAGTAAGGTTCTATATCCAGATTATCTTGGTTAGAGATTCTGCTTTGATAAATTGAAATCTGAAAGTGGTAACAAAACAGAATCGAGGCCAAACTATGAAGATCGAGGAGTTTTTACATTGCTTTGTTACCATTTTATTGTAACTTGTATTAGGTTGCTTTGATTCTTGTATCTTTTTTTTTTCTTTTTTTTTTATGAGTAATAAATGATTTATTAGAAAACAGCTTGAAAACAAGCTAAGAAAAAAATTACAAAACTGAATAAAAGGACATGCAAGAGAAGAATCCACTTCAGCAGATGAAGATGCCCATTCCAAAAATATCCCTCCCAAAAAAAAAAAAAAAGTTCCATAGGATGGCTAAAAGTGACTTTCACAGGAGGATCCAATAAAGATTAGAGAGTTGCGCGGCATGCCACATCATAAAGAGATTAAGAACTGAAGCCGACATCACTTGGGCCGAGTCGAAGACCTTGAACAAATGAGACTAAATTTTGTGGACGAATTCGCAGTGAATAAAAAGATAGTAAATAGACTCTGCATTCCTCATGCACATAAGACGTGTTTGGAAGGATTATGACCCTTTTTTAAGATTGTCAATCATGAGAATGCGCTTGCGGCCTACTAACCAAGCAAAGGTAGCCCACCTTTGGGGTAGTCCCATAAGACCAAAAGGTGTAAAAGATATTACCCCCACTGGTGATCAAAGTAGGACGAATTGATTGGAAGAAGGATTTGACTGAAAACTTCCCAGATGGGGAAGCGCTCCATACCAGGCTATTCGAGGATGAAAGGGAAGGGGAGATGTTGTGTAGGCACGTCATAAGCCTCACGAAATCATCCACCTCATCATCATTTGAAGCCTTGCAACACAGAGGACACCAATCCCTGCCCCCAACCTCAGTAGAGAAGCAACTAGCCACCATTATATTCTTATCAGGGGACAAGCTTGGTAAAGAAGGAAACTCCACTTGGGAAGGGGCATCATTGCACTAACAATCCACCCAGAAGCAAATAGAGTTGTCACGCCCAAGAGCGAAGGAAACGATGGGTTTGATTAAATGTCCTACGTATGTAACTGTTTTCCAAATACCCGAAGCATGATACAGTGAGGATCTTTTTATCTCCCAGCCCCCAGCTTCAACATCACACTTACTTGTAAAACTTTTCTCCACAAAGATCCTTCATCTATTCTGAACCTCCATAGCCACTTTTCGAGAAGAGCCTTGTTCATGGACTCCAAATCCCTTATGCCTACGCTTCCCTCATGAATCAGCTAGGAAAATTCTTCCCATTTGAGAAGATGGAACTTGTGACTATTGTCTGCACCTTGCCATAGAAAATCCCTCCCGAGTTTCTCCATTCTCAGCAAAATAGATTTTGGACACTTGCATAATGACATATAGAAGATAGGAAGGTTTGAAAGAGTAGCCTTGATAAGGGTAACATGAGCAGCCATAGTTAAATATCTCCTCTTCCACATGCATAGTCTCCATTCAAACTTCTCAACCACCCAATTCCACAAATGCTTCAGAGGAGTGCCCACACATAATGGAAGACCCAAGTAGGTTTATGGAAACTAGCCCACTTTGCAATAAAATATATTTGCGAGAAGTCTCATCAAAAGAGACCAATGCTGAGCATCTCACTTTTGTGAGTATTGATCTTGATTCCAGACACTTCTTTGAAACAACCTAAAATTTCCCGAGATTAGCTATCATAACTGCGTCCACTTCCAAAAAAAGAAGCATGTCATCCGTAAATTGGAGGTGAGACTCTTTCCTCTATCCATGACCTGTAAAAACCAAAGATAAGACTAGAGGCGGGCATTCTTGACCCGATCCGGTAGATCCGACCCGATCAGACCCGATCAGACCCGAACCAACGGCCTAGATCGGGTAGGATCGGGTAGGATCATTTAGATCCGACTAGTTTTCGGATGAAGATCGGGTAGTGGTTAGTCCGGACCGTTCTGATTCAAAAACCCGATCCGAATGGATCCGGACCGTTCCGATCCGACCAGATCCGGAGTGAAAATCAATATTTTATTTTTTCCTATGGTGTGGTCCACTTGAGCTTTGGATATTCATTAATTTTTAGTTCAACAGTTAAAATAATCTGAAAAAACAAATGGACGGCGTGGATACACCACATGCATTTGCGGTGAGCCCCAACAGAGTTCACCCCCTTGGTGACTGCGAGCGTGAGTTACTTGCACGGCACGTCACCGGGCATCAACTGGCAACAGCTATAATCATCATTACTTGCTTTGCATGTCAATATGGTAGGCTGCGGGAGTATGTATTAAAGTAACGTAATCAAGTTCCTTGGGCCCCATCATGATGTATGTTTTGTATCCAACCTTCCATCAATTTGGAGAGATCATTTCATGGCAATATCCAAAGAATAAATGAAATCTAAAGCTCCAGTCGACCCCAACATAGAAAGTTCTATGGACAGTGACGCCTACCATTAAAAACTTTTAAAGGCTACGAAAGTTTTAGATCAACCTGATATTTGTGTTTTTCCTTATTTATGTATTTTTCAACTTTTGGACCAGTTGGATTTCAAATAAACATTACGGTGAGCCTTAGGATAGTTTCAACGGTGGGAATCATTCTCTCCACTTTTTTCTGTGATGTGGTCCACTACAGATTTTTATCTACATCATTATTTGGATCATGCCCTAAAATGATATCTCAAAATTGATGGACAGTGTGGATATAACACATACAACATAGTGGGGCCCACAGAACTTGGTAACATTACTTCAGTAGCCTGCCCGATGGGACAACGTAGGCAGCAAGCGTCGATACACATGTTTTTATAGTCATGTGGGGCCCACCTCGATGTATATATATTATCTAAGCCGTTCATCTATTTTGACAGATCATATTAGGCGTTGAATAAAAAATTAAGATACATTGAAGACTAAAGTGGACCACACCATATCAAATGATTTAAATAGTGTATAACCCGATCCGACTCGGTTTCCCTGGCCGAGTCGGACTCAGATCGGGTCAAGTCAATTAAGCAACGGATCTATCCAAGTTAGGTGACCTGGACTCAGTGTCGGATCGGATCGATTTTGGGTCATCCTGTTAGAATTTCGGATCTGACCGGGTTAGGCCGAATCCGGTCTAACCCGGACCGATGCCCAGCTCTAGATAAGACCCACCTCTTTGCCTTCGGAGAGCAAGGCTTCTGCCACCAAAATGTACAAAAAAAGAGAAAGTGGATCTCCTTGCCTTAGACCTTTGTAGCTTTTGAAAAAACCCTTAGGAGATTCATTAACTAACACAGAAAAAGAAGCCGACGAAACATATTCCTCCATCCATTTAATCCATTTACTGCCACATCTAATCCTTCACAACATATAAAATAGAAAATTCCAATCTACCCGATTGTAGGCCTTTTTGAGGCCTAGTTTACAATCATTTAGTTCCTTCCCTATGCTTTGAATCTATGCATTCGTGAGCAAGGAGAGCATTGTCCAAGATCTGTCTATTAGCTAGAAAAGCCTCTTGATTCTCCACAATCACCATGGGAAGCACTGGTCTGGATCTGTTTCCTAACACCTTAGCCAACATCTTATTTGGGCCCCCAATAAGACTAATAGGTTAGAAATCTGATAATGGCTCAACTCCCTCTTTCTTAGCAATCAAGACAAGAAAGGTGGCCCCATCCCTTTGCTAAGTTTCCCATCTGACAAAATTCTTAAACGAAATCCATCACATCCTTTATAAGTCCCAAAAATTTTGTAAAAAAGCTATGTGGAAGCTGTTGGGACTCGGGGCCTTTTCTCCATCCATTGAATCTAAGGCGCGCTTCATTTCCTCCTCCGAAATAGGTTTTTGCAGTGACTGTCTATCTAGATCTAATAACCGAGGAAAGGAGAGGTCCAAGGGGGGTTTGTCCTAGTTTTCTCCTTTTAGGAGAGTTAAAAAGTTTGACGATGTCTAAAGTCTGAACAAACTTCGGACTTTCTTCTAAGCATTGCCCATCCACCACTATGCTTTAATGCGATTTGTTCAAGCTCGCACACTCGCAATGCCATGGAATAAAGAAGTGTTCGTGTCGCCTTCCTTGTGCCATAATGCTCTGGATCTCTTCCTCCACATGATTTCCTCTTCTTTGACGAATTTAGAATGCTCAGAATATAATAACATCTGCCTGTTTCGATCATCCTCGAAAAGCCCCTCATCTTCTTCTTTAATGTTTAGCTCACTGATCTGACGAGTAATACTATCAGCCTTTTCAGATCTAGCCTTGACGAAATCCTTCTTCCATGCAGAAAGCTTATATTTCAAAAGTTTAATCTTCTAAGCAAGTCTGAAGGCAGTTGTACCAAAAACGTCGAAGGACAACCACCAATCTCTGATGATTTCATTGAAATTGTCCACCTCTAACCACACCAACTTGAAATAGAAAGGTTTTGGGATCCAACTTTCTATCTCTACTTCTAGCAAAATAGGGCAGTGATCTAAGCATGTCCTTAGTAAGCCTCTCGAGTTGACCCAAGGAAATTTCCCCTCAAATCCATTGATAGCAAAAATCTGTCGAGGCAAGCTAGAATCAGCAAGTTCATTCCGTTTGTCAAAGTGAACTTAGCACCCCCCATCGAGATGCCTGCCATATCATTTTGTCTGACTCACTTCTAGAAAAACTTGAAATTTCTCATGATAGCTTAGAGTTGATTTCTCACGAGTGAATCTAATAACGTTGAAGTCCCCCCAAATGCACCCTGGCAGATTGAAACAACATATGATCTGGTTCAATTCAGCCCACAACAGATGTCTCCTTGTTGGGATGCAAGGATCATATATAGGTGTAAATAATCAACCATTTGAAGTGGGACAAAGAATCCCTGAGAACTATCGACACCGAGAAAGAACCCACATGCGAAGCTTCCATGCACCATGGTTCCTTATTCCATGCTATCACTATACCCCTTGCCAAACCCTCAACGTTCAAAGAAACCCAACCTTTATTTTTAGTTTCCCAAATTAACGATAGGATTTCATCATCAAAAGCCTCTAGTTTGGTTTCATGAATAGTTATGATCTGAAATTTGTATTTCTTGCATACCTCTTTCACCTGAGCTTTCTTGTCCCAGCTTCCCAGCCCCCTAATATTCCAGCAAAGTATCTTCATTAAAAACCGATGTAAAGCCCCCTCCCCTTCCTTCCTATTCTGCAACTACCTGACTCATAATTAACAGAACTTTCCATGCTCAATAGTTCTCTCCACCCCTAAGGCATCTTGGTGTGAAGACTTGAATAATCGAGTAAGGGAAGGTGCATAATCCTTCTTCCCCTGTAATTGTTTTCCCTTATTCAAGCAAGTTTTGGTACATCAAACACTAGGGTCATTTTCCACCATCTAGCTCTAGCTCTCTACACAACTTATTTTCTTTGTTTTTTTTTTTTTTTTTGAAAAATAGCTTTCTACACCAATACAAAAGAGTTAGTGGCGACTCCTGGTTTTTTATGATTTGAGCCACAATCCATTTCCGGCGTTGTTGCGTCATTGGCACACCTTTCACTAGCACAGTTCTAATGTTCAATACAAGTGATACGTTGGCAGGAAAGATGAGGTTGCATGTGAAAGTTCACATATCCCATGTATGTGATCATTTCTCTATGGTATGCATGTTGAATATGTGTAATGTCTACACGCACAGATGATGAATTGACTCAATGTATCGATGTCACCCACCTATTGAGCAGATCAACCTTATTTCTCTCCCAAGTGATCTTCATGGTTGGCTGCATGGCTCAGCTGTCCATTACACATGACACATTGGCAAGAAAGATGGGCTGCATGAGCTCACATACATTTCATGCATGTGATCATTTCTTATTGTCAAGAGTTATAGGTTTGGGCCTACAACCCACTTATTGCTTAGTGTCTTTGGTCTTGGGATATATCACATGCTAGACATTATGTTTATTGTATTAGGGGCCGTTTCATCATATTTACTTTCTATTACTGAAATATAATAGAGGAGTGTGAGCATGTAACCCTAAACCCATCTTCTCTTCTCTCTCTTCTTTGCTCTTTCTTTCTACTTTTTCATCTCTACACAAGCCTACATGGTATTAGAGCAATGTTAGAAGTTGAACGGCTCCATAATCCTATCCATTCCACTCCAAGTGGTTGATCTAGATTTGGGGATCTTCCAGAAATGCAAGGGATTGATCAGGCCTTAAGGGAAAATACTTTTTTTTGGTGCAAAAAGCATATTTTTTGCATCATTCTTCAAGTAGAAGGAAACACCCATAAAAAAGAGCGTAGATGCCTTGCTAGATAATGAATGGTAGTTGATTTTTTCACAAGGTGACATTTAAAGTTGTTCGTTTATGTTAGTTGCATTGCGTATATGCATTTTTTGTTGAATATTCTTATACCCCTTAAGTCGTGTGCAAAGTGGGAATGGTTTTGACATGGAACAAAGTTATTTTGGACTAGAAAATTCAATTTAATGTGATTTTGGACGTTTAGTTGTATGTCGATCTTCCTCTTAAGATCGGCATTCCTAATTGGTGTTGAAGTTAATTGTGAAATGTCTATGGAGCCCAAAAGTGTAGTTTGGGAAATGTAGACACCCTCCTTCAACGTGTCAATAACTTTTATGAAGTTAAATGGGAAGAATTATCTTTCTATGGGGCAAGTCTATCGCGAGGTATTCATTTTTTCCCATAAAAAGAATCAATTCCTCATAGACCTTAAATCGAAGGAAATTTGATCATAAATATTGACAATGGACGCATGAGGAAGATTCGATCATGGTTATGGAATAGCATGGAGTCTAAAGTGATGGAGACATATCGCGCACATGCACACCCCCTCCTTACACACGTACGTAAGGAGGAGGGCCCCACCATCGATTTGGATCGATGACAATGTCTAAGGACCTCATAGTTCGAGAACTACGTTTTAGTTCCTTGGAGTGGACCCGATCGTCTTGTGAATCCCACCATAGGTTCTCATGATCGTGGCCCACTATTCCAAACGATCTAATACTTTGAGTTTTGGTTATTATTGTTATTAGGAATATCATGGATGGTTTATATTATTTTGATTAGTTGTTAATTGTGATTACTTCGTCTCTAAGTAATAGGTTGCATACATGGTACGAGTTTTGGGGTATAAGATTTTATTATAAATAGGCACCTCTTGTAGTCTTTTTCCTCATCGAAGATTGAATAAAATTTGTGCATTTTTCTACTCCTTTCTGAGTGGTGAAGCCTAATTGGGTGCGAAACCCCCCTTCTTCGAAAGGCTAACTACCGTGGTGCAAAGCCACATCTATCCCAAATCACCCCCATCTCCTACCATCCATATTCCTCATCTCATATAGTCATCCCCTTATCAAATCCACCCACGTTTGTAGCTAATCTTTCCCTTACAACAGATTTTCAGAATTTTGCCCGACAAGATGGCTGAAACTGTGGCGAAGCACCATGCACAAACCAGACATCCGATCTGCGTGAAAGTTGGTGTAAAGGTGGACTTTCCCTAGTCGACCAGCACCTAGCTAGCTGATTTCAGATTCGTAGGCCCCACACATGCAGGCAGGATCCCATATGTGCGTCAGGCCCGGGCCGCTGTCCACACGGGTGGATCATCTTGGGTTCGTTTATCTCTTATATTTCACTTCTCTCTTGCCTTATTTTCCTAACCCTAACCTTAGATAATCTTAAATCCCAAGTTCTATTCCACTTTTGAAACCCTATGCTTTTTCGAATTGAAACGTGAGAATCTCTTGGATTGGAAAATAATCCTTTACATGTGTGGATGAATCTACTATCATTTGAGTATTGTTTGGTTTATAATTTTTAATTGATTCAACCATAACATATGTAAGTTTGGACCCTCATAGATTTCCCTTATTGAATGCTTGACTTTATGTGGGATGTAGAATTATTGTGATTGTTTCTAAATTATTATGATCTAAAGCCTGAAATCTTAAACATCATATTTAATTTTCATGTCCTGCATCAAATTTGATTAATGCAAGGGCATTTTCACACCGGGCTCAAGTGGGGTAGCCTATGGTATGCGGGGACACACTCAGGGTGGGTGACCCATGTGATTTGGGGCCCATGGGAGAGGTCTCGTGTTCGAGACACCTCACCGATGGTGATTAATGTGCATTTCACACCGGGCTCAAGTGGGGTAGCCCGTGGGATGCGGGGATACACTCGGGGTGGGTAGACCATGTGATTAGGGGCCCACGAGGGGGGTTCGACAAAGGTCCTAACCCATGAGATGTGGGTCTGGGCTATGAGATAAAGGAATTAATTCGTCATACTCTAATAGTTCGAGCTTTTAGAGCAAGTGGTTAATTGTCCTACATCAAATTAGTATCAGAGCGAGAGGTTTCGTGTTCGAAACTCCTCAAATTGACTCGAATATGGGAAGAGCTTTTCATGTGTCTTCTTATTACCTCAGATGTCACTCTCATGAATAGTGGGAAGATATGAAAGTAGCCTTATCAAGAGAACTCAACAATGTTCACATTAATGCATTTGATAAGGTTGCATTGGCCTTCTTCATCAAGCGATTCCGTATACGAGGGTTGTAACCAAGTATTCAAAATCGGTTACGAGGGTCATAACGGTCGTCACAGCTCGTATCATAATGGTAACGGTGGTGGCCGTTATGACCACCGTTACCATTTGGAACACCTTGGCTGTAACGGCCTTTACGACCCCATAACGTGTAATAGTTTCCACCATTACCTTTACGTAACGACCTTTACGACCCCTTAACAGCCTTACAACACACCATGCTCTTCATCTGGTTATTCTAGTTCATGTGAAGGACGTGATGGATGTGTTATGCATGGTACTCTCCTTGATGGTAGAGGTGGTGGATTCCCGAGGGAAGATAAGAGGTGGTCATGGTGGTCAAGGAGACAGTACATGTACTCATTGTAGCCTGGCAAATCATATTGTGGACTTTTGCTAGGATCTTCATAAAAAACCCCCAAAGACTAATAAATACTTATTGTATAGGATATTTCTTCTAATGGTATACCCATCATTCTTGCTTCATCTACCCTAATAGGGATCACATCAGTGTTTCTCTATCATGCAAGGAATGTGCATGGTTTATATCTTCTAGTGTCTTTACATCCAACAATGCCCCCTCCACCTCTATAGTCACTTTGGCTCAATTAGGTAAAACATGTCTTTTTCATCTACTGCCTCCTCTTGGATTAATGACTCTAGAGCATCCGACCATATCTCTAGTAACCGTAGTCTCCTTTCTTATGTTAATTGTGTTTCATCAAATATATCAGTTACTTTAACAGATGGTACATTATCTAATGTCATTGGAGTTGGCACTACTCAGCCTAATGCATCAATCTTCGTGTCGTCAGTTCTGTATACACTCAAGTTTTATAACTATATAAGTCTAATTTTTGTCTCATTCTACTCCTAAACTAGGAGCACAATTTAGCCTATTCAATTTGAAATAATTTTGTTAACCTTGTACTATTTATCAATGCCTACATTTAATCATCAAACTTACAAAGTATCAAAGTTCTACTTACAAGAAAGCCCTAACAACATTTAGTTTAAATCACACTCTCTCATTTTAATTGAGTCAGTCTCTTCATTTTCAGAGCAGTTTCAACCTTATTATAAAAATATGCAAATTTTGTCATTCTCATTTCGTGAGAAGTATACATTGCTTTGTATGTATGTGTTTTTGCATTTTTAGAAGTTTTTCTTACCATCTTCTACAAGTTGGTCAGAATTAGTTGGCAAATTGGGCAAGGGTTGCTTGTACTTGGATGAATATTTTGGTGAATGATTGAATCACAGTGGGACACAACATATCAATGTTTTTGGATCACCAAACAATTGGCCCCACTTGTGGTAATTGAAAAAATTATGTATCAACCCAAGTTGACCAAATCATATTAGTTCAATAACAACCAACATATATATATATATATATATATATATATATATATATATATGTGTGTGTGTGTGTGTGTGTGTGTGTGTGTGTGTAGGGGGGGGGGGGGGGGGGGGGGGGGGGAAATGGTTCTATGAGGTCAATCTCATGGGAACTTCCCATGAGGTCGAGCTGTGTGGGCCCCACCGTGATGTGTGTCAAACTACCACATCACTTAGATGCAACATTCCATGGTGGGCCATAGGCTTAAAAATCAAGTCAATCCATGACTTGGTTGGGCCACACCACATACAACAGTTGAGAGGGGTTACCCTCCCATTAAAACATTCATAATCATTTATTGGGCCCACCGAAATGTGATTCACAAATCCAGCCTATCCATTGTTAGTGTCCCACTTGGATGAGGGGTTAGACCAACTCTTAACCGCATCCAAAATTCAAGTGGGCCCCACTAAGTGCTTTTATATGTTTTAGGCATGTCTTCACATGGTTTTAGATGGTATGGCCTACCTAAGTTCCGTATATGGCTGATTTTTAGTATACCCTATAACCAAAAGGGGACCCATCAAATGCAAAGTATTAATGTTTGACACATAGTATGGTGGGGCACACACAACTCGACCTCATGGGAAGCTCTCCTGGGTGTGTGTGTGTGTGTGTGTGTGTGTGTGTGTGTGTGTGTGTGTGTGTGTGTGTGTGTGTGTGTGTTTGGTACTATGAGGTTGACCTCATGGGAACTTCCCATGAGGCTGACCTTTGTGGGTCCCAGTATGATCCATGTCAGAAATCCATCCCATCAATTAGATGCATCCTTCCATGGTAGGCCATGGGCCTAAAAATCAAGCCAATTATTAGGTGGGCCACACCACAAACAATAGTTAAGAGTAGATATCCAACCATTGAAACTTTCATGATCATTTATATGGCCCATTGAGATGTGGTTTATACATCCAACCCATCTATTGTGTGTGTCCCACTTGGATGAGGGGTCAGACTAAATTTTAGCCATATCAAAAACTAAGGTAAGCCCCACTAACTGGTTTTGGATATTTTAGGCACAATTTCACATGATTTCAAATGGTATGACCCACTTGAGTTTAGATACAATTGATTTTTGGGACATCCCATAATGTAGAGGGGACCCACCAAATGCATGGCGGGGCCCACAGAGCTCGATCTCATGAAAGCTCCCACAAGGTCGGCCTCATATATGTAAAGAAAATTTTATCAAAACCAACACCAAATCTCAAAGAAACAAAGTTGTTTACAACTTGGAAAAGAGGCCTACTTACATGCAGCTAGCCTCTTCAAAAATCAGTTTGATGGGATGATTTTACTCATCCAATCAATGGCTACGGAGATCAACCATCCATTTTGATAATACTGGAAAAGTTCTGATAATTTTTATTGACTATCCATCATGTGGGGCCCACCTTCAATTTTGCATCCCTCTCAAGTTACATTGATCTGGTCGATAACTAAGAAAATGTAAAGCGCATGCTATACTAGTATAGTAGATGGAGTCTTCCAACAAATGCATGGACACCACTGTTCTATTTCTTGGTCTTAGAATGTGATAGGTTTTCTTAGAATATTTTTGGTGAATGCAACTTTCAACGGAATCCTTCTTCCATGGTCTTGGTCAAAACCAGATGATGAAACTCCCAAGTTCTATAGAACGAGTTCTCCATCCATTTGAACTACGTATACAGAAGAATTTCCATTAGAAGTTCCTCGGGTGGTAGCTTTTGGAGGTAATTTAGACGAATCTTGCAATCTCCATGCAAAGATCCATAAGAAAACCCGCCACAAGACTATGCTCATCCCTCTCTTTAGCGGGACCACATGCTGGAGGATGAAGGAAAATCATTTTGCCTCTTCCTCAGTGGCCACTCTCCTATCTACAATGCCACTCTAGCGTATGTAGCCTCTCTCTGGCATAGACACTTTTTTTTAGAGAGATATGTAGAAGCCATGTAGAACTAATTTATAATAGTCATGTGAAGGAATGTGTTCCCTATAAAACTAAGTTTCTTAGGTAGTTTATCATGTGCAAATAGTTGAATCATTGCATCTGAAGATAGGATCACCTCAACCTTTAATCATCTTTTTTCCTACCTATGTAATATGTTATCATGTTTGTTTTGGTACGTAAAATGTGTGACTTTCAGTGGTTAGTTAATCTTACAATTTCCAGTAAGCTATTATTGCTTCTTTAATAAAGTGATTTGTCATCCTTTTTAAGTTTTATTTTTTTATTTAATGGAGATGTTTTTTCATTTGGAAGTAGGTTAAAATTACACTTGGAGGCGCCTGGGTCTTGGAGTTTTTACACACAATAAAACCTCCAATGCTATTATATAACTTAAAACTTGCTAACATTTTAGTTGACAAATTAGGTAACGTTGTTTTGTATAGTTCATAACTTTTGTTTTTTGTTTTTAACACCCCCACACACTCACACTGTAGTGGGATTTCACCACCTATGGATACTCAAACCCTTGAACGGATATAGTTCATAACTTTTGTATTCTAAATGTATTGTAAATCTTTGATAATAAGTTATTTGCGGATTTTGTAGTTTTCGATAAATTAGTTGCAAATGGTGTGTGCATGTATGGTATGAACAATTTATACATTTCCTCTAAATATGTGTAAATCCTTTTGCTGGTTGTTGTGACAACTCCATTATAGTGATGGAGGGGGAGATGTTTGGAGGGCAATTGGTGAAGATTTGCTTTATTAACCTAGCTACTCATGGGGAGCACTAGGACGGAGGTGGTTATGAGTCACAGAAGGAATTGTGTAGTGAAAGATTTTAAAATGTAGGTCGATGGTGTGATGGAAGCTAGTCATTGAGCCTGGTTGTATGCGAAGAAAGTTGTTCTTTATGACTAGATCTTGGCAGTCCGCGAGTCTGATTCCTAGCTCTGAGGGAGAGATAGTATCTGTACTTGATGTGATTAGTGATAGGAGTGCAAATGAGCTCACATGGAGTCTGTTAGCTTTAATGCCATCTACCTAGGAGGGTCATCCCTTCATTTCAAAGTCATCATTAGTCAATGCAGGTTTATCCTTGGTGGTTATAGTACTTCGGATAGCTTCTTCATCTCATTTTCCTCTGGTTGACTTCTGTTTTATTCACAACTACAAAAAGAACATTTCTATCATCGACTACAAGGACAATAGTCACAAGTTCTATCTTCTCAAATGGGAAGAATTTTTCAAGCCGATTCATGAGTGAAGCATAAGCATAAGGGATTTGGAGTCCATGAACAAGGCTATTCTTGAAAAGTGGCTATGGAGGTTCAGAATAGATGAATGATCTTTGTGGAGAAAAGTCTTACAAGCAAGTATGATGTTGAAGCTGGGGGCTGGAAGACAAAAAGATCCTCGCTGTATCATGCTTCGGGTATTTGGAAAGCAGTTACATCCGTATGACATTTAATTAAACCCATCGTTTCCTTCGCTCTTGGGCATGACAACTATATTCATTTCTGGGTGCATGGATTGTTAGTGCAGTGATGCCCTTTCCCAAGTGGAGTTTCCCTCTTTGGCAAGCTTGTCCCCTGATAAGAATATAATGGTGGCTAGTTGCTTCCCTACCGAGGTTGGGGGCAGGGATTGGTATCTTTCATGTCGCAATGCTTCAAATGATGATGAGGTGGATGATTTCGTGAGGCTTATGATGTGCCTACACAACATCTCCCCTTCCCTTTCCTCCCTGAATAGCCTGGTATGGAGTGCCTCCCCATTTGGGAAGTTTTCAGTCAAATCCCTCTACCAATCAATTCGTCCTGCTTTGATCACCAGTGGGGGTGATATCTTTTACACCTTTTGGTCTTATGGGACTCCCCCAACAGTGGGCTACCTTTGCTTGATAAGTGGGCCGCAAGCGCATTCTCATGATTGACAATCTTAAAAAAGAGCCATATTCCTTCCAAACACATCTTATGTGCATGAGGAATGCAAAGTTCATATACCATCTTTTTATTCACTGCGAATTCGTCCACAAAATCTAGTCTCATTTGTTCAAGGTCTTCGACTTGGCCTGGGTGATGTTGGCTTCAGTTCTTATTCTCTTTAGGATGTGGCATACTACGAAACTCTCTAATCCTTTTTGGATCCTCTGGTGAAAGTCACTTTTAGCCATCCTATGGAACATTTGGGGGGAGCGAAATGCTAGATGTTTTCATAGCAAAGAATTTCCATGGGAAAAGTTTCTTTGGAAAATCAAGAGGGGTATTTTGGAATAGGCATCTTCATCTGCTAAAGTGGATTCTTCTCTTGCATATCCTTTTCTTCAGTTTTGTATTTTTTCCTTAGCTTGCTTTCAAGCTGTTTTTTAATAAATTATTTATTACTCATTAAAAAGAAAAAAGAAAAAAAAAGATACAAGAATCAAAGCAACCTAATACAAGTTACAATAAAATGGTAACAGAACAATGTAAAAACTCCTAGATCTTCATAGTTTGGCCTTGATCCTGATTTGTTGCCACTTTCAGATTTCAATTCTTCAAAGTAGAATCTCTGACCAAGATAATCTGGATATAGAACCTTACTCCTTTCCCCTACTGTCCTACTTCTTTCCTCTTCTCCATCTCTTCTTTCTTCTCTATGACTTTTCTCTATTTTGAAGAGGAAGATGATGATCACCAATGTTGGTTTGTTGTACATGATACGAGATGCATAGTCAATTGATCATCTATTTTTTACATTTTGCCTTTGCTAGTGAGACGTGGGAGAGGTTCTTGGCAACCTTTGATGTGTCTTGGGTGATGCCGGGATCTATTGAGATTATATTTATTTCTTGCTATTGGGGTGGGGTTAGGAAGAAAGGGAGGATGCTGTGGTGGCTTTCATTATTAGCAGGTATTTGAGCCTTGTGAAGAGGGAGGAATAATTAATGTTTCCACAATCGAAGTAGGCTAGTGTCGTGGGTCTTTATGAGGATTAAATAAGAAGTTATGGAATAGACCCCAAACATAGAATCTCTTGCTGAGTGTCCTCAATTGGTTTCTTCTTAGTCTGCCTTGTAAATTGACTCTTGTTTGCTCTTTGGCTTTTGCCTTCATATGAATAAAATTGCTACCTTTCAATATATATATATAAACAAAACAAAACAAAACAAAAAACAAAAAATAAAAACATTGTTTTTCTCTTTTCTTTATCTTTTTCTCTTTCTTTGGGCAGTCTCAAGTCTCAACACATGAAAATTGAAGGATCAAAAGTCCCTTTCTCCTTGAATTACAAAGCTATTTATAGATTCTTTCAGTGACATTCGTTTGATGTGCATAAAAGATGCAGAATCAATTAATAATTTGTTCATTGATGTATCGGCCACTTTATGCTGCCTGTTTTTTCTTGTTAGAAGAAATAATAATGAAGAATCTCATTCCTGGCTTTTTTATTCTCATCCCTTTTTCCTTTTTTGTTAGAAACCAATTGTTAATTGCTTAAGTTGGCTTATTCGAGAGAATCACTTGGAGATGAATGAAGTTGACTGGATGGATGCCAGGAGACTATTGGAATCTTGAATTTACTGGAGGGCATTAGGGACACTCCTGCTATGATTACAGTAGCAGGCAATCAATGGAGCTAGTGGGGAGTCAATAGGGATTTCACAAGCAAACAAACAGTTTTTTCTCCCTAACTGGAAATGGGGTCTTAAGTTGCTGAAAGCACCCTTTTTTTCAAAATATCTTTGTTGCTAATATTCCTTTTAAACATTTAGGACACCATTCTCATATTATAACATTTATAATTGGGTTTTGGCATATTTTTGCTGAAACTTTAAAAATCGCTAACTAGTACATGGTAGGAGATCAAAGTAAGACTCAGAAAAAGGTGAGTAATAACTAATGGGTCACAAACCCAATTTAAGCATTCAACATGGGTGCTGATATAATTCTTTTTTTTTTCCTTCCCCTTTGGTCTCTCTTTGCAGGGCATGTCTTCTATTTGTATTACAATGTTTCATTTGATCAGTTTCCTGCCTTCTGCTATTGTGAACATATTTGAGTAGTACAAGCCATGAAAGGCTGGTACTTCTACCGATTTTCTCTTTGCAGACCCCAAGAAATAAAGGTTTTATTTTCTAATCAGATCCCCCATGAAAAAATAGACATTTTTGGTACGTGTTTGCAAACATTGTTTTACGTAGTTTTTTAATAATACACTTTTAGGTTTGATACCATCAATTGGGCCCCCTTATTAGCAATGTTCAATCTCAATCTAATAATGATAAGGTCCACTCAAGGCCCAGTTTTGCTGCAGCCATCAATCATAGTATCATTTTCCTTTTAAGATGCATCCAAATCATGTGCTGACTATTTTGAGACAGGGCTTGGTAGCCTGACAATCAAAACCCATGCTCAGGCCACAGTTTTTCTAGGCTTATGAAATCAGGCGCAAGCCTAGCCCATGGCTCAAAGTTAGGCATAATTCAAGCCCATAATTTTGGGCCTTGCGCATAAACCCCAGGCATGAACCATAATTTTTGCAGCCCAAAAAAGTCAAACATAGGCATAAGCCTGAAAGGTTCATGCTGAAGCCCAGCTGGGCGGGGCCTTTTATAGCACATAAAGGCTACCCAAACCATTTATAGCCTAGCAACAGTGCTATGTTGGCCTAGATTATCATGTTAGACCATGAGCCGTATTTAAACACAGGTGCAGCCTAAATTGGATGTCTCACGTCTTCATTTCTCAGTCGAACCATGTACCCCACACTGGAATCATGAGTTTGATTTTATTTTTTTTTCATGTACTACAAGCCCCCAAACACTACAAATCATGTGATGTCTGCTTCTATTGAAATGCTTCAAACCTGTTTGGTAGACACCTAAAAATGATTTTTTATCTCATTTTCAGTAATAATGATTATGTATTAGAGATATTGATCTTTAATACATAATGAGTTCATCTCATTGTAGCTGACAATAATTAGGTATTGGAGATCAAGATCTCTAATACATAATTATTGTTAACTAAAATGAGATAGAACTCATTTTTAGACGTCTACCAGAGCCTTCATCTATGGCAAAAATACATCAGAAGACAGGAAGAAGCAAATGCCTTCCATAAAAGCAAGTGCTAACATAGAACCCTTTCTTTCTTTCCTGTTTTATAATCAAGAATAAAAGAAAGCTCATGGAAAATGATCACTGTTCAGAGAGAGGGAGAGAGAGCATGGAAAATGAAAGCCGGTAGATTATTAAAAGAAGAATAAGAAAAAGAAAAACCTAGATACCACTAAACCTTCATATTTTGTATTGTGAGCATCTTAGCGCATAGTTTTAAGTTTCAACTTTAAAATCCAAAGACCACCACTCACGCTTTGTACAAATTACAAATACAGAATACATTACCACAACATAATCAAATTTTTATTTCAAATGCAAGGAAGAGAAGCTCCAAGCGCCCTGCCCAGTATTATATTTTCACAGCAAAGAGTTCTTGATATCTATCACAAGGTGGTACTTCACATCCTTGTTTGTCAGCCTTTGGATAGCTTCCTTTATGTACTAAATCCCAATGACTTCTATTTGTGGGTAAATTTTATGGGCAGCGGAGAAATCTATCATTTCCTGTCTCTCTTTAGTACCACCAATTATACTCATAGAAATGGTTTAATTTTCATACCTACAGAAAGTAATATGGATAACCATCGTAAGAACCTTGTAACAATATTCACAATGCAATGAGATGGAATGATTGCTGCTTGCAGGCGTTAGACCATGTTTAAGGTATGTGGACCATTTAGCGAGCAGGCCACATGCTGAATGTTTCTACCACAAAATTAGGCCATACATCTATGTTAAATGTGAAAGATTGGTTATTCTTTTCTAACCATCCATTTCATTGTACATGCATGGCCCACTTGAAGAGTGGTCCAACGTGACCTTTCAGCTATGCTATATACACTAAGGGGTCTACCTATGAATAACCTAGATCTCGCATGCATATGCCATACTCGCATGTGCAGGCTCGTGTTGGGTGCCTTCAGATGTGCACTTGCGAGTAGCTAGCTATCCTCAGGAGAGGGATGAGTTTGACAACAAGAACTAGAAGCAAATAATGTCAATACACATTTAAAATCATTCCATCTTGAATGATGATGTTTTATTTAAACCAACTTGATTTAAATGATTTTAAACTCGCAAGTATACGAATCAGATGTAGATACGATACGTATTATGAGATCGTTCCCACGAGGACTGGCTGTCACAAGTCAAAATTTACGATTCTTCTTAACTAATCCAACAAACAGTTTTATTAACTATTAAGTAAACTAACAAAAATTTATGAAAAGTAACTAAGGACAATGAGGAAAATTCAATCAAGTAGAATACTAGGACTTTTGAATCCACCCCTAAATATCCTGACCCTTGTTTTACCTGTTGATTCACTATAATTCAGATTGATATAAATAAATAAAGCACACTCTATGCCCTTGGTAGGGCACACAGAATGTATAATCCCTTAAAGCATAAGGATCACATCTTTCCATCCATGGTCAGGCATGAAAAGATGTAGATTCTTATTTCTTTCTCTATAAGAAACCTGTTCATGGTCAAACACAAGTACCAAAAGTAAGATTCCAAACAAGATCTACATCTAGACTTTGGTTAAACTCATATAATGAAGAAGTACGGAGATTTTAGTTAAGCACACTAGAGAAATAAACAAATCAATATACTTCAAATAAAATCAACACATACAAGAGTTATTCAAATTAGGGGTTTCATGTCAGCCCTAGACAAGAAATTAGCAATCTATAAAATCAATTAGAAAAAAAGAAAAATAAAATTAATTAAAAGAAAACATCCTTCTGTCCCTTCTTTCTTCCTCTCTCTCTCTCTCTTTCTTCTCTTTCCTCTCTCTCTCTCCTTGGCTCTTGATCTCCTCTCCCTAAGCTCCGGCCCCGCTCTCCCTTGCTCTCTCCAACTTTTATAGCTGCCAGGGGCGGTGGAGAGACTTTCGCAACAACGTTCACATGCGCAGCGAAAGCTTTTTCACAGCCACCTTCGAGGCTCTATAACTCACTTCTTTCTTACACTTTATCAGTGAAATCAACGTCTTCTGGGATGTTTTTAACTGCTCTACATGATGGATGGATCAAATCTTTCTTCTGATCAAAGATGGTGGGCCACAACTGCCTGGAAAAGTCCCTTTTCACGGACGTGCTTAAGCCTATGCACGTCCTTCGCTGATGTGATTGGTGGGCCCCACAGAAGTGTTTTAGGGAAAATTCACCCCGTCCATTGGATTCCTCTCGAAAAACCGTTCAGAAAGGGGTATTTTTGGGTGTCCATTGATGCGGCCCACAGAGTTTTAAACCTAACGTCCATTCTGTGTTTTGAACGGTTGAAAAACTAATAACGTGATGTCTTCCAATTCTATCAGCTAGGAAAGGGTTGTTGCTGCCCCAGAGAACGAATGAACGGTATGGATCAAACTTACGAAGGATGGGTGGGGCCCACAACTGCAACCGATCATGGCATGTGCGAACGCTGGAAACAGAAGTTTTTATTTTTGAATGGGAGTTGGTGGGGCCCACATAGGTTGTCCTTCTATATAATCATTCCCTTATTCTGGCATCTAGATTAGTTTCTGATCACGGTCCCAAGTTTTACGTGAATTCATATTTCAGATGTGCCACACCATCAATCGACGTAGCAACGTTTTCCTCTTTGCTGCGGTCTTGAATGTAAGCATGGAAGCATGGAATAGATCGTATTTTGGTCAGTGCCCCCTCTAGACATTCTGGACGGTTCAAATCATCCGTCCGATGAATGTAAGTGGGCCACGCACCCCTCCAGCGGACAGGCTGCATAACTACACGAGGAAGGAAATTTTCTTCTTCAAAACCGTCGGTCAAGAGTCGGTTTGACCGACTCCCTGTTGCGGTGCACGGCTAGTGCAATTGTGCACTATGTACATGCCACACAAGGTGCGGTCCACTGCAATGTTTATGAGGAATCCTCTCCGTCCATCCATCTCATCATCCCATTTAAGGCATCGATTCTAAAATTGAAGTATATCCAGGTAGTAGGTGGGCCTCACTTAATGAATTAAGGGGATGCTCTGGAATTTGGGTCACTTCCTCTGTGATCCAATGGCTGAAATTTTACATTTCCGGTTAATTTATGGTCCATAGGCCATATATGAAGTTTTGAGCCAATCAGATGGTTGGAACCATGTGAACTTGCATTCTGCACCAATTTTGGGCCTCTTTAACGTGAACGGCTTGATTTTCTCGAATCCCTGGCATGTAAATTCTTCAATCTTAGTCCTCTAGAGTCCGTCCCCTGCTTTGATGACTTCAGAGTGTCAAATCCACGCATTTAATATCCTTTTTCCGTCCAAACTCCTAATCACACCCTACAACAAAAACACAATTAAAATAGTCCGTTAAGCATTATCATGTTGGTAAAATCCAGTAATAATCAGGGTCTAATATGCAATATTCGACCCTCACCAAATGACTTCCCTCCAAAAAGGGTAGTTTCTCCACTGTCATTTCTTCTTCAGTTCCTCCTCTTCTTCTTCTCGTAGTGGAAATGGATTCCCAGGAGAAGAATCTCAGTCGTCCACATGTCGCACTCCTATACGACAAGAGGATGTACCAGAGCAGATCAGAGCCATCTGAAAGAAACTCGAATCCCGAGGATTCCCTCAAAGGTATTCCCATCTTTGTAGAAATCTTGGGTTCTTTTTAGAATTTTCGTTTTTGTCGATTCTCCTCTTAGATGTTCCCTAGTGGTTCTGCTGTCGAATTTCCTAGAAGTTTTTATTACAATTGGTTGTCAATTTTTTTGTATTATGATCTAGTGAGTTTTATTGGCATGGATGTTGGACATGACCCGTGGGGCACAACCACTAGTGCGTGGGTCCTACATAACTTTCCTGCTACTTCTCTTTTTTCAAGACTTCGTTTCCTATTTTCAAATTCGAAATGAATTTGAAATTCGATTTGGATGATAGAGAGATATAGAGGAAGAGGTTGGATCATAATAATATTGAGTTTGTGTCCATCTGGCCCGCCCTTATACGATCTAAGACATTGACTGTAATCCGGGGCCATTTTAACCGTAAAATCAAAGTGGTGATCAGACTTCTCTGCTCTTGTAGTGGTCAGGCCGACCACTGGATGTGCATCGTAGATCTTCAGCCGATAGCCTTGGCAACGATAGCCATGGCCATCGCCGCCGGGAGCAGCCATAGTAGCAGCACCCTTTCAACAAAAACTAAAAAATAAAAAGGAGAAGGGGAAGTCACGATTGGAAGGGAAACTTAGGTTTTCCTTTTTGGCTTGTGATTTGAGATCAATGGCAGCCATGGGCGATGAGATTTTGGGAGATGATTTTCTTAAAACCCTAAGTTCAAAACCTAAGTGAGAGAGAGAAAAAGAAGAAAGAGGGTCATGGGCTTTAGTTTCAGGGTCTAACTTGGTTGTTGGGCCTATCTAGAAGGGCCTGACTTCTTTTAGGTTTTAAGCCCATTGTAAAATCCAAACAAATTTATTTAAGTGAGAGAGGAGGTTAAAAAAAAGAAGAAAAGAGAATGATAGATTCTTTTTGGCATGTTAATGGGCCTATCTTGCAATTAGACCTAAATTAGTGTGTATTATGGCTCGTTTGTAGCTAAGGCTATACATGAGCCGATCTAACTCAAAAAGCTTGGTCGGCTTGGCTTGATGTAACTCGATTTGACTTGGCTTGAACGACAACTCGAGGTGAGCCAAGCTTCATATGACCCAACTCGTTTTGAAAACAAGCTAAGTTTGAACAGAGTGGAGCTTGACTCAGCTCGACTCGAACTTAGCTACGCTCGAATATAATATAATATATTATATTATATTAATGTATATTTAAAAATAAAAAAATCCTACCCTACCCATCGCTTTCTTACCTTTTCCTTTCCTTAACCCAACTTGTCACGCCCATCCAAGCTCCTCTCTCTCTCTCTCTCTCTCTCTCTCTCTCTCTCTCTCTCTCTCTCTCTCTCTCTCTCTCCCCACTTGGCCACTCACTCGAGCTCGACTCAGCATCTGCCCAACTTAGTGTTTCTGTTGTACGGCTCGCACCCTCCCACCAGACTCTCTCTCTCTCTCTCTCTCTCTCTCTCTCTCTCACACACACACACACACACTCTTTCAACAGCAAGGTACCTGTAATCTTTGGATTTATTTTTTTTATATAATTGTTAGAAAATAAGAAAATCCCAAATCCAAAAATTGAGATTTAGGGTTTTGAATCTTTGATTTGGGGGTCAGGTGGGGCTAGGTTGGGCCGGGTGTGGTTCGACTTAGAGCTAGGTTAGGTCGAGTGTGGTTCGAGTTAGGGCTAGGTTGGGTCAGTTGGGTCGGGTGTAGTTTGAGGTAGGGTTGGGTTGGGTCTAGCGTGGTTCGAATTAGGTCAATTAGATCGTGTTGGGTCGAGTTGGGGCTGGGTTGGGTTGAGTGTGGGTCGGGTTGGGTCAGTTGAGTTGAGTTGGGGCTGGGTTGGGTCGGGTGTGATTCAGGTGGGGCTGGGTTGGGTCGAGATGGTCGAGTTGAATTTTGAATTAGATTTTCATTTTATACTAGATTTGCATGATTTTTTTCAATTACATTTGTGTAATTGTATTGTATTTGAATTTGTAGAGTTGAATTCTAATTATGAATCAGTGAATGAATATTATGGATTAGATTTACATGATTTTTTTCTTATAAAAATACTTTTCTTACAATAAAAGGGTGCACAACAATGTCTACGGATGATCCATCCAACAACATTTGGCACTACAGTTCCCAAGTTTACTCTTCAAACTTTCGAAAAATGAATATTTAATGTAATTTGTGTGGGGCCAGATTTGTAAACAAAACAAATCGGCTTATATTATACTTCTTAGGTTGGGGAGAGACACAAAATCGTGTCCCATAGATCACGGGAGGTACAAGTTTTATTCCAGGCTCTCATAAACTCTAATAAGAAACCTTTAACCCTCTACCCCACACCGAATACAACTAGTCAGAAGATATACCATAATACGTTTATTTTAATCAATGAAGAATACAAAATAGAGATAGTGAAAAGAATTAGTACGAAAGAGGAGAATGAAGCTAGATTGAGAGCTTTGGAAGAAGGGCAATTAAAAATTGCCTTGAAGTTAAGAAAGGAAGAGGTAAAGGCATTTAGATATCAACGATGTCCTTCTCGACAATATGACGCCGAAGTAGGGCTGAACTCGACTAGCAAGATGCCATCGAAGTTTATCTACAGACTCGGTTCATTCTACAAGATCTTGAGTACTCCGTATAAATTATCTTATAAAAAAAAAACTTTGGAAAAGCTACCTGAATCTATAGAAGAACATGATGGAAAAATATCCCTACCAGCTGAATCTCATTATTTTTCTTATATAGTTCAATATTTGTTTTTTAAATGTTTATATTTATGATTCTTTGTTAATTGATGTTGTTAATTAGTATTTATGCCACCTAGTAGTTTAAATGTATCCCTCTCGTTTAGGAATTCATATTGAATAAGTACAATCTTCGATTTGAAATGCTTGTTTTATAGAATCCTAAATTGTCACATTTTGGACAGTTCGATACCATACAATGTTTAAATTGTCCTTGTTTTCAGTTTATATGTAGTTCAAATTTCGGTAGCATCTCCTTATATTTACTTCGGATATGTGCTTCTTTACTAATTAGTTGCCTCTATCCATATATAATGGATTACATGTGGCAACTAATCATTATTGAGTTTTATATATATCTAGAGAATATGGGAAGATGTTGTCGAAATTTCGGTTCACATGTAAACTGTACAAGGACAATACATGGTATGTTATCGAATGAGATAAAGACATTTAGTACCTCTAAATAGAGACAAATAGTTATAGGTGAGACATTTATAGACAATTAGTAAACAAATTTTGAAACAATTATAGACAATCTATAGTTATGTGTATATATATATGTACCCTAATGGATTTATTGATTAGGGGACTATTTGAGACACATGTGTCTTACAATTTATGGAGGTGCCTAAATATTATTTGTACTATATAGTTATGAACACATAAATGTGATTAACTAATTACTTTAATGTAAGACCCGTATCTTGGTCCGTACCTTTCCGTACATTTCCGCGGTCTTACCGGTCGAATTCCGGCAACTTTCGACTCTTAACCGATATCGACGCGTGACCCTGATTCATGTGCCAACAACTCGAGTTGACTCAACCCGAGACCAATGCCATAGCGACCGCACCGTCGCCGCGGTTCCGATACCGCGACTCGCGCGCCAAGGCGATACCCTGGTCAAGAGTTATGGGCCAACGTTCGGTGCGAGAAAACGCCGCGCGTTGCGAAAACTAAGGGAATCTCAACGATATGTCACATCAATCACATCAATCCCATCAATCAATCACCCATCAACCCATCACATGTCAAGTACACATCACTTCCATCCCTTTTCCCAAGCAACCACAAAAGTCTCCCAAACCCATACCTCTCTTACACAAAAAGCCAACAAAGTCTTCTTAACCCATACCTTTCTTACACAAAAGGCCAAAAAGTCAAGTTTTTCTTACACCACCATCACTCACCCATCCATCCATCACTCTCTCTCTCTCCCTTTACATCACTCTCTCTCTTTCTCTCTTTCTCATTTCAAAATTTCCAAGCAACAACAATTCCAAGGGCTCCATACGTATGGAATTTCTCCAAAGTCCCTAAGCTCTAAGTGGCCCACCTTCCTACCCCAAAATCTCCCATCTCAACCCTTCATTCTTCATCTTAGCTATTGAAGTTGAAAATAAGGTGCCAAGGAACCCCTAAGAGCGAGAAGATCGGACGGTGGGTGCTTCTATAGGGTAGATTTTCTTGTTTTTATGGTGGACCAAGTGAGGCCCACCGATCAATGGTGTGGATCTCACTTGGGACCCTTATTTGTGGCCGATGGACCACTTGGATCGCCATGATCATTCCATGATGGGGCCATTCTCCATGGACCCCATCATGATCTTTATTTTCATTTGAAAAGGGTCATCTAGACCATCCATATCGGTGGGGAAAGGATTCCCACCGTTGATCTTTAGTTTTGATGGTCATATGTGCAAATGACCCATTGATGTATGATTTCATGTATGGGAGGGCCCATAATGACGGGGACCCTCCATCACAAGCCGTGTCTCACTCTTCATATCTCTCTCTTTTATTTTATTTTATTTTATTTTATTTTATTGCAATAGGATGGTGTGGCCCACTTGAATAGATCTCATCTTGATGTAGTTATTTTATCCAAGTGGGGCCCACCTTTCACGCCATTCCCACGCCGCCCATCATGTGGTGGCCCACTTCATCAGGGCCTACCATTTTCAAAAAAAAATATATAATAAATAAAATTATATAACTGTCCAGCGTCTGGGACGCTGGACATTGTGAAGGAAAAAGAAAAAGGATGAATGAAAGGAAAGATTTTGGGGTAGCCTCCTTGCATAGGCCCCACCCTGATGTTTATGTCCGATCCAAGTAGTTCATCCTCTTACCCACGGCGTTCTAGCCGTTGGGTAGAAGTTTGGAGCTGATCCAATCACCTGGTGGGCCATAGCGTCGAATGTTGCGCCCTTACCATTCAATCTCTATTTTCTGATCTTATTTCTCTTCCAAGCATCAAAAAAATTCAAACTCTGGACTCATTTGGACGGCCTCGAGCCGCTGAGCGCAATGGCCGGGGCGGATTTCCCTTTTGCGGGCCCCACGCGCGAAAATCCCCAGAAAGACCGGTTTTCTTTTTTTAAAAAAAATGGAATGGCAGAGGCCTTGCCTCTGCCTCTGACGCAGCCAGCAGCCGTGGGACGGCGGGCGTCCAGTGAGGGACCCACGGCTCCAGCCGTGGGCCCCACCCTATGTTTGTTTGCCATCCAGCCAGTTCATTAGGTGGGCCACCCCAGTGGTGCCCCCCCCCCCCCAAAAAATGACACAGATCCAAAACTCAGGTGGCCCACACTACGTGAAACAGTGTGGATTGAATATTACCATTAAAAATCTGTTTGGGGCCCACTGAGGTGTTGGATTAAGTTGAAATTTATATTTTCCCTTCACCCAGGTCCGAGCTACCTTATGAACGGGTCAGATGCCAAATAAATATTACGGTGGGCCCCACATGGGACCCACAGTTGATGCTTATGTTGTAGCCCACCGTCCAGGCGGACGGTGGCACCACCTGACGCACGTACTGCCCCCACCATCCACGGACGGTGGGGCCCTGTGTGATGAATGTGTTATATCTGCACTGTCCACTGGACAGTGGGACCTACCTTGATGCATATGATGCATCCGGACCATCCATCCACTTTAACATATAAAGGGCTATGGGTTAGGCCCATTTGATTTATAAAAATGCTAATGGGCTGGGCCCATTTGATCCATTTGAGGCCTAAGAATTTGGGCCCACTTGATATGTAAAGCCTATGGGCTTGGGCTCACTTGTTATTTAAGGGCGTGGGCTAGGCCCATTTGATTTATAAAATGCTTATGGGCTAGGCCCATTTGATCCATTTAAGGCCCAAGAACTTAAGCCCATTTGGCGTGTTACAAGTCCATGGGACTAGGCCCATTCGATGTACTTCAAGGCCCATATGCTTGGACCCTTTTATTGAAATTTTAAAGTCTATGGGAGTAGGACATTTGATATGTTGTAAGGCCCATGGGACTAAACCCATTTGATTATAAAAAGGGTCCATGGGATTAGGGCCACTGGATTTATTTGAGGCTCATGGGTTAGGCTCATTTGATTTGTTTAAGGCCTAGGAATTTAGGCCCATTTGACTCATGTTAGGTCTATGGGTTGGGGCCCACTTGACCTAAATGTGGGATCCCAATTGGTGTGGCCCATTTGATACATATTAGACTCATGTGACTAGGTCCAATTGGTGCAATCCAAGGCCCACGGGTTTTGACCCACTGCAATGCACATAAGACCCATTGGTGTAGCTCATTTATGTGGCCCATCTGATGAATAAAAGGCCCATAAGCTATGGCCCATTTGATATATAAATGTAAGGCCCAATGGGAGGAACCTAAGGTCCATTGCAATGTGTAAACCCAATACCGATTATGTAGCGGTGTTTAAGAAGATCGTACCTGGGATGCAATGTTGGTTTGACGTCCATATTGCTAGTGTAATGTTGGTTGGATGTCCACATTACGACTCTCCTTAGGGCCCATCACCAGGCCGTACTTGCTGTGTATAGACCGTCCAGGTCCATCTGCATTGTAAATAGTTCATTTTGTTATAACATGTTTAGTACAGTTCATGACTCATGATCATACGCATCATATGTATGCTTGACGTGAGAATTATCTGATCATAGCATTTGCCTTCGGGCAGGTTGTTTATGGGCTCCCGGTTAGGGGTGTTGCCCTACATGAGCGCACGGTATGCGCAGGATTGGTTGCATGACTGGATAGCGTGATTCTTGCATTCCGCATTTGTGTGACATGGGTATATGTACGCCCTAGCGACATCAGGGCCGTAGCCTCCACAGACGCATCGTAGTTGGCAGGATTGGATACCGAAAATCTTGATCTACATGGGGTACTATAGATATCCCTGGGTGAAAGTCCCTAAACCCTTATGGTACCAAGAGGTTGCTCCAACGTCTAGACCGAGTGGGTAGATGAGCGTTGTGTACCGATTACCAGACGGTTACGCTCTCCACTGTGTCATGGTCGGTTGGAAGGGGGTGCGGCCTTACCCGCCCGAGTGTAGGGGGCAATCCTAGGCTGAGTTTGACCAGCTCGAGGAATGGGTCCGCTATCGACGAGTCGCGCCCGATATTGGCAAACGGATAGTGTGGTCTCTTCCACTTACCTTATTGTGCGCGATGTGGCGGCAATCTGGTTTAGAGTGTACTAGACCCCGGTGATATTCCATATATTGAGCCGTATTGATGTGTGGACATAGATGAGCACCTGTATGCTTGAGTTGCATTGCACATCGCATGGCCTTGGGATGGCCGATACCATTCATGTCTTGCATCGCATAGCCTTGTTACGGCTCATGATATTATAGATCCATCTGCATATTCTGCTTTACTCTGACATTGCATGTTCATATTACTACCTTGCGCACACACTTTCACCACCCTCTAAGCTTTCTGTAAGCTTATGCACGACCGTTGCGTGCAGGTGACGTTGGATCGCAGCAGCGTTGAGGCAGGAGCACGTTGCTGAGCATTTTGGAGTTTTTGTACTTTACCTTTGTATTTCCCTTTATGCTCATTGTACTTGTAAAGTTTTTGATCATAGTGAAAATGTAATGAATTTCTTGGTTGTTGTTTGTGGGTTATGCCTTTAGTTATGCTTATTACGAATCAAACTGACATTGAAAATCCTCCTCGTAGCATCCCAGGATCGGAACCTGGCGAATGGGAGCTAGGAGCCGAGAATGGGGTTCTACGGAGGCTGTCGGCGCCGGATTCGGCGATCGAGAATTCTGTGAGCCCAGTTTCCGAGTTTGGGGCGTGACATTTAATGTAACACCCCAGTTCCCGAAATCCGAGTACACTACTCGTGTTCCAAAAACCCGATCGTTAACCTATCACGGTGACTTAAATATCATGCACATTTTTTTTTTCTCTTTATATCAAATTAGTAATATAGCGGAAATATGAGTAATCAAGTATAAGAGGGAGTCCAAATATACACAATGAAATATTTAAGTGGTTACTCGTAAACTTATAAAAACTAATGTCTTAACGTTTTACAAAATATGACAGTACAATTTAATATAAATGAAGTTAAGAATAGAGAGTCGCGAGGTCATCTGACTCGTCCTATTCCATATGAACGCTAGCATGCGCGTCATCTGTGTCTGCTGCACATTGAATATGGTTCGAAAGCGTTAATGGTTATCCAGTGAAGTATAACCCCCAAGATTTATTATATCATCAAGATAATTTAGCATAGTTATTAGAGAAAGTATAACAAGTATTACACAATGATTATCATGGAAATCAGATAAGGTTCATCAATACGCATTCATTAAATAAATTGTAGAAGATAATCTTGTTTAAATGTATAAATGTATCCACATGCTCACAGACCTGGGGATGCACATCCAGCTGGTAAAAAGTCTGTCAAGGAGAACCAGCCATCCAGAAAAGTACTCATGGTACGTCCAAGGAGAACTAGCCACTCGAAAAAGACTATGCAACGAATTCGCCCAAGGAGAACTAGCCACCTGGAAAAATACTCAAAGGTATGCCCAAAGAGAACTAGCCATCTAAAAAAATACTTAAAGGTATGCTCAAGGAGAACTAGCCACCCGGAAAAGTACTCAAAGATACGCCCAAGGAGAACTGGCCACCCGAAAAAGACTATGTAATGAAGTTGTCCAATGAGAATTAGCCACCCAGAAAACTACTCAAAGGTACACCCAAGGAGAACTAGTCACCCAGAAAAGACCGCATGCCATGAAAATGCATGATTAGCCCAACCATTATTATTCTAATTTCAAACAATTGTTTTAAGAAAGCTCAAAGGTCACTATGAGGGTTTTATCACCCAGCATAGGCCGACAACTCAAGCATAGTGTCTCATTCCACCATCTCTGACTCATGAGACTAACCAATATTATGTTTAAAGGCAACCAACTTAACTAGTGGCTAATTATAGTTCTACAAGTGGACGTATCATTGCAAGATTATATGAAGGAGGTTCATTAAAGCCACATAGGGCAAATATTATATCAAGTCACAAAGGGCGGACGTACAATTAAAGCCACAAAGGGCAACTAGCCAATCAAAACCACATATGGCAAACAGTCCATTCCAGGATGCGGTGAAAGGAATTGACCCCAAAGCCACAAAGGCACAACAATTCTTTAGATAGTAGGTCCATAATCAACTTTGATTTAATTTATTAGATAGAATGACCACTACTTCAAGAGATTCCAAAAACACCATTAAGTAACCGCAAGTAGTAAAACAAGTCACGCACAATATTAAAAGCATATACACATATAAAGTGAGATGTTTGAGACCATCGCATATTCATATTCGAATGTAAATCCAACGATCAATTATCATGAAGAATTATTCAAATAAAAACTAGCATTTACCATCAATTTCACTGAGTATCATGTTAGGCAGTAGATGAAATAAACGAACTACGCTAATTATCAAGATGTAAACAAGCTTGAAGGGTGATCCTCTCCTTAGAATGTGGGTACTCTTCTCTCTTGATTAGAAAGTACACTAAATGAGGGACTTAGGGAAAACACAAGTCCCTATAAACACATTAACACACTAATTCAATTAAACATTACTCAACCATAATTCAAATGACAAATATAATGTTGAGAGATCGATCTACCCACACTTTGGAAGCGACTCAATTTCCAACCCAACTCCACGTGAGCTAGAATCAACACACACAAAGAAACCTAAACGAGAAAGTTTAATCTTTTGATTCCAAGTACGAATTTAAGAATTAATAACTTTATTCAACTAAGTTTAATATTTAACTATAAGGAGTTCACTCACCTTGTTGATTCCTACTTCAATCTGAACTTGGAGGCTCGGATTTGAAGAACCAGATGATGAGATGTTGAAGTGAATTAGCCCCACAAGACGTTTGACTCCTCAAGCCCAACTGAGTCGACTCAGTTTAACTCGGAAGCCCACTACTCTCTCACCCTCTCTTTCTTCTTCTTTCTTTCTTCCCTTTCTTGTGTTCTCTGTTTCTCTTTGCTGGAAAGTCTATTAGCTTGTTGGACTCAGCCAAACTCAAACCAACTCGCCACAGTCAACTCGACAACGAGTCAATGAACTCAGTTTGTGTCAAGATGGAGCAGCAACATCGACTCTTCCCTCCCTTCTCTACCTTCTTTCTTCTTTATTTCCATTTGCTGGAAGATGTCCAACAATGCATCCTCGAGTCGACCCGAGTCAGTTCCAGTCGAATTGCGTCGACCCAGTGCGGCACCAACGGTGCGATAGTGGGATGCACTCTCCCCTCTCTTCTCTCATTTTCTTCTCTTCTTCTTTTTCCTTTCTATGCTTCTCTGGCTTCCTTCTCCTTTCTCCCTTTCTCTCCTCGTAGCCTTGCAAGGTCTAAATAGACCATGGAAGACCCAAATTCGGTCTGGTTGAAGTGGTGCGGCAACTAGCAACCACCACCCAACTCTCTCTCTCTCTCTCTCTCTCTCTCTCTCTCTCTCTCTCTCTCTCTCTCTCTGGCAGGAAGATTAGGAGAGAAGTTGGACTAGGCCTGGATTCACAGTGACTCGAACAATGTCGACTCGACTGAATGCGGCACTAAAAGCGGCACCTCTTCCTCTTTCTGATTTCTCTTTCTGCTTTTGGAAAGGGTTGCCCTAAAAGGCAACCTTTATAGGCTCTTCTAATCTTGTTCTCGAAAGTGCGGGTGTAACTAATCCCTGGATTAGTTACAGTTAAAGGCGTTCTAACGATAGTTTTGTAGTGTCGACTTCTTAGGTCGCATGACTAAGACCCAATGCCACAAATTATGGTTAAAGTGCGTAGCCCATTGGATGAACGTCTCTGATGTGGAATCAGGGTCCACACATTGATGCTGCGGTTTTTGGCCAAATCGAGGAAAATGACCAACCTATTCATGGCGGATCTTAATCTAGGGGATCACCTTCCAATCCAAGCCTTCTGATTGGTCTGGATGGGGCCACGGATCATTGCAGGACTCACGTCTTGGAAGGATATGAGCGTTTTCTAGATAAGGCATGAGTTTCCTCTGCCACAAATGATCATGAGTAGTTGTTTGAAGAAAACCCTAATCGCGAGCTCTCTAGGCTCTTGGATTTGTTTGAATGGACGGGCGGGATTGAAGGAGTCTAGCTGGCTCGATTTGCCAGCTTGACAGCGCAACAGAATTCCGTTTTAGGAAAAACACCCGCACACACTCAATCTTGCAATCAAAATAATGTGTATGTACGGGTGTATTATCGTGTTCTGGGATTTGCATAGTTTTGAGAGCTTGACAAGATGGACGGTTCAGATCATTGAAATGGTCCATAATGGTGGGCCAAAATTCAGTCGAATGGACATCGTTCTCCGCTGGTGAAAAACAAAGGAGAGAAAGTCTCTCTTTTTTACAGAGAACGCGGCTCAACACCCGTTTGACTGTGTTGACGGTCTAACGCACCGCAGGTGCACTGCCCCTAGTGCATACCCACACTAATCTGGGGTCCATCATGATGTAGTTGAAAAATTCACTCCGACCAATTGCCTTGAATAGGGCTTTTGGATCATCACACCAAGGATGAGGTGGATCCAACGTTCAGGTGGGCCATATGTTTAGATTTTGACCTTCTAATTGTAGATTCTTATCGATCTGACGATCAGATTGCATTTGATTTGTTCGTCAATGGTTATAATGGTCCTAGGGTCTACCTAGATGGAATTTAATGGTTACTTAGTGGTCTAATGGCCTAGGTGTGAAGATTAAGTGACGGACCTTTAAGTTGGACTCAGATGAATGATGGGTTTAGTGATCTACAACCCCGATTTGATCCTTATGGTTCACTTTCAAGAGACCGTGATTATCCCTCTTAAGGATTAATAGCTGGAGTGGGCGGATTTTGAATTATCAATTGCTAGTAAATATCATAGGTTGAGTGTATACATTTACACTAGTTTGTTAACTTAAACTACAGTTGTAACAACCGAGTACCGAAGCACAGGATGTTACATTTAACATGTAGAAGTCCTGATCTTACCTTATCCTTGTTATCTTTTTATTTATAGATAACTAGTGAGGAAAACCCAAGTATCCCTGGTGTCGTTGCATGTCACATCTCTTCTTATTGTGAAGGGAGATGTGGTGGAAAACAAAGTTGAAACGATTTTAGGTTCAATGAAAGGGAAAAAAATCAATGGTATAAGAAGTTTTGGATGAGATCACACTACTAGATGATTCAGTTAAGATTAGATGCACGTATTGTAAAACTCTTTACAACAAGCATTTTGATTCTTCTATTGCTAATTATCAAAAGCATCTTGATAAATGTGTGAAGAGACCAAGAATGTCGACTGGTGAAGTCTTGTAGTTGCTTTCATTTACCGCTTCTGAAAAGGATGACTCTCAAGCTACACTCTTCACCTATAAGTATGATCAGGAAAAGCTGAAAGAGTGATATGCAAGATTGGTGATAGTTGATGAGAAGCTGTTCAACATGGTAGAAATTAAAGTTTTTATCGGATCTTACAAATTTATTAATCCCAAATGTGAGAAAACCTCTCGTCTTACTATGAAAACAAAGCGTATGAAGATAAATGCAATTGATAAAGAAAACTTGAAAGTTCTTTAACATTCGTATCCAGAATATGTTTGACTTAGGATAACATCGAATTAAAGAAAGGGATACATGTCATTAATTACACATTTCATTGACACATATGGGAAACTCAAAAAGAAGATTGTAAACTTCTATTACGTTCCTCCTGGTGTTGTTGCATTTACAATTGTCTTGTTGAGTAGGGTATCAAAAAGAAAATCTCTCCAATAACTTTAGATAATGCATCTTCTAATGACACTTTGATTTCTTTCTTACATAGTCAATTCAATGTAGCCAAAAATTTATTATTTGAGGGTAAAATATTTGAAGTCAAATATTGTGCCCACATACTAAACTTGATTGTATAAGAAGGGCTGAAAGCCATCAACTCCACGATCACCAACATATAAGATATATATCAAATATATAAGAGGGTCACCTTGAAGATTGAGTACGTAGAATGATGTATGTGGAATGATATAATTCAACGTTTAGATTTGAAATCTAAAAAACAGTTGAAGTTATATGTTTGCACACGCTGGAATTCAACTTATGAAATGTTGGATACTGTTTTAGAATTTAAAGTTGCATTTCTTGAACTTGTGGCGTGTGATAAAATATATACATACATATCGAGTGATAAAGATTGGATGAAAGCCGAACAGGTTCATCAATTTATCAAAGTTTTTTACGACTGTACGCATATTTTTTTCTTGGAACAAGTATCCTACGACAAATTAGTTTCTTTCAATTTTTTTCTCATTATGAACGATCTAAAAAAAGTGTCCTGACTCCTATTTGAATACAATAAATTGATTGTGTCTAAAAATGGGGTATATGTAGGGAATGCCTATGTATTTAATAGAATGTTCAAATTGAACATTATAAATGAAAATTTTTCTTCCGTTTATATGCTTGATTTACGTAATGTTTGATATGCTAGATTAGGACATATTAGTTATCGTAGTATGGATAATATTTCTAATCTTAATCTAATTCCTAATTATACAAAACCTGATGACAAATGTAGTATTTGTGTACAATCCAAAATAATAGTATGTGTACAATCAAAAATAACTACAAAATCGTTTTCAATGATGGAAAGATAATCACAACTCATAAACCTAGTTCATAGTGACATATGTGAAATTGGTAGTTTAATAACAAGATGAGAAAAGAGGTACTTAATAACATTTATAGATTATTTCTCCCATTATATCCTAGTATGCCTATTGAAAAATAAAGATGAGGCATTATAAAAATTCAAGATATATAAGGCAGAAATAGAGAACTAGGGTATAATGGAAAATTGGGATAGCAGAACGGAAAAATAGGTCTCTCATAGACATGGTAAACTCTATGCTCAATAATACAAGTTTAAGTTCAGAATTTTGAAGAGAAGTCCTATTAACTGTCGGTTATATCTTTAATAGGATACATCACTCTAAGACTTATAAGACTCCATATAAACTATGGAAGGATATTATTTCTAATATCTCATACTTTAAGGTATGGGGTTGTAAAGCCTTAGTTTGGCTTACTGAGCCTAAAAAACCCTAGATAGGGTCGAGATCTCTTGAGTGTATTTTTATATGATATGCACAAAATAGTAAGGCCTATAAGTTTCTAGTTGTAGAATCTAATCATGCGAGTATTTTAGAAATATGAAATTTTGATGTCTGCCTAATTATATGTTAAATGTATTATTGAAATTAACAGAAACAGATCCACTTAGCTTGTCATTTTAGGCTGCTTTGAAAAACAACCAGAAATTTTTTTTTTCATCCAAAAAATGTTAATGTGTGAAAAACAATCCATCCATCCGATTTTTCACATGGACATGATTTGGGTAGAGTTCTAGATATTTTGATTTATGATTTTTTTTATTTTTATTTTTTATATCCAGATTAATGCACTAATGATATCCATTAAAGTTCTATAAAGTCTTATGTTGCCAGATTACTTTACCAGCTGTCAGTTTCATGAGAACTCAAACGTCATGAATAAGTTATTAACAGTGTCTCCGAAATTGTGTGACGGTGTCTCCTTGGATTGTCGGGACAATGTCATCGAAATCATCAAGAATATTACAGTTCTGGATGAAAGTAGTAAAACTATGGTGGGGGAGAACCCAAATGTCATCTCTCTGTTAATCAAAACATTAAAGAATGGTGACATGGATACTAATATCCCGACAATAGCTGCAATAAAAATGACTGCAATGGTCCATTCAAACCATCGTAAACTTTGCGAGTTTGGTATGGTGGAAGCTTTTGTTCACATAATCAAAGATAATAGAGCTATAGAAGATGAGGTTTTAAAAGTACTCCATAACCTATCTAAAATTGACGAGGGTAGATTGCGGCTTCTAAATATTATTCTGCACCAAATCAGAGACCAAAGTCTTGTGGGAAGGATTCTTCCGATCCTACATAAATTCTTAGTTGATGAGCTCGCCTGTAGGGAAATGGTTAATTCAGGTGCAATCCCTAACCCGATGACTATTATCAAAGAGAGTACAGTTGCTTCGCAGTGTGAAATGGCATGCCAGGTAATGTACCTAATTTTTCAGTCTGATAAGAGCACATTGAGTGAAATACAAAGTGAAGAAAGTGTCACTGGTGCACTCGCTGAGCTTTCTTTTGACGAAAGAAACTACATAGGCTTGACGATTGCCAGGGCCATTCTTGATATTTTATAAATCTTTAATCACTCTCCAGTATTAGGTTCAAGTGAGCTAAGAGTATATCTTCTTTATGAGTTTTTGTGATTACATGTTTTAGAATTTTTACGACTTGTTTCACCATCTATACATACTTCTGGTTGTGTAGGTTTAGATAGCTACTAAGCAGTCAAAGGAGGGGACTAGTATGATCCAGTGTGAATTTGTACATGTGGGGTCCAGAGTCTACAGATTTAGAACGTTGGTCACATGGCCTACCTATAGTATTGTATAACCCATTCTCTAAAAATCTATATGATAGGCTATTACTGAATCTTTAAATTGGTGGCCCACAAAATAAGTAGTTAAAACATAAAATTAAAAAATTAAAAAATACCAAAGTTTAGACTGATGAACCATTTGTTCAATGATTGTTTCATAATGGAGAAAGAAGTAGTGTTGGGAGTCCTCTTATTTGTTTTTTACAATTGATGTTATTTTTCATATTGATGTTTAGGGTGTTTCCATGCTATTACACCAGAAGCATGACCTTAGCTCATTGATTATAGGAGGCCAACTTTGAAAAATAAATATCCATTAAGCAGTAGTCAGGATTATCCAAATGGCCATTTAATTTTTCTTCACAAAGTAACGTAGAAACTTAGTTCCAATAATACCACACATGCATACATGTGTTTTGAGTAAGATCTAAGCTTTTTTTTTTTCAAAATTATCTTACTATCTGTAATTTTTATTTAATGACTCTGTTTGTGGTACTGCATCACAATAGAATCTAGAAATGTAGAGTTTTACGAAAACTCATTCTCTTCTATAACTAGAAAAGAGACAAGATCTTAAGATCCTAATACAAGTAGTAGTTCTCAAATACCTCAAGATATTAACAGTCTCAATAAAGAGGATATAGAACCTAAAAGGACCAAGAGGATCAGAGCAGGTACATCTTTCGGACCTGATTTCTACCTTTTGTTAATAGAAGGATATAAAGAAAACATAATAGACGAAACAATGTTAGTACGTAACATAGAAAATGATCCAATAACAATAGATGATACCCTTAGATCTTAGGATGCTTCTTTTTGGAAAGAAACTATAAACGATAAGATTAATTCTATATTGTAAAATGAAAAATAGAAACTTGTGGATCTGCACCCAGGATCAAAATCAATAAGTTCTAAATGAATTTTCAAAAAGAAAACTACAAATAGATGAAACTACATAAATGTTTAAAACTAGATTAGTGGCCAGAGGATTTACACAAAAATAAAGTATTAATTTTTTCGATACTTATGCTCTAGTAGCAAAGATATCAACTATCTAAGTTTTAGTTACTCTAGCATTCATCCATAATTTTGAAATCTATCAGATGGATGTAAAAACAGCTTTTCTAAATGGTGAACTTGATAAAAAGGTTTATATGGAGCAAACAGAAGGTTTTATAATTTCAGGACAGTAAAATAAAGCGTGTAAATTGTTCAAGTCATTATATGGACTTAAACAGGCACCTAAGCAATGGCATGAAAAATTTTATGAAGTAGTCACCTCATATGTCTTTAAGATTAATCAATCTGATAAATATATATAATCGAAATTCTCTAATAATAAATGAGTAATTATATGTCTATATATAGATGATATGTTAATCTTTGGTATATATTTAAAAATTATAAATAACACTAAAAGATTCTTATCATCTAATTTTGACATGAATGATATGGGTGAAGCTAATGTGATTTTAGGGCCTGTTTGATTTTTGAAGTAAAAGGTAATTACTTGGTAAATAAGCAATAATTACTTACCAGGGATTTACCCCATCATTTCCTATGCCTATGTTGACGGCTTAGTTTTTTGTGTTAAAATCGAGGATGGCTGCCAAATAAATATAGGGCCCACTGTAATGTATGTGATGCATCAACATCATTCATCCTATACGTTAGCCTGATTTAGGCCATAAACCCAAAAATGAGGTAGATCCAAAGCTCCAGTGGACTACATCACAGGAAACAGTGGAAATTGAATGCTTGCCGTATAAAAATTTATGTGGCCCGTAGAAGTTTTGGCTAAAGCTGATATTTGTGTTTACCCCTTATCAATGTTTTTATGACCTCATGAACAGGTTAGATGACAAATAAACATTAATGTGGGTCGAATAAACAAAATAACTTTTAATGGCGGACGTTTAAGGCCATTGTTTCCTGTGATATGGGCTACTTCTGATAAAATGGATGGACGGTGTGGATATGTCATACACATCACAGTGGGGTCCACAAATGCAACTCAACTTTTTCGAACTAATTTTCAAGAAGAAAATGCTTTTGAAATTTTAAACAGGGGGAAAAGGTAATAAGACCTTTTTCAAGGGTATTTTCCAATTCCCTCAAAATCAAACAGGCCCTTACGTATCAAGTTATTGAGAAAGAATAATGGTATAACTCTATCTCAATCACATTATATTAAAAATGTATTTAAAAAGTTTGATCAGTATGATAAAAACCCAGTTTATACTTCTTTTGATTTTAATATCAAGTTAATTAAAAATGAAAACCGTAGTGTATCTCAGTTACGAATATTCCAAAGTGATTGACAGTCTTATGTATGCTATGATTTATACTCGACCTAATATTACTTTTGCTGTAAGTAAATTGAGTAGGTTTACAAGTAATCCAAGTTTAGATCATTGAAATATTGTTTCTATAGTACTCAAATACTTGAGGAAAATAATTAACTATGATTTACATTTTTCTAGTTACCCTAGTATACTTGAAGGGTATAGTATTCAAGTTGGATCACTAATTCTAATGAATCTAAGTTTACTAATGGATAAAATTTTATACTTGAAGGAGCTGCCATTTTTTGTGAATCTAAGAAGCAAACTTGTATATTTCACTCTACCATAGAATTTAAATTCATAGCTTTGACGGCTAGTAGTAAAGAGGCAGAATGGCTAAGAAACCTGTTTTTAAAAATAACATTATTAGTAAAGCATTTGTCACCGATCTCTATCTACTGTGAGAGTGAAACAATACTATCAAAGGCATATAAAAAGATTTATAATTGAAAATCCAGACATATCAATATAAGGCATAGTTTTGTGCGGCAACTACCTAGTGAATGTGTTATAACAATACAGTATGTACAATTTATCCAAAATCTAGCGAACCCGTTCACTAAGGGACTGGCGAGGGATGTTGTCAGTAGAACATCAAGAGGAATGAGACCTAAGGCAATTTCACAGACACTAGATAAGGAAAACTCAACTTAAGTTAATAACTAGGTTCATTGGGCAAAGTACCTCACAGGAAGTGTCTGAATCAACATTGTACATTTTCTATTCGTCTTATTCTTAGATGTATGTATAGTGCTAGGTACCTGTAATGATGAAAAGAAGAGTGAGTTGTTGCTCTTAATGGGTCTTTTCAAGGGTGCTATTGTTACAGGGACATTCATAAAGACTAACATATATGAGTATTAGAAGTGAGGCCGCTTCCTGACGTTCGAGAGTTTTGACTGCTCTTATAAACTTTTGAATCCAGGACAAAACACAAGACCGTCAATGTGTTATAATTTTAAAACACGTGAAAATTGAAATATATGTCTATGTAACATATCCGGTTGTATCATATAAAATACTTAGTTCAAGACTATAGTCACTAAGGATTCTGATTTGACTTTGATTTGTTTACACTAAGTGAAGGTTCAAGTTCATATGACATTTTCTCCTATGCACATATTTTCCTTATATACCCTGACCTCTGTATTGTAAAAAATAGTGGGGTATTGTTTGGTTTTTTCAAAATAAGAAGAAAAAGAATTTTTAATTTATAAAATAAAATTTAGAAAAAAGGGTTGTGAGTTTTGGTGATTGTTGATGATGATTCATTTGTGAATAGTGGTACCTCTTTGTAAAGGGAGCTTCATTTGAATTTGAAATTGTAGAGGGATGCCATTGTTGAAAAAATACCATCATTGTTGAAAAGACACCATTGAATAAGATGTCTTTTCATAAAAAGGGTCTTAAATCATCTCTTGTGATTCTACATAAATCCATCTTTAAGTCAATTCGAAAATCACAATTCCAACAATCTCCTCTCCATCTTCTTCTTCTTCTCCTTTTTCAGCTTTGGATGGTTTTTGGAAAGTTACAGTTTTCAGGAGCTAAACTACAAACAATTTTTCAGATAATAAATTGCAAATAGTTTTTAGGGAGTAAACTATAACAGCATAGAAGTCAAGGGTGTACGCAGTAAGAGTGTGTTTGAGGAGTGGTTTTTCGATTTTGCAGGCAGAAACTCACGTTTCTCCATCTCGAATAAGAGTTTTATTGTATCTTGAGGCGGATTTACTATAACTCTCTTGAAAATTGATTTAATCACAAGTAATGTGCGAATACGACCTTAAGGATAGGAACATCATAACGCACGCTAAGCTTATCTTCATGCGATTAATTTTCTATTTTTCGGCCTTAATTATAAAAATGTCTTTGTTGTAGATTATTTTTTCAGGACATGCGTGAAAAAATGAGAAATTTTTGGATATTATGTGAACCCCACTTTAGGAAAATAGTGGCAATTGAAATCCTACCGATCAAAACTGCATGGGCCACGGAAATATTTATTTCTCATCTAACCTGTTGATTACGTCACGACAGGCCTGGATGAAGGGAAGGGAAAACACAACTTCAACGTGATCTAAAGCAGTGTGACGTGTGTGTGTGTGTGGATCTAGAAATTTTGTAACGATGGGCGTTCAATTACCAATATTCCACCGATGTGGTCCACCTGATATTTGGATCTTCCTTATGTTTTGGGATCATCTCTAAAATAATGATCCAAAATGGATAGACCGCGTGGATAAAACGCAATCACCATGGGGGTTATAGATTTTGCAATCGCCTCACGATTGTAATCAGCCTCCTTGTTCACTCCGTAGAAAAATTTGAGGTGGCCCACTGTCAAATCCGGCCCACTACTTTTTTACCCTATATTAGGCTAAACTCGCCATCAAAACGATTTCCATTAATGTAGCCCACCTAAATCACATTTGGTCCTGATTTTTTTTTTTTCCTTATGTATAAATCTTAATAATTTGAATTGGATTTTGGGCCACGTAAAAAATCAAGGGTTGCATTTCAGTTCCAATGATTTACCATTTGTATGATCTATTGCATCAAGGATCACTCTGATTTTTGTAACGTACGGTTAATTTGAGATGGTACACCGAGTGGTCGGAGTGGATTTGGCATGGACACCACAAGTGTTCGTTCACCACAGGGAATGGATTGGGTACGGACACGACCACACCACAAGAGACGGTGGTGATTGACCATTAAATACTTCTTGTGGGCCACAAAATTTTTTGATCAAGATTATATTTGTTTACAGTGGGGCATTGCGGTGGGCCCCACGAATGATGGTTGTAAAGTTTGATTGATAATACATGTGCACTGGTATACTGTACACTTGGCATGTGTAACTCAAATGAAACTGTACGGATGTGGACAACACTTCCAATGTTTTATAAAACAAAATTTATATGAAGTGATGCCTTAACTGGTCGATCAGATGGCTAAAATTAAAAGTAATCAATGGCTATAAATCAAGAAATAGATTTTTACTACATCAGATGATAAAGCTATTCAATTATTTAACGTGTGACCTATCTACTGTGGGCCTCATGATATGGACGGTCTCATTTGAGTTACTTATAATCCACGTGTACTATATTATACAGGAATGGATTAGGTGCGAGCCAGCCTCACAACCAACGGGGTGCAGCTCTTATCATGGGCCAGTCTTGATGTATGTGCAGATCATTTTAGGTCATGAGACCAAAAATAAAGCGGACCCAAATCTCCGGTGGACCACACTACGGGAAACAATGGTGATCGGCCATTAAAAACTTCCTGTGGGCCACAAAAGTTCTGGATCAAGCTGATATATAATTGTTTTGTTTTCCTTCATCCAGGTCCGTGGGACCTTATCAACAGGTTTGATTGCAAAATAAACATTACGGTGGGCCCTAGGAAGTTTTTAATTGTGGCCATTGAATCACCGTTTCTTGGTGTGATCCACCTGAGATTCGTATCTGCTTCATTTCAGGTTTCATGCCTAAAATGATCTGGCAGAACGGATGGACGATGTGGATATACTATGCATACATCAAGTTGGGCCCCACGGTCAGGACCGATCCCATGTTATGCAAGTGCCCCATCGACCATTGATTGAGAAAAACTTTGATACTCTGGGGGAGTTTAATGGATGATACACAGCCACTTATAAATTGCATATGCAGCACACAATCAATTTAAATTAAACCCTCCAAGTTATGGAATGATGCAGGGAATGATGTGAGGTCGAGCATCGTTTTCTTCAAGAGGGTAATTATTCCGAATCCGCAAAACTTCTCTAGACTCTTCATAGACTTCTTGAATCCACAAGGAAAAAAAAATAGAAAATAAAAAGAATTTTTAATAAATTCAAAATTGATTAATGAATAAATAAAAACGAGTTCATAATCCTTTAAATAAAAGTACCGAGCAATAGAAAAAAAATCAGAAACAAACTATAACTAAAACTCTTAGAATCTGCGACTTACTATTTATAGACGTTCGTGATGTCTACTAGTGCGCAAGGTTTTCGGCCAAAAATAGTAAGGGTCCTATTTGGCTTCACCAAACCGTTCTCCTAATTATCCTAAGCACTTTTCATGTTGGACACAACTCATAAAGCCCAACGGATGAAGAGCTATAATTAAACTAAAACTTACCATTTATAGTAAAAATGAAAATAAAATAGAAAAACGACCGTCGATCAGGAGGTTTTTTGCAAATCCAGGCTACACAGCCCGGCATAGCAGGATTGGTTGGCTAAAGTATCGTTCTATCCCAAATTCATATATTTTACGTCAGATAACTCATTCCGGATTGTAAAATACGCCCGATCTAAGGTCTGATGGCCCGGATCACTTCTATCGTTGACCGTGCCTTTTCTGATCCATCTTGGCCATGAAACTATCCGCGACCCACTCTACATCATGGAACCAGTTTAGGTTCATCACAAACAAAATCTGCTTATTTGATTTATCTAACCATAAGATCAATGGACATTTATTGGATGGTTAAAAATGAAAAGATCCATTGATCTTACTTCAACAGCGCAATTTCTGAGTGCCTGCGTATCAATTCTCATGGGAGTATAAAGTAATTTCCAAATTTATTTCGGTACTAAAGCATCTCTTAGCTGCCCCACATACTAAGGGACAACCAAACATGGCACAACTTTCAACGGTTGGATTTTAACCTCAGACTCCTATATGAGAAAATATCCCATCCACACACATGCCACACAACACGGACGGGGCAGATTTGTGGATCGCAATATCACATTGCTTTGATCTATGGGATAAGATTTCCAATGTTAAGATGTTCACAAGGTGGGCCATCCAAATGTGGCCTATTACGAAGTCGCCCATTATGGGCCCTCAATTTTTTTTTCCAATTCAATCATCAGCCCACTAATCAACGGTGAAGATAGCCTGATCACAGTGCTCTGAGCGACAAACCACCAATTCGATGGTTTAAATTGTAGGTGTTTGGGAACATGGAAAACCTTGGAAATGCAATTGGTTTCGATGCAAATTCAATAAAAATTCAATATTCTATAAGCTAGAATCTTGCAAATCCGAGGGACTTTGATGCATTAACCCACATGCTTTCAGAATTTTATTTGGCATTTCTGTACGGCAGGCTACATTTACTCGCTGGGTCTTTACTCTTACTCGTCAAGGGTTCGAGTACCTATGGGTGGTGAAATCCCACTGGGCGTGAGCGTGTGGGGGTGTGTGTGCGTGTGTTAAAAAAAAGAGGCTACATTTACTCGGATTTTTTAGTTTTTTTACGACTGGGGCCCACAGTCTAATGATCTAGATCATTAATGTGTTGGGCCCCACATTTATACTATTATTATTTCAGTCGTGTGGCATGCAAAGAGATGGGTATAAACAGAATACAGCAATGGTCCAAATTTTACTTTGAAAAAGCACAAGATATGAGGCTAAGATGGAGAATTTTGGGCCATCATCCATCAAAATTGAGTTGCTTAAGAATGATGATCTTGATCATAGATCACTAGACAGTGGGCCCCACTTGTAAAACCGAGAACTCGCCGGAACATAGCTTGCAAATCCAATAATCCAACATCCTAATAGATGAAATCAGTTGGTTGCTTCACTAGATGCACTTCATTATTATCTTCTCGGCTAAAGAACAGTAGTCTGGATCACGGATCACTAAAGGTGGGTCCCACATTTTCTTTTTTTCCCTTTTCTTTTTTGTTTTTTGAATGGCTTCTTTGGGATTTCTTTTCCAGTGTTTTTATCCATACGGTCCATACCTTTTCTTTTTAATATCATTTTAATATATAGAACAAAAAATAGGAAGATCCAAGGCTCAAGTGGACCACACTGTAGGAAGCAACGGTGATAATGATGTCTACTGTTGAAACCTCCTTAGGGACCACCATGATATTTATTTGCCATCCAATCTCTTCTTAAGTTTGGGTAGAATCGAACACAAATATCAGCTTCATCCAAAACTTCTGCAGCCGCCCAAAAAGTTTTTAATAGTAGGCATTTAATTCCTACTGTATGGTCCACTTGAGCATTAGATATATCTCATTGTTCTCATCGTATATTAAATTGATTGGGAGAAATAAAAGGACGGCCTGGATAAAATCATCAATCACTGAGGGCCCTCAGAGCCCCACCCTGTTCCGAGCTCAGAAGTGTGGTAGGGGTAGTACCTAATCCGCGTCCCTGGCGGGTGGTTAGGATCCCTGACCGTGGGGCACACTGTATTATATGTTCCTTATATCCACGCCATCCATCCCTTTTGAAAACTCGTTTTAGGTCCCGACCTAAAAAATGAAGCAAATCCAAATCTCAGGCAGATCGTAATACAGGAAACAGTGTTAATCGACCATCAAAAACTTCTCCTCAGCTACAAAAGTTTTGGAATAAGCTTATATTCGTGTGGTCTCTTCATCCAAGTCTTTGTATCCTTATCAACAGGTTGGATGGCAAATAAGATTCCATTGTCCATGAATGAGCGGTTAGGATTTAAAGATTAAACCATTTTACGAACGCGCCTAGTACGACAGTTGAGTTGTTCTTATATGAATTAGCATTTGTATAAGCTTTAAGTGCATGTGTAGTATTCATTATAGTCTGTCAGAGTATCAAATGACTGTTTCCCTTACCCTTACTTGTCTCCTCCTAGTTCACTCGTCTACTTGTCTCCACCTCCCCTCCCCTTCTTCCTATATAAACCCCTCGTTCTCCTCTCATTCTCTCAACACTCCAGCTCTCTCCTATAGCCAGCTCTCTCCTATAGTCCTATATCTCTTCATGCCTCTTTCTCCCTCAAATCTCACTGCCACATCCAAGTAGCATGTTGAGAAAACCTTATATTGAAGAAGAAAAAGAAGGAATAAAGGTTCTATGTATGTTGGGCCTCTTTTTTTTTTCCCCCTTATTAACTCACCAAAGCTAGAATGGCTGATTTTATTTTTTATTTTTTTTAATCTAAATTCTAGCATGTGGGATTTGGTTTGCGTGATCTTTTAATGATACTAGTGCATGACCCATTGGGACTTTTTAAAAAGAAATGGCCAACATAGAATGATAGAGGTACAGGGTGATTTTTATATATATTAAATAATAATAATAATAATAATAAATCCACTGATAACTGTGAGGCTCTCTTTTTTATATTTTTCGATGAACTAACTTTTTGCTTGCATTGTGAAAGCTCCGATATTTGTAGTTAATTCGTGTTTTAGAATGCTGTCTACCATTTCAATTTTTGGTGATTTCCGTTTTATCAAGTGGTAGCTCTGATTTTATCTTTCTCTTGTGGAATTGAACATAGATCGTTTTGACATGACTTGCTTTTAGGTGAGAATGTACATGCAATTGAATTTGGCTCGATTTCACGTTGCTAGTTTCTTATTGAGATGTGTATGGAATTGAACTAAACTTATTTTGGTTTTTTTCTTTTTCTTTTTTCTTTTTTTTTTTTTTTTTTTTCTTTTTCTTTTTTTTTTTTAATGAAATATGGCATGGAATCGATCATTTAGACAATGCATAAATAATTTAGCCCTAAATTAAATTTTAATGAATAATGTCATTGATTTGGGGGCCACTCAAATGCTCTCAAAATATTAGCCTTAAATTCATGCAAGATATGATACTCATTTTACTAATGCGTAAACTTAACTATTAGACTTCATTTTCAGCAATGAATTTCAGAAAGAAATAAAATTAAATTGGGATAAATGGTGTTGATGATTTGGGACTGATTTTAAGGACTACTCATACCTCAAATTATTCTCAAATTCTTGCAATCTATTGACACTCATTCCACTAACGTAATTGACCCTAGATCAACAGACTTTTATTGAATGGTGAAGAATAACAAATATTGAATGGTCCCAACTTATGCTTATTTTATCAACCTATTTTCGGATTGTTTGATATTTATTAGACAATGAAGAATTAAAAATATTAATTTCAATAAACAAGCGTCCATAGATTAATGGTTAACATCATCACACCAATTTTTATTTTTATTTTTTGAATTCTGACTTGGCAAAAGCAAGCCCCACATTTTAGTGCATTCAGTTTAATTTAATACATATCAAGTGAACAAATTTAATGTATATCAAGCTTTATATTACACTAGACTCATGGGTGTTACTCTCGCCATGGGTCTCACCTTGATGTATGCCTTATATATCTATGCCGTCTGTCAGATTTTTTCAGCTCATTTTAGAGGATGGTCTCAGAACAAAACAAATTCAAATATTAAGTGCACTATATTGTAGGAATTGAACGCCCACCTCCAATCTCTGTCCTTACTAACATGTTGGATGGCAAATAAAGATTACAGTGGCCCTAGAAAGTTTTTAAAGTTTTTAATGGTGGACATTCAATGACCACTTTTTCCTATGATGTGGTCCGCTGGAAATTTGGATCTGGTTATGTTTTTAGCCATGCTGTAAAATGGACTGAAAAACTGGTTGATGACATGAACATAAACATTAAGGTGGGCCGACTGTTAGGAAAAAGCACAAACATCTCAAGTGCACCTTGTGTCATAGGCAATCTGAGTATTTTTTTAATTTTTTTTTAAAGAACTCTTTTTACAATTTGCTCACAAACGCCGTTGCATGCAGATTGTTTGGAGTGGAAATAGGGAAAAAGAGAGAGAATTGAAAAGGCACTATAACAGAAGAAGAAAAAGAAGAGTAACCACCGTAGCATGGCACAACAGAAGAAGAAGAAGAAGTAGAAAAGAGGTACATACAATTTTTTTCATTTTTTTCTAGGGTTATTATGCATAATAGTTGTTGGAGACTATTACGGGAACCGTAATGGCTCGTTTTTACACCATCCCCATTTCAGACTATATTGCATAACAGATGATATATAACCGATTCGGCACACCTTGGCACTAATCGACTCGACTCTCAATATTCTCAGTATAGTGGACCAGGGTCAAACTCCCTCTCTGAACAATCCATCTTAACTATTTTGTTCAATTAATAATTATAAAAATAAATTGTCAACCTTTTTTCCACTAACTCAGCATTTGGGCCTATGACCATATTGTTGGGAGAGATTTATCTCGGACATCTGATCCATATGTAAATGGTGGGCCCCACCATGAAGATACTCATTTGGTAGGCTGCTCTGTTGAAATCAATGGATGGTCCAGGATCAGACTCAACGTACGCATTTGGCCCATGTAATGGGTGGATCAGCCTAATTTTCAAGATAGGTGATCCTCATGGAGATTGAAGAGCCCCACTGATTACATGGTTCATAGATCCGACCTGCTGATATGATGGGCCTCACCCTAGATGGCAATGCACTAAAAATTCCCCAAAAGGGAAAATTGAAACTCTACAGTGTCAGGCTAGCTTTTTGTTGAATGAACTGCTACTCTTTTTACATTCTGAATTGTCTATTTGTAGGTCACCTATTGAATGGTTGGGATTTTACCATTTATAATATTTTTGGTGCATCCTCCATCCAAAGAGAGGCCTCTGATGACAATGGTTTAAATCAGGGAATGATGTTCCTCATATGCTATTCCAAAGTTGAATGATTTTGCAAAAACATCCTAACCCAAAAATATTATACTGAGTCCTATTAATTACCATTTTTTAACTAAATGAGTTGGTCTAATCTTACAAATGTATGATACCTCTCTAGAAAAGAGTTTGTACTGCTTCTATTTTGACTTAGCATGAACAACCCTTTCATGCATCATCTCACATTCTAGACCAATTAGCACATTTTAAAGAGTCTGATGGTCCAATGGATGGTTGTATAGTTGAAAATCACACAGCCTATGGTGGACCGACTGTTTGGACCATTTTCAGTTATGTCCTGCCCACCACATAAAAGGTCTCACTTTACATCTTGATGCATGGGTGTGACCAGTGTTCGAAATATCGGTATCGCATAATGTAACGCACCCTTGGGATATAGATACGTATCGGTTATCCCACGGGATATATCGTTTGTATCGCATAGTTTATCGCACTTTTTGGGAAACATAGGGAAACATTGAGAAAATGGTTGAATTTTTTAATGAAACTTTGAGGATTGTTAAAAAGGCCCTTAATACACACTTTTAAATCATAACATCTCAAAAAAAAAGATGCACATAAAAAATTTCCTTTATATAGGGTCCTAAGTTATGCGATGTTTAACTGAACTAATGCAACTATCCACACCGTCCATTCGTTTTTCCATCTAATTTAAGGGGTTAAGCCAAAAATTGAATCATATCCAAAGACCAAGTGGACCATACCACAGAAACAGTAGGGATAATGACATCCACCATTGAAACCTTGCTAAGCCCAACAATGATGTTTATTTGTCATCCAACCTATTCATAATATCGTACAGACATGGATGAAGGGAAAAAATAAATATAAACTTGATGCAAAATTTACATGGGCCCCAAGAAAATTTCAACGGTAGATGTTCAATTCAACTGTTTCCTATGGTGTGGTCCATTTGAACACTGTATATGTTTCATTTTTGGGTTGAAGCCCTATAATTATTTATTAAAATAGATGTACGGAGCAAATAAAATACATAAATCATGGTGGACCATAAAGAGTTTACTCAGCACATTATTGGAAATTGGATTGCGTTACTCAGTACGCTTTTATCGTACTGAGTAAACTCATTTGGGCCCACTGTGAATTTATGTGGTTTATCCACACCGTCCATCCATTTTTACAGATAATTTTAGGGGTTAATCCCAAAATTGAAGTAAATACAATGCTCAAGTGGACCATTACATAGGAAACAATGTGGAATAATGATTTCCACCGATGAAACCTTCCTAGTGTGTAAAATAATTTTTATTTGTCATCCAACCTGTTCGTGAGATCACAAAGACATGGATGAAGAGAAACTACAAACTTAAGCTTGATCCAAAACTTTTTTGGCCTCCAAAAATTTTTTAATGGTAGAGGTTCAATTAAACTGCTTCCTGTGGTGTGGTCCACTTGAGATTTTAATTTACTTCGTTTTTGGGATCAAGCCCTAAAATTATCTTCTAACATGGATTAACAGAATGGATAAAATAAATAAATAACAGTGGACCCCACACAGTTTACTCAGTACCCTAAGGGTACTGAGTTACTCAGTCCGCAATCCGCTTTCCTCGGTCTGCAATCCGCTTCCGGCGCGGATTACCGAGTCACGTCACCAAGTTACGTGGGTCCCACCATGATTTATTTTTTCTATCCACACCGTCCATCCGTTTGAATAGATCATTTTAGGGGTTGAACCAAAAAATGAGTCAAATCCAGAGCTCGAGTGGGCCCCACCATAGAAAACAGTGGAGAGAGTGGCGTTCACCATTAAAATATTTTTGAGGGCCACAAGAGATGGATGGTCAAGATAATATTTGTGTTTTCCATTATTCTATATCTTTCTGGATTTATGAACAGATTAGATCACAAATAAACATTATGATGGACACTCAAAAATGCTACGAGTTTCAACGGTGGGCGTCACTCTCTCCGCTTTTTTCTGTGGCGGGGTCCACTAAAGATTTATATCTACATCATTGTTTGTTTCATGCACTGAAAAATTATTTACAATTTAATGAACGGTGTGGATACGACTCACATTATCGTGGGCCCCACAAAACACGGACATCACTTTATATTAATGTACATTGAGTAACTAAGTACGCTTCACATACTGTGTAAACTCATGTGAGGTCCACCACGATTTATGTATTTTATCCGCTCTGTCCATACATTTTAAGAAATAATTTCAGGGCTTTAGCCCAAAAATAAACCATATACAATGTTTAAATGGGCCACACCTTACAAAACAGTTGAAATGAACATCCACCGTTGAAATACCATTTTTGGCCACAGAAGTATTAAATTTAGATGACTGATAAACATCACTGAAGGGGGGTTCATATGATCTTATTAAATTCGTATTTTCCTTTCATTCATGTCCATATAATCTTGTTAACGGTTTGGATGACTGATAAACATCACTGCAGGGGCCAGAAAGGTTTCAACGGTGGAAATCAGTGTCACCATTGTTTCCTATGGTATGATCGACTTCCCATTCTAAGTTTTGTGATCAACCCCTTAATTTAGATGGGAAAACAGATGGACAGTGTGGATAGACCACATACATTAAAGGTGGGCCCCAACTGAGTTTACTGAGTACGATAAGAGCGTGCTCAGTGAACCACGCTCGCGCACGTCATGGAAGCTAATTGCGTACTGAGTAACTCATAACACTACGTGTACTGAGTAAACTCTGTGGGTCCCACTGTCATTCTTGAATTGTATCAACCCCGTAAATTCTGTTTGTCATATAATTTTACGGTTTTAAACCAAAAATTAATCATATCCAAGGTTTAAGTGGACCACACCACCTGAAATAGTGTGAATTGACGTCTACCGTTGAAAAGTTCTTGGGGGCCCACATAAGTTTTAGATCAAGATGATATTTGTGTTTTCCATTCATCCATGTCTGCCTGATATTATGAACAGTTTGGATTACAAATAGACATCATTGGGGCCTTAGAAATGTTTCAACGGTGAAAATCAATGCTTCCACTGTTTCCTTTGTTATGGTATACTCGGGATTTTGATATACTTCAGTTTTGGGCTCAACCCCTAAAATGATCTGGAAAAACGTATGGACGGTGTGGATAAAACACTGTTTATTTACAGTGGGCCCCACAGAGTTTACTCAGTACGATAAGAGCGTACTGCGTCACTCAGTACGCAATCTGATTTCCCATTTCACCCCTCCCGCCCCCCATCTTCTTCATTTTTCCTCTGTAACGAGCAAATCTCCGAGAAATCCGATTTCCGCTCTCCCTCTCCGGCCTGATTTCTCGCCGAATCTTCGAGAAATCCGAATGGCCCACCTCCGATCACCGCTATAGCTACAGGTACTCTCCGATCTCTCTCTCTCTCTCTCTCTCTCTCTCTCTCTCTCTCTCTCTTAATTCATTTTTTTTTATTTTCCGCAACCCACGGCATCGGCTTTTTATCATTGTGGGTTGTTGGCTACAGTGGGACTCGTGAGTCCCCTGCAAACGCACTCGTGAGTGTCCGTGACTCTGTTTGTCGATTTCCGATAATAATGGAGGCGGAAATACCGCGATATCTAAATCGGGGTGGGTTGTATCGGGATATCGCCGATGTATCGCAAGATGTCGATGATGTATCGCACGATATCGACGATAATATCGTGCGATATCTGAAGTTTTATTTTTTTGGTATCTTCCGTGTGATATCGGCATAGTTTTGTCTCGCATTGGTGCGATACCGATAATATCGGCCGATATATCGGCCGATAATATCGATATTTCAAACACTGGGTGTGACACAACAAAAATTGTAATGCTGCCTATTACTAATTTTGATTGTTTGAAGGCCACATAATCTATGGATGTTACACAAATGTGCCGGATTGGATCATATAGCCACATGTAAAATGATATATGACATTGATTTGGGGTGAGTTGTTTGATTGTTAGGTTTAAAGTAAAGGATCGCAAGAAATTACTGTTGAATACATGGTTAAAACAGAGGAAAACAATACTCATACATAGCAGTGCACTAAGAATCTCAGCATACATTATGGTCTTTACCCAATAATAGTAAACAAGACTTTTAATTGCATTTCAGAATAGGCATTTCAAAATCAATGTCTGAAATGCTTTTAGATTTTGGCAAATGATCTTTAAATGTTCCAAGACAATGTGCCAACTCGCACTGATAATTGCATTCACATCATGCTCATTTTAAAGGGTAAATAATATTTCTATTTCTCTGATGCAGGATTATTTGGCAATGTAAATATTTGGAATGGGTGGTATAGGAAAATGTAAGTAAATATTTTGTACATATTTCTTAAATATAATTGATGATCGATTATTTATTTGATACCATTTGACTACATATGATGCCTGATATACACACTTCAAAAATAAATAGGCGTCATACAATTAAATTAAATTTTATCAAATACAAATAATTCATAATTGCAAAATTCTATTTGTTTTACTTATATAACCTCTTATTCATAATTTTTCCCATTCAATCTTTTTACTTTCAGTGGTCCAATAAATGTCCAACAATCATATATTTGTATAACTATATCAATCTAATTTTTGACTCGTTCTACTCCTAAACTGGGAGCACAATTTAGCCAATTCAATTTGAAATAATTTTGTTAACCTTGTACTATTTATCAATGCCTACATTTAATCATCAAACTTCCAAAGTATCAAAGTTCTACTTAAAAGAAAGCCCTAACAACATTCAGTTTAAATTGCACTCTCTCATTTTAGTTGAGTTAATTTCTTCATTTTGAGAGCAGTTTCATCCTTATTATGAAAATATGCAAATTTTGTCTTTCTCATTTTGTGAGAGGTTTACATTGCTTTGTATGTACGTTTTTAGAAGTTTTTTCTTACCATCTTCTGTCAGAATTAGTTGGCAAATTGGGCAAAGGTTGCGTGTCATTGGATGAATATTTGGTGAATGATTGATTCACAGTCGGAGACAACATATCAATGTTTTTGGATCACCAAACAATTGGCCTCACTTGTGGTAATTGAAAAAATTATGTATCGACCCAAGTTGGCCAAATCGTATCAGTTTCAGTTACGATATATATATATATATATATATATATATATATATATATATATATATATATATATATATATATATATATATATATATATATATATATGGGAAATGGTTTTATGAGGTCGATATCATGGGAACATCCCATGAGGTCGAGCTGTGTGGGCCCCACCGTGATGTGTGTCGAATATCTACCACATCAGTCAAATGCAACATTCCATGGTGGGCCACAAGCTTAAAAATCAAGTCAATCCATGACTTGGGTGGGCCACACCACATACAACAGTTGAGAGGGGTTACCCTCCCATTAAAACATTCATAATCATTTATTGAGTCCACCGAGATGTGGTTCACAAATCTAGCCCATCCATTGTATGTTTCAAGTCAATCCATGACTTAGGTGGGCCACACCACATACAACAGTTGAGAGGGGTTACCCTCCCATTAAAACATTCATAATCATTTATTGAGTCCACCGCGATGTGGTTCACAAATCTAGCCCATCTATTGTACGTGTCCCACTTGGATGAGGGGTCAAACCAACTTTTAGCCGCATCCAAAACTTAGGTGGGCCCCACTAAGTAGTTTTATATATTTTAGGCATGTCTTCACATGGTTTTAGATGGTATGGCCCACCTAAGTTCCATATATGGCTGATTTTTAGGATATCCTATAACCAAAACAGGACCCATCAAATGCAAAGTATTGATGTTTGACACACATCATGGCGAGGCCCACACAGCTCGACCTCATGGGAAGCTCCCATTAGGGGGGGGGGGGGGGGGGGGGGGGGGGGGGGGTGGGGGTGTGTGTGTGTGTGTGTGTGTGTGTGTGTACACATACATACATATGGGAAATGGTTCTATGAGGTCGACCTCATGGGAAGTTCTCATGAGGTCGAGCTGTGTGGGCACCACTGTGATGTGCGTCAAACATCAATACCGTGCATTTGATAGGTCCCCTTTTGGTTATAGTATATCCCAAAAATCAGCCATGTCAAGACATGATTAAAACTTATAAAAGTACTTGGTGGGGCCCACCTGAGTTTTGGATGCTGCTGAAAGTTGATTTGAACCCTCATCTAAGTACAATATACACAATGGATGGGCTGAATTTGTGAACCATATCTCAGTGTGCCCAATAAATGATTACGAATGTTTTAATGGGAGGATAACCCCTCTCCACTATTGTATGTGGTGTGGCCCACCCAAGTCATGGATTGACTTGATTTTTAAGTGCATGGCCCACCATGAAATGATGCGTTTGACTGATGGGGTAGACGTTTGATGCACATCATGGGGGGCCCACACAACTCGACCTCATGAGAAGTTCCCATGAAGTGGACCTCATAGAACCATTTCCATAAGAATCTCCATTAGAAGTTCCTTGGGTGGTAGCTTTTGGAGGTAATTTAGACGAATCTTGCAGTCTCCATGCAAAGATCCATGAGAAAACCCACCGCAAGACTCTACTCATCCCTCTCTTTAGCGGGACCGCATGCTGGAGGATGAAGGAAAATCATTTTGCCTCTTCCTTAGTGACCTCTCTCCTCTCTACAACGCCACTCTAGCTTCTGTAGCCCCTCTCTGGCGTAGACACTTTTTTTTAGAGAGATACGAAGAAGCCGTTTAGAACTAATTTATAATAGTCATGTGAAGGAATGTGTTCCCTTTAAAACTAAGTTTGTTTGGTGGTTTATCATGTGCAAATAGTTGAATCATTGCATCTGAAGATAGGGTCACCTCAACCTTTAATCATCCTTTTTCCTACCTATGTAATATGTTATCGTGTTTGTTTTGCTACGTAAAATGTGTGACTTTCAGTGGTTAGTTAATCTTACAATTTCTACTAAGCTATTATTGCTTCTTTAATAAAGTGATTTGTCATCCTTTTAAAGTTTTATTTTTGTAATTAATGGAGATGCTTTTTCATTTGGAAGTATGTTAAAATTACACTAGGAGGCGCCTGGGTCTTGGAGTTTTTACACAATAAAACCTCCAATGCTATTATGTGACTTAAAACTTGCTAACATTTTAGTTGACGAATTAGGTAACGTTGTTTTATATAGTTCATAACTTTTGTATTCTAAATGTATTCTAAATCTTTGATAATAAGTTATTTGCATATTTTGTAGTTTTCGATAGATTAGTTGCAAATGGTGTGTGCATGTATGGTATGTACTATCTATACATATCCTCTAAATAAGTGTAAATCCTTTTGTTGGTTGTTGTGACAACTCCATTTTAGTGATGAAGGGGGAGCTGTTTGGTGGGCAATCGGTGAAGATTTGCTTTATGAACCTACCTACTCGTGGTGAACGTTGGGACGGAGGTGGTTGGTGAGTCGCAGAAGGAAGTGTATAGTGAAAGATCTTAAGATGTAGGTTGATGGTAGAGATGTACACGAGTCGAACTGAGTCGAGCTTAGCACAGCTCGGCTTGGCCACTTGTTGACCTCAGCTCGAATTCGGCTCGGCTTCATCCTTGAGCCTGACTGGCCAACTCAGCTCGGTTCGGTCAGCAGCTCGGGCCAGTTCGAGCCAAGATCAAGCCGAGTTCGCCTGTGAAGCATTTTCACAAACATGGTCTGCACCTTCAAAATCTCACTCTATATAAAACAACAACAATGGTTTTACAGGTATTTTATCAAACACCTTCTAAGCAACATAAAAATCAAGAAAAAAAGGATATTTGTTTCATATACATACCTTCCTTGCCACCAACCACACTTCATTCAGTCATTTCATCAAACACTTGGTGAGCATCAACAATATCAAAGTAACCAAGTCACCGAACTGAATCAATTCGAGTTGGGTTTGATCTGAGTCGTGTACAGCCCTAGTCGATGGTGTGATGGAAGCTAGTCATTAAGTCCGGTTGTATGCGAAGAAAGTTGTTCTTTATGACTAGCTCTTGGTAGTCCGCGGGTGTGATTCCTAGCTATGAGGGGGAGATGGTATCTGTACTTGATGTGATTAGTGATAGGAGCGCAAATGAGCTCACATGGAGTTTGTTAACCTCAATGCCATCTACCTAGGTGGTCATACCTTCATTTTGGAGTCATCATTAGTCAATGCAGGTTTATCCTTGGTGGTTATAGTACTTCTTGAGATAGCTTTCTCATCTTATGTGCCTCTCAGAGGATATGGTTGACTTCTCTTTTATTCTTAACTGCAAAAAGAGCATTTTTATCATTGACCGCTAATACCCATCGGATGTTAGCTCGAATAGTGGACAATTAAAATGAAATATACAATGTTACTACTAAGAACAAGTGTCCATGAGCCAGAGTTATGATTATTCAACCAATCTGATTTTGGGATTGTGAATTGGTGGCTTGATTATTGTAACAACTCATATCCTTAATTCCTGAAGTCTAACCTACAAGTAGGATCAACAAAACCAACGTTTACTAATAAATCGAACAAACTAGCCCGTTTGAACCATAGATCAGGCTGATCTTTAACTAGAGGTAGATAGAAGGCTTACTAAGACAAATGTATGGCCCAGATCACGCTGATCATCGCATGGGCCCCACCTTTGGAGTCGTGCTCGAGCACAGTTCATGCACTCCCGCAGTGCATGGGACTACACACTTGGTCAAAACGGGTCTGACCCAAGAAAACTGAGATTTTTCCCTTTTCCCCGCTACTCTCAAATTCAAACGGACTCATCCGTTCATCATCGTGAAATGGCCCACCATCAGGGCCCATTGAAGCCTGCCTCGTCAGATCCAAGCCATTCATCGAGTTTAGAAGAGTCCACCGACCATAACCACATTCATCTTGCACGTGGTGGTTCACGTGCATGTACACGATCACCCGCTCCAGACAACGTGGCGCCAAGAACTCTCTACTGATGCAGAAATCCACGTCACCAGCGCCATTTGCCCAGGACGTTAGAGGCCTCTCCCACGCATCACACCAGCGTCCGAGTCATGCCTACAATTTTCGAAAATGCCTCCCTATTCGGCAAAAGGCAGAAGGAATAACTTCCATTTTTAGCAAGATCCGATCTCAACCGCCCCTCAACATCTCGAAGGTTCGCTCGAGCAATCTGAGGTGTCAAAAATAGGGTTGCTAGACGAACTCCTAACACACGAGATATTGAAGAGAAATTGAATCGGCAAAAGAGTTCTTTGTTGCGGAATGAATATCTTAATCTTTGGCCTTCTATCCACCATGAGATGGAACCTACACGCCCTCTAGTGGAGATCAAAACCATTCAGACAACCCTGATCAATGGACCGACCGATCAGTTCAAAAACACCATGATCGTCAGATCATCTTCTTCCAAACGACCGAAAAACCCAAAACTTTTAAGACACATCTGATGGTGAATCTAAGCCGTTCAATATGTGTCCCACCTCATCAAAGACTCATCTGGAGTAGCTTTGCATCCATGTAAAAGATCAGATAAATGAGAGAATCGTATAATGAATTTCTCGGCATTTCTTATGTTAAGAATGCGCTAATCCTTACGATTAGCCATGGAAATATCTAGAAAGGGAAAGGCTATGAATAGCCAGAATTTAGGACGCCTTTCAAGGAGAGTTAAGGAAAGAGATAGAGAAAGAGGGAGAGAGATAGGGCTGGCCGCTGGAGAGAGTTGCATGCTCTGTAGCAACTCAACTCAGTGGCCCCGGTAAGTGAGTCAGTGACAGATCCGGACTCATTTCCCTTGCTGAGAGAGAGAGAGAGAGCTACCTCGACCGCAGCAACTAGTTGATCGGTCCCGAGATTTGAACCAACTCGGTTGCGGACTCGGCGATTCCACATCGGCTCGGTCTTCCAGAAGCCTAATCAGACTCACTGCAAATCCTAACCGTTCCAACACAACCAGTTGTCTCCAGCAGCTCGTATCAATCATGGATCAAAAGAACCCAACCAGCCTATAGAATCTCTTTAATCAGCTAGCAATCACAGGTAACAGACTGCTATTCCATCAGGATTTTGTGATCGAGTCACTAGTGAGTCATTAGCTCTCTGACTCGACCCAAATCTGTATTTCAGGATGATACCCTGACTTAGATCAGAACTGAAGTACGGTTTGCCTCAGTCTCTTTGCACCATCAGGTATTTCAAATTAATCCCAACTGTTTGTAGTGATACTACACTCAACTCATTCACGAGTTGACTCTGCAATTACCCAACCGAGTCAAGCATGTTTTATCTCCAAGAACCTACGTTTGAAACTAGCCAAAGGCCTTTGGAGATATCACTAACTTCCTAAGTTAATTAACCCAGGAACCGATTGCAGATAGGCTCAATCATCCTCTCATCTCTATGTTTGGTAACTAGGCTGAGTTGACTCAGTGATAACCCGTCAAAATGGTGCGTCCAGGAATGCATCTAACTGGCTACACTGAAAGTTAATCACACCTCTTCCTAACTCCTTCAACAGCCAAGAGCAATCGCCATTCAGGTATAAAATCAACACCTGCTATCTAGTTTTCAAATCTCTCTCAACTCAGTCACAAGTTGACTCACTCGGTCCCTTAAATAAGTTGAATCTAATCTAATCTTAGCGGGACATTAAGGGCTCTTACTAGAAATCTGAAGTATCACTATAGATCCGGGACCCCCAGTAGCCGATTACTACAACAGGTAGTTTTCCTAAATTTGAAACTCAACTAGTTGTGGGTTGAGAAGTCCAACCGAGTCAACTCATTCGTGACTCACTAGGATCTTGTAATGTCTAATTCAGATGTTGTTTGCAACTGTTCACATTGAAGGATACTTCCCTTCATTCAATTCCAAGAACAAGTGATTCATTAAAATTATATGACTAATGACTCATGTGCAAATTCTAACTAGGAACCTAAACTCATACTTATCTAAATTTTAGGACTCTTGAACTCATCTTGTAAGGACACCAAATCAAAGACAACACCCACCCAAGGTGAGGAACATCCCCCATTTCTTCTTTCATTATTAGATTTCCATGTTAGCTTAAATCCCAAATGTAGAGAATTTTAGAGAATCACAAGTACTAATTTCATTCACTCTTACTTCTAGTTGTGTTAATTTTCATGAATTAACTCGTTTAATCCCTATTTCTCAAAATCGATATTCATTAACCATGTGCATGAAGTGTTATCCTATAATTTCCATGCCACATTTATAATTGTTTGCCTATGGGAACACCACTATTAGACATGACAAGAAATGGAAATTTTCATACTAATTTATCTATAAATTGTATAGTGAAGAATTACCATCATTGTTTTCTATATTCTCAAATTTCCAATTTAGTTTACTCTAATATGTGGGTGGATCTTAGAATGTGGTGAATAAGAATTTGTTTCTAAGTAGCACACAAAGTACTGTTTGGAAACCTATCTTTCGTAATGATTACTGATTGACCATGGAACTAAAATTACTCTTGTCATCTCTGTATTATGGATATATTTCTAAGAAATGACTTGAGCCTTACAAATCTTGTTTCATTATACATTATGAGTTGTATATAGGATGTGTATGGGATGTTTCTTTTAATGAACATAGAAGGGGCTCTTAAATAATTTAAATGACATGATTCCACTTGGGAATTTACATGACACTTGGAGAGCCCTCCTTTAAGTTTAAAGAAATTATAGAAGTCCATATTGAACTCATGGATGGATGCTTAATCTTTTGTTAAGAATCTTATGACCTAATCACATCTACAATTTGGAAAGCATTCTTGTCCAACCAAAGAAATGTACATAGGTGTCATGGTGCATAACATCCACGCATGATATATGAGCTTTACCGAGTGTTCATCGTAAGTCACATCCTGTTGGGTTTGCTAAAGGTTTTATTACCTAAGTTTGACCATCAAGATATGTGCATTTGCACCACTATGGGCCGCTCACCCTTTACATGAGGCTTTTCCAGGTTTAGAACCTCCTCGGGTGTATCCTGAGTATTTTTCCAGGAGGTTAAATATCCTTAGGTGCACTCACCTACATGATCTTTTCCAAGTAGTTTGTTTACCGCGGGTGACCTTTTCTTTTGACAGCTGTATATGCATCCCCAAATTTGTGACTTGAGCATACATTCATACATCCATGCATATATATATATATATATATATGGAAAAGGTACTATGCGCTCAACCTCACGATAAGCTCCCATGAGGTCAAGCTGTGTGGACCCCACCGTGATGCATGTTGACCATCAACACCGTGCATTTGATGGGTCCCCTTTAAATTATGGGATATCCCAAAAATCAGCCGTATACGGAACTCAGGTGGGACATACCATCTAAAATCATGTGAAGACATGCCAAAAACATATAAAAGCACTTGGTGGGGCCCACCTGAGTTTTGAATGCTGCTGAAACTTGGTATGACCCCTCATCCTAGTGGGAGACACATAATGGATTGGCTGGATTTGCAAACCACATCTCGGTGGGCCCAAAAAATGATTATGAATGTTTTAACGGTGCATGGCCCCTCTCCACTTCTGTATGTGGTGTGGCCCACAAAAGTCATGGATTGACTTGGTTTTTGAAACCTAGGCCCACGATGGAATGGTGCATCTGACTGATGGGGTAGATGTTCGAAACGCATCACGGTGGGGCCCACACAGCTTGACCTCATGGGATGGACCCATCAGCACGAGCGCATAGTACCTTTTCCCATATATATATATATATATATATATATATATATATATATATATATATATATATATATATATATATATATATATATATATATGTATGTATATTATTGTCTTATGAAATGAATATGCTGGTTTAATTTACATTAGAATAATTTGATATGCTCGAATCTTTGTAGGAAATTCTCACTTAGTTTTCACTCATCCAATCGTACGGTTACACCAAATAGACGCAGGCTTAATGATAGGTGGAGACCCTTATGACGAGACCCCAGGGATGACTAAGGAGGAGTTCGGCAAGAAGGACCTCTATGCCGATGTAGTTGAGCCATTGGAGCTCAATTGATATCTTAGGATTTACTTGTTTTCGTATTTTAGACTTTATATCTTGCTTATGTTTTGAGGATTGTAATTAAAATCCCCTGCTGAGGGATTTCACTTTTATATCTTATCCTCCATTTACTTATGTTGAACTCTTTTAATTTCGCTCTTATTAGTTTATACAGCAGTTACCTTTCTTAATGTTATGAGAATTGTTACTAGTTAAATGTATATTAGATCATTTCATAAAGTAACCCTAGGGTTCTTGTACTCGAGCAATCATCCTCGGGCTACGAGGACCAGGGTGTTACAAGTTGGTATCAGAGAGAGAGAGAGTTTAGACAAACTAGAAGCTGAATGTTCATTATTCTAAATTAAACATCTGTCCACCAAAAGTTAGGCCTAAAGATTGAGAAATGTTCATTGAACATAATTTAGAATCCAAAATTGCAGAACAAAGAGAAAAAAAAATGCCGAGAACAAGAAAAATCTAAAATTTACCATACGAGTGGTAAGCATGGCCACACAAGAATCGAGGAAGAAATAGTAAGTATTGATAGTTATATGTAACTTAAATTTTTTAGTCATTTTTTTGTTCTTATTAACTAACAATGTGAAATTCATCCAACTATAGAAACACCAAAAGAAAGATGAGACACCCCGATTAGTAGGATTAAAGTATAGATTAAAGCCCATACAAGAAAGGATGGTTCTATTCGCAGTAATGCGTCTTCCCATGTGATAAGCTCGTTGTCTTAAACTTAAGTTTATAGAATTCAAATTCAGTGTCAATATATTACTTATGTAATTGTATAATATTTGTAGGAAAAAGTCAAAGAGTTACTTTCTGGTGAAGGAAGTAATTCTCACTGCATCCTCAACGATCCATTGACTCAAGTGTTTGTCCTGAAATAAGGGGTCGTGTTCGAAGTGTTGGGACCACCGTTTCCCAATCACAAATCAGGGGGTCCGCTGCAACTCTTGAAAAAATCTCTTCGTATAAAGGAAAAATAGAAGAGCAATCGTCCACAATTTAAGAGCTATCATCTAGAATAAATTTTCTTACGTGCGAAATCGGGAGTATCAAAGAGATGATTTAGGTCAATTTTCATTGAAATCCTTCTTTTTTAAAATTTAAATAGTAATATTTTTTCTTCATTTATCGTATATAACACATAGTGTGGAACTTTATTGCCGCAGTAGCGAATGGATGCAGTTCAACCAAAGAATCTACAATCAACTGGTGGACCTTCCGTTGGGAATCATCAATGTGTAGAGAGAATGTGGCCATGCAAGTTGTACTTTTCGCGTAAAGAGCTTGTTGCTCGAGGGCGAGTAATTTTGGCAGATGGGCCCCAAATGATTCATGGCAAACCTCTTCGGGAAGATTTTTACAATGTTGTCATTGATATCATTATCAAAGGAGACGCCGAATTGCCCGAGCCAGACGGATATCATTCGACTTTAGGTGAAGTTGGAATTGGCTCATTTGTTGCATGGCATCATTACTTTACTGAGTTCATTGATTAGGGACAATAGTTTAACACTTTTTTGGACAATTCACCTTTTTGGACTGTATGTATGTTTTGACTGCATTTGTGGATTACATCCCAAGTACATCTTGTATAGCTTACTTGATTAGTTGTTTCTACAAACTGGACATGATAGATGTAATGCAGGTTTTGGAGAAAATAGGAGAGCAAACTTGGAAGATCTAGGCATTCTTACAGGAAGAGAGGTGAGATGCAACCCAATTATGTTTTTGACATTTTGAGGATTGAAACTAGAAGCTGAATGTTCATCTCTTTGGTGGCCCTCAGACGGGTAGCCCTTTTGGTTTACTTAAACAAGAACAAATTCATGCGTTAATGATGGTCAATAAGTTCTTACTTAAACAGGCTTATTATTTTCATTCTTTCTTTCTTTGGTTACTATTGATGCATGGTTTATTTTACTTGGTTCATTGAGTTTATCAGATCTGATTTCTCAAAACTGAGGTCAAAAAGTGGTGACTAGGGCAGCTGATATCATTGCTGAGTGCCATTCTTCTTGAATATATTTATAATTTTCAAGTTTTCCCACTTTGCAGGTTGGTAAGTTCATTCAGCTGATATCAACATTCGTGGGAGGCTTTGTAGTAGCATTCGTTCAAGGGTGGCTTCTTACCCTTGTTATGCTATCGTCTATTCCTCTTCTTGTGCTCTCTAGTGCTGCCATGGCTATCATGATATCAAAGATGGTGTCCCGTGGACAAACAACATATACGGAAGGTAGGTAGATATTTGTTTTCTTCTTTGTCCACTGTAAACATTGGCTCATATGTGTCAATCCAGACTGCCCATATTGGTGGGGGCCACTGTATTTGGACATGGCTGTGCTGATCAATAAGGCGACATGAGAAAGTTTTTTTTTCTTTTTTTTTTTCTTTAGGGAGATGTGAGATAGTTCTTCTTTTTTTTCTGTGGGGAGATGTGAAAATTGAAATAGTATGCAAGTAGAAAACAGAAAAAGTATTCAAATGCCATTATCTTTTGGTGTATGATTTAATTGTTGTACCCTTTTGGGAGTGCGACAACTAGGGAACTGCATTGGACCAGGCATTACGTATCTAATGCATTCGTGTTTGTACTAAATCTTTTTACAAGCTTCTGACGTGTGGACTATGTTCAGAATTCAGCATGCTTTCAAGGAAGGGGGAGAACTTTATGGGAAGAAGGTTTACCTCTTTGGCTGCACAGAACGTGAGTAGCTTCTCTACTTTTCAGTTATTATTCTTCCTATGTAGTAGTTCATGTCAATGGACTGAGCAGTAAATTATTCAATTCATGCCAGACATGCTACTACAATTAAGACTTTACATGGTTTCTAGCTGTTTCCTTTAAAAACTCTATATAATTTTGTATCTATTTATAACTTAGCAATCACTGGAATTCCTGCATTAGACCTCAAATAGCTAAGACAAGGCCCTGATGATATGATGACAATGACAACAATGATGAGAAATACAAGTCGTAGCATTGTTTTAGCTGGGAATGATGACTTTCACATTGAGGAGTGGGCTGTGCATTTCTTGTTTGAGCTGCTGGCTGCGGAAAATCTAGTGGTTGCTGGAACAATGGTGCAGTCTCTTTTTCTCTCTTTGAAAATCTCTCTAAGAAAAGGAAAATCTCTATTCAAACGAGAAAACGGAAAGAAAAAGCTTCGATCTTTGGAATCCATGGCTGATGTTCTGAGCAGAAGCAATCTATTTTCACCATTTCCCCATCTCTGCATCTCTATTTCTTCTAAGAAATCTTCATCTGTTGTTGGGTTCCCTTCTCTGCAATTCAAATCCTTGAAATCTTCCACCAGCAGTGATTTCCATGGCAGGAAAATGGTTTTCTGCAGAATCAAATAAAACCCAAGAGAGAAAATCTCCAAGCTTTTCATCTACAGGTCTGTAGCTGAAAATTAGATATTCCAATTCATGGGTTTTTTTTTTTTCTTTTTTCTTTTTTTTTTTTTGAGCTGTTAGCATTCTCTCTTCATCTGTTATTTTAAATTACGAAGCTTTCAAATTTCTTTTTTGATTGTTATTTTTCCCTTATCTCAACCTATATAATATTCTATTATAGTTTAGATATTTCAATATTATATTTTTATGGTTTCTTTCGGGGCAGTTTTGTTGGTTTTGGCATTTATTTGTTTCTGTGATCATACCAAAATTCATAGCTTTTGAAACCATTTTTTTCTATTTTTTTATTTTATATTCTCCATTTATTATAATGTAATTGCAATTTGCAAAGGTTTGAAGTTCTTTGTTTCTTTCTTTTTCATATATCCAACTTTAAGGCTTCCAAATCAGATTTCGTGTTTCTATTTCTTATTCTTTCTTGCAATTGTAGATGAGGTTTGGTATTGCCAAAGCTATGAAACGGTGGGAAAAGGGGCTTCAACCCAATATGAAAGAGATCGAATCTGCGCAAGCTCTCGTCGATTCCTTGTTAAATGCAAGAAACAAACTTGTTGTTATAGATTTCTTCTCCCCAGGTTGTGGAGGCTGCAAAGCCATCCATCCAAAGGTATATATCAATGTGTAGAAAAGGACTAGCTTCTTTTGTTTTCTTTTCCTTTGATAATGGAGGAGGAGATTTCCTTTGAAAAATCAATGTTCTTTCTCTGCTTTTTTATAGATTTGCCAGATTGCTGAGCAGAACCCAGATGTTCAGTTCCTTCAGGTGAATTATGAGGAGCATAAATCCATGTGTTATACCTTAAATGTTCATGTTCTTCCCTTCCTCCGGTTCTACCGAGGAGCCCAAGGTCGCATATGCAGTTTCAGCTGCACGAATGCCACTATAAGTTCTTTTTTTCTTTCTTTTTCTCCTTTGTTGTCATCATATTTCTCTTTTCATTGCAAGATTTATTGTTTCAAATCTTTTCTCAAAAACCCATGTAAGACCCTAGTTTCTACTTCAGAATCCAAATTCGGTAGGGCTTGTTTCATATAATTCGGTTTGGTTCCCATTAAATCTGGATCACCTATTTCATTTGGCTGTCAGTTTGTTTGATTCATGGTATCAATCTGCTGAATCAAGGCTGTGTTTGGATGCACAGATGAATTTATTTGAAGATTCGGTTTTATTAAGAAGAAATGAGGAATAGTGAGGACTATCCCCCAAATTGCAGTCTACCAATTCCAAGTTGAAATATCACAACCGTGATTTGGAACCTGACAGGCAACGTGAATGCTATAAGGAAATCACAACTTGGTTGTTTCCACGATCATTATTAGATAATGATTGCAATTTATTTAGATTGTACAGCTAAATGTGCATGGTCGTATTTTCAAATAACCTGATCTGAGGACCCTGATAAATAGTCTTTAAATTGATGTCTCACGTAAGTATCATCTTTACCAACATAGTTTTTCATTGCAAACTTACCATTTTGGTTTCAGCAAAAAGCACTGGAAGCAGCAATGAATGACATAAATAGTTCATTTGTAAAAGGAAGTGTTACAAGATTAGGAAGTGCTAGTGGATCTTTGGTGTATGTCATTTTCCCCATGTATTTCTCTTCCATATAAATTTGTTTCTCACCTCTGCCTGTTTATACATCAAGGAAAAGAAGGTAGACGTGCATTGATATATTGCGTCCATGCTGCAGTGAAACTTTTCCAAGTAGCTGCTTAATGTTAGACTTTGCTCTAGGTGGGGATCTTCCCAAAGGCAGAATTGTTGAGGTAATTTCTGTTGTTAAAAGATGTCTTAAATCTGGAAAAGTTCGACCAGCCCAAGAAAGTTCGGCTCGAAGTCCAGCAACAAAATATATTAGAATTTCCGTGATCATCGACCAGTTGAAGGACATGCTCGACTAGTTGAAGATCCCTTTGACTGGTCGAAACTCTGGCTCGACTAATCAAAGGTTACCCAAACTGCGTAAATTTGAGGCGGTTTCTGGACTATTTCAAGTTGGTGCGAAAGTGGGGTTTCCTAAACTATAAATAGGAGTTCTTAGGGCCATTCTAAAACATGTTAAGGCTTCCTAAAGAGATTCCAGGTTTGCAAAGGGTGTAGCAAGGGTGAGATTCGAGGTTGTTCGAATTGGGTAAGACCTCTCTCTTTGTAATTTCTGTTTTCATAGTGAAGATCCGTCAGTCGCTTTGTGCCGTGGTTTTTTCCCAAAAGGGTTTTCCATGTTAAATTTGTGTTCTCTTGTATTTGCTTGGCGCTCTTGGATTACTATCCTAGATCCATCTCTGTGTGATTCTGCAGTACAATTGCCCAACAATCTCTCATAATTGTTTGAGCAGTCATGTAAACATGAAACTTCTCATCTTTCAGTTTTTGACACTTTGCTTGCCTTCCATTGTAAATCTTCGGCTATACTCGTACTACCTTGAGCAGTGCACATATTACCTGTTTGTATCCCATTGAAACTTGAGTGGTATATATGACAACTGGTTTCCTGGAGAGATAATTGGCTTCCTGGAGAGATACAATCCTCTACTATCTTGGATTACTATCCTAGATCCATCTCTGTGTGATTCCGCGGTACAATTGCCCAACAATCTCTCATAATTGTTTGAGCAGTCATGTAAACATGAAACTTCTCATCTTTCAGTTTTTGACACTTTGCTTGCCTTCCATTGTAAATCTTAGGCTATGCTTGTACTACCTTGAGCAGTGCACATATTACATGTTTGTATCTCATTGAAACTTGAGTGGTATATATGACAACTGGTTTCCTGGAGAGATAATTGGCTTCCTAGAGAGATACAATCCTCTACTATGTACCCTTTTTTTTTCTGCGTCCTTTTTTTTTTTTTTTTTTTTTTTCAGTGTTGAAAATTTCAGCACAGGATGTTGGTGGATATACATACAAAAAGTCAATAAGAAGTTCTCAACCATGTCTTCAACCCATTGGCAATTGCTCCATCTTTTCCACCACCTGTTTCCATATCATTTTTATTGTTTTCATGCTAATGTCAAAGGTTGAGACGGAACTGATTGACATGCATGCATATTCAAGAAAATGAGAATTTGAAAAACTGGTTCAGAGTATGCTCTTATTATTATTATTTTCTTTGGATGCGTAAAGTGGCTTCCTTTTTTAACTGTAAAAGTTTTTTTTTTTTTTTTTTTTTTTTTTTTTTTTTTTTTTTTTAAATTAATATCATTTTTATACTGCGTCTGGATATGCCCTGTGAAGAGTTATGATCAAGATGCCTTTTTTTCCTGTTCAATTTGATAGTCGATGACTTTGGGTGCTTCTTGAATCTCATTGTCAAATGATTTGGGATGGAAAAGCAAAACCATTCCCGCTAGGAAAGAGACATCCTTTGCATGGGGATTTTCATGTCCATGGCCTTAATAGGTTGGTTCAAATCATTGTCTAATATAATATTCTTGTTATGGATCCAGAAGTAAAAAAAGAAATGAAGAACCACGCCTAGTATGGTTAGGGATTTTTGTATTGGCTGCCCTCATTGGTTTGTAGAATGGATGTGTGGCCATGTCTGTCTATGAATCCCCAAACGAGATTTGGGGAAATAATCCCTTGTTTCCCCTGGACTTCTCACACTCTAGAAATTTGCTTTGTTATACTTGCTTCAAAGGTCTAACACTTTTTTCTTTTGTTATTCTTGTTTTTTATTTATTAAATGCTTAGCTTGTCTTGTGGTTAGAATGCTATTTTCTTGAGGCTGATATAATCCATATTGAACTTCCTGGTGAAGTTGTTCTTTATATGATGTTGTAGCTGTTATTTTATCATAATGCGGAATAACTGAAAGATCTTACTGTGCATCAGTCATGGAGATCAAAGAAGGAAGATGACACACGTATTTGAGATGTCCTAGCTGAATGAGCAGAATACCAGAATCGCTATAGAATACCAGGATCTCCATCTCCTTGACACCCGTATATAGAAATAATAGATGGGACTTTTGTTTTCACTGTGGTGTAGGATCGGGGACATAGCCTCATTATATAGATGCTGCAATGAAGAGAGTTTGAACCCATCAAAACTCTCTTCACACGGCTCCACACATACACATCCTAGTAGTACTCGAATAGCTATGCGTATCACAGTTATAGCACTCCAACCCCTTACGCAGAACATTCCAGAATTATCACAACGCAGTGGGGTCCACTGGTTTACCCGATAACATCATCCAGTCTTTAGGATAATCCAGACTGTTGATCGATGAGGCCCACCTCATAGAGATCTTACAGTAGCTTTTAAATGTTTTAGACTACTAGATAACATTAGTGTGATAACATTAGGTTTTTTATTAACGTAGTCAATTGGGTGCGAATTTCAGACTGGTTTTTGTTGTGTTTTATACTTTTTCCTCTGTAGATTTAGGAGATGGAGTCAGCACAGCCTACAGATACAGAAGAACCAGTGGTTTTGCCGCCGCCTCCACCCGTCATTCCACCAAATGTAGTTCCAAAAAAAGTATCGACGTCAAATCAAGTCCCAATGGTTTTTTCTCTCACTAGTGTATGTTCCCATATCACCTTTAAACTTATATTTTGAGTGTATGTTCCCATTTCTCCCTTAAAACTTCTTTTGTCTGCTTTCCATGGCAAGCAGGTCTCACTTTTCTATGAAAGATGGAAAACCCATCGATGGGAAGGGTATTGGAAGAAGGTTGATTGATAGAGTTCACCAGGCTTACCATAGTGAGCTTGCTGGAGAGGATTTTGCTTACGATGGTGAGAAGAGCTTGTTTACTGTCGGAGCTCTTCCTCACCAGAACCTGATGCCCCACCACCATCACAGAAGCCACAAGAAGTCCCGTTCCGACCCCTCGGCTCTCTCAACAAGCCAGAGATTCCAGTTCTGCTGCTTGGTCATGCATCATGACATGCTCTGTGGTCTGGGCTATGCATCATGCATGCTTAAAACAAGGAGTGGAGCATGGAGGATTTTTTCATGTATTCGGACCATTGTAAACTTATTGTTGTAAATATACATAATTTTTATTATAAAGTTATACAATATTTGTTTAATATTAATTTTTAATTGTACCTAATATTCTTTGGATTTTAAATATAAAAACAAATACAGCTTTCAATTGAATATATATATATATTGGCAAAAGCCAGTGGTTGCACAGCTTTTATTGGAGCTTTTATTGGCCATTCCTAAGGAAAATTACCGTTCCTTAATTACCATTTGGCAGCATTAAGAATGTTTAAAATTGTTCGTAAAATTTGGTTCTTAAAATTTGACCATAGGCAACATTAAGAAGGGTTTAAAACCATTCCCAAAATCTGACCGTTGGCACCAAAACCTTTTAAAACCATTTTTAAAGTTGTCCTTAAAATTTGAAACGGTATCCAAAACGGTTTTAAACCGTTCCTTTTTTTATACAATGCCTGAGACCATTCCTAAATGACGATTTTGGCGTAGAATAGAGGGTGGACATGCCCTCCCACCTTGTTCCTCCTTATGTGGACCAGCGGAGTTTTGGATCTAGTTGATTTTCATTCCCTAAGGGCCTGTTTGGCCGGGCAGATCCCATGGTATTAGGAGGGATGGGATCAATTTTAAGGTAATGATGGTGGTGTCAGTGGATTGTCTTAAGATCCATGGGATTGCTTATATCCCGGGACAAGTTCACTGGGTCTGTTTGTCAAGCCATGCATATCCTGGGATTTTACCTTCCAATCCATCCAACCAACGGATAGGATCAATTTTAAGGTAATGATGGTGATGTCAGTGGATTGTCTTAAGATCCATGGGATTGCTCATATACCACGACAAGTTCACCGGATCTGTTTGGCTCGTCATGCCTATCCCAAGATATTGCTCATCCCATCCCTCCTAATACCGTGGGATCTGCCTGGCCAAACAGGCCCTGGGAGTAAACATTCAATGGACAAGTTGGACTGCGTGGGATCACCAGACGGATTGGCTAGCCCAGTGACTGGTGGTCGATGCTTTGTGGGCCCCACCATGATATATGTATTTCATCTATGATGTTCATCCAATTTTACCAATCATTTTAGGGCTTGATCCCAAAAATGAGAGGGATATAAATCTCAAGTGGACCACACCATGGAAAACAATAATGATTAGATATCCACCATTAAAATCCTACTAAGGCCCACTATACTATTTATTTTGACATCCATTCTGTTGATTAGGTTATACAATGAAAGGAAAAGAAAAAAAAAAACCAAGATAAGCTTGATCCAAAACTTTTATGCCCCCAAAAAGTTTTTAATGGTCGATGTTCATTCAACATTATTTCTGGTGATGTGGTCCACTTGAGATTGGGATATACCTAATTTTTGGTCTCGTACCATAAAATGATCTAGAAAAATAGATTTACGGAATGGATGAAACACATACATCATGGTAGGGCCCGCAAAGCATCGATCATCATGTGCCGGTGGTGGGGCCAAGTTGGCCAATCAGGCTCAAGGACCGAGCCGAGGCAAGTTCGAGTTGGGGTCAGCCAGTGGTCGAGCCCGGTCAAGTTGAGGCCAGCTCGACTTGATGTACACCCCTAAGTCGGAGGTCACTTGTACAAGTCCCACCATGGAGCTCACTTGTACAAGAATTAAAGTGGTCCACTCATCAGGTGGGCCACACTGATCACATCATGTAACACCCTGAAAATCGGGGGTCGTGTATAAACTCAACTCCCGAGTTCCAGACCGTCACTTATGCAACAAAAATGGTTATGATTCAATGTTGTCTGATTTAAAGCATTCACATGAGTAAAAGTATACCAAAACTGCAATTCATACTTCAGATCCAGTGATAAAAGCAAGCGGAAGACTAAACAATATATATATATCACTGTATGGAAAAACAAAGTAAATCTCATCTGTCTCCAAAGTATGACTACATCTCTGAGTCTCATATACATGTACATAAACAAAAAATAATGTTCAAAATAGTCCCACTGAAGTCCCCCTCGATCCAGGTCGCCTATGGGAAGCCGTAGTGATACTGCATATACGAGAACTCATCCTGGTCCTCGTCGATCTCTGGCTCCACCTCCTGGATCTCGGCCTCACCTGCATCTACAACAGGGTCTGGTGGGTGTTGCAAACACCATCCCGTAACGTGGGAATGAGTGATCAATTCAGTGGAATCATAGAGCAAAGATTAGCATGTTCACAATTCAATCACGCGATAATAGTAAAGCAGTAAATCAGACAATCCTAATACTGTTGTTAATGCAAGATGATATGACGTGATGTATGCCCTCACCGACGATCACCCTCAGGCGGCAACATCTTACGACCGCGGCATGCCACACTCCCTAGAGTGCTCCACATCTTCCAGGCACATGCAATGCTATGGTGATATGATTTCCAAGTTGTTATTAGTCCATTCCAACAGCAGGATTAGGAAACTAAGGTACTTCCCTTGTATCAATCCCAACACAGATCCTGTCTAGGGTCGTCACTCCTAGTAATCTCATACGATGTGTATTTCGTAGGTCACTGCAAGGGCTGTCAGGGCTGTTGCTCGCACTCGTTGCACCGCTCCCCCATCACCTTATCAATACAGGCTTACTGTACTCTACTGCAACGGAAGGGTCGTCGCCTCCCGTGGACTCAGAATACGCTCGCGGTCACTACAAAGGGCTCGTCGCCTGATCAGTGTAGGCCGACAGCTAGAATATAGTGTCCCATACCACCATAATCTGCTCACGAGTCTAGGTGCTCACTGGTCACTACGGGGAGGTTTGTAGCCCCAGCGTAGGCCGACAGCTCGACCACGGTGTCCCATACCACCATGCCCGGCTCATGAGTCTTCGTGGATCAAGGTACCATGGTTAACAGGGTTTACAATGGTAAGTTCAGTACCCTAGGTTCAAGCAGTTATGACACATACAAGGTGAACATACATCGGCCAGTCGGGTTACTTGACGGGCTCGACTAGCGCGATCGCATCTCAAGTCGAACGACATGAAGTGCGTAAAACACTTCGCGTGGCCTAACCACTGCCGCCAACTCTAAACACGAATCACGTTCATCGACGCGTCGTTCGTGGCTATGACCAGTCAGCCACGAATTCGCTCGGTTACCGACTGCCTGAACTAAGTCTAGTCCCACACATCTATAGAAATCACATTAGCAATATATGCAAAGGTATTGGAATTGAAATACAATCATGTGAGCATGTTAATGCATGTTATAACATTCAACTTAAGCAAATCTTCAAGGCATACTTTCCATGCATGTAATGCAATCATGCATAAGGTCAACATGTAGGAAATCATTTAGGTCAGCATATTAATCAAGAAATCAATCTCAAACTACTACATAACACCATTTAATTCAATACATACTAATACAAGCATTTATACAAACACATACACTACACTCTTAAGTCTACATATAGTATGTCGACCCAAAGTGCGCAACTAGGCGAATCTCTTCGCCAAACTGATTATGCAATCATTCCTAACTCCCTAATGCGGCAACAAACCATGTCAATCACGTCAGCAAAATATGCATGTAGACCGTACTTCCTACAAATGACTAAAATGCCCTAAATCTCATATTCTTCGTTAATTTACGAAACAGGAAACGGAGAGCATGTTGTACATGTCAAACGGCGATGTCGTCGATAATCTACTATTAAACGACATTGAAAGCGTTGTAAACCGTCAATCAAAGCGTCTAAAATCCTCACCTAGTCTCTTACGGTTGCGGGATTTTGAACGGAGCGTGTACGCTTCGTCTACGGCAGTAGGAGGACCTGATTTATGAAGTACGTTAGCTAACATGCCATGAATCTAGGTAAACCCTAAATCAGCAAGTTCTAGGGTTATTTTATACCTGAAAAAGTGAAGAAATCACCAGCCAGGTGATTGGGAAGAAGTGCTGAAGCAGCAGCAATCGGCGGCTCGGAAGCGGAAAAAATCCCTTCCAATCTCTCTCTCAAACTCTCTCTCCTTTTCTCCTAGGGTTTGCAATTTTCGGATGGGAGAGGGAAATGAGGGTTTCAACCCCTTTTATAAGCTTAAAAACGCCGAAAATAGGCTCCGGAACGAAGTTTACTTGGTGTCTATCCATTTCGGGGCTGTTTCGGTCCAAAAGCTATTTTCTGGTGGTCCCCTGGTCGATTGCGATCGGACTTAAGCTCATGTGTACCAGATGTAGCTCGTATTAAGTTTTCAGTCTGGCAGGGTTCGCAGATCGCACGTGGCGGACCAGTTTCAGTTCAGCGGTCACCGCACGTAGATCAGGGCTGAAAGTCTCATGATAATAAATAGAAATTTTTCCTGATCCGAGGGTGTAATCTGGATGAATTCTGACGGTCAGAACGCTTAATACTGACGCGTCAAGTCGTGTGCCAGATTTGAATTTGAAATTCCAAATCCGTCCCTATTCGCGGTCGCTTCAGTCCGGGTTCAACGAAATAGTCTGTGATTATCGGTTTGACTTGATTTTCGAGATGATTGTCAAGTCCAGCTGGGCGGTTCTAACGGTCTAAGATAGGAGGTATCGGACCTTCGACGCGCGGTCTAAATCCAATACAAAAATTCAATGTGGTCCAGAGGACAAACCCGCTTAGAGTTTGATCCGAGGTTATAGAGTATTGTAGAGTTGTTTGTTCTACTCGATTTGGGTCTTGTAGAACGTATTTAAAGTGATCAGGGACTATTTCCCAGCTACTCTAGCGTTGCGCTAGCTAACTTACGCTTAATTTCCATGGAAATTATTTCTACACGATTTCGGGTCGAGTTGGTACTCGAGCCCAAGTACGGATTTTTCACGGGCGTTACAATCTACCCCCCTTAACAAATAATTTTGTCCTCGAAATTTGTACCTTTTCGTACTCCTCGAGAAGCTGTGGGTAGTTCTTTCTGATCTCTGCTTCTATCTCCCAAGTAGCCTCCTCCTCAGAGTGATGCGTCCATAGTACCTTCACAAGGGGAATCACCTTGCTACGCAGTGCCTGCTCCTTCCTGTCTAAGATGCGTGTCGGTCGCAGGATATAAGTAACATCCTCTCCTAACTGCACCTGCTCCTATCTGATGATATAGGAAGGATCAGCAACGTACTTCTTCAGCATAGAAACATGAAATACGTTGTGGACGCTCGCGAGGGGCGTGGGTAAAGCCAATCGGTAAGCCACTGCTCCCACACGATCGAGGATTTGGAATGGACCAATGAATCGCGGTGCCAGCTTCCCCTTCTTCCCGAACCGAAGGACTCCCTTCATAGGGAAAACTCGCAAAAACACGTGATCCCCGACTGTGAACTCTAGTGGCCGTCGTCTCGTATCGGCGTAGCTCTTCTGTCTGCTCTGCGCTGTAAGAAGCCGACGTCGAATAATATCAATCTTCTCTGACGTCGCCTGCACCAACTCTGGGCTAATCAAGCTACGCTCACCGACCTCTAACCAGCAATGCGGTGCGCGACAAGGTCGCCCATACAGCGCCTCATAAGGTGCCATGCCGATACTCGCCTGGAAGCTATTGTTGTACGCAAACTCCGCATATGCAAGACAGTCATCCCAACTATCCTTGAAGTCCAATGCGCAAGCTCGCAACATGTCCTCCAGGATCTGGTTCACTCGCTCCTTCTGTCCGTCCGTCTGTGGGTGGAAGGCAGTACTGAACTTCAACTTCACACCCATAGCCTCCTGAATGCGAGTCCAGAAAATAGAAGTGAACCGCGTGTCTCTGTCCGACACGATCTCCAACGGAACTCCATGCAGACGCACAATCTCTCGGATGTACAATCTAGCCAGCTCGTCTGCAGAGTTCGTAACTCTGATCGGTAGGAAATGCGCCGACTTCGTCAATCGGTCGACGATCACCCAAATGGAATCATGCCCCTTCCTCGTCTTCGGCAACTCAGAAATGAAGTCCATGGAAATGAAATCCCACTTCCACTCTACAATCGGCATAGGCTGCAAAAGTCCAGGTGGTCGGCGATGCTCTGCCTTCACCTGCTGACAAGTGAGACAACGGGACACGAACTCAGCTATGTGGGTCTTCATACCTTCCCACCAATACGTCCTCTTCACGTCACGATACATCTTTGTACTGCCTGGATGCATCGCGAGTCTAGTAGAATGCGCAGCTTCAAGAATTTCTCGTATCAAGTCAGGGACATCTGGGACGCATAGGCGGCCACGGTAACGTAAGCCTCCATCCATACCAACTCGCCAGTCGACGTCAGCATCATCACTGGCCTGCTCTCGAAGCTCAGTAAGATGCGCATCGTCCCTCTGCGCCTCGATGACTCGGTCATCGATCTGAGATCGCACCTGTACATGTGCGATGAACTCAAATGGCTCCTCTACGGTAAGTTTCTACTCAAAGTCTCGTAAAAACTCAACCATATCCCACTCGGCAACCATCAGCGGAGCCGCAAACTTTATCGCCTTCTTGCGGCTCAACGCATCAGCCACAAGGTTCGCCTTCCCAGGATGGTAAGAGACTTCAAACTTGAAGTCCTTCAGCGTCTCCATCCATCGCCGCTGCCTCATATTCAAGTCTCGCTGCGTGAATATGTACTTGAGGCTCTTGTGGTCGCAAAAGAGCTCGAACTCCTCTCCGTAGAGGTAATGTCTCCAGAGTCTCAGTGCGAATATAACGGCTGCCAACTCTAGGTCGTGTGTAGGGTAATTCTCCTCGTGCTTCCTTAATTGTCTCGAGGCATACGAAATTACCCTGTCCCTCTGCATAAGGACACAACCCAAACCAACGCTAGACGCGTCAGTGTATATAGTGTATCTAACCCCTTGCTCTGGCAATACTAGCACAGGGGCGGACGTAAGTCTGTCCTTCAGCTCCTGAAAAGCTGACTCCGCCTTATCATTCCAGGCGAACTTTACGTCCTTCCGTGTCAACTGAGATAAGGGTCTCGCGATCTTCGAGAAGTCCTGAATGAAACGCCGATAGTAGCCAGCGAGACCCAAGAAACTCCTCACCTCAGTGACAGAACCAAGCTGCTCCCAGTCCTGCACCGCAGCTACCTTAGACAGGTCAACTGTCATGCCATCCTTGGACACCACGTGTCCCAGAAACTTCACCTCCTGCTTCCAAAAGTCGCACTTCTTATACTGTGCGAACAACTGATGCCGTCTGAGCGTATCAAGGACCAAACGCAAGTGCTCCTCATGCTCCTCTCGACTCCTAGAGTACACCAAAATGTCGTCAATGAAGACAACGACGAATCGATAGAGGAAAGGCCGAAATACCCGGTTCATCAGATCCATGAACACGGCCGGTGCGTTCGTGAGACCGAACGACATCACGAGGAACTCGTAGTGGCCAAAACTGTCCTGAATGCTGTCTTCTGCACGTCCTCATCCCTGACGCGCAGCTGATGATATCTTGACTGAAGATCAATCTTCGAGAAGTACTGCGCTCCTCTCAACTGATCAAACAAGTCATCGATCCTGGGCAAAGGGTACTTGTTCTTTACCGTGAGCTGGTTCAGCCTGCGATAATCAATACACAATCGCATCGAACCATCCTTCTTCTTCACGAACAAGACCGGTGCTCCCCAAGAAGACACGCTAGGCCGTATAAAGCCAAGCTCTAGCAGACCATCAATCTGCGTCCTCAACTCCTCCATCTCACATGGTGCCATGTGATACGTCGGCAGTGAGACGGGTGTAGAACCAGGAACCAGATCGATAGTGAAATTGATCTCACGTCGGGGCGGCAAACCAGGGATCTTCCTGAACAGATCCCCGAACTCGGAAACAACTGGCGTCTGCTCAAGTACCTGGGCACCAGCGTCGCGCAATAGAGTGGCGTAGCTAAGTATGCGGAAAGGAAGATTTACCCGCACTGGAAATGTGAAGGATGCACCCTCAGGCTCATACGCTGTGACTATACGAGTCTCGCAGTCAATCTCGGCTCTCGCTGCAGTCAACCAGTCCATGCCAAGAATGACGTCGAGATAAACAAGCGAGGGATCGACGACCAGATCAAGAGTCATCGTCCTGCCTCCCAGATCAACCAAACAACCCTCACACATCTGGGTGACATCCGAATAATCTCCATGAGCTGCAAAGACTCGCACTCTATCCATAGTGATAGTCTGTAACCCAAGACGTCTAACTACGGCACGCGATATCAAAGAAATTGTGGAACCAGTGTCCACCATGACAAGAACGGGAGTACCTCCAATATAGGCCATGACCTCGAAGGCTGAATGCTGGAAAGTCGGCGTCGCAGCTGCCTCAGCTGTCAATGCATGAACCTGAGCCTGCTGTGGCCGGTTCGGCCGCTGTGTCAAGGGCCGTGGAGGCTGTCGGATCTGCGATACCGTAGGTCTGAAAGAAGGATGCGCAGGAGCTGACCGTATAGGCGGTGCTGATATCGCCTGTGGACGTACACGGTCAATCTTCTGCGGCGGCGAGAACCCACTGTCCCGCATCCTCGAAAAGCAGCTCTGAGTCAAGTGGCCCGTCCTCCCACAGTATGTACATGTCAAATCAGGGCGCCGAAACGGTGGTACAGGCGTCGTAGTCCTAGTAGGAGGATCAATGCGAGGCCTCTTGCCCGCGAAGGGCCTGTCTGGCAAATCCGGTCGTGGCCTAGAAGCAGCCGGGCCTCGAGATCATGCAAGTCGATCCACGTCCTGCTCTGCCCGCATGGACATGTGAATCAACTCCGCATAGGAGGGAATGCTAACACAGCACATCTTCGACCGAATATCCGGTCGCAAGCCCTCTAAAAAGCACCGTATGCGCATCTGCTCATCAGCTAGGATCGTCAGGACATACCTGCCCAACTCTGTGAACCGATGCTCATACTCGGTAACTGTCATCGCTGCCTGTCTGAGACGGAGAAACTCATTCTCCCTGTCGTGCCTGTAGGTCTGGGGATAATACTTCTCATGGAAGCGGAACTCAAATGCTGCCCACGTCCATACAAAATCTGCGGCAACAGTCCGCAGTACGCTATCCCACCACATACTGGCCTCTCTCTCAAACAGGAAGGTAGCCAGCTCTACCTGCTCAGCCTCGGTGCAGTGCAACATCCGTAGAATCTTCGACACTCGGTCGAGCCAGTACTCAGCCTCCTCAGGTCTGTGAGAACCCGTGAAAGTAGGAGGCCGCAAGCGCTGAAATCGCTCCAATAGGCTCCGTGTGTCGGCAGGATTTCCCGCAAGGAAAGCAGGCGGCGCAGGATGAGCCATGCCCTCATCCTGGGCGTAAGTATAGGCATCCTCAGCTGGATGCACAGGTGGTACAGGTGGAGTAGATGTAGTCGCACCCCCACTATGGGCTAATGTCCCCACTATGGTGGTCAGAAGCTGCTGCTGCTGCAGCATCATAGCCATCATCTGCTCGAATCTGTCAGGGGGTGGAGCAGGCTGTGGCGGATGCGGTGTGGAAGTAGATGCGCAGTGTGGCTCTCTGACTGATGGCGTAAATGGCGGTGGTCCATCTGTAGGACCAGCGGCAGGCTGAGACGATCGAACCGCCTCAGGAATCGGGCCCACAGCAGGGTCCGCATGGGTGCCAGACTGCGAAGGAGTCTGATCCATATGCTCTTACAGTGCAAGCCGAACCGTGCTCCGCGTAGTCTTAGGTGGCATTCCCTATATTCAAAATAGGGCGCAACCTTGTCAGTCTCAATTGCACAAATACACTACAATCATTCACATAGAGAGTCAAAAGCATTCCACGCATTTCATTTAACCAAAATTGTCACAATACAAGGGATATATCCTTACAAGCATCATGACGAGAATTACATGGAAATTAAGACAGTTAAGCAACAGCAACATAAGCAAAGCACTAGCCCTAACAGGCTTACACACATAAAACAGAAAATGACTATCTACTGACAATAACATCAAAGATCGCATCGCTAGTCGGAGTCTGGTGACGGAGGAGGAGCACCCTTATCCTGTAAGCAACACAGGATCGCCTTCAAGGTGCGAGTCACCTTGCCAAATTTCTTCTTTGTAACGGCCTTGGCATCAGCGACTTCTGCGCGAAGTTCTTGGACTTCCCTTCGCAACGCGGTCTGACTCTCCTCCATCCGAGCAATGCGATCGTCGATAGTAGCCTGCGCAGAAGGAGGAGGGCTCTCATCAGTATCCTGAGCCTCCTCTTCTGCTTCTTCCTGAGCTTCTGCTCTAGGTTCTTCTTCGCTTTGATCTTCCTCATCATCAAAGTCATCCCCACTATCCCTTTCAAGTTGATTTTCACGGTATTGTGACCCAATCTTCATCTTGACCATTGTCGACTCATCGATGGTGTGAATCGATACCGGCAATTCCGGCCCAAGTCTATAGGCAAACTCAAGCGCAATCTTGCAAATAAGTCGGCCAAAGGGAAGCGATTCGGATGTTCTTCTTGACCTGGCTATGAGAACTATCTACCGTAAGATGAAAGTGGCCATACATACGTTCTCTCCCTGGGCCACCAGAAATAAAAAATCGACCATAAGACGTGTACATTCAATGCGGTTCGTCAACCTGGGATAAACATTGAACGTGCAGATATGATGCAGCAGGCACAAATCCTCAGACATGTACGTCGCCTTGAGGCTATTATTAGGCTGCCATGGAACCAACTTACCGCACAGAAACCTGGTGCGGCGATCTCGTTCACGTCTAGTCCTCAGATTTTTCTCACTAGGATGCACATCACCTAGAGGCACGTTGAGAAGTCGCGCAATCAACCGAACGTCGATCGTAGCCATCCGATCTCTACCAAAAGGGATTTTGAACTGCAAAGGCTCCAAGGTAGGATTCTGGATGCTAGTATAGAAGGCACGAACGGTGCTCACATTAGCACGAGGGTGAGCTTCAAAGATCGGACCCCAATGCGCAGCTTCAATGCGTTCGAACAACAGATACTCGTCGAACAATCGTCCATCTACGTCCGCCTCAAATAACACTTTGCGATCAGTGTATTGACCATGAGGCATCTCCGAAAGAATTGTTCGCCCAAGGTGTGCATGGGGATCCAAATTTCGCTTTGTACAGCACTCCAGGACTGGAACTGGACCTGCGGCGGCGCTTGAACTTGCGGCACCACCCCGCGGTCTTCTCGATCGAGCAGGACGGCTCGGCCCAGCCTAGTCTGTTGCGATTTTCCTCTTACCCATCAAAGATATGATGGATGAGAGTGACAAAAGGCCCAAAATGGCTTCCACGAAAGCCATGGAAAACGGCGAAAATGCGAAGAAGCGGCTGCCCAATCTGAGAAAAAGAAATCTAAGCGTCGTAGAGGGATGCTTCAAGCTTCCCAAGGCTGTAGTTTCAAGGAGAAATACAAACAAAAAGATAGAATGGAGCACCTCACGATTTCAGCTCTATTTGGGGGATTTTGGAGCTCCAAATGGTGAGATCTTCAAGAAGAGGGGCTGTCAACACCCAATAAGTGATGGGTGGTGGTCAGTTTTGGCCAAGGAGGGACCTAGGAATGATTTGGGACGCCGGAATTTGGAGATGGCTGCTGAAAATCGAAAATAGGGCTATGGGGAGGGCTGTTTGTGAAGGAGGGGTATGATTTGGGAGTTTTCGTGAGATGGGAGCTACCTAGGGAGGATGTACATCCCATTTAAGGGCGTGCGCCCGAAAAACAGCTCCAATGGACCCCACCGGTCGGCGATGGCATCGCCGGCCAACTTTCAAGTTGGCCGGTGGGACCACATGGGTCGGGTCTCTCATGGTCCAAGGGTTCCAAAAATGTATGTCCCACCCCTTAGTTCATCCTATTTTGGTCTGTATGAGCCTAAATATGTGTTCGGGGCTTTCCGGGTCCACATCGCAATCCCGAATATCAAACCATATGATGCAGCATATGAATTTGGGTAGAAGGAGCCAGTACATCTATCTAGATCCTTAGTTGCTAAAGAAAGTGAAGTTAGAATGGCCTTATGGCCATTTTTCATGAAATTTTACTATTCACTGTAAAATTTTGTGAAAGTACTAATTTGTGTTATTTTCATATTAGGTTTGATGCCTAACATAAAATGGATAAGAAAGAAATGAAGGTCGGAGTGTTTAGAGGAGGAATTTTGAGAATTTTTGGCGACACGGGGTTTTTAAGCCCTGGCGATTGATTACAGGAGTCGTGGTCATCCCACGGCCCAAGAATTCGCTTTTGCGGTTTAAAAACCGCTCGTAGAACGTCTCAACCTGACTTCCTATAGCTTAGAAGCGATTCGGGTTACCTTACGCGACCCGAGATGCGTTACAGACTCGATCTTGCGATTGATCCTAATAGACTTCGCCTATCGGCGAATCTGCGATCCTAGAAGTGTTTCTAGACCCTTCTCGCACCCACCTAAGTCAAAGGAAGCGACAGCGTACGTCGCAAGACCATAACCCAGGCCCAGTATACTCTTATTCATGCTTTGATACCAACTTGTAACACCCTGAAAATCGGGGGTCATGTATAAACTCAACTCCCGAGTTCCAGACCGTCACTTATGCAACAAAAATGGTTATGATTCAATGTTGTCTGATTTAAAGCATTCACATGAGTAAAAGTATACCAAAACTGCAATTCATACTTCAGATCCAGTGATAAAAGCAAGCGGAAGACTAAACAATATATATATATATCACTGTATGGAAAAACAAAGTAAATCTCATCTGTCTCCAAAGTATGACTACATCTCTGAGTCTCATATACATGTACATAAACAAAAAATAATGTTCAAAATAGTCCCACTGAAGTCCCCCTCGATCCAGGTCGCCTACGGGAAGCCGTCGTGATACTGCATATACGAGAACTCATCCTGGTCCTCGTCGATCTCTGGCTCCACCTCCTGGATCTCGGCCTCACCTGCATCTACAACAGGGTCTGGTGGGTGTTGCAAACACCATCCCGTAACGTGGGAATGAGTAACCAATTCAGTGGAATCATAGAGCAAAGATTAGCATGTTCACAATTCAATCACGCGATAATAGTAAAGCAGTAAATCAGACAATCCTAATACTGTTGTTAATGCAAGATGATATGACGTGATGTATGCCCTCACCGACGATCACCCTCATGCGGCAACATCTTACGACCGCGGCATGCCACACTCCCTAGAGTGCTCCACATCTTCCAGGCACATGCAATGCTATGGTGATATGATTTCCAAGTTGTTATTAGTCCATTCAAACAGCAGGATTGGGAAACTAAGGTACTTCCCTTGTATCAATCCCAACACAGATCCTGTCTAGGGTCGTCACTCCTAGTAATCTCATACGATGTGTATTTCGTAGGTCACTGCAAGGGCTGCCAGGGCTGTTGCTCGCACTCGTTGCACCGCTCCCCCATCACCTTATCAATACAGGCTTACTGTACTCTACTGCAACGGAAGGGTCGTCGCCTCCCGTGGACTCAGAATACGCTCGCGGTCACTACAAAGGGCTCGTCGCCTGATCAGTGTAGGCCGACAGCTAGAATATAGTGTCCCATACCACCATAATCTGCTCACGAGTCTAGGTGCTCACTGGTCACTACGGGGAGGTTTGTAGCCCCAGCGTAGGCCGACAGCTCGACCACGGTGTCCCATACCACCATGCCCGGCTCATGAGTCTTCGTGGATCAAGGTACCATGGTTAACAGGGTTTACAATGGTAAGTTCAGTACCCTAGGTTCAAGCAGTTATGACACATACAAGGTGAACATACATCGGCCAGTCGGGTTACTTGACGGGCTCGACTAGCGCGATCGCATCTCAAGTCGAACGACATGAAGTGCGTAAAACACTTCGCGTGGCCTAACCACTGCCGCCAACTCTAAACACGAATCACGTTCATCGACGCGTCGTTCGTGGCTATGACCAGTCAGCCACGAATTCGCTCGGTTACCGACTGCCTGGACTAAGTCTAGTCCCACACATCTATGAAAATCACATTAGCAATATATGCAAAGGTATTGGAATTGAAATACAATCATGTGAGCATGTTAATGCATGTTATAACATTCAACTTAAGCAAATCTTCAAGGCATACTTTCCATGCATGTAATGCAATCATGCATAAGGTCAACATGTAGGAAATCATTTAGGTCAGCATATTAATCAAGAAATCAATCTCAAACTACTACATAATACCATTTAATTCAATACATATTAATACAAACATTTATACAAACACATACACTACACACTTAAGTCTACATATAGTATGTCGACCCAAAGTGCGCAACTAGGCGAATCTCTTCGCCAAACTGATTATGCAATCATTTCTAACTCCCTAATGCGGCAACAAACCATGTCAATCACGTCAGCAAAATATGCATGTAGACCGTACTTCCTACAAATGACTAAAATGCCCTAAATCTCATATTCTTCGTTAATTTACGAAACAGGAAACGGAGAGCATGTTGTACATGTCAAACGGCGATGTCGTCGATAATCTACTATTAAACGACATTGAAAGCGTTGTAAACCGTCAATCAAAGCGTCTAAAATCCTCACCTAGTCTCTTACGGTTGCGGGATTTTGAACGGAGCGTGTACGCTTCGTCTACGGCAGTAGGAGGACCTGATTTATGAAGTACGTTAGCTAACATGCCATGAATCTAGGTAAACCCTAAATTAGCAAGTTCTAGGGTTATTTTATACCTGAAAAAGTGGAGAAATCACCAGCCAGGTGATTGGGAAGAAGTGTTGAAGCAGCAGCAATCGGCGGCTCGGAAGCGGGAAAAATCCCTTCCAATCTCTCTCTCAAACTCTCTCTCCTTTTCTCCTAGGGTTTGCAATTTTCAGATGGGAGACGGAAATGAGGGTTTCAACCCTTTTTATAAGCTTAAAAACGCCGAAAATAGGCTCCGGAACGAAGTTTACTTGGTGTCTATCCATTTCGGGGCTGTTTCGGTCCAAAAGCTGCTTTCTGGTGGTCCCCTGGTCGATTGCGATCGGACTTAAGCTCATGTGTACCAGATGTAGCTCGTATTAAGTTTTCAGTCTGGCAGGGTTCGCAGATCGCACGTGGCGGACCAGTTTCAGTTCAGCGGTCACCGCACGTAGATCAGGGCTGAAAGTCTCATGATAATAAATAGAAATTTTTCCTGATCCGAGGGTGTAATCTGGATGAATTCTGACGGTCAGAATGCTTAATACTGACGCGTCAAGTCGTGTGCCAGATTTGAATTTGAAATTCCAAATCCGTCCCTATTCGCGGTCGCTTCAGTCCGGGTTCAACGAAATAGTCTGTGATTATCGGTTTGACTTGATTTTCGAGATGATTGTCAAGTCCAGCTGGGCGGTTCTAACGGTCTAAGATAGGAGGTATCGGACCTTCGACGCGCGGTCTAAATCCAATACAAAAATTCAATGTGGTACAGAGGACAAACCCGCTTAGAGTTTGATCCGAGGTTATAGAGTATTGTAAAGTTGTTTGTTCTACTCGATTTGGGTCTTGTAGAACGTATTTAAAGTGATCAAGGACTATTTCCCAGCTACTCTAGCGTTGCGCTAGCTAACTTACGCTTAATTTCCATGGAAATTATTTCTACACGATTTCGGGTCGAGTTGGTACTCGAGCCCAAGTACGGATTTTTCACGGGCGTTACACATCAATAGCCATGTGTGGCCATTAACGAGTAAACCGGTCTGATTTTTAAGAAGCCATGATGGGAATTAAGATGTTCAGGGCCTAGATGTCCCACACAAGTTTCGTCTGGAAATAAGAAAAATAAAGATGGCTTACATTGACACCAGATGAATATGAGCCATGTTGAGAAATAATATAGAAAATTTTTTTCTGTAAAATAGGTAAATTGAAAAATAGAAATCAAGACAAGTTGAAGCATGTATGAGAATATTGTTCTTAAAGTATTATTTGCCCCAACCCAAATAAATTGAGTATGATGAAAGGTTTCAGGTAAATTGTTTTTATGATACGACGAGCCTGATGTGTGTTTGCGTTCAACAAATACGATGATCAACCAATGGAACTCTTGTATATAAATGTCTAGAAGAAATAATAAAAGAAAAATTTTCAAAATAAGAAAAAAAAAAAAAAAAAAAGTTTTAGACCACTGCACTAGTCTATATGCAATGGTTCAAATGAACCTTGCTGTCTTAAGAGAGTATCTTGTAGAGCTGGGCATCGGTCCTGATCAGGTCGGATTAGGTATAACCTGATCTTATCCGATTTTCTAGTGGTTAGACCCGAATCCAATTCGATCCAAGACTGGATCCGGGTCACCTGGTTCGGATAGACTCGATACTTGGTTGACATTACCTGAACCGGGTTCGCCTCGGTCAGGAAAACCGAGCCGGATCGGATCAGGTACGATTCGAACAATATGAATTAAATCAAATTGTTTCATATGGTGTGGTCTAAGTAAACCTTTAATATATCTAATTTTTGTGCTCAATAATTAAAATAATATTTCAAAATGGATAAACGGCTTAGATGAAATATATACATCAAGGTGGGCCCCACATGACTCTGAAAGAATATTCAATTTCTGTGTATACCTTTTTATTTAACTTTTAAAGCTACGTGCTCCTCACAACACCGTTTACTTGCTTTCCACGCAAGTACGGGTGAATTTGAATTCGGCATCCACGTTAACGAGTTTTGTGGATCTGATCATAGGGTAAATGTTATATCCAAACTGTTCATTCATTTGGCAAGCTCGTCTTAAGGCTTGAGATGAAAATAAGATAAATCCAACTATCAAGTGGACCACACGAATGATTTAACAGCGAAAATCATTCTTTGCTACTATTTGTGGTGTGGTCCAGATGATCTTTGGATATTATTCATTTTTTGAATAATGCTTTATAATGATATATAAAAATATATGAACAGTGTAGATATAATAAATACATCACTGTAGGCCCATATAACGTTGATCTACTTTTAATCGTTCGCACAACTTGGCGCTCGAGGAGCGTGAGACTCGTCTTTGCGTTGCGGATGGGATTGCGTACAGACCTCGGCCTGTCTCTAGCTTCGAATGGGAAGGTCTGTGAGAGGGCCCACAGTGATGTATCTATACATCCAAACCGTCAATCTCTTTTCTTATATTATTTTAAGGTATAAACACAAAGATGCAAAATATCCAATGTTTAAGTGGACCACACCAAATGATAAGCTTGGTTGCATTCAAATGCACAAAGGATTAAATGTCAGTTGCATTAAATGCAAGATTCATCGGTGATGTGCCCCATTTGATCGTTGGATTTGCCTCATTTTTGTTATGATGCTTTAAAATAATCTGAGAAAAGGGATAGACGGTTTGGATTTATAGATACATCACGACGGGCCCACCCACAGAACTGCCCGTTGGACAGGCTGGGGTAGTACGCAATCCACATCTCGTCGTTGCACGCCACATGCCTAGCTAGCTCCAGCTAGCCTAGGCTATGGCAGCAGATGAACGGTTTGGTGTGAGGCCCGCCGACGGAAAATAGTAATGGTGTGGGTGATTTGTGGGCCCCACCATGATATGTGTATTTCATCGATGCCGTTCATCTATTTTTACAGATTATTTAAAAGCATGATACAAAATATTAGAGGGATTAAAGTCTCAGGTGGATCACACCACAGGGAAACAATAATGATTGGATATCCTCCATTAAATTCCTCCTAAGGCTTCAGATCAAGTCGGATCTGATCGGATCGGATTTCGGACCAGATCTGTTCAGATTGACGACGACTCGATCTGATCCGAAAACCACTCGGATCTGAAATATCTAAATCGATCCGCACCGATCCAGACTATCGGTTCAGTTAGAATCGAGTTGGATCTGGTCGGATCCACCGGATCGGACCTTTTTTGCCCAACTCTAGTATCTTGTTTGTAAGAAAGGATTTTCGTATGAGTATGTTTTTGTGATGGATTGTAAACCCATCTAGGCCCTATATATATAGGCTAGGATTGTTAGTAGTTTTGGTCTGAGACCTTAAATCCACATGATCGTTTTCTAGCTGTTAGGAGAAACTAATCGTTATCGACAGTTTATAATTATTGTGCATGTAGTTGGCTAACCGTTTCTAAGTACCTCTACAACCACACTGCCTCACATGCCCTTGTACCGATCCCGCGTATGAACACACAATCTCGATACTACTCAGTCTAAGTGAGTAAATATTATAATACTCACATTTCACGTATAACCATAAAACTTTCTTCATCTTTTCCAATACGAAACTATTCTTATAACACCAAAAAAAAAAAAAGTGAGTTTTTACAAAAACAACTTTTTATAATATATAATATTTTATTTTAAAATTAATACTTTACAACAAGCCATCCATCATCTTTTCATGATATGTGTCGCCCAAACGATGTCTTAAACCGTTCTGATTTTGGGCCCTATTTACTCTGAGGGTGCCCCGGACCTAATGTATGTCTATGGAGGACGCAGATTGCGTCCTACCCCCTCCCGTCGGGTAGCAGCTTTGAATGGCCAGTGGCCACCGTGATGTATGGGTCTTATACACATAGTCCATGAGGCAGATCCAAGGCTCAAGTGGACCACACCACAAGGCAGTGATGATAATGATTCTCACCGTTGAAACATTTCTAGGACCCACCGTAATGTTTATATTCCATACATCATATTCATAAACGGATGGACGGTGTGGATACAGAATACCTGGGCCCCATGGTAAGCGATGCACCGTATAGGGTGAGTCAATACGCTCCCACTCCAACTCTCCAAGGGAAACGGATTGGCTACTCCCTCTGCACTGTGGGCTCACCATGATGTATCTGTTTCATCCATGCCGTTCATCCATTTTTAAAGATCATTTTATGGCTTGATCCCAAAAATGAGAGGGATGTAAATATAAGTTGTACCACACCACAGGAAAACAATAGTGATTGGATATCTACCATTAAAATCCTCCTAAGGCCTACTGTACTGTTTATTTGACATCCAATCTGTTGATTAGGTCATACAGACCTAGATGAAGGGAAAAAACAAAGATCAGTCTGATCCAAAACTTTTATGGCCCCCAAAAAGTTATTAATAGTTGACACTCATTCAACACTGTTTGGTGTAATGTGGTCCACTTGAAATTGGGATATACCTCATTTTTTATTATCTAATTAAAATGATCTATAAAAATATATGGACGGTATGGATGAAACACATATATCATGATTGGGCCCACTGTGCACCGACCATCAGCCATTGGCTGGTGGCAGGGGAGTAGCCAATCCGTTTCCCACTCCGAGTAGTATCGCCGTAGCGCCCTCACGGAGCCCCTCTCCTCGCAATGAAATAGGATTGCGTACTGAGTTACTCTTTTATCATAAGGAGTAAACTCAGTTGGGCCTACTATGAATGTATGTGGGATATCCATGCCATTCATCCGTTTTTTGAGATCATTTTAGTAGTTTAGTCTAAAATATAAATATTCCCAAAGCTCAAGTGGACCACACTATAAGAAATAATACGAATAATGACTTCCACCGTTGAAACCTTGCTAGGGTATACAGTGATTTTTATTTGTCATCCAACCTGTTCATAAGATTACGCAGACATGGATGAAAGTAAAAAAAAAACAAATACAAGCTTGATCCAAAACTTCTGTTGGCCCCAAGAAATTTTCAACGGTAGAATTTCAATTCACACTATTTCCCGTGGTGAGGTCCAGTTGAGACTTGAATATATCTCATTTTTTGGATCAAACCATAAAATTATCTGTTAAAATAGATGGACGGAGTAGATAAAATATTCAAATCACGGTGGACCCCACAGAGTTTACTCAGTGCGCTTAGCGTACTAGTTACTCAGTACGCAATCCGCTTCCCCTCCCAATTTACCGAATTCCAATAGAAGTGGCCCACCGTGATGATTAAATGAAATCCACCCCGTACACGTGGTGGTTTGGGTCTAGGGCCTAAATTTTTGCCAGATAAGTAATTCAAGTGGATCACACGATTCAAAACAGTTCATAGGACATTACTAATCGTCAGAATTGTTTTTATCTGTGTGGCCTACCTGAATCACGGTTGGACCTGATTTCTTTTCTATAGGTGTAAATTTTAATTATTTATGTAATGTACGAATTAGATTTTATATAACTATCATGATAGGATATTTAAGAATAAAAGGCAGACATTTTAATCACTATTTTTTTCATTTGGGGTGTCCCACCTGAAACCTAGATCAACTTGATTTTTTTTGGCTGCATTTTTAAAATTGGCTGATCCATCTTATGGTCGAATTGTATTCCAATTAAACATTAGTGGACCACAAGATTTATATCCTCTCACGTTAAAAAACTATATTCATTACATGTTATAACCAGAATCGTATAAACGCGTTTCTGCACACCCAAAGCAATTAATCTTATCATGGTAAGTTTCTTTTAAAAATGTGTCTTTACGGATTCATCTTACGAATCCTACGGATGGGTTGCCAGCTGCATCTTATATAAGAAGGGATATTTCGTGGTAAACCCAGTTCAAAAAAATGATAACAGACGATGAGTAGAAAGATTTGTTAAAAAAAAAAAGGATAAAATATAGGATAAAAATAATGTATAACTAGTATTGTTAAAAATATATTATAAATGAATAAAGTTTTCGTGAAAAAAAAAAAAAAAAAAGGATAAAATATAGGATAAAAATAATGTATAACTAGTATTGTTAAAAATATATTATAAATGAATAATGTTTTCGTGAGAGGATAAAAAGGATGGATGATATACAAATGTATGAGACAAGTATTAACTGGTTTATCTCAGATATCAAAGAGATGTGGGAAGTGATTGGCTCAACATGGCATCAAAGAGTTAGAGAATTTACAGCTAGATCCATAGCTCAGGTGGTAGACCGAGTGTAAGATACTTCATTTCAACACTGAGGTCTTAACATTCATTTTCTAGTGGGGTTGGCTAACGGTGAAATGTGAATTGACAGTGGGTGTATGACGCAGGGATGAACGTGATAAGGTCGATCACCGTCTTCCTCAAGAATAGTTATTCTTAATTCACGGAGCTTCTCTGGACTCCTCACAGAGACTTCTCAAATCCACTAGGAAAGAAAACAAGAGAATACAAATATATTCTAATAAAATTCGAAATGAATTGATGAATGCATAAAAATGAGTTTACATCCCTTTAAATAAGGGAACTAATCAATAGGAAAGAAATCAGACTCAAACTACAACTAAAACTACTAGAATCCGCGACTTACTATAAATAGTAAACTTTAGACAGTTGTGATGTCTATTGGTGCGCAAGGTTTTCGGCCAAAAATAGTAAGTGTCACACAACTCCTAAAGCCCAACGGATGAAGAGCTATAAGCAAACTAAAACTTACTATTTATAGTAAAAACGAAATTAAAATGAAAAAATGACCGTCGATCAGGGAGTTTCCCGCAAATCTGGGCTGCGCAACCCGGCAAAGCAGGGTTAGTTGGCTAAAGTAGCTCGTTCTACTCAAAAATCATATATTTTACGTCAGATAACTCATTCCGGATTACAAGATACGCCTGATCTAAGGTTCAACGGTCCGGATAACTTATGTCGTCAACCATACTTTTTTTTATCCATCTTGACCATGAAATTGTTCGCGACGCGCTCTACATCGGGGGACTAACAAGCTAACAAAAAATAAAAGAGATTGAGAATTTCAACAGTAGAGAAATCATGAAGAGGTGAAAAGGGAAAGTGTCAGACGTGAATGACTTTTACAACTCACTATTGTAAGTTACAGTGAGAAAAGGATGAGATGATAAGATTGATGATCACTGATATGCAGCAAATGTTGGATGAGGAATTTGACAATTATGGAGTAGTATGAAAATGTTTGTAATGGCTTCCATGCCTATTTTGGTTTTTATTTTTTATTTCTTTATTTTTTGTTTTTTGTTTATAATTTTTAAATGTTTCAATGAAATGAAGCCAGATGGATTTAGTTTTCGTTTCTTTCTTTTATTTTATTTTGCATGGATAGATTTGCATTTTCATTGATTATATTTAAAAAAATAAAATAAAATAAAAATACACAAGTTTTATGGGTCGTCTGGCACCATGAATTTTGGGGAATTTGAGGGGATTGCACTGTAAAGTGACTGGGGTTTCAAATCCTTCAATCAGGAAGTTTCGAATCCAAGGTGAGACCTTGGATAACATTTAAAATCATTCCTATAGTTGCATGTGTAACATGTGTATCACTAAATTATTAATCTATCAGACATATGGCCCACTAATGATATCCTAAAACAATTAGATTATCAATTGCATAACTGTAATTACTTTAATACGATGATCAACACTGTCCAAGCATTGTCCATGTAAATCAATGGTTAAAATTTGTTGGTTAGTCACTCAGACATGATCTTATGCTTGTGACTCATTCAAAGACTTTGAAATTTCATCATTTTTTGGCAAAGTACATATTTAAGCAAGCTTATTACATCCATTGTATCAAAATTTAGATAAGTTCACTAATTAGAGGTATTAAAGTTGATTTAATAATTAAATTCAAACAATAACAAACATGTAAAGTAGATTTCAAATCCATGGGATTCCAAATCCAGGGGTTTCAAATCCACTCTCCCAACTGGCCCTTAGGTTATGTAAATTGACACGTGCGGTTATTTTATAAAAAGATATTGTACCCCTTCTTTTGAAATGAATTCAACTGTGTATTCTACCCGTGACCAATGCAGATTCCATTGTACGTGTGACCATGTGGGCCTTACAGTGATGTCTTTGTTTGATTCACACCGTTAATCCTCTGTAGATAATTTTTTCAGGAGTTAACCCCACGTCAGGAAAATAGTGGCAATGGAATGCTTACAGTTCAAAACTGCATGGGGCCACGTAATATTTATTTGCCATCCAACCGGTAGATTAGGTCACGACAGGCCTAGATGAAGAGAAAACACAACATCAACTTGATCTAAAGCAGTATGACCCCCCAAAAAATATATATATATATATAGACCTAGAAGTTTTGTAACAATGGGCTTTCAATTACTAATATTCCACTGATGTGGTCCACCTGAGATTTGGATCTGCCTTATGTTTTGGGATCATCTCTAAATTAATGATCCAAAATGGATAGACGGCGTGGATAAAACACAGAAACCATAGGGGCTATAGATTTTGTAACCACCACAGGATTGTAATCAGCCTCCTTGTTCACTCCATAGAAAAATTTGAGGTGGCCCACTGTCAAATCCGGCCCACCACTGTTTTACCCCATATTAGATTAAACTCGCCATCAAAACGATTTCCATTAATGTAGCCCACCTAAATCACATTTGATCCTTATTTTATTTTATTTTTTCCTTATAAATCTTAATTAGTTGAATTGGATTTTGGGGCCACGTTAAAAATCAAGGGTTGCATTTCAGTTCCAATGATTTACCATTTGTATGATCTATTGAATCAAGGATCACTCTGATTTTTGTAACGTACGGTTAATTTGAGATGGTGCACCGAGTGGTCGGAGTGGATTTGGCATGGACATCAAAACGTGGCCTACCTGAGAGCCACTTTTCTTTCCAATTTTACAATGGTGTGCGTTCACCACAGGGAATGGATTGGGTGTGGACACGATCACACCACAAGAGACGGTTGTGATTGGCCATTAAATACTTATTGTGGGCCACAAAAAAAAATTAGATCAAGATGATATTTGTTTACAGTGTGGCATTTTGGTGGGCCCCAGGAATAATGGTGGTAAAGTGTGATTGATAATACACGTGCACTGAGATAGTTTACACTTGGCATGTGTAACTCAAATAAAACTGTACAGATGTGGACCCCATTTTCGATGTTTTATAAAAAAAAATTTATATGAAGTGATGCCTTAACTGATCGATTAGATGGCTAAAATTAAAAGTAATCAATGGCTAGAAATCAAGAAACAGATTTTTACAACACCATATGATAAAGTTATTCAATTATTTAAGGTGTGTCACTTATCTACGGTGGGCCTTATGATATGGACGGTCTATATTATACAGTAACAGATTAGGTGAGACCCAGCCTCACACCCAACGGGGTGCAGCTCTGACCGTCTGCCAGTCTTGATGTATGTGTAATATATTCACCTTGTCCATCCGTTTTTCCGTATCATTTTGGGTCATGAGACTAAAAATAAAGCAGACCCAAATCTCTGGTGGACCACACTAAAGGAAACAATGGTGATTGACCATTAAAAACTTCTTGTGGGCCACAGAAGTTTTGGATCAAGCTGTTATTTGTTTTTTACCCTTCATCCAGGTTTGTGGGACCTTATCAACAGGTTTGATGGGAAAATAAACATTACGGTGGGCCCTAGGAAGTTTTTAATGGTGGGCGTTCAATCACCACCGTTTCTTGGTATGATCCACCTGAGATTCGCATCTGCTTCATTTCTGGGTTCATGCCTAAAATGATCTGGCAGAACGGATGGACGAGATGGATATACTACACAAACATCAAGTTGGGCCCCACGGTCAGGACCGCTCCCATATTATGGGAGTGCCCCATCGACCATTGATTGAGAAAAACTTTGATACTCTGGCGGAGTTTGATGGATGATACACAGCCACTTATAAATTGCATATGGAGCACACAATCAATTCAAATTAAACCGTCCAAATTATGGAACCCAGTTTAGGTTCATCACGAGCAAAATACGCTTATTTGATTTATTCTGAGTGTCTGCGTATCAATTGTCATAAGAGTATCAAATAATTTCCAAATTGATTTCGGTACTAAAGCATATCTTAGCTGCCCCACATACTAAGGAAAAACCAAACACAGCACAACTTTCAACGGTTGGATTTTAACCTCAGACTCCTAGATGAGAAAATATCCTGTCCACACACATGCCACACAACACGGATGGGGCAGATTTGTAAATCCCAATATCACATTGCTTTGATCTATGGGATAAGATTCCCAATGTTAAGATGTTCACAAGATGGGCCATCCAAATGTGGCCTATTACGACGTGGCCCATTATGGCCCCTCAACCTTTTTTTCAATTCAATCACCAGGCCACTAATCAACCGTGAAGATAGCCTGATCACAGTGCTTTTAGATACAAACCACCAATTCAATGGTTTTAAAGGTGCATGGGAACAAGGAAAATGACGCAGGGAAGGACATGGGGTCGAGCATCGTTTTGGTATAGCCTTCCTCGGGAGATAACTGTTCCGAATCCACGGATAACTTCTCCAGACTCCTCACAAAAACTTTTCGAAACTACGAGGAAAAGAAATAGAAAAATAGAAATAAATTCTATAAAATTCATAATGATTGGTGAACGAAATAAACGAGTTCACAACACTTTAAATAGGGATATTAAGTAATGGAAGAAATTTTAGAATCAAACTACAACTAAAACTCCTAAAATTCGCAACTTACCATAAATAATTTACATGTCAACCAGTGTGCATGGTTTTCAGCCAAAAATAGTGAGTGTCCTATGTGGATGTTCTCCTAATTATTCATGTTCCGCGCAACTCCTATAGCCCAACCGATGAAGAGTTATAATCAAACTATTTATAGTAAAAACGGAATTAAAACTGGGAACGACCGTCGAACTGTTGGTATTTTGCAAATCCGGCTTGCATAACCCGACATAGCAGGGTTTGGTGGCTATGTCCGATAACTCATTTTGGTTTGCGAGATACGTCCGTTTTAAGTTCTGATGGTCCGGATCATCTCTATCTCCGATCGGGCCTTTTCTGATCCATCCTGGCCATAAAATTATCAGCGATCCTCTGCATCAGAAAACCTTGGAAATGCATTGGTTTCCATGGAAAGTCATTAAAAGTTCAATATTCTATAGCTAGAATCGTGCAAATCTGAGGGATTTTGATGCATTAGCCCATATGCTTTCAGAATTTTATTTGGCATTTCAGTACAGCAGGCAACATCCATCAATGTGTTGGGCCCCACATTTATACTTTTATTATTTCAGTTATGTGGCCTACAAAGAGATGGGTATAAACAGAATACAGCAATGGTCCAAATTTAACTTTAAAAAAGCACAAGAAATAAGGCTAAGATGGAGATTTTTGGGGCATCATCCATCAAAATTGAGTTGCTTCAGAATGATTATCTTGATCATAGATCACTAGACAGTGGGCCCCACTCGTAAAACCGAGAACTCGCCTGAACATAGCTTGCAAATCCAATAATAATCTAACATCCTAATTGATGAAATCAGTTGGTTGCTTCACTAGACGCACTTCATTATTACCCTCTAAGCTAAAGAACAATAGTCTGGATCACAGATAACTAAAGGTGGGGCCCACATTTTCTTTTTTCTTTTTTCTTTTCTGAATGGCTTCTTTGGGATTTCTTTTCCAGTGTGCCCCAGATCATTAAAGGTGGGTCCCACTTCTTTTCTTTCTTTTTTTTTGAATGGTTTCTTTGAGATTTTCTTTTCCATTGTGCCCCACCTGTAAAACGGAAAACCCAAGTATAGAATTCTAATGGATCAAATCAGTTTGTGATTTCACTAGATGCATTTCATTATCACCTTCACATCCAAAGATCCACCCATGAGGGATGTTAATCCTAAGTGGGTCCCACTTCTTTTCTTTCTTTCTTTTTTGAATGGTTTCTTTGAGATTTTCTTTTCCATTGTGCCCCACCAGTAAAACGGAAAACCCAAGTATAGAATTCTAATGGATCAAATCAGTCTGTGATTTCACTAGATGCATTTCATTATCACCTTCACATCCAAAGATCCACCCATGAGGGATGTTAATCCTAAGTGGCCATACCTAGTTGTTGGGCCACTTAATATCATAGCCCTTCATTGAACTGGCGGCTCAGCTCTCCGCAGCCACCTTTTCTATTAGTAGATTATCAATAACCCATATGGGTCCCTGATTGTAAAGATGGGTGTAATCCTCCAAAAAAAAAAAAAAAAATGAATGGAATGCTAGGAATTCATGACATGATTCTATCATATGGTTCATTGAGATAACTGCAATCCTCCAAAAAAATCAAAGATGAATCTAATCCTCCAGCAGATGAAAGATATCATCTTGAATGAGTGCTTCGCAAAATGACTACAGCACAGCCACTTCATGAAATAAACATGGATCGAAACATCTCTATCATACATGTGGGATGGGGGGGGGGGGAAATTTCAAAAGGCAAAGCAATCGCATCGTTCCATCACCACCACAAAAAGATCATCTTCCTCCATCTCCCTCCATCTTCCTGCCATTCCCACACATCCATAGCTTACTTCGAACTGTCTTTTTATTTCATCTTCCTGTTATTTTCACACATCCATCTTAACAACCTCAGCTCTACAATGCTATTCTCACGCATCCATAGCTTACTTCGAACGGTCTTTTTATTTCATCTTCCTGCTATTCTCACACATCCATCTTAACAACCTCAGCCCTACAATGCTCCTCCACTCATGTTGCCTCTTAACTACCCACCAGTCTGCCCAATATAGCATAGCCAGTTTGATACTTACGAAATTTCTAATAAAGTTTTATAAGCAACACGTCGATCGCATAACGCTCCAGAGGCACATCTCCACGTCATTCACACCGCTCTAATTCTACTGGCAACATCATCCTTCAGAGCCAAGACAACAAAATGAATGGGGTTGAGGAATCTCTTCACCATTGATTTTAGCTAACACTTACATTCATAACTATTCATTCCTACTAAAGATTGTTGGGAAAAAAGAAAAGAAAAACAAGAGGCTACATTTAGATATCACACATCCCCTATGTTAATCTACCTCATACATAAGTTGTCATTGCTTATGCATCTGAAGTCCAACTGAATTCTAAAATTCATATGCAAGTGTTAGAGCTTTAAGTGTCGTTTACTTAGCAAGGATTGAGTGGCCGATGGTGAGGTAATAATGTTTATTTGTAGGTAAAACACTATAATAAGTAACCAATTAATTATATTGAACTTCTGTTACAGTTTCCTCTTAGATATTCGAGAAACTAGTTTACCACTTACAGCCAATGTTGTCAAAATCCTTATCACATTGCAAATTGTAATAGGTCTTGAAATGTATTGAATCACAAATCATATGGTAAATCATAAGACTTTCTCAAAGCATTAAAAAGATGAAAATAAATATAAATAAATCAGAATCATCAATCATCCATTTCTCATCGATGTGCACCATGAAAAGTACTACAAGTCATCTTATTGGCAATTGACAACTTGTATACAGTATTATCGTATGCATACCATGAAAATGTTACATTTTGTTTTTCCTTAAGATACAAGAGTCCTTTATAATTTAACCTTTCTTGAGTGTAGAATCAGGTTGTTGATCAAAGAAAAAGATTTTTGGTATCTTTGTTTTGGACTTTTAAAAGTGGGTATTTGATTCTGTTGATCAAAGAAAAAGTTATCTTGTTATCATTTTTCTTGGTTTTTTTAATATCAGCCCTCCCTCTCCCTCTAAAAACAAAAAGAAAAAATGCATGAAAAAATTTTGTTTTAAAAGAAACAAGTCCCATTTATGTAGTTGACAATTATTTTATAATTCATATGATTTGACGCGATGATCTTATGGTTCATGTTGTGTGGCATGCGAAATTATATTAATTGTACTATGCATTTCGCAACCGCATGATTATGACAATGTTGCTAACTACCACATCCACCGTGTTTCCACCCATTTACCATATTAGGAGAGAATTTTAGCATTGCTATTGTTTACCAAGAAATAAGTTTCACAAGCTTGTATAGATTCGTAATTCCAAAACACACCGAGGCAACTCAGCTCCATTCATCCATTGTTCTTTTTCCAGAATTCTGGCATGGTATTTTTAGAAGCTCAAGTCTCTCTTAGGTCATGATGGGCTCGATTGAAGGTCTTTTTCGGTCCTAGACGATAAAGGGGGTGTGGTTTCCTGGGCAGGTCGAGATGGAGAGTGGTGCTGCTTGCTTTTCTGTGGTTCATTTGGAGTGAAAGAAACAGCCGTTGTTTCCAGAATGATAGTAGATCTGCTTCAGGGATTCTGCATCAAGCTCTTTTGTATTTAAGGGATTGGATTCCCTAGCTGTGGGTTTTGGGTTTTGGCTAATTATTATGGCCCTCCTCTGCTCATGGGTTTCCTTCTTTTTTTCTTTTTTTATTTTGGTTTTCTCGTAGGTTGTTGCTGTTTTGCTATGTTTTTTCTCTTCTTTTTTTTTTTTCTTTCTTTTTCTTTTTAACCTTTGGCCTTAATAATTTTCCTCATCTTTAAAATAAAATAAAATTTATAAAAAATAAAATAAAATAAAGACTTGGTTGAACTAATCTATAGGGAACAATGGTTTGTTTCAGATTACATAGGTCATGTTCATGTTTATTTAGATTTACAATGCATTATCTTCAGTTATGACAGCTTTTTTGTAGTTTTTCTACATTTATACATTAGCTCAGTAATTATTTATAGGGAATCCACTAATAACACTCATCTGGGCGGAACAATATGGCTACTCTTTTTACTTTTGTTAATACAATGATTCAAAAGTAGAGACAGCAGCTGGTGTTCTATCAATGTGTGTATCAATGTTACCTATTTTAAGACATTGTCTAAATACCTCATTGATCCTTCAGATCTTTGAGAAACTATGACACATAGAGATATGAAGTATGAACTTCTTTTCTTAAAATTGTGGTCCCCTTAGAACTGAGAGCATAGGCAACATAGGACTAAACATAGGACTAAACATGAAAGGAATTTCTATTGAGATAGTAGCATGTATGCTTGGACAATTCCCTACTGGTCATAGATATGAATATCAGTATTGTCTCGGTCAATATGGCCGTATCATATCCATATCAACACAAGACGATACACGGATACGGGGTTGTATTAGCTTGATACAAAAAAAATTAACCCGGATCGGCTCAATACAAAAAATAAATAAATAAATAACTTGTATCGGCCGATACAGGGTGTATTGGCACCGATACAAGGCCGATACAGTTAATACAGGACGATATGCCCATAAAAACCAAATTTGAATTTTTTTCTTCAAAATTTTACTCATATCTCATCTTCTTTTTTTCATTAAACCATGGAAGAAGCTTTAAAAAATCATTTTAGGCTAGATCTATAACTATTTTGGGATCAAAACAAACAATTTGAATGGGATTCGACAAATCGAAGCGAAGTTAACAATTATGGGAAAAATTGGAAAGAAGGGCAAACGTTCCCTTTCTTTTTGATATTTTCATCTTCTTTTTGTTCTATTTCAATGTAACGGGCCCTACCTCCCTAAATCATGCTTGATTTGTGTTCAATTAGAGCCCATTTAGTAACTGGTCAAACCAACAGATAACATTCTCATCAAAGAATGGTCCGATACACTATAATATGCATGTCCAAAATACAACCAAAAAATAATAATAATAAATAAGATTTATTCTTGAATATCTTATTATTATTCTTCCTAATATTTTCCTTAATTCTTTGGCTTAAAAAAATCTGACCGATACGGGCCAATACGGCCACAATACCGATACACGATGGCATATCATATCATTTTTCCGCCATGGTGATACGTCGGTCAATACCAACATTCAGAACCATGCTACTGGTGGTTTGAAAAATAAAAGGTGTTGAGCTATTTTCATTGTTAAAACTTGGAAAGTTCCTAACCAACTTAGTTATGTAAGAGCCGAATAATCTCCGTACAGAAATATTTAGCACTTGGATATACCAATTTCAAAGAAAAGACTATGCTAGTGTCATCAGTATAGTGAACTCATCATATAAAAGCAGCATTCCCATACCAAGGCAGAAAAGTAAAGGTTCTGTAATTCAGGGAGAGAATAGTCTGAAAAAATAACAAAATAGGGTTGTGTTTGGATGCAGCATTGAATTAAATTGCCATAACTAGTCCAAAGGACTTTCACATGTGAAGAGTGAATCATTGAAACAAAGCCCAAAGGAGGATCTAACACATTAAAATCCTCTTGGTCATAAAATGTATTAAAAACATAAGCTTTGTATTGTTTATAAAACTGTCAGAGAACATAAACATTTTAAATGAAGGAATTCCATGAGCAATTCCTACCAACAACCCCAACATTGCATGGGGATCCTACACAACAGGATTGAAGTTCCATACTAGCTGGCCACAACCTATCGTGCTGCAGAACTTTCACAACTCAAAGGGCTAGACTACTATGTGCATTTTCCACCATTCATTTTAAATGGTGGTGACTCATCCACCGTGCATTTAGCAAAATATCATACGTGCAATTCAATCCAGACCCCAAATTATGGTCCCCACTATGGATGTTGCATACCATGAAAACCACACTGATAAGACGATCTTAACCATCCACATCAACCATTGATTTGGACCACTGACCATTTTCTTTTTAACTGTCCATTTCATGCCCACCAATTGTATGGTTAACATCATCCAGTAAGTGTAATTCTTGGAGTATTTTCCATCTGCAATGGGACCCACAATTTGCAGAGTCTAGATTTCCGTACACGAGTGCCACATGTATGGTGGATGAGTCGTCACCACGTAAGAAATGATGGGACACCCTTGTAATCTAGCTCAAGACCAAAAAGATGTACATGAGAGAGGAGAGAGAGACCACCCACAAGAGAAGAGAACTTATCCACTCAGCCTTTGGTTCTCGTGATTGTAATGCTACCCTTTCCCCCTTCAGTGAAGATTTTAGTTTTAATTACCACAGGCTTCCCAGAAAAGGCCGAAGTGGGATACGAAGGCGAAGCATCCTCGTCCTTCAAATGCTTCGACCTTGATGGTGGTGGGGTTCGGATGCGCTGATTTATGTCCTTTAAAGTTACATCTCCTTGCACTCCACAAGGTTTGACAAGGGCAAACGGATAGGCAACAGGAGTAGCCAATTTTGTTGGAGTTCGCATGAAAGCTTTCCTAGCAGATATGACTGTAAGATCCTCAATAAGCTTGCAATAGGAGTGACAGAAGAAAGGGAGAAAAGAAAAAAAAAAAAAAAAAAAAAAAAAGGAAAGGAAAGGAAAGGAAAGAAAAACAAATTCGGAGAACACGATCCACACAATGATTGAATATAGGACATAGGACAATAGATACCTTTGAAAAGACTACGAGGAGTTGGGGTGACAGACTCTTGTATCAGGTCCGATTCCATTTCAGGCGGTATGTTGCAGAATTCTAGGATTGAAGATTTTATCATGTTAGGATATATGAAGATGCCAAAGGAGATCCACCACTTAACACTTTCATGTATAAGTTAGTTATCAAGAATTGTGCCCCTACACTTTGCAGAAATATACAAGATCTACACCGTTCATTTGTTCAATCCTACTGTGGATACTCTATACCCAAACAACACAACAGTTTGACAATCCTAGCCACTAATTAGAGGATTTTTGCCCATCAAATGCTGACCATTGATTGGACCGGTTTTCCATCCATCCATGTCTAATCATCTACAATGCAATATGTGGCCAGGATCATCCGACCAGTGATATGTCCGCGGTATGGCCATCCACAGCAGGGGGGGCCAACAGATGAATGGTCTGTGGTGTAGAGTTCTTGATAACTAACCTAGATAAAGTGATAGCACTGGATCATTTATCCCAAGGAAAGAAAACCGAATACAATACATCTTCACACACCTGAAATGTCAACTTGATCATCAGACACCCCAGAGAAATTCCTGTTGGCCCGCATAACAAAACAATTAGGCTACTGCAGAAGCAATTTAAGGCGGAAAAGGTTTTTAAAAATTCATGGATAAAGCTCAAAGGAAGCATACATTTCTTCAGAGCTCGCATGCATCCCGTTGTCATTAAAGCAATTTACCAACCAACCCTCTGGTGATGGATCAGGGCCCTCATTGCTAGTGGTGCATCCCTCATCTAATGCAGACAATATAATTAGAATCAATGATTGAATGAATATATACATGTATGTATCTATCTACCTATCTAGACGTATTGCAATATGATGCGTCGGGGCTTTAGCCTTTGAATTTGGGTCATCTTCCAATGATCCAAACCGTTTATATCACAAGTATCACTTTGTACGTGGAAAGGAAGTGGATAACACTCTCAATTGGATTATTTCAATCCTTAGATATTTTGGGTCTTTTGCTTTGAACATGAACAGTCGCCATAATCTTTGTGAAATCAACAGGTTGAAATGTTCAATCTGAGAGTTTTTTCGGCATCCCCCATTCAAGGAGAGCCCTATCAAATAAACAGTTTGTGTCATTGAAAAAGGCCCAAATCTAATAGCTAAGAGTCGCGATATATTTTATTGTAATACATCAGGATGTATTCGAGCAAACTTCATCGATATGCATGCATATATTTGCATGTGTATGTGCATATATGCATGCTTCCGCATGCATATAAAAACATGGTCTGAAAGCAGAACAAACTTTGATAAGAGACTAACCAGAAAAACTCGGGATCCACTGCATATTTTCAGGTAATTGATCCTCCATCAATGAGTTCTCCCTCTCCTAAGCACAGAATGCAAGACAGAAGCTTGAGAAAGCAAGAGAGATGAATATTGGCCAAAGAACACTCAATAACCAGCTTGCCAAAGAAGATTTCCTCAAGAAAGTAGCGGGCCATCAACCTTCAATGTAACAAATGTGGATGGGAGCTGCTCATTGCAAAGTAATGGATCTGTGGCATGAGAGCTGAACTGTAGCATCCGCCGTCTTTTTAATTGTGAAGACTCTCTGCAATCTTCCGATCCCTTCTCCATGTTTTCTGAATTCCACTCTTTTCAAAAACATAATTGGGCACGGTGTGACACAATTTCATGGCTGTAAAAGCTTTGTTTGGATGCACAAGTAGACTGAATTGCAAATTTTGATTTAACCAAAAGGAAATTACAAAAACTAATGATATTTCCTAGTACTCATAATATGGAAGTATCCATCAAATTTCTTATGAGACTCAAGTTGAAATTAATGTAATTGCAATTTGGATCCCATATATCCTCAGTATGAATGCAATCAAAGGAAAATGCAATTTGATCTTCTCCAATTCATTTGAATAATTGTTGCAATTCAAGTCGATGGTGAATCCAAACGCATCCCCAGCAAGCAAGAGCAGTTCAAGAAGGTCAAGAAACCATACCTCCACTATCAGTAACATTGTAATCAAAATCTGCACAAGCTTTAACTGGAGTTGTTTCTTCGAGCAAGTGCAAAAGATCATCTTCGTTCTGGTTTACACCATCCCATAGGGAAGGAGAGATGTCTGTTCCTATAAAGAGACTTATTTTAGACAGGCAAACCCATGCGAGAGTCTATTACAAAGTAATTGTTGAGATGACATACCGAGATGTGGGTCTCTTTGCAGATAATAATCATCACCTTGCCACCCCCACTGCTCACTGCTACCCATTTCACTGGGAGAAAATAACAACCAGATTCTTCATTTCTTTGACTTCAGAATCGAAAAACTTTGAAGTAAAAGGCAATGTTCGATTAAAGAAGAAACACACAAAATGAAAACCAAGGTCTTCATTTCATATCTTTCTGCATTGTAAATTGAAGTTAAAGACGGGAAACCAGTTGGGGGGAAACACGGAAAAAAAACAAAAATGTTTTCACTGCCCGCTACTGCCCTTTCTACTGAGAGGCATGATCAACCGAATTCCTCCTTGATTCACATTCCAAGTTGTAGAAGCAAAAAACAATATAAGAATGGAGGACAAATCATAAAGTTGAAGTAAAAGATAGGATTTAACTTAAAAAAGAAAAGTTTCTGTGGCCCACAACTACCTATTCTATTGACGGATATTAACAACTGAATCATCATTTTTTTGCTAGGATTAAGGTTGTAAAACTTTAAGTAAATACAATATACTAAAGGAAGAAGAAAACACAAAAAACAATTTCATAGCCTGCCACTACCCATTTCACTGATTGATATTAACAGTGGATTCTACATTGCTTAGCATTCTGAATTGTAAAACTGACGGCAAAGAACAAGTCAGAAGAAAGAAGAAAACATGCGACAACAAAAGATGCTCATGACTTGTGGCTCATCTGGAAGTAGTTAGGTAAAGGGGGTCAATGGAAAGCTTTTCCATGAATTGGGCCATTGCAATTCAATGACTTGGGCTGCATTTGGAAGCTCGACGGAATCCAATTTCAATAAATCAATTCAACAAAAATGGAAATGGCCTAAATGGGGCTAGCCCTACATTTTTACAATGAAGAGTGGCTCCCCAGATAGCAATTCAGACTGTTTCAAGCGCAACTCCAAACACATGGCATTTCCTTTTGGGGTCATTCTTTGTGAATTAAAATGGTCATCATTTCCACTATGTAGAATTGGATTAATCACAATTCAATCCAGTGGAGCATCCAAACACGCCCATATGAAATGGGCCAAAATTGCCATGTGCCGCGAAAATGCATTCTGTTTAATTTTCCACACCACCCAAAATGATTGATAAGTTGAAAATGAAGTGACCCATCGACACCTTCAGCACAATGTGGATTTTGATTTACTTCCAAATGCAACCTTGATTAATGACAGAAAATAAAGCACAGTTAGATGTAGAATCACAATGATCAGATCTCAGATCCAACGTGAGAAGACGAGCATACACACACAAATATGAAATAAATTCAGGCCTAGGAAGAAATGTTGCATGCAGGATTTCATCAAATACACTAACAAAGATAAATCTACACAATGCATGGTATTTAAGTGAGAAAACCCAAATCAAATAGCAATGAGGAATCAATAACATTCACTTAGACCAAAAAATGAAAAAGGAGGAGGAGAAGAAAAGTAAAAGAAAGAACCAGATCTGGTGCTTGAGAACAAAATAAAAAGGAAGTTTTTTTAAATATTTTAGCCCTGAGAATCTAAAAAAAGCCGGCAAAAATGGAAAAATGCCTAATAAAATCAGAAAATAAAAACAAAAAAAAAAAACTCATCTACCATTTGGATCCAAAAAAAAAAGTCTAATTTATAAATCCAACAAAACGCATCAACCATTTTCATCAAAACATCACATTCTCCACCAAGAAAAAAAAAAGGAAATCATTAAAACCCAATACCAATTTTCCTTGTAAAATGCACACCCACAACCAAAAACACACACAGATAAACAAAACCAACATTTAAAAAAAAAAAAAAGAAAAAAAAAAAACCCTCTTATTTTTCTTCATATTCCCCTCAAAAAACCAAAATCAAATACCCCAAATGCTATAAAAATAAAAATAAAAATAAAAACTTTTTTTTAACTGACCTTCTCTCATTGGTATAATCCATGTTTTAGAAGCAGAACAAGTTCAAAGACAACACAAGTGTGTACTTTGTATTTGTACTTCAACGAAAATAGCCGTTGGAAACATAAAATTGAATTTTTTTTATATTGAAATATGAGTAACCGAGATAGAAAAAATGGCGACTCTCTCTCACTCTTTTGTCAGTTCATTGAAAGAGATGAGAGAAAGGCAGGTCCGTTTCACGTGGGATTATCAAATTATCTGTAATTAATTATTTAATAATCATGCTTAATACTACTTAGCAGAGTACTGATAGCCATACTCATGCAAGTAGTCATCATAACATAATTGTTGTGTTGAAGCTGAATCCAGACCAATCAAATAGTGGGTCTCATTTTATGTGACATTTTCATCAGATTAGATTGATTTAATCCATTCCATTCATTATTTTAAATGAAAATTTTATTATATGTTAAAAAAGTAGAATTTTAGATAATTTTATTTTTTATATATGAAAAAGGTGGGGACATGAATTTTACAGTTTGGATTGACCTTATGTCTTTTTTATTTTACAAGAGATTTAAGCATGTGTATGGATTATAGTGTCCTATCAGAGTATTAAGTGTTTTTTCATTCTTTAGTAGGTGGTGGCGAGATTTCGAGGATATAGCGAAACACGAGATTCGAGTTCTGAGCATAAGCAGTGCAGGGAGACACGCCGTGAATTATGTAGTAGAGAGTCGCGCGAATGAGAAGTAAAAGGTGTCTCGGCACACATGTTCCACGTGTCACATAGTGAGAGATCATGTCCGTTAGTCAGGTGAGATCTACCATGAAAAGATTCTGAGTAAACAAATCAAGAACGTTAATATATTAGGTGGTCCACAAGTGTACGATGAATGGGGACCAATGTTTTTTCCACGTGTCACCAAGTGTTGTATCCACACCGTCCATCGTTTTGGAGATATCATTTTAGGTTATGGTTCAAAGAATGAAGCAGATCCAAATCTCTGGTGGACCCACCATAGAAAATAGTGGAGACATTGATCCCTACCATTGAAACCTTCCCATGGCCATCATAATGTTTATTTCAGACCCAACCTGTTAATATGTCGACACAGATATGGAAAAAGGTAAAACAACAACAACAAAAAAAAAAAAAAACAAATATCAGCTCGATCGAAAACGCCTATGCATGAGAAGTTTTTAATGGTAGGCTTTCAATCCCCACTGTTTTCTATGGTGGGGTCAACTTGACCTTTTGAACTACCTCATTCTTTGGATCATATCCTAAAATTATCTTTCCAAAATGATGGACGGTGTGGATACAACACATACATAAGGGAGGGGCTAACCAAAGTGGGTGACGTCACTTCAGTAGCCAATCTCGCTATTCAACCTGTCGGTAGCTAACCCATGTCCGTGCGGAGAGGCCTTCATACATGTCACTCGCGCCAGTTCCCTTGACATTTCACTAGCTTGCAAAGGCCACACGAGTGTGAAACCCTGCACATTCACATGCATGCACACGTGTGCAGGATCCAGTATCTTCATCAGGTGGGCCGTGGTACTCAGATCTCCTTGCTTAAAAATCAGACCGTTTCTACTCATTTGGGTCACAGTATACCTTGTTTGGTTTCCAAATTGGATAGCACACGTGTCAGAGATCTGGGCCATTCACCAGGTAGGTTGTGATGATCTCTGACACCTCTACAATCCAGGTGAAACATGGCCCGAAGGGTGCTGGCACGCAAGACCAAAAAAGGAAAAACACAAAGCAACTACCGAAATAATTAATTCTACCGACCCTCTGCTTTTTTGACAGATTCAATGGATATGAGGGACCACCTGATGCGGCGTGATTTGAATGAACAAGAAGTTATAAGTGTTTGACACTAAACAACTCTCAAACATACTTTCTTAATGCCATGAGAGCACAGCTTCGGTGGGTCCGTGTATAGGATCCTGACCGTGGGGCTCAATGTGGTGAATGCACTTATTTTTATGATGTCCATTCATTTTAAAAACTCATTTTAAAGTATGGTCCTAAAAATGAAATAAATCTAAATATCAAGTAGACCATGATACTAGAAACAGCAGTAAGTGACCATTAAAAATATTTCTTAGGCACTAAAGTTTTGGATTAATATGACATTTGTATGGTTTATTCATTAAGTCTTTGTGACATTATCAGCAGGTTGGATGAAAAAAAAACATCAACTCCATGAAGTTTTCAGCCATGGGGATTAATCATACGTTTTTTGACTTTGCTTCATTTCTTTTATAATAAATGGATAGATGTGTAGATGTAAGGCACATGCATTATAGTCAGCACCATAGTTAGGGCTCCATAGACCTCAATGCAGCAAATCCATTCAGACTATGGCCTAGCAGTACATAACTCAAATCAAATGAGACACACCATGTAGAACACTGGTGCTGGGAAATGCCCGGTTGCCAAAGGAGGATCCAATTGAAGAACCTTCGAAATGGAGGGTTCTAAGGGCCACCACCACAATGTATGCATTATATCCACAATGTTTATTTACTTTGCCATATCATCTTAGTGTATAATCTAAAAAATGAGGACACCACATTGTATGTTATATCTACGTTATTCAGTTACTTTGTTATATCGTTTTAGTTTGCAATCTCAAAGATGAGGAAGATTAAGGTTCAAGTGGCCCACTCCATTTGAAGCAATGATGCTCACCGTTAAAACCTTCTTAGAGTTCACTATAATAGTTTATTGTCTTTAACTTGTTTGTAAGGCGATAGCTTTAATGAAGATAAAATGCAAACACTATCTTGTTCCAAAATGTTTATAAAAATTAAAAAGTAATAATAATAATAATAAATCAATGGTAGATTTTTAATCCCTTTAAGAGCTTTAAACTACTTTTTTTTTGGGTTTGCAACTTAAAATGATATGAAAATGTAAGGTGTGCATAAAACCCATCATTGTGGACCATCAAAAGAGATAGTACCCCATCCACACCCTGTAGATGATCAACTGACATTGCCAGTAGCTAGGTGGCTAATAGATGGTGCTCTATGAGCCCACATGATATATGTGTTTTATCTACTCTGTTCATCTACTCTTTCGAATCATTTTAAGAGATGAGATCCAAAAAGAGAGAAATCAAAATTTCCAATGAACCACAACACAAGAAAACAGTAGTAATTAAACCCCATTATAGAATAAAATTCTCCAGAGTCCGCTATAATGCTGAAAACATAAATATCAACTTCATCCAAAACTTTCATGCCCTCCACCAAGTTTTGGATGGTGGGTGTTCAATCACCACTATTTATATGGTCCACGTGAGATTTGGATTTGCCTCTATTTTTTTTTTGTTGGCCCCTGTCCTAAAATTAATTAATTAATTAATTAATTACATGGGCAGGGCAAATAAAATACATAAATCATGGTGAAGGTAGGTGTCATTTGGCAATCTGCTCCGTGAGGCAGTGGTAAGGACTCAAAAGTGAGCTTCATATCCGACCCGATTACTTAAGCCGGTTATAAAATTTTCTCAACCATCAGATCCATGGCATACGGATCCGGTCTAAGTGGACTCGGGTCTAAACAGTTAGATTTGACCAGGACTCGGACCAAGACCAGTAATCTATGTGTAAGGATGGGATGGCAGCACCGTTTAGAAAGCTTGTCTGAAAGGCTATGATGGCGTGATCATCAGTTGGTCTACATGAGTGAGAAATAAATGGACGGTTATTAAACTTTGACCTAGTTTACCTCCACAGTACATGTGTGTCCCATCAGATGAGAGGCAGACCTATTTTTGACCTGGTAAATATATAGTGGATCTTTCCCATGAACGGCTTGGATCGTGATACGAACACCATACTGCCAAGAAAAGTGCACTGACTTGAGATCGCTTCGCATTTCTCACCTGATAGATATCCGGGCCGTCCATCAGGTGAGTTACCCTGTAGACATGCTCTATTTCAAAAGTATCATTTGTGACCATCAGGGGAAAAAGCCCAACGGTTCAGATTCAAGGTACGTGTGACTCATTACACCTACTTTTGTGTGTACAAGATGCTCGCATTGCTTATTAACTGATGAGTGGACCGGATCTCTGACACGTGCGCCATCCAACGTTTAACCGTTACCCACATGGAAGCTCTTATGCGGGCCCCGCATTCTATAACAAAACCCTCACCGTCCGGCGCACGGGAGTTTATGATGCTCTGGCGGTGTATACCACTTCCTACTCAGGAACTCAAAAAAGTTACCACGTGGCATCCACTAGATGACAACTAAATCATGGATTCAACTGTCGCTACGAGACAGGTTGGTTGAACAATTCCAACCACTGGCTTGTACAATCTTGCTGGTCTGAATCCGACATTTGGATAATTTTCATTTTCAACCGTTAAATAAAATACCCTCCCATCTGACGGTGAAAAAATCAAATAATGGTAATTTTGGTTTCGTGATACATGTAGAGGGACCCACGATTTGGACAGTTTTGTTTCAAATCCTTGTCCACCGTACATGCAATTTCAGAGTGCCTAAGTATCATCATCTACCACACTCTGCCAGAGTATTTTCTTTTCATATACTGTAGCCATGTCAGGAATACAAGACCATTGAAAATGTACGTCCATATACCGTGTGGACACTGTTTCTTATTGGGCACGGCCTTCTTTGGATCCGTGGGTGGGTCGTAGTTGTGGGAAACGGATTGGCTACGCCCCCTGACAGCAGCCCCGAGGCTGGTGGTCGGTGTTCTGTGGGTCCCACCACGATGTATGCGTTTCATCCATTCCGTTCATCCATGTTTAAAGATCATTTTATGGCTCGATACCAAAAATGAGAGGTATATAAATCTCAGGTGGACCACACCACATGAAAAAAAATAGTAGTTGGATATCCATCATTAAAATCCTCCTAAGGCCCACTGTACTGTTTATTTGACATCTAATATTTTGGTTAGGTCATGCAGGCCCAGATGAAGGGAAAAAATAAAAATCATCTTGATCCGAAACTTTTATGGCCACAAAATGTTTTTTAATGGTCGACGCTCATTCAACACTGTTTCATGTAATGTGGTCCACTTAAGACTGGGATATATCTCATTTTTGGTCTCATATCCTAAAATGATCCGAAAAATAGATATACGGCATGGATGAAACACATACATCATGGTGGGTCCCAGAGCACGGACCATCAGCCATTGGCTGGTGTCAGGGGGACTAGCCAATCCGCGTCCGTAGTTGTATAAGTGCAAATGAAGTAGATCTAAATCTCATGCGTACCAGAAAGCAGTGATGGTTGACAATTAAAACTTTTTCATTGGACGTGGTCCTTGTTTTTAATGAAGTTGATACTTGCGTGGTTCCTTTTTTCAGGTCTGTGTGAGCTTATAACGCATTGATAGCAAACAAACATTTCGGTGCACCTGCCCCCAAGTTTTTCATGATGGGTATTCAATCATCACTCGTTTTTCTTGGTGTGGTCCACATTAGATTTGGATCTGTTTTTTTTTCTTCCTTTTTTTTTTTTGGATCATGCTTTAAAACGAGCGGTTAAAATAGATGAATTGGTCCGATGTAAGTCCAATACATTAGGTAGGCCCTACAGTCAGCAGTCCACATGGCACCATTTCAAGAGTCAAAGGAGACCATAAACTGCAGGTGGATTAGGTGAGGTCCTGACTATGAGGCCCACCTTGATGTATATGTTGTATATCCAAGTGTCCATTCATTTTGCTAACTTTAGTCAAAAAACCAAAAAAAAAAAAAAAAGAAGATTCATATCTCCAGTAGACCACAACTGCTATGATTGGAAATCCACTGTTAAAAACTTTCAAAGCCCGTTGTAATGATTGTTCGTCATCCAACTTATTGATAATGTTATACTAACCATGGAATGAAACTACTAATAGCAACTTGATCCAAAGCTTTTTGCAGGCCTGATATGTTTTTATGTAGTGAAAATCTACAATGGTGTGATTGCACGGGTGTGCGCAAGTGTTCACGATAAAATAAAATAAAATAAAATAAAAAATCGATTGTAAGGTAATACAAACTTGGATGGAAGGAAAACATATATACATGAATTTGCCTTGGTTTTGAGGCTCTAATGAGTTAGTAAATTGGATAGATAACATGGATATACAACACATTTATTAAGGTTATTCTCATGGTTTGGGCCTCACTCACTAAGTTTTTAACCTGTCCTCAATGGTAGACTATGAGGAGTTTCAACATAAGGTCTTGGATTTGATACCCATAGGTGGTGAAATCACCTTGTCAGGGTGTATTGCCCGCGTGGGTAAAAAAGGAAAAAATAAAACCCTCTGAAAAGGTTATGTGGCCCACCATGTTATACATGTTAAATATGCTATCCATTCAATTTTTAATCATTTTTAAAACATAAGCCCAAATTTAATGTAGATCCAAAGCTTAAGTGGGCTACACCATAGCAAGCAATAAGGGTAGTGACTCCTATCATTAAAACCTTCCACCACTTATAGAGGCTTTTATTCACCATCGAACCTTTTCATAACATGGTACAGACTTAGATGAATGGAAATAACAAATATCAACTTTTGTGATCTTGATAAGTTTTCAAAAAAAGGCATTTAATCTTCACTTTTTATTGCGGTGTGGTCCGCTTGAGCTTTGGATATGCTTCATTCCTATGCCATAAAATGATCCCAAAAAATGGATGGACAACGTGGATAAAACAATACTTTATGGTTGGCCCACGATGCTTCGTCCTGTATTGAGTTAGCTCAAAATTAAGGGGTCACTAGAGCTAGGCATCGTGTCAAGTTGGACAAAGTTAAGGATGACTCGGCTCAATTGGGTTTTGAAATAAGCTTGACCTGAACTTATTAGACTCGATACCAAGTCCAGCATGCCTGATTGATCCGGATCAAGTCTAATCTGGTCAAAAGAACTGAGTAGGGTCAAGTTAACATCAAGTTAGATTGAGGGAGGGAGGGAGGGAGGGAGGGAGGGAGTGGACAGGAGGTGGAGGAGGAGGGTGATGGTAGTGGGTTGTCAGACTTGAATGATAAGGAAGAGGGAGGGAGGGAGGGAGGGAGGGAGGGATTAGGTCAAGGTAGGGTGGAGTGGACAGGAGGTGGAGGAGGAGGGTGATGGTAGTGGGTTGTCAGACTTGAATGATAAGGAAGAGGGAGGGAGGGAGGGAGGGAGGGAGGGATTAGGTCAAGGTAGGGTGCAATGGATAGGGTTAGAGAGTCGGGTTGAGCCGGGTTTCAAATCGAGTCAAGTTTAATCGGATCAAGTTTTCGGTCAGTCGGGTTGAATTATTGGGTAACTCAAACTCAACTTGGTTTGATTTCAATTGGGCGAAGCCTGCCGAGTTCAAACTAACTCACCCATTCAATTCAAGTCAAGTCAGAACTAACGAGTTGGACGAATTGAATTAGCTGGACTAGGTTGTCTCAGTGCCCACCTCTAGGGTTCACCTCCGAATCCGAGTACGTTACCCCATCCGCAACTTATCCGCACCATAAATAGAGTGGAGATGGCTGTGATATATACCGGATTGGTGCGGCTTCGGTGGATCTCTGAGTGTGGAGCCCACGTCGATGTATGTACTTTAAATCCATGCTGTCTATCCATTTTGACAGCTCATTTTAAGAAATGACACAAAAAAAACTAAAAAATTGAAGCAGATCAAAATCTTAAGTGGACCAAACTGGAAACAGTGCTGATTAAATACTCACCGTTAAAAACTTCTCGGGGGCCAACAGAATGTTTATTTTCTCTAACCTGTTGATAAGATCAGGGACACACAAAAATCAGCTCGATCCAAAACTTTCGTGGCCCACAAGAAATTTTTAATTGTCAATCCCCACTGTTTAAAGTGGCGTGGCCCACCTAATATTTGGATCTGCTTCATTTTTGGGGTCATAATCTAAAAATGAGCTGTCAAAATGGATGGACGGCGTGGATGTAATGAAAATATGACAGTGTGAGCCTCGTAGGCAGGGATCCACCTCAGCTCCGCCCTATACCAGTTCTACCGTAGATCTCTTCTAGAAGGTGAGAACTGTTGTTCGCCATCACTAGTAAATCTCAGTTCGTTTGGATGGTGGGCCAGCTTGCCTCACCTCCAATGTAAATGTGCAAGGTTGCCCACTATGGACGGCCTAGATTGCATGAGTTAACACTTGTTGAATGTGAACCATTGCCCTATATAAGAAAATAAAAGATACTTTGATACTCGGGTAGAGCGTGATGGTTAATACGCAGGCACTGACAGATACCGGTGGCATATACATAACACAATTCAACCGTCCAAATAGCGGGCCCTTATTAGTGGAAATCTAATTGATGGGTTATAATGAGATAATTGACCTGAAAGAATGCGTTAAATCCCTTATTAGTGGAAATCTAATTGATGGGTGAAACAATAAATAGGAAAGAAATATCCGTTAATCAGAAGTTAGAGGTTGTCCTATCAATCTCTTCTACCGTTATAATCTAACTACACTGGTTCCACGATTTGGAGGGTTTGATTTGTGTTATATGCATGACACGTGTGAAAACTCTGAATGCATGCACGTGAACCATGGTGCCCTACCAGAGCGTCTAATAAATACTCTGCCATTTAAGGCGGACGCGGATTTCCTGCGAAGGCCTTTCGCAGTTAAGTTCCTGGACTGGAAACCTAGGTGGGGACCACCTTGATGTTTTTGAGAAATCCAATCCGTCCATCTGTTTTTGGAGCTCATTTTAGGAAATGGGACCAAAACTGAGATGGATCCAAAACCCGAGTGGTCTGAAAACGTGACGATTGAACGTCCACAGTTGTAATATTCGTGGGGCTAGAGAAGTTTTGAATTAGGGTAATATTTGTGTTCTTAGTTCATCCCACTAGGAATGACGTTATGAACGGTATGGATGGTATTTAAACATCACTGTCGATCACTGTCGACTTCAGTGAGGTTTCAACGGTAGGAATTTTCCTACCCACATTTTCCTTTCGTGCGACCCATTTGGGTCTTTGATACTGATCGTTTTTGGTCTCAGGTTCTAAAATGATCTTACAAAACATATGAACGGTGTAGATTTCTCACAAACATTTCGATGGGCCCACCTAAGTTTTCAGCGCAGGAACTTCATGCCAAAGGTTCTGGCAAGAATTCCGCGTCCATTTAAGGCGTCATCATTTTTAAGGCTTCACTGGGCCCCACTTGATGATCAATCCTAACAATGACATTTAAGTAATCTTATTTTTGCAATTGTGCAACTGTCAGACCCTGGTACTGACGTGGCATTTGTGTGAGATCCAATCCGTTCATCGGGTGGGCCCCTAGGTAATTATATCTAGCTCCAAATACTCAGCCATTACACTCATCAAATGGTCAACAAAATCTGCAAAGAAAGGACGGCTCAAAAGGGATAACCAACGGCCTACTTTAAACTTACCACGTGGTCCACCAAAAGATTGAATCCGCATGACGAACCTCCAAGGCCCCGGATACGTGTACGTTGGCTTCAAATACGAAATAGCACCCGTTTCCAAGCTATATCAGTTCCATGCAGGATCCGCGAGCTACAACTCCAGTAGTCCTACGGATTACCTTTTCTTTACAGAAAAATAACGGACGAACAAAAAATCACAACCGTTAGACAGGGTGGGGCCCACCTCCGAATCCGGTATAAACGTGCAGAGCCTTTAGACGTGGGCTTCTTCTAATGCGGAAACGTGGCGTATTGCACTCACGGTCCCATAAATAATACGGTAGAGTCTGTAGAGCCGAAATATGGTACATACTTCCTTCTACCGTACACGTGTCAGGGTCAACTATAAATCGATACCATCCATCTAGTTGACCATATCAATGATTTTCTATATTTAAATGTAGATCGTTGAGAGTTTCTGTCCGACCATTATTTGAAGGCCACTAATCAGAAGGCCACTCATCAAATGGATAGGATTATTATATTTATATTAATTTCAAAAAATCTTAAAATACCCAAAATTAAGCTAGATGAACGGTTCAAAATCCTATATATCTATGCCACGTGGAGTAGAGAGAGACGGGTCTAACTTATTTCAGTGCAACCGGATCTACCTTATCATATCTCTGCACTCTAAGAGGCTAGACGTTACTCACCTGCCTTCTTTTACTTTCGGTCTTTTTTCAGTTCCGTCGTTTTATCGAAGCACGAACCACCCACTATGTGAAAAATAAAGCCATGCGCAATATCTTCAAGCGCAAACAGAAACGCCTCACGGGTGTCATTCATCACACGTGTAACCATTTTCGAACGTTCATCAGAGGAGGCCATAATCATATGTTTTCTCTTATAAATTCATACCGGGCCCACTTATTAGGTGAATGGCACTTTGAATGCATACATATTGTTTTTTTTAAATTCTATTTTATTGTAATCTATGGCCTTCCTAAGGGTCATATGCCTAGTTGATCACCTTATGAAGGTTCCGGATCTTTAATACGTGTGAAATTTTGGCACGTATTACGCGTTTATTTATGGCGCTTGAAGAAAGGGGCATCTGGGACGTGATCGTTCGAAATTCTACGAATCGAATTGACTCCGCCAATTTATCTCGTTTACTCGTCTGGCGATAATTTAAAATATCGGCTCGTGTGGAGAGAGTGTTGCTGGATTCAAATGAACTCTCTCCACACGCGCATTTACACGCCACCGCACATGTGCAATTTGACATTTGTGAGACATCTTATCCGTGAAAATTCCGAGCCCCACTACAGAGGAGATGTGGGTAAAAAATTATGATGGTTTACTGATTAATGGTAGCCCATACTTTTTAAGATTGTATTAACGGGAGTTATATCAACTGTTGCTGAAAGGTTTGTACAAGATCCTGACCGTTCAAACATCGGCCTTTTATCATGCTCGGTGATTCGATCTCCCATCCTTTTTCATGAAAAAATGAATATGAATATCGTTATTTTATTGGTGGGCAACTGCATGTAAATAAAAGAATGCCAGCGTACATATACATTTGTGGACCATTTTAAATCCATGAAATGATAATAATATTAAATCCATTAAAATGATGTGGTACAGGTGAAACGGTAGCTCCTCTCTCACCCTGTACAATCCGTATCTGTTAATCCTGGTTTATTATATCCAGTCATGCATATCATTTAATATTTCAATTCTCTTGTTTTTACTGATTTCTTTTAATTTTGAATTGCTCTTGTTATTGTTGTTGTTATTTAATTTTAGATTATTTTAAATTTTATTGCAGTACTTATTTAAGAAAATGCAATGTGAGTACTCTTTCTTGTCGCGATGGTCTACCTATATTTGTATCTACTTTGATTTTGAGATTATCTTTAAAATAAGAAAATAATTTTTTAACTTATAAAAAAAAAGTTCAAAAAAAGAGTGATAGGATTTTGTGATTATTGGTAACTATTTATTTGTAAATAGTGGTATCTCTTGATGAATGAATTATTTTTTGAATTTGAATTTGAAACGATGATGAAAAGATATCATTAATGACGGAAGGATGACACAGTGTGAAAAGATATCACAGAAGAATATGTATTTTAATGAAAATAACCTTAAAGCATCTCTTATGATTTTATATAAACTCATCTTCTAATCAATCTAAAATTAACAATTTCAATAATCACCCTACATCTTCTTCTTATTTTCCATTTCCATTTTTAGATATTTTTTTAAAAATTTATATCTTTCAAACGTGAAACTACAAATAACTTTTCATGCAGTAAATTATAAATAACTTTTAGGAAGTAAGCTATAACAACATAAAAAATCTAAGGTATATGTTGTAAAAGTATGTTCGGTGCGGTTTTTCAATTTTATAAGTTAAAGCCCACATTTTTTCAAAAAGAAATTTATCGTATGCTACAGGCGGGTTTATTATAACCGTCTTATGAACTTGTTTAATCACTAGTAAAGTACGGATATCACCTTAAAGATAATAACATCATAATGCATCTTAAATTCATTTTTAAGTAATTATTTTTCTACCTAACAACTATAAGGTACAATAAGCTGATAAAATGGATGAACGACATTATACAATACATACATTGACATGGGTCCCAAGGCCAGAGCCGCAACTTAGGGGGCGTTTAGGTACAAGGGTTATTAAGTCCCGCATTGCAGTGAACAATTTGCCAACTCAGTTGAAAATGGCGGTGTTATTAGTTTCGGACCAAAACCTCAGGCAACATTATTTTAGACCCAGACCCAACTGCATGCATCCTTCTCGAATCCATACATGGTTAGTGTGGGGTTGGGTCTAATGACCCATTGGGTGGGCCCAGTCCATTTGAACTCCTAAATCTGAATATCACCCGGTCATATCAAAGATAAATGGGTCTTTGAGTAATCAAAACCAATCAATTTAAAAGTCGGGTTGAGCAGAGACTAGGGCTTTCCACGGGGCTGGGCCTAGGTTTGGCTTCGGCCGAGATTTTGAACTATTGGGGCTGGGCGTGATGTGCTAGGCCTATTTAAAATTTTGATTTTGCCTGGCCCGGTGGCTCATTGACAGCCTGACTTTGGAAGATTCCAGACTAACCCATTTAATAATCACAACGGTACTTGGTACCTGGACCCAACTTGAATCATTAGGGCTGTACGTAAGGTATGGGGATGATTTTAAACGGGTTGGGCCAGGCCAAAATGGTCTAGGGATGGAAGGTTTCAATGGTGGCCATTCAATGTCTATTGGTTCCTGTGATATGACATGCTTAAGTCATAGATCTACTTTACACTTTTGGGCTGACATCTAACATGAGCTGAAGTAACGAAGAAAGGGAGTGCATGTGCACAGGACTTTAGGGATAGGGATGATTTTAAATGGGTTGGGCAAAGGAAAGGTTTCAATGATAATCATTCTATTACTCTTGTGGTGTGGCACAATGGAGTTACATAAGCAGATGAAAAGATCAAATGTCACGGAAAAACTAGGGCCTATTTCGGAGCATAGATTTGAAATCTTATTGTTGTGTTTGGTAATTTAGATTTAGAATCCCCTATAACCTAAAAGTAGTTGTGCATGATATATTTATGGGGGTTTGAATGTAATTACTAAATCAACTTTAATATCTTTAATTAGTATAATGTTTGACACAATGGTTGTAATGAGCCCATTGAAATATATACTTTGTCTAAAAATGATTAAATTTCAAGTCTTCAATGAGCCACAAGTAGAATATCACATCCAAGTAACTAACCAATGGTTATTGACCGTTGATTTACATGGACAATGTTTGGATGGTGCAGATCATTGTATTAAATTAATTATAATGATGCAATTAATAATCTAATTGTTTTGGGATATCATCAATGGGTCATGTGCCCAGTAGGTGACACACATGTTACACATATCATTCTTGAAAGGACTTTAGATGTAATCCAAGCTTTAAAATCCCTAGTTACTTTATGGTGCCAAACATCCCCTCAAACCCTCTCAAACCCATGGTGCCAAATGACCCCTTATAGGAGGCCCTACATTACCATGGGTTAGACGGACCGGATGCCGCAAGACAAGAGCAAGGCTCAGTTTGGGAGACCTACAGGATCTGACTGGGACACATGCTGTTATTAGACATGGGCTACATAGGCAGCAGATGATGTGCGGCAGTTACTGTGGGCCCATCTTGATATATGCATTCTATATCCATGTTGTACATTAATTTTTTTTAAATCATTTTAGGGTATGAACTGAAAAATGCAGTAGATCTAGATCTTAGGGGGAATATATTACAGGAAAGAGATGGAATTGAAAGCCTGACTAATTAAAAAAACTTCCTAAGGCCCACTGTAATATTCATTTTTCATCCAACCCATTGATAGGTCACTTAATTTTGGATTAAGCAACAAAACAAATATCAACCCAATCAAAAACTTTTGTAGCTCATAATAAGTTTTTAACGGTCATTTATCACTATTTCTTATTGTACGTTCCACTAAAATTTAGATCTATTTTCAATTTTGCACTCACACACTATAATGAAATGAAAAAAATAAATGAACAATTTGAATATAGAATACAAACGTCAAAGTGGGCCTACACCATCTTGGATGAGGTCCGGGCTGCACCTAATCCACTATGGGCTACATAAAGCATGTTGAATTGACCAATCAAATCTTGTCGCTTCCATGCCTCATGGGACTTGGTGGAAGTGGATTAGGTGCATGCCTTGCCTTTAAGCAAGACAGTGCGGCCCTTATTGTGAGACCCACCTTGATGTATGTATTCTATATCCACACTGTCCATCCAATCTTCTAAATCATTTTAGATCATTCAGGGCATGAGCTAAAATAGAAGCTAGTCCAATTCTTAGGTGGCCATCCTATAGGAAGCAGTGGTGATTGAGAATTAATGGGCTGCAAGATATTTGTTTTATCCTTTCATCTAGGTTTGTGTGTAACCTAATCAATAGCTAGGTTAGATGGAAAATAAATATTACCAGAACATTATCGTGGCCTCTAGGAAGCTTTTAACAGTAGAGCCTTCAATCACTGTTTTTTTTATGGTATGGTCCACTTGAGAATTGGATCAGCTTCACTTTGGCTTAGGCTCATTCCCTATAATGGCCTGGCAAAACAGATGACTGCATAGATATATAATACATTCATCAAGGTAGCCTCATAGTAAGGGCTATATCATCTCAGGTGAAACGGGGGCCACACCTAATGTAACACCCTGAAAATTGGGGGTCGTGTATAAACTCAACTCCCGAGTTTCAGACCATCACTTATGCAACAAAAATGATTATGATTCAATGTTGTCTGAGTTAAAGCATTCACATGAGTAAAAGTATACCAAAACTGCAATTCATACTCCAAATCCAGTGATGAAAGCAAGCAGAAGACTAAAGAATATATATATCACTGTATGGAAAAACAAAGTAGATCTCAACTGTCACTAAAGTATGAATACATCACTGAGTCTCATATACATGTAAATGACAGAAATAAATGTCCAAAAGAGTCCCACTATGAAGTCCCGTCAACCCGGGTCGCCTAAGCAAAGCCATCATGGTACTGCATGTATGAGAACTCGTCCTGGTCCTCATCAAAGTCTGGCTCTGCCTCCTGGATCTCAGCATCACCTGCATCTACGACAGGGTCTGGTGGGTGTTGCAAACACCATCCCGAAACGTGGGAATGAGTAGCTAACTCAGTGGAATAATAGAGCAAGGATTTACATGTTCTCAAATCAATCATGCGATAATAGTAAAGCAGTAAATCAGACAATCATAATACTGTTGTTAATACAATATGACATGACGTGATGTATGCCCTCACCGACGATCTCCCTCATACGGCACCATCTTACGACCGCGGCATGTCACACTCCCTTAAGTGTTACACATCTTCCAGGCACATGCAATGTTATGGTGATATGATTTCCGAGTTGTTATTAGTCCATTCAAACAGCAGGATTGGAAAACTAAGGTACTTCCCTTATATCAATCCCAACACAGATCCTGTCTAGGGTCGTCACCCCTAGTAATCTCATACGAGGTATATTTTGTAGGTCGCTGCAAGGGCTGTCAGGGCTGTTGCACGCACTCGTTGCTCCGCTCCCTCATCACCTTATCAATACAGGCCTACTATACTCTACTGCTACTGAAGGGTCGTCGCCTCCCGTAGACTCAGAATACGCTTGCGGTCACTACAAAGGACTCGTCGCCTGATCAGTGTAGGCCGACAGCAAGAATATAGTGTCCCATACCACCATAATCTGCTCACGAGACTAGGTGCTCACTGGTCACTACGGGGAGGTTTGTGGCCCCAGCGTAGGCTGACAGCTCGACCACGGTGTCCCATACCACCATGCCCGGCTCATGAGTCTTCGTGGATCAAGGTACCATGGTTAACAGTGTTTACAATGGTAAGTTCAGTAACCTAAGTTCAAGCAGTTATGACTCATGCAGGGTGAACACACAACGGCCAGTCGGGTTACTTGACGGGCTCGGCTAGCGCGATCGCATCTCAAGTCGAACGACATGAAGTGCGTAAAACACTTCGTGTGGCCTAACCACTGCCACCAACTCCAGAACACGGCTCGCGTTCGTCGACGCGTCGTTCGTGGCCAAGAAAAGCTAACCACGAATTCGCTCGGTTACCGACTGCCTGGACTAAGCATAGTCCCAAACAATTATGGAATCACATCAGCAAATCATTTGAGAGTATTGGAATTGAAATACAACCATGTGAGCATGTTAACACATGTTATAACATACAACTTAAGTAAATCATCAAGCACATACATTTCATGCATATAATGAAATCATGCATATAGTAAACATGTAGGAAATCATTTACGTCAGCATATTAATTGAGAAATCCATCTCAAACTAATTCATAACATCATTTAATTCAATACATACTAATACAAACATTTATACAAACACTTACACTACACACTTAAGTCTACATATAGTATATCGACCCGAAGTGCGTATTTAGGCGAATCTCTTCGCCAAACTAATTATGCACGCATTCCTAACATTCTAATGTGACAACAAATCATGTCAATCATATCAGCAAAATATGAATGAAATCTGTACTTTCTACAAATGACTAAAATGCCCTAAATCTCATATTCTTCGTTGATTTACGAAACAGAAAATGGACAGCATGTTGTACATGTCAAACGGCGTTGTCGTCGATAATCTACTACTAAACGACATTGAAAGCTTTGGAAACAGTCAATCAAAGTGTCTAAAATCCGCACCTTGTCTCCTATAAACGTGTTGTTTCGAACGGAGCGTATACGCTTCGTCTACTGCTACTAGAGGACCTGTTTTACAAGATCTATTAACTATCAAGCTATGGAACGAAATAAACATCAAATCAGCAACTTTCTAGGGTTATTTCTTACCTGAAAATGCGGAGAAATCACCGGCTGAATGATGGAAGCGTGTTGCTAAAGCACGTGCAACAGGCGGTGCAAAGACAGGAAAATTCTCCCCTAATCTCTCTCACAAACTCTCACCTTTTCTCTCTCCCAATCTAAGGTTTCTCTCAAATTCGGATGGGAGAGAGGAATGAGGGTTTCAACCCCTTTTATAAGCCCAAAAATGCCCAAAATAGGCTCAGGAACAAAGTTCACTTAGTGCATAACCAAATCGGGGCCGTTTTGGTCCAAAAGATGATTTCTGGTGGTCCCCTAGCCGAACGCGATCGGACTTAAGTTCAAGCATACAGGATCTAGCACGCATCAAGTTTTCAGTCCGGCAGGGTTCGCAGATTTCACGTGGCGGTCTAGTTTCAGTTTAGCGGTCACCGCAGGTAAATCAGGGTTGCAAGTCTCATGATATGAAATATAAATTTTTCCTGATCCGAGGGTGTAATTTGACTGAATTCTGATGGTCAGAACGCTTAATACTGACACGTCAAGTCGTGTGCCAGATTTGAATTTTAAATTTCAAATCTGTCCCTATTCGCACTCTCTTCAGTCCGGGCTCAATGAAATAGCCTGTGATTATCGGTTGGACTTGATTCTCGAAATGATTGTCAAGTCCAGCTAGGCGGTTCTAACGGTCTAAGATAGTAGGTATCAGACTTTCGACGCGCGGTCTAGATCCTATACAAAGTTTCAAAGTGGTCCAGAGAACAAACCTGCTTAGAGTTTGATCCGAGGTTATAGAGTGTTATAGAGTCATTGGTTCTACTCGATTTGGATCTTGTAGAACGTATTTAAAGTGATCAGGGACTATTTCCCAGCTACTCTAGCGTTGCGCTAGCTAACTTACGCTTAATTTCCATAGGAATCCTAAGTAGTTTCTTTGGCTATGGAATTGGATTCTGAGTGATTTTTCAGGTGTTTTAGTTGACCCACTGCCTAAGGACGTCAAATCCCAGATTGACCAAAATCCGGGTTGTTACACCTAATCCACTACCATACTCGATGCTTATGAACCTCCTTGTGTATGGTTCTATTACACTGACTCTGTTTAGGTGGGGCAGGAAGTGTGCATGAAGAATAGAAAATCACTACCTTAAAGAAAGATGGTCACTTCTTTAGTGTCTATCATATTATATTTCTGACAATTCTTGGAATAGGCTATCAAAAAATAATATGTTGTTACACAACGATAATATAGCATGTAAAAGGGTCTTAGAAAATATTTAGAGCACTTTTTACAGAAGCATAGTTTGCGCTAAGTTGGACAACACATGTCTTCTGATGACAAGGCACCATTGAGAAGCTTGAGGGATGGAAAGCAGTCGAGAGAACAATAACAATTAGAAGAATGCAAAAAGGCAGAATAATCTAGAAAAGAATAATGTGGCAACAATTCAGCTATCGCTCTAGCTGTTATCTAAGCTTATGCTCTCGCATTGGACTAGTTTTATTTCAATACAGATAATTTTTCATTCAAAAAGATTTTTTGCAGTCGTAACTTATAGTCAATTGTGAGTATTATTTTTTTATGTGATTGATTCTAATTGCTTGATATACTAAAAGTCCTTTCATACCGAAGGCAGTGTGCAACCCATTTTTAGAAGAATAATCTTATCATTTGATAATGGCTTGATCATTTTGAAACAATCTTGTGTGAGTCGTTGAATATGATCAATCTTCTCAAGTCTTGGTCTCATACAATCGCATGTGACATATCTAACTATCTTGGTGCTTGGGATAAAAGTTGTTTGATTTGAATTGAGTTGTACAATCGATTTTGCCATGCCCACACACATCACATGTGACAAAAAACAAGCTAAAAGACACCAATAATATTTGAAAACTCAAACTACTAAGTTGTCATAAATATTTATTGTTTACATTACAAAAAATGAACATTTTTTGACGGGCTCAATGAAACTTTAAAATACTATATTGCCATAAATATTTATTATGCACTGTTGTATAAAAGCCTAATAATTTTTTGTACGCTCAACAAAACTTCAAACTACTATGCTGTTATAAATATTCATTGTGTAATAACCTTGCAAATAACCAACATTTTTTTGGCATATTAGTAAGCCGTCCACAAAAATGACTGTGCACTATTGATGCAAAAACCAATAAACTTTTGTGGCACCACGTTGCTTCGAATTATTAAGTTGCCATGAATATTTATTGTGTAAAAATCCAACAATATGCATGTGTAAGGCACAGGGTGAATTTGTATTCCCGAAACTTTAAATAGATGGCATTCAAATCAACGGTAAAACACAAAAGAGTTAACGTTTAAGATTCTCAAAGAAAGGTGAGAGAAATAGATGGATGTGATTTTCCTCCTGGTTTTATCTTTGATGCATAGGCCATCTAAGTCAAAGAACACAAGATTGACGGCTCCGATTCACCGTCTGCCATACCATATTTACGTTGGAAGAGGAGGGCTATCATATTACTATATACATGAATTTACCATATCACTTCCTTCTTCCGTCTCTGTAGAAACATTGCAGTGTTTGCTACTTCCGATCAGCTCCTTCGTTCTCTCAAACCCTAACCTCTACCTCTCTCTTCTCCCAATCTCCGATCTGAAAGATCCGCCATCGAGATCCTATCCCAGCCGTTGATTACAGATTACCACAATCAAAGATGAATATATTCAGATTAGCAGGGGATATGACCCACCTAATGAGTGTCCTCGTTCTCCTCCTCAAGATCCACACCATCAAATCGTGCGCCGGTACGATCCCTCTTCCATCTTTTTCTTTCTTGAATTTTCGAAATTGGCGATCTCTGTGAAATTGCAGATTAGTTGGATGAATCATGGCTTCTTTCGTTTCCTCGAATCATGAATTGTAGAGATTTCAACCTAATTCCTGACTTTATTTCAGCTCGATTTGTTGATTTTGCATTTCAGAAAACGAATTAGAAAATCAAAAGGGAATCACATGCGGAGTAGGTACCATAAATGCTTATCCTGAAGAGGAATTGTGGGACTCTCAGCCTTGGCAAAACCATACATTTGCCGAGGTGCTGGGTTCTGCATGCGTGGGGCCCACTGTTTGGTGATCCAGATTCCGGGCCACTGATCTGTTGGGCCTCGCTGTGGATGGCGGATGCCTTCCCAAATCTCCCAGATTGGAGTATATCCTAGCTGTTCAATCCTTGGCCTTAAAATGGACGGTAGTGAGAAGGCAATACTGATGAGGTCCCCATTCAGTGGGGATCCTGGTGTACCGAACCCGCATCTGAACAAATGGTATATATGCTGGAACTCAGAATCCTGCAATTATTCTTTCCCAAGCTACTGGAACTTCCATTTGAACTAGCGTTTTATACAGGTGTATCCACTTTTGGGTGATCCGGATGTGTATCATAGAAAAGAAGAAAGATTGTGGAAAAGGACCCAACAATCCTCTAGCAATGCAAGACTTGGAGCAAGCTCAATAGTCCTCTAGTCTTGAACTAGATATCACTTTCCCCCACCCCCTCCCCTCCTTCAACAACTACCGTTGAAATATGAGAATTACTCATAGAAAATATCAATCAACTTATCTTATTCCATAGGCCTAGGCCTTATTTATAATCATTTCTTACAATTTACAATAAAAACTATGGAATCTAAAAATAGAATTCTTAGCCAACAAAGATTTCAAAAATAGGAAACCACTAAAATAAGAAAGTACTTAAATAAGAAGAATCTAAGATTACTTCTTGCCTAATATAAAGATATTAAAGAAAATTACTTAATGTAGAGATTTAAAAGAAATAGAATGTAAAGATTTTTCCTAATGTAGAGATTTGGCTAAAAATGGAAAGTGGACCTTTTCTTGTACACGTGTGGAGCGTGTGGAGCGTGCACTTGTGAGATGTGGGTCATTTCTTCAATGTTGATTAATCTGCTTGTGTGGCCATTTGGTTGCATCAGGTGGTCAATGGACCAATAGTCTTTTCCATAGAATTATCCCAATTGGCATCTGATCGTTGGATCTTTCCCATTGAATACATGGAGTGTGGACAATATTCTCTTTATAACCATCCATTTACAGACGAATCATTAGATGGATAGGATTGTTTGATGGGAAGTTCTTCGCTGCATTATGATGTAGCCCTTGTGACAGGTTGATGAGTGTCGCATCCAATTGCAGGAATGATTGGGGATCCATTACCTATTTTTTGGATGCACTGTAGTAAGTCTACTACAACAGATTGCAGTGGCAGGCTACAGTAAAGCTGCAGCAACCATAGTGACAGATCTTGTTGTCGGCTCTCTGCCTGGAAATTTCTCCGGAGATTTTCAAATTTTGAGTTTTTTCTTAGGATGTTACTGGCAAAGTATCGATGAAATATGAATATTTACAACAAATTTGTTAATGTTTTTACCATTTTAACATCCCATGCTATATTTTAAAATCTGCCGATATTTACGATAACATTGCCTGGTGTATGTTCATGATATTGAGAGGTTTTCAAAATCTTGGCGATATTTGTCTCACTGGCAGTAACTTGCGACAATAATGGCACTATGAGTTGTTATATTTAGATACTAATCTCTGATTATCAATTCTGGAAGTTGAGGCTCGCAAAATCATTTAGTAGGGGTCTTTCCCAGTCCTACAGCTCTAGAGACTCCCCCTTCATCCTCTAAGATATTCGAGTTTAAATGCTTTTTTTTTCCTTTTTCTTTTCTTCTTCTTCTTCTTCTTTTTATTTTTTATTTTTTATTTTTTATTTGTTTTTTTATTTTTTTGTGTTTTTCAAAGAAGGTGAACATGGTTTTTGATTTTCTTACTAGAGATGGAGTCACAAGAGAGGATCACTTGTTACCGGAACCTCAGTGGCTTTCCCTCAGTTATCTTTTTCATGTTTTCCCTTTCTACTAAAATCTTCATTCATAATAAATCAGGAGAGGAAAAAGTAAAAGTAAAGTTCTTGAAAGTGTATCCCAATGTTTTTGTGAAATTTTTTATTGTGTCATAGTTCCATTGCTGGGAATAATTCTCAATGACTGTCTAAACCTTGATTTCCATGTTAGTATTCTCATTCCTCTGTAAGTACAGATCTCCTTCTTATCCTTCGGTAATAATCTTTTAACTTTTCTCTATCTATCTTTTAATGTGGCATTATGGGTCTTGGCATTGGTATAATTTAAATGTACTGAAACCCATTGTACTTCCTGGTGTCCATATCTATGTCCCAATTATCATAGCCTTGTCCCAGCTATTTGAGTTTCACTTATGATTTTTTGTGGCTGACTTGCATTTATTTACTGCTATATTTATGCATAGCATAACTTCTACATTCTTCATTACGTGCAGGCATTTCTTTGAAGACCCAAGAACTTTATGCTCTTGTTTTTGCTAGTCGGTACTTGGATATTTTAACTGATTTTATCTCACTGTATAATACCATCATGAAGTTAATTTTCTTGGGGAGCTCGTTTTCTATTGTCTGGTACATGAGGCGACACAAGATTGTTCGTAGATCTTATGATAGAGATCAAGACACGTTTCGCCATTTGTTTCTCATATTACCATGTCTACTTCTAGCCCTAGTTATAAATGAGAAGTTCACTTTTAAGGAGGTATGTGCATGTGCTCACTTTATTCGTGAATATATGATCCTGTGGATATATTAAATCTGTATTTTTGATCTTCTTCTTTTCATGTAGATGTTCAATCTAATCAGAAGCTACATGACTAGCTTGATATTTTTATAAAAGATTAGGAGAGTTTGTATATGGCCCTCTTACCTTTTTGACTTTTTGTAGATAACCTCCCTTAGCTTTTGATATTTGTAGGTGCCTTTACTGAGATTTTGTCACAATTGTAAATACCCCTTTGCCGTCATTTGCCTTCAACAGCTATTAAATTTGGATTGATACCATCTCTTTTGAGAAAGGTAATTATGGAAATGCCCTCTTTTCTTGGAAAAGACCAAATGATCCTCTTTTTGAAATGACCATGTTTGAATTGGAGTTATTGTACCCAGTGTTTCAAATATCGATACTATCGGCCGATATTATCGGTATCGCACCACGGCGAGACGATACAGTCCCGATAACGAAGATACTAAAAAATCTCAAATCCAGATATCGTCCGATATTATCGTCGATATCGCGCCATTTCCTCTCCATTATTGTCGGACATCAACGCACGGACAATCACGGGCGGATTGCATGGGACTCACGGGTCCCAATGTAGCTAACTACCCACACACACCTTAAAAATCGGATCCGAGCAATGGAGAATCAAAAAAAAAAATTGAATTGCCAAAAAAAAGAAAGAAATCAGAGAGTACCTAGTTGTAGCGGTGATCGGAGGTGGGCCATTCAACAGGTAAGTGCGATTTTCTTCCCATTTTCTTCATCTTCCCTCTTTCTCGGAGATTCCGACGAGGAATCAGGCCGGAACGACCTTCCGGAATGAGATTTGAGGGGCCAGAGAGTATCGGCCTGCGTGGATGGAGAGATTTGAGGGAACGAACCCTGAAATCTCGAGCGAAACTGAAAAGGAGGGCGGGCGGTGAAATTGGGTTGCGTACTGAGTTACACAGTACGCTCTTATCGTACCGAGTAAACTCTGTAGGGCCCACTGTTTGGTAGATGGTTCATCCACGTTGTCCATTAGTTTTTCCAGATCATTTTAGGGGTTGAGTCCAAAAATAAAGTATATCAAAATCTCAGGCAGACCATACCAAAGGAAACAGTGTAAGCATTGATTTCCACCGTTGAAATATTTATAAGGCCCCAACGATGTTTATTTGTCATCCAAACTGTCCATAATATCACAAAGACATGGATGAATGGAAAAAACAAATATCATCTTGATCTGAAACTTCTGTGGGCCCCCAAGAACTTTTCAACGGTAGACTTCAATTCAAACTGTTTTAGGTGGTGTGGTTCACTTGAGCTTGGATATATGATTAATTTTTTTTCAAAAGAGCTGAAATTATTTGTTAAAATGGATGGATGGATTTGATAAAACGCATGAATGACAGTGGGCCCCACAGAGTTTACCTTAGTACACAGTGCGCCATTTGCTTCGGCGGATGGAAATAGGATTGCATACTAGTTACTCAGTACGCTTTTATTGTACTGACTAAATTCATTTGGGTCCACCTTGAATGTATGCTGTTTATCCAATCCGTCCATCCGTTTTTATTTATCATTTTAGGCGTTGAAGCCTAAATTGAACCATATTTACGAATCAAGTGGACCACATTACAGGAAACAGTTTTGAATGAACGTTGACCATTAAAAACATTGTGAGAGCCATAAAAGCTTTGGAACAACCTGATATTTATTTTTTCACTTCATCTGGGTCTTTAGGACCCAATCAACAGATTGGATGTCAAATAAGCAGTACATTGGGCCTTAGGAGGATTTTAATGGTGCATATCCAATCGTAATTGTTTTCCTTTGGTGTGGTCCACCTTAGACTAATATCCCTTAGTTTTATTGTATCAATTCCTAAAATGATCCGTAGAAATGGATGAAACAAATACATTATGGTGGGGCCCACAAAACACCGACGGTTCCAAGCCATGAGGCCGGTGTAAGGGGGAGTAGCCAATCCGTCTCCCTGTGACCGATACTGACGGGGAGCGTAGCCAGACGGCTACTGAAGTGACGCACCAAGTTCTGTGGGGCCCACCATGATGTATGTGTTGTATCTACACCGTCCATATATTTGGGTGAATTATTTTAAGGCATGAGACAAAGAATGAGCCAGATCCACTGTTTTTGGGCCTTAGAAAATTTTAATGGTGGGCGTCACTCTCTCCACTTTGTTCTATGGTGGGGTCCATTTGAGCCTTGGATTTGACTCATTCTTTGGCTCGTGCCCTAAATTGATATCTTCAAATGAATGAACGATGCGGATACAACAAATATATCATGGCAGGTCCCACAGAACTTGGCCACGTCACTTTCGTAGGGCCATCTACGGAACTGCCCGCGGAAGCGGATTGCGTACTGAGTAACTCAGTACCCTTAGCGTACTGAGTAAACTCTGTGGGGTCCACACTTATTTATTTATTTCATCCACTCCGTTAATCCATATTAAATGATAAATATATAGCTTGAGACCAAAAATTAAGTATATCCAAAGCTCAAGTGGACCACACCACATGAAACAGTTTTATTGAACCTCTACCATTGAAAATTTCTTGGAGGCCACAGAAGTTTTGAATCCAGCTGATGTTTATGTTTTCTCTTCAGCCATATCTATGTGATCATATGAACAGCTTTGATGAAAAATAAAAATTATTGTAGGCCCTAGGAAGGTTTCAACGGTGGAAATCATTATTCCACACTCTTTCCTGTGGCATGATCCATTTGAGTTTTGGATTTACTTCAATTTTGGTATCAACGCCTAAAATTATCCGAAAAAATTGATGGACGGTGTGGATAAACCACCTACATTCACAGTGGTCCCAACTGAGTTTACTCAGTACGATTAAAGCGTACTGAGTAACTCAGTACGCAATCCGATTTCTAGCTGGCGGGGGTAGTACGCAATCCGCGTCCCTAAGCATGCACGTGTCGTGCGAAGACGAGCACTGATGCTCCTCGAGCTCCGAGTTGTACGAACGGTTCGGACGCTGTGAACTTAGGTGGGGCCCGCTGTGATGTTTGTCAGGAATCCATTCCGTCCATCCGTTTTGTGAGCTAATATTAGGATATTTGGCCAAAATCGAACAGGATCCAAGACTCAAGGGGTCCATACTAAAGGAAAAGGTAGTTAGGGAAATTCCTGCCATTGAAACTTCCCTGGGTCTGACAGTGATGTTTATATGCCATCCATACCGTTAATAACGTCATTCCTACTGGGATGAACTGAAAACATAAATATTAGTGTGATTCAAAACTTCTGTGGCCCCATGAGTATTTCAACTGTGAATGTTCAATTATCACGTTTTCGGCCCACTTGAGAATTGTATACGGTTCATTTTTGGCCTTATGTTGTAAAATGAACTCAAAAAACGTTTGAAAGGTGAGGATTTATCACAAACATTCCAGTGGGCCCCACCTGCGTTCCCAGCACATGAACTTCTTACAAAAGCCTTTCGCAGGAAATCCGTCCGGTCCGAATGGGAACGGATTGGCTACTCCCCCTGACACCACCCATTGGCTGGTGGTCGGTGCTCTGTGGGGCCCACCATGATGTATGTGTGTCATCCATGCTGTCCATCTATTTGTATATATCATTTTATGATATGGTAGGAAAAATGAAGTATATATAAATCTTAAGTGGACCACATTACAGGAAACAGTGTTAAATGAATTTTGACCATTGAAAACGTTTTGGGGGCCATAAAAGTTTTGGATCAAGCTGATGTTTATTGTTTCCCTTCATCTTGGTCTTTACGACCAAATCAACATATTGGATGTCAAATAAACAGTACATTGAGCCTTAGGAGGATTTTAATTGTGAATATCCATTCATTATTTTTCTCCTGTGGTGTGGCCAACCTAAGATTTATATCACTGTCATTTTTTGCATGAAGCCATAAAATGATCTGTAAAAATGTATGAACGGAATGGATGAAACAAGTACATCATGGTGGGGCCCACGGAGCACCGACCACCAGCCACGGGGCTGGTGTCAGGGGGAGTAGCCAATCCTTTCCTGGTCCGAACGGTTCAAAGGCAGAACGGATTGGCTACTCCCCCTGACACCAGCCATTGGCTGGTGGTCGGTGCTCTGTGGGGCCCACCATGATGTATGTGGATTGCCCATGCCTGTTTGGTTTTCCATAATACAGGTAAATTGCTGTAAATCACTGTAAAAAAGAAATTATTACATTCTTTCACCTGTTTGGAAACGAGTGAGTAATTTCACCTGGGAAATCGGTCCAAAAATGTTGACTTAAATTTGTGGGCCCCACTATAATGTATATAATATATCTGTGTCGTCCATCTGTTTTATTAGAATATTTTGAGGCTTTATCCAATAAAATTAGGAAGATCTAATGTTCAATTGGCCCACATGAAAGGAAACAATGGACTTAATTTGTCTACCGTTGAGAATGTTTTGTCAAGTGTGGTCCACTTAATAGTCAGATCTATCTTATTTTTCGTCTCAAGCCTTAAAATGAAATTGCCAAATGAATGGACGGTTTGGATATAACAAATATCCCATTGAACATACAGAACATGCTAATGTGAAAGCTTACAGATAAAATATGTCGGGAGGAAGAGGAGGGAGACAACCTGATATAGGGTGGACGTACGGTAAGCCCATTCCCGATAATCGATTTGGGAGTATTTGTGATTTATGTGGCCATGTATCGAGGAGTGGTGGGGTAACCCGCCTAAAGGAGCATTTAGCAGGAGGGTATCGCAATGTTGTGGATTGCCCTAAGTGCCCACAGGATGTGCGAGAACAAATGAGGACCATATTGAAAAAAAATGTGAAGACAAAAGATGAACGACATGCACGGGAGAGAGAGATTAGGGAGGAGTTGGGGCGACCACCATATGCAGGTGAGGATGATGTAGTGGATCTCGATAATGATGATGATCCCGAATACAGACGTGCAATTCAAGAGTCCATACGGGATCAATGGGAGAGGGATCAGGATAGGAGGTGGGACACGAGTAAGCCTAGATTTGAGGGGTCTATCCATGAGCGTGGTGGGGGAAGTGGAGCAGGGGGGAGTGGAGCAGGGGAAAGTATTAAGGGTGGATCAAGGGAGGGTAGTAGGCGGGGAGGAATATGGGGCATGGGCAGGAGCAGTAGCATGCAAGTGCCGGATCTACCTTCAGATTCGAGGATGTACAAAGAGGCAGGAGGGACACAAAAAAAAATAAAGGAGATATTTAGTGGAGGGGATGTGAGGAAAAAAGTTGAAAAATTTATAGCAAAATTTTTTATATACGGTCAAATTCCCGCAAATGCCGCAGCAAGCCCGCACTTCAAAAATATGATAAGTGAAGTGCAGCGTGGGGGTGAGGGTGTGCAGCCGCCCACACCCGCACAGATCATGGGAAAATACTTGGATGATGAATATGCAGAAATGAAGACATACGTTGATTCGTATCGGCAGTCATGGGAGATGTATGGCTGCACCGTCATGTGTGACGGTTGGACCGGACCGACGAAGATGTCGATTATAAATTTTATGGTCTATTCCAGGGGACGAGCGGTGTTCCTAAAGAGTATAGATGCGAGTAGTAAGATCAAAGATCATAACTACATTTACAAACTAATGCACAATGTCATGCAAGATGTTGGGAGGAGAAATATTGTGCAGTTTGTTACGGATAATGGGTGTGCATTTGTTAAGGCGGGAAAGGATATTCAGAACAAATATCATATGTATTGGACCCCCTGCGCAGCCCATTGCATCGATCTTATGCTGGAGGGGATCGGGGATAAGCCGTCGGTGAAGACTGTAATTACTGATGCACGGCTCATAACAAACTTTGTATACAACCACGGTTGGTTATTAGCCGCAATGCGCGAGAGGTGTGGTGGGGATATAGTGCGCCCCGGAGCGACGCGGTTCACCACAAATTATATCGCTTTAAGTAGCCTTCTCAAACACAAATAGGGGTTACGAGAGCTTTTCGTCTCTCATGATTACGTAGAATGGAAAAAAAGGTTGACGAAAGTAACCTATAGAATTGAGGAGTTGGTGCTGGGAAATTCATTTTGGGATAAAGTACGTGGTGTTGTGGGTATTTTAGAGCCCATTTATGTGGTGTTGAGGATGGTGGACAATGAGAGAAATCCGTCGATGGGGTCGTTGTATCCGTTTATACGGCTGATGAAAGAGGTCATCATGGTTAAAGCTCTCAATGCATATAAGTGGGTGCATGCAATAATAGACGACCGTTGGGAAAAGACGCTTTCTCACCCGCTACATCAGGCTGGTAAGTACCTATATGGATTTTTTTTTTCCATATGCAATAATAAACGAGGGTTGTACTGATGTTTATATGTTGGTTTTCAGCGTATTTCCTGAATCCCAAATACCACTACAGACGGAATCTCTTCGAAGATAATTCATTAAAGAGGGTTGTGCATGAGGTGTACGACCACTTATTCCCCGACTGTCCGAGAAAAGGCACATTTGGTAGTGAGGTAAATATGTTCCGCACTTATATTCTCCTTAATTATCTTCATCTCAATCTTAAATACTTATTCTGGTTGCTATATGTCATCAACAGATTGTTAAATTCCGCGACGCGGTTGGGATGTTTGGGTGTCACCCTGCTGTGAAGTCAAGGAACGCCATGATGCCATGTGAGTCACTGTAGTAAACTTAACTTTTATATTATTTTAGAAAATCTAGGATAATGTAATAATCTTATGATATGCAGGCGAACGGTGGTCCATGTATGGGACTGATTGTGAGGTTTTACAACGACTGGCTGTCCGTGTGCTTGCATAGACGGTGTCCTCATCACCCTGTGAAAGGAATTGGAGTACATTCTCCCTCATACATATAAATAAACGTAATAGAATAGGGTATGAGAGGCTTCAGAAGTTAGTATATTGTCACTACAATATGAAGTTACGAGAGAGGTTGTTCTGCTTAGAAGGAAGAAGAAAAGCACAGGAAGACCCACTGGACCTGATGACAGTCGGATAACATGCATATGCTGAGGATGCAGAGGATGACCTAGTTTACCAGTGGGTTAGGTCGGATGACTTAGATACCTCAGATGGGCAACCAGAGCCACATATTGCGGCAGAAGTAGAGACACAAGGGATTGATGTTGACAAACATGTGGAGCAGCAGAGGTCTCCTGATGAGGCATTCGACCTATTAACAAGGAGTCCGGAGGGCGGCCCGCAACAGTCACTATCACGCAGGACACGTGGAGGGGAAACATTGTCTGACACGGAGACTGAGTCAGAGAGTGATGCGGGAATGATGGCGGTGATAAGGGTGACGATGACTCTGATGACAGTAAGGATGATGATGATGATAATGGTGGTGGTAACGGGGATGGTGGCATCACGGGTGAGAGTCAGGATAAGAGGCCTCTTAGCCCTTTTCCGGGGAGGAGAATTTCGATCATTCCACGCAGGACCCTGACCATGGTTCTCGTCCAGGAGAACCACGACCTCGTTTTGTTTACAATAAGACATACACGCGTCAAAAGCTACTGGAGAAAAAGAAGATTCATAAACTTTCAAATTCTGAGGAGGAGCTGTTGGCAAAATGCATGAGGGACACAAGCGTTCGTGGCAGGCGAGGTGGCTCTAGATTTGGATCACGGACGAGGGAGGGGAGCTCGAGTTACAGGCCACAACATGAATCTGGATCACAAACACTGGAGAGTAGCTCGAGTTCTGTGCCACAGTATGGGCATGGATATGGACCCAGTGGATATGCGATGAGTGACTCCAGCAGTTACGGCACATCATTTTTCAACCCTGGTCAGGAGTTCACTTCTACATATGGGCAAGGATATGAGCAGCAGTATGGATATGGCTAACAATATGGATACCAAGGAGCTTCATATGTGCCCTTCCCAGATCCATATCAGTTACAGACTGTGACGATTACGCAGTACCCACGGATGAGCGTATTGATTCAGTTCGGAGAGGATTGAGTACCAGCGTTATGTCAGGGAGTATCTTAATTGGTACCACTCTACTATGACTTGGGTATAATATTGTAAACTTGTGGAGGAGCAGTACTATGCCCAGCCCCGTCAAGATGGAAATGATGATTACGAGCCACCACGCAACTCTGTGTGGGTCTAGACCACAACTAATTCCCATCATTGATATGTATATTTATCAAATTTTACTTCTTCAGTTCTTATTTTGCTTTTCAATGAATTGGTTGTGTTTTCATACATGACTATGATATATTTATAAATATCATGCATTCAATTTAAATATAGTTGTATTAGTTCAGTTACACTTCGCGTAACTTAGGACCCTATACAAAGGAATTTTATTATGTGCATCTTTTTTTTGAGATGTTATGATTTAAAAGTGTGTATCAAGGGCCTTTTTAACAATCCTCAAATTTTCATTAAAAAATTCAACCATTTTCCCAATGTTTCCCCATGTTTCCCAAAAAGTGCGATAAACTATGCAATACAAACGATATATCCCCTGCGATAACCGATACGTATCTGTATCTCAAGGGTGCGATACATTGTGCGATAGCGATATTTCGAACACTGATTGTACCTAACATATGCCTATTGCACACATGTTATAACTCATAACATATGCTACACACATTAGAGACTTGGCCATTCATTAGGTAGAGTCCGCTATGAGAATCCCATGGACTGGGCTGTAGGATCCAACAACAATGCTAAGCGCAACTAGCACTAAGAATACTGAATTGATTTCAAAATCATCATCATCTAAACCTTATCCCAAACTAATTGGGACTAGAGCTGTACACAAGTCGAACCGAGTCGAGCTTGGCACAGCTCGGCTTGACTTGGCCAACAGCCAACCTAATGTAGGACCGATGCATGAACCAAATAATATGTGAGATCAAGTAGCAGAATTAAGACAATTAACAAAAAAATGCAAACATTTCCATAATCATCACGAATACCAAGAAAACCAAAAGAACATCATGCATAATCCTAGCCTAAGTTACGAACATCGTCACACAAGATCATTAAATAAAATGAAATTAGGATCTAATGGATATAGAGACATCCAATTAACATAGGGTATAGTCTATTTCAAAGTAGAAGGCCTAATACAACCTAGGGTAAAATTAGGGTTTTAGAAAATTGAAAAAATCTAAGAAAGTTCGAGATTTCTAGATTGAGGACTTTCTAGAAATCTCGAACTTTCTTAGATTTAGGGTTGGGGTTTTGGTAGAGAGGAAAGAGGATTTTAATTTAAGAGTGAAAGGAAGCAAAAAAAGGGCAAGGTGTGGTCGTATGACAAACCTGGAAGGTTTACACGTGTGGCCGTTTGGTCGCACGTGTGGCGTGGGATGGATGGGTTAGGTCTCTTAGGGTTTGTGATTATACATAGGTAAAGGAAAGATGTGTTTAGGAGGAGATGAAGGCTTTAGGATGAAATAATCGAAGAAGTTGAAGAAAATACCTTCTTGGATGGGAAAAGAGATGATGATGTGGGGATCGATGGAGACATCGCACATCCGTTAATGAAGATTAGCCTCACACCAATCTCCGTTCCAAATCACGTAGAAGTATCTTCAAATCTCATGAAGATGGAAAAAGAAGAAGAAAGTAAGAGCTTTTTCTCTTTCTTTCTTTCTTTCTTTTTATTTTTTTATTTTTTTATTTTTTATTTTTTAAATCACGAAATCCAATGAGGGAGAGGGTCACACGTCCACCCTCTTTTATAGCTCCAAGAAAGTTCAAAAATTACAGTAAATACCTTGTTTTGTGGAATTTGACGAAAATAACCATAGTCTAAATAAAATTAACTAAAAATACTCATAATAGTGTCCAAATATAAAATAAACAAAACTAAATCCTATAAGCTGATAAAATTTTTTAAAAAACTAGTGTGGACGATCCACGATCAATGGCCCAATCATGTGATCCAACGACCCGATCGTCACGTACCTCCAATTCAATGGTTTGGATCACTTCATAAAGCAACCCATATGCATCTTCTTAGTGTGGGGTCTTCTAGATGCTCACACATGCACATGGGGTCTTTGGTACGATCATGGGTACTCGCCTAGCCACCTTTAAATCACTTTGGGCAGATTTGATCTAATCTCACTCCACCGAAACATCTCCCATGTATGACCTAGTCTTTTGCACCATCCCTGTCGCAGCTTGCCCTCTATTTAGCAACGATTATTGCAATCCACTAGTATTGCATGCCATCACATCCGATTCACGACTTTCTTATCCTTATTTGTGCTTTCTGACTGGACCTGTTTTCCTGTTACTATGTTGGGCCTTCTAACTAGACTTGTTTATGTGTTGAGTCTTTCTGGTTGGACTTGTTTCTTCTCCACCATCCATCTTTATTATTTGATATCTGATTATGTCACTGGATCTGTTCATATGATTATATGAGGCATTGTGTGCTTGTACTGATTTTTTTAAAGGATAACACATTTTATTAAAGAAGAGAAAAGGAACAACAAAACAGCAAAAAAGAAAACAAAAACTGAGGCGCCAAGGAGGCGATCCGGCTACATCCCGATAAACAGAAGATTGCAGTCCTTGAGGAAGGGAATGCAAGAGGTCCATTCCATAACAACATTTGGTCCTAGAAATTCCTTCCGCTGAATTACTTCCATTATTGAAGCATCTTACATTTCTTTCCACCCAAATGGCCAACCAAATTGCTAGAAGAGACATTCTCCAAAGAGCCTTCCTTGACTTTCCAAAGCCCACACCGTGCCATGGAAGCAGCAACTCATTAACTGACATCGTAAAAGCCCAAAGCACTAGAAAACGTCCTAGGATGTCCACCCAAATCTTCCCCACAAAAGGGCAGTGGATGAGAAGATGATCAATGGTTTCCTTGTTACACATACATAGAAGGCAAACATTTGGGGGAACCATTGCCCTCTTCCGAAGATTATCAATTGTTAGGACTTTTTTCCTACCAACCAGCCATCTGAAAGCGGCTATCCTTGGCAGAACATTGTAGCTCCGCACAAATTTGGTGTGCCCCACCTCTTCTTAACAATTGGAGACTAGGATGATGGAGTAGAGAGAATGAACTGTGACTGATCTGGATTTGTTGGCCCTCCAATGCATTCTATCCAGTGAAGAAGGGGGCGGAGAGTAAAGGTAAATGTTGTAAAGAAGCGCGGCAAACTCCGCCATTTAATCATCACGAAGAAATCTCCTTCAAGGTGGTTCCCAAGCAGCCATATCCCTCATACAGGAAAAGCATCCAGCCACCATGATAGAGTGGTCTGGGGCTAGACGATGGATCCTAGGGAAATCGACTTTTGAGGGGGGAGGAACCAACCCAAATGTCGGACCAAAACCAGATTCTCTCACCATTGCCCAGGGAAAATCCAAGCCCTTTCAAAAAAGCTTGCTTCATGGATTGGATCCCTTTCCACAAGGCCAATGATCTATAAAAGTGGACTCCCTCGTCCACCAATCTCCAATCGAACACCCATACTTGCTTTTGATAACTTTCTTCCAAAGAAACTAAAAAGGAAAAAAAGAAAAAGAAAAATGCAATCCTTTGTTTTGTTTTATTGGCCTCGTGCTTTTCCTCCCTTGTGTGCTTGTACTGATGTGCACCCAAATTGCCAAATTTGGCATCGGAATCCTGATCTGATATCTGTTTTTTTTTTTTTTTTTTGGATGAAAATTTTATTAGGGCCAGAGGCCAAGAAAACAAAACAAGAAACTAAAAAGGAAAAAAGAAAAAGAAAACAACCCTGCAATTAGGGGAACCAATCCCTTATATACAACTCAACCCTTTTACAACCCCCACTGGGACGGGCTTTATATTTCGAAGGCAGCGGGTATTCCTTCCTAACCAAATTGACTAAAGGATAGCCAACAAGGCCACTCTCCAAGAGGAGGTCCTTAGCGACCCTCCCCCACCACTGTGCCAACAAAGATACAAAGAATCCATCAATCGAGGTGTCACCCAGGGAACGTTCGCCAAATGAAGATTGCCCAACCAGACAATGGAAGAGAAGGAACAGTGGATGAACAGATGATCAACTGACTCTTCTGCATTGAAGCAAAGGGAACAGGCATTACGGATGTGAAACCCTCTTTTTTAGAGGTTGTCAATCCTCAGGATCCGATTTCTCCTGGCCGACCAAGCAAAGGCTGCAACTTTGGTGCAGATCCTGTAGAATCAGATCTTCGCCGTATGGGATTCGACTCCTCTTTGGCCTTCTCCCGAAAGCCTTGAATAAAAAGATTTCAACTTAAAATTTCTGGATATGCTAAAGCTGCATACCAGTGAGTCTGGGACCGCCCAAATTAGATTAGGTTGATATCAGATAGAGATTTTGGGTTATCTCTCAAGATATTCTATCCTTGAATATATTTTAGTTTATTCTCAATGGAACATAATGAGGGTTTTTCCACAAAGAACACTGAAATTAGCACGCATTTTGGTTGAGAAAAGTGGGACCTATGTGCTGGCAGATATCTTTTGTGGTGGAGAGATCTTAACTGGAAGGTGGGTGTGCATGTCGATGTTGCAAATGCAATTCTTAGGGGTGAGGAAAAGGTAGAAGCTGCAGCTGTTGCTTTTTTTGGCAAAGGTGCTAAAGACATGAGTCACAGGCGTGACCTTCAAATGCTTGTGCATGTTAACTTGATTGCTACATTGTGGAAACATCTGTATTCCATTAAGAGCCAAATTGAATACTAAGCATATCCTAATCTATCCTACATATCTATTTCCCTAACACCCCTACGAACTGAATGTGGTACGTGAGAACTACTTGAGTTTGAAAGGAAGCAACCAATTTATTTAGAATAAAAGAAAAACCCCCCATGGTAGGATTCGACGAACAAAGGTAGAGAGCAGTAGAAGTCCCAAGTAGTGATGAGCGCAATCTACATAATATTAATATCCACCTTGTCTAAGCATGTACAGACAATTGTGCATATCCGACCATCATATGTAATATACCCAACTGTACACCTTATCACATGCACAAACAACTGTCTCTAACACAAAGTACGTACATGATCATTTACCCAAGGTGCGTCATAACGGCCATTGTGTAACAGTGATAGTGACAACCATTGTGTTACGGGGTCTTAAAGGCCGTAATGGCCATTATAGAAAAACAGCCCATAATGGCTGTAACGGCCATTATGGAGGAAAAACAGAAAACAGCTCATAACGACTGTAATGGTCCGTTATGGGGCTGATACAGGTTTTTTTTAAGTGTTATATAGCTGTTACGGCCAATGTCGTAATGGTAACAATTGTAGCCATTACGGCCACTATTACCGTTATGAAATACCTTGCATTTACCTCCCATGCAAGGATGGTGACATCGAGAAGGGTCTTTGACTCTTTGCACCATCACTACATGGGAGTAGCTCAAGGAGTTTGCAATTCCTTCTTTAAAATGTGTAGTACTTTGCAAGAAAGTCTTAACAGACTCCGACACACTAGGTTGATACAGGACCATATGAAGTAATTCACCACATTGATTTTAGACATCACGGACAAGATGGAGAAGGATACAGTCTTCGTCTTCATGTATAGCCTTCAACCATGGGTGGAGCAGTAAGAATTTCAGCCACATGGTGTTCAAGTTCTGGCATCTACAATGGCAGCAGCTAAGCAATTTGTAGAGAGGAGCTCCAATAGGGCCAAGAATGCTTCTAAGTCCAGTCAATCACTTCAACAATGGGAATGGTGCAGGAGTGGCAAAATTCAACTATGGGAAGGACTTTAGGGGGCCATAAGAAGATATAGACAAGCACAGGAGCAAGGGGAGGAGCTTGGGTTGCTTCATAGGTGATAGTGACCATTGGTCAAGGGAGTGCCCATAAAGACAAGCCTTGAACTCAATCCAAGCCAGACGGGAGGGCAAGGAGGCGATGATAGGGGCAATTCAACTACTCAATTTATTGGAGAAACTAGTGGTGAAGGAGGGCATAATGCAGGAGCATTTTCACACCGGTCTCGAGTGAGGTAGTCTGTGGGATGCAGGGACACACTCGGGGTGGGTGGCTCGTGTGAGGCGGTACCCATGTGATTTGTGGCCCACGAGGGGGGTTCGGCCGAGGTCCTAACCCATGAGAGATGTAGGGCCTAGGCTATGAGATTAAGGGATTAATTCGTCTTGCTCTAACAGTTCGAGCTTTTAGAGCAAGTGGTTAATTGTCCTACATCAAATTGGTATTAGAGTGGAGGTCTCGTGTTCGGGACTCCTCACCGGGGGTGATTAATGCAGAGGCATTTTCACACCTGGCTTAAGTGGGGTAGCCTGTGATATGCGGAGATACTCGGAGTGGGTGGCTCATGTGAGGCGGTACCCATGTGATTTGGGACCCACAATGGGGGGTGTGGCCGAGGTCCTAACCCATGAGATGTGGGGCTTGGGCTATGAGATAAGGGGATTAATTCGCCATGCTCTAACAATTCGAGCTTTTAGAGCAAGTGGTTAATTGTCCTGCATCAGGGCAATACAACTTTGCACTACCTGATTAGTAGGCTTGACATTTTTTTTTTTGTCCATGGCATTCTCATAGTGGGCTCTATGGCTTTGCCTGATGAATGACCTGAATCTCTGAAGAGAGGTTATTTTGGTCTTTTCTAATTGTTGAGGGCATTTACGTCATTTCCTTTCAACAAAGAGAGCATCCATAATGCAAACCTCAAAAGAGGAATACAAATAGATTAAAGAAAAGATAAGAGATTGTGGTAAAGAACCCAACAATCTAGCCGAATGCTAGAAACTGCAATAAACCCCCTCATGAAATCTTCCATCAAATAGTTGTACAGAACCAAAAAAATAAAAGTAATAATAATTAAAAAAAAAAAGAAAAAGAAAACTGAATGTTTATTCCATAGTCATAATAATAAAACCTTACACCCTCATAGCATAGGCTTAAAACCAAACAAAGAAGCCCTAACAACAGGAAATGACCAAACTGCCTCTAAATTCTGCCACTACCATATGGGCCTTATGTAAATGGGCCATATCTCACTCAAACAAAATCAGAACTGCATGATCTTGGGTTTGCTTGAAAGATAACTAAATGGGCCATCAAACAGGACCAATTTTGTGTCATTCAGACACCATTTAGTGCCCCAAAAGTGGCCACTAAGAACATGATGAAAATACAAAAAGAGATTTTATTAACTAAATTATGACTCCATCTTGCCCCAAAGACTAATTACTTACCATATGAAATTGATGAAAATACGATTGATCCATGGGCCCCATAATGCAATGCAAGTTAATCGTTGATCCCATCCAACTGAACATCAGCCCATTGGATCTGGTCCGGATCATTGATGAAGACAATCTAAACGGTTGGATTAGTCAGATCTTAGATCAAACAGCTCGTGTGGCCATTTGGTTGCATCAATTCAATTCAAATTTAACTGTTGTTTATGGCAGTTGATGGTGGGGGGTATTTACAATTGGCAAGAAGCCTCAGAGAAGGCGGCTACAAATATCAAAGGCTGAGAGGGTATCTATAAATGTCAGAAAAATGAGGGGCATATGCACAAATTTCCCAACATAATATTTGAAAGATATTCTTCCAAGTGCTTATTGTGTTATTTTCCTGTTTTAATCAACTTTGTTGCATTGTCCTGTAAATAACTATCCCCAAAAATGAAACAGGTGATGTGGACATTCTCCTTGTATTTGGAGGCGGTTGCCATACTTCCTCAGCTGGTATTGTTGCAAAGGACAAGGAATATTGACAACTTGACTGGACAATATATTTTACTTCTAGGGTGAACTACAATTACTTTTTCCTTGTTTGTTTTACCTATTTGAGCAATATGTGAAAGTATAAAATAGCATTAACTGCTTGACATAGATTTTTAATTTCAATTTTCAACTCATCTTCTTCTCAGGATTCCCGATGAAAAATGAAAATTATGGTAAAAGTTTGACACGTCTTATGGTAAAAGCTTCACGCCGGCTGCCAACCTTACGCAAACCTCTTCCTTTATCCGGGCTTGGGACTGGCAGTGGGAGCATAAAACTGCCACAGGTGCCCTCCTTTATCCGGGCTTGGGACCGGCAATGGGAGCATAAAACTGCCACAGGCACTATGTGATAGTCTATTACATAGGTTGATTAAAATCGACAAGTTAGATTTTAAATTTCAAATGTTGTTCTTTAAAAAAATAAAAATAAAAATACTAACACAATTTTATTGCCAAAGAAGAACAAAAATATATTGCATAGCAAAAGCTGACAGAGATTATGAGGAACTCAAATACAAAGGCAACCCCCACCCCCAGGTCACTTAGGATCGAGCATAGCACACTCTATAACCAAATGATGATTTCTGAGATCCTCTCCTTCCAAATGCTCCATAAAACTGCATAAGGGAGCATCTCCCATTAAATTCCCCCTTTTGCTTTCAAGTCATCATCATACGATGCAGTCAACATTCAAATGGCACACGTTACTAGAATTTTCTTTCCCATTTTTTTTAATCAATTGACGCCTTCACTCATTGTTCAATGGGGGCATAATGCATTGCTGTTTTTCCCTTTGAGATGTCTTAAAATGTCAAGGTTTCAATCAGGAATTTCATGTGACTTTTAACTCAACAGTTTGGTTGGACTTTCGCTTCATTCTTCTCTACAAAACCTATTTCCTAGACGATGTTGTGAATATTTTCTTGTCTTCTCTCATATTCTTTCATTGTCCACTGCATTTATGTAAAAAAAAGAAGTGTTCATGTTTCCAGTGTCAACAATGAATTTCCTAGACGATATTTGCTGATATTTTCATATCTTCTCTCACATTCTGTCATTGTCCACTGATTTTGTGTGAATTAAAAAAAAAGTATTCTTTTCTTTCTTTTTTTCCCCAAAATCTTGAAAGCATGGAGCTTTTATGTCGTACATGCAAGCATTTTTTCTTTGTTTATACAACAGAACTATCTAGGAACAGCCCTCTGTGAAATTCTTTGCTGCTAATAAATAAGATTATATGATTTATTTTATTTTTTTAAATGTGTGACTGCATCTACTAAATCAATGTTCTGAATCTTGAGTCAAATAAAAAAATTGTAAGGGATTGAGTGGAATATTACACTTATAAGATTTTTATCGACTTCTTTAAAAAGTTAGTTATGTTAAATATTGCATGTCTTTGTAATTAAGCTCAAATTCTACAGGTGCTTAGACACGAGCCCTGGAGACATGCAATGAGTATCTGACTAAAACAATAACAGTTGAACTTCGAGGTTATGGGACTGTCTCATCTTACTCAGCAGGAAATATTTAAAAAAAAAAAGAAAAAAGAAAAAAGAATAGGGGAGGAAAAGCAGTTGACATTAACAAATAGCGCATCAGGTTTAGTCTTCAGCTGCTTTAGGGTCTTGCCTTCGTCCAAAACCTGCAGTCACATTGTCTCAAATTCGTCTCTCCGACTGCTATCAAGCTAGTGACTGATTGAGTGTATTTTCATATGGATTTCTTTGAACAGTCGTGCTCGAATTAGAAACAGAAACAGAGCACTGTGTCTTTATTGCCTTGTATCTTGTAGGCACCATACTTATCATCGCGTTCACCTGGAATGTCATCTGTTGGTGGAACTTTATATTATTTGTAGAAGAGATTGTGGAGAATTCCCAACCTTTAAATGACAATTGGACTGTGTATATGGTTTTACTAATTATTTAAATCATGGAAATATTCTCTTCTGGCAAATTGACTTTATTTTCTCAAGGTCCAGGTTCTTGGTTGAGATAAAAATTCTCATATTTAATCAATTGCATTCCTTAATGCAGTGCGTACCGATCATTATACATTCTCAACTGGATTTACCGCTACTTTACTGAGCCACACTATGTACATTGGATAAGTACGACAAGCCTCTGATTTTCCATTGCTTCCTCCTACCTCTTTCTGTTTCTTTCTTTTTTCATTTCTCGTTTATATCCTGTGGCCATTTTTTGGTTGCAGCTTGGATAGCAGGGCTTGTGCAGACATTACTTTATGCCGATTTCTTCTATTATTACTTCCATAGGTAAATGATAATGGCTATTGATAATGAATTCAAAGTTGTAAACCTTGCAGATGTTTGCCTGCAGTGTTTGAACCTTAGTTCCTTTTAAATGACTTGTTTTGCAGCTGGAAGAACAATGTGAAGCTCCAGTTACCAGCTTGAGTTTGTTTGCAGCTATTGTGAGATCAGCGCAAGAAGGTCTGGTCAGCGTATATGGACATGAACATTCATTTACAAGTGTACTTCATCATTTTGTTTTGATTTTTTGGGTGGTTTGCCAGAACTGTTGTATCAGAGTGTCAGTGATTTCATTCTCTCTTAATGAGGGTTTACACCTAGAATGACGGATTATTTTTTAACTAGGAAAACACATTTATAACTGTATCATGTGAAATATTTAGCTATCATGTATCTTACCAGGGAATAGAGCAAATTCTTTTCAGCAAACCCTATAGAGCTAGATATCCAGATTGAAGCTTGCAGATTTCGGTTATGGTAACAGCATTGCATTTCTATTTTCTTTTGGTGCTAGTCACATATTTTGAGCACTCTTTCCAACTATGCCCTGGCCAAACGGGTTTTCATCAGGTGAAACAATTCTGTAGATGTCTGCTTGAGGCTATTGTCTAGAAGACATAATTAGTCTGATGCTGGGCCTGCTATTGGGAGTACTGAGGGGTGTGGAGCAAGATGCTACACATGGAATTCTTTCTTACATTTGTTTCAAATGAATCTAAAATTTTCTTAATTATTTTATAGTAATTTGTCGAAATCGTGCACCATTCTTCCTATTTAACAAAACTGGGGATTAAAATGACCGTCTGCCCAACCAGAAACTAGAATTGTACGCATTATATTGACAGAAAGCAACTGAACGGGTGCTAGGGATGTGGAATCAAAGGGGTATTTCTGATGAAATCACAAAGGATAGATGGGATGATTTAGATTAGATCAGACGTAGATCCAACTTTCTATTCACTCATGGGATCTGGGAGAGACCACCAGGGCTCCTTTCAACTTAGATTATCAACAGGCTCTCTAAGAACATTAAAAATTCAATTGAGAGTAGCTCCAACGACTGAAACACTTAGATGGGCCATTTACTATCTACTACTTGATTTACTAATCCTTTATGTTGAGATAGTGAACAACAGATATCCAACGTTTGGGAGATCCCTTCCCTGAACCCATACAGTTTTTTGTTACGAAGTATCAGCTATAAATATGGATAATGAATAGCAAGAGCGATCCATTTTGAACAATACCTGTCTTTCACATCCGACTATAAAAGGAACTTTTTTTAAAGGGGGATGTTGAGACAGCAGAGTCCTTGCATGGATGCTGCAGGTGTTCTGAATAAAGCATTGATGCATGTGATGGGAGCTGCAATCGCGAGTAGCATTCATTTCTGTTCTAAGGCATAGAAATATCTTCTTGGGTCTTGGAATATGTTGGACTGATGAGTTTCAGCATAGAAAACAAGTATCTGTGTAACTCAGGCTGAAAGATAGCTCATAAAAGAGATTTATTAGGATTCTTTAGTTAACATTATGTTGATATGGTTAACCAATTGCAGCAACATGGAATCATATGCATGAATTTAGCTTAAGAAAATGTCACGATTCTGTTTCCAAATTGTGGGCTGGAAAGGGTCTTTGAAATCTTGCAGAACCTTATGGTTCATGGGTCTCATACTTGTTGGCAGGTCAAGCAACACTCACCCACTCTCAGTACACCATTCAGGGACTACATTCAAGTGAAGATCAGATCTCCAGCAAAGTACCCAAACAGCCTTTGTGATGCAGAATCCATCTCCAGATCCACCAATACAGGGACGTGTTGCCCATGTCGGCCAGTACGCCCCAAAAAAAAAAATTTTGAAGAGAAAATCTGAAAAAATACTAAAATTTCCAAAAAGGAAAAGCACTAGAATACATATTCCAGATGCAGTGTAATTTCATACTCCACCATATGTTATACTTGTCTTCAACACGTTGTGCTGATATGCCCCAAATTGTTAATTCTATAATGCATATTCCACATGCAATTTAAATCCACATTCCACAATCACATTCAATTTAAATCCATAGTAATAATGATGAAATAGGCATCAACTGTCAAGTATCAAAGTAGACACAAAGATGCAGTATCAACTATAAAGTGCATGGTACACACTGAGATTGAATATCAACTACATACCTAGGTGAAATGATTCAACTTAAAAGCCAAATCAAATTGATTGGCCAAGGTTTCCCTTAGGCATTTGAGAGGCCAAGGGAGAATTGTGCTTCATGGATCTCATACCTAAACTGTTCATGATCATTTAAGTTGGTTTAGGCAAGTTGTGGTAATAGGTGATCATCCTATATGAGCGGACTGATGAAGAATTAAGATGGAAAGTCTCTACCATCACCCTCAACAATGAGGTTAGTGCATTTCCCTACCTCATATAAGGATTACATATGTTCATATATATGAGATCTTGTTATTATACCCTTTAGACATTTGCATTGGATGATTACTTCACGTTTGGATCAAGAGACCCATCAACTTGGTTCGGATCCACTTATGTACCTACCAGCTTTGACTAATCCTTAACATATGGAGAGTTCAAGTTCCTAGTGTACTAATCCTTAACATATAGAGAGTTCAAGTTCCTAGTGTAATAATGTGCTTTGACACTCTTCACAAAGTCAATTTAGTAGCTCTCATATGTAAGTGTCGTTATGTGCAATCTATTGTGATACAGTTTGAGGTCTATATGATTCAGCAAGGGATCCATTAGTTGACTAGGAATACTTATATGGCTTAGATCTTGGTAATTGAACCCCTCATCAAATTATTTTCAGCTAGGCCAACACTTTAACGGTTTTAAATATTTTAATAAAAAATTTCAACCAATGATCTTTTATTTAACCATTGAAAAGGTTTTAATCGCACTTAGTGGAGGGATGAAATCAATTTCGGTATAGAGATAGAGAGATCATATACTTCTGATGTAGTATGGCATTCAAAATCCTATAGCGAGAAGAGCACCATAACTGGTGTCTCTCATAAACCTTAACTCTTTACATATAAATCCTATCTCAAAGGTAGAGGAGAGAGAACCTGGACTTCCTTAGCCCCCTTTGTGTTACCTAGCAAGAAAGAGAAAATGGATAAATAAAAGAGTAGGGAGATAAATCTCTCCTTCAACCATCCACACGTTTATATGTGTGGGTCCACATTGTGGACAATTCTTTTTACGCATGCCCTAGCTCTATTCTAGAGTAGAGTTTGCAACTACTCTCTGCTTCTCCTACGTTAGAGATAGATCAAGGAGAGACCTACATTAGAAGATTGTCATCAATATAGGTGTCTTTATATGTTTTTCACGATATCAATTATTTTCTTTGGATTTGAAAACATTATAGGTATCTTCTTTTTTTCTTTTTGTTAGCTTGTTAGTACACCACCATTGTCAGTTTATACTTCACTGTTAGCCACCCCTACTAGGGATCGATACCAAGACCTCAGTGTTAGGTATCCTTAGTTATGTTGAATTTGAAGTTGAGAAAAACTTTTGTTTACACTACATTTTAAAATTCCTATTGTCCCCCACCCTAAGTCTTGAAAACCCTTGACCAAAAAGCACTAGCCCAAGAAATTACTTGCCAAGAAGGGGATCAAAAAATTCTAGAGGCTACTACACGTCCCACCATTAAAGCAAGGATGGAAATGTCTACTGGGACCTCTTGCATAGGGCAGTCAATGGCTCGGGTCGAGATCTGTCCAATCCTGGGTTACAAGGTAGAACCTTGACCCAAGCCCAACCTAAGATGTTTATTCCGGGCCCAAGCCTAAACCTTGCCCTATGTGTGAATTGGGTCAGATTGGGTCCTTTGCTTAAAAGTCTTGATTTATCACAGTCGTTGGATGTGGCCCACTCATCAAAAGGTCATTTTCATAGTGAGAGGTGTGCCTCCTCGAACGGGCGCATATCAACGGGTGTGTGCACCTTGTAAGGGAGCATTTCCTTATATTCTTCGAGAACGGTTCATTAACCATTTTTTTATATATAAAAAGGATTTTTCCTCGGTTAATAGATATAGACAAAAAAAAAAAAAAAACACTAGCACAACTTCTACTTTCGCATAAATAGATTTTGCTCCATCTTTTTGGGCATTCCAAGGGCGAGTAAGGTGTGGATCTGTTGGGATTTTCCTCGGCCTATACAATCCAGAGATTATTCATTGTTGGGCGTTATATCCTGAGGATAGCGTGTCAGGAGCCTGCACCAGATGAAATAGTCTGAGGAGCACGAACTATCTCAAAAAAACTGACAACATCTTTGCCTCATCCCAATGGTAGATTAATTATAAAATCATCTTTCGGTTAGGTGTGAAGTTCCAAATTCATCTATTGATTCGATTATTTCCTGCGTCTATTTACTTTAAGTGTTAAACAGTTTGAGATAATATGACCCTTGTGGAAAATTCTTCTCGCTATAGCAAATCAATCTGTCCAGATACATTTGATACGCAACATTACAAGCAATGGAGGCAGAAGATGTTCTTTTAAGTCACAACCCTTTGTGTAGTGTATGTTATCAATTAGGAAAAGCTTATAAATTTAAATGAACTTGAGTTAACTGTTGCTAGTTAGAAATGGGATGAAGATTACAATCTCTGCAAGAATTACATCCTCAGACTTTGTCCAATCAATTGTATGATATATTTGGTGATCTTCCAACCTCCGCTGAAATATAAAACACCTTGGAAAAGAAATACAAAATAGAAGAGGCAGGAGTGAAAAAATATGCAATTAGTAAGTGATGTAGGTGCATCTCCACACTGAGGTGGGGTGGCCCTTGAAGTGGGGCCTGTGAGATGCAGGAGGCCCACAAGGTGGGTCCCATTGTAGGACCCGTGAGATATGGGTAGCCCACGAGAAGGTCTTGATCATGTTGTCTAGGAGGGTAAGGATAAATGGATATTCGAGTGCTTTCCCAACAGCTTTGAAGCTTTTGGTGCGTGGGCCGATACTCCTTGCAGCAAGTGGCATTAGAGCAGGAGACCGGCGTTTGAGTCTCCTTATTAATGTTAGTGGATGATGCAGGTACATTTCCACACTAGGGTGGCCCATGAGGTGGTGCCTGTGAGATGCAGGATTACCAGGGGGTGGGTCCCACTGTGGGAATCAGGAGATGTGGGGTAGCTCACAGGGAGATCTCGGTCGGATTTCCTAGGGTGCCAGGATAAAGGGATATTTCCCATGAAATTATCTCTAAGAGATTAAGCTGGATGAGTTATTCCAAGTTACGGCAGTCATCGAAAAATTGCTTACATCCTGGATAGATTTTAAAAACTCCCTCGGATACAAAACCAATGAACTTTCTATGGAATGTCTTATGTGTTTCTTCATATTGAAGAAGCCATGCTTCAACACAAAAATGAAGAGTTGAAAGAGAGTTTCTAAGATTAACTTGGTAAATGACAAAGTCTAACATAAGTATAAACCTTCCAACTTTAAATCGAACCAAACCAACCATTTCAAAAGAGGTCTAAGAACAACAACAACAATAAACCCGAAGAAAATCAGGATAAGTCTATTAGTTGCTATGTATGTGGAAAACTAGGTCATTTTGCAAACAATTGCAAAAAGAATGCAATACATTCACCTCAAGCAAATATGATCGAGGAGTCTCAAATCGTGGAAACGGTTATGGATATTAATACTATTCACATGGAACCATTTGATGGCTGGTGGATTGACATGGGTGCTAACATGCACGTGTGTTTCGACCGTCATTGGTTCAAGTTTTATGAAGAGATCTCTTCCCATAGAAAAGTTCAAATGAAAAATGTAGTTACCCATGGACATTGCAAGATGTGGAAAGTTAAAACTTATGTTTACCTCAAGAAAGGCTATTTAATTAGCGAATGTGTTGCACGTTCCAGATATGCACAAGAACTTGATCTTGGGTTACCTTTTGAACAAAGTTGGGTTGAATATGAATAAGGTAATAAGTCAATATTTTTCGGAAAAAAAAAAAATCTTATTATATATTTTTAAACAAATGCAGATGCAAATATTTAAAATAAATAAAAATATTGAAAAATAAATAATTACCAAATTCATATATTTCATAATAATCAACTCGATTCTTTATTTGCAATCACCACCCTAACTTTTGGAGTTTTATAGTCATCTTTTAAACTTTGACAACTAATGGAATTTCAGCTGAAGTTGTTACAATCATGCAATTCAAAAGATCATGAAAATCCAGTCATGTTTTTCCAATTCCCTTAAAGATTACATTCACGATAGGCACTTGCAAGTAAGGCTGTTGATGGACCAAGCTAGGGCCGAGCCTAGGTCTGCCCAAATCTGGCCTGCAAGGTAGAACCTAGGTTAAACCTAGTCCAGACCCATGGCAAGCCAAAACCAATAACCCGAGCTGGGCCCAGGGTGTTCTAAACCCTTGCCCAAGCCCTGCCCTATATGTGGTGGGGTGGGCCATTTAGAGGACATGTTCATGCACAGTGGATCCACTAGAGTAACAGCTCGGATCACAGATCTGGAGCGGGAACATATATCAGGTAGGAGAGGTGTGATTCGAATTCACTCATTTAAGCCTTTTCGAACATGAAGACATGGAACATGTGTTAGATATCTAAATGAACGGCTTGTGAATGTGAGATCCAAGCCATTCATCAGGTGAGGTACAACTTCAACATGCCATGACCAAAAAAGTAACGTTGGTAAGATTATTAGTTAGTTGAAACTGATAAGAAAAATGGTCAACTCATGAACAAATTCCAATAGTTTAAATTAATGTACACGTATGGCTCACTTGATGAGTTTAACCAAATCAAATTCCAATATTTAATACACACACGTGTGTGTGTGAAATGCTCACAAAGTCATGAGAACTTTTTGAGAACTCAATCTCACATGATATGAGCCTAAAATTTGAATGGTCTACCTGATGCAGCACCCTATAAAACCTCTAGAGCCCAACTTTTACCCTGATACAAAACTTTAGTGGGCCATGGCAAAAGGAAGCAATTTCCTCCCTTGATTTGCCTCTCTTTTCTACGGCCCGTTGGAGTCTTGGATTAGGTTGAAAATTGGAATATTCGGTTTCGGAGAGTGCTGCATCACATGGACTGTTCAGATTTTGAGCCCATGACATGTGTGCAAAGGTGCACAGGTGTGCAGGTGTGCATGCCCATAGGAAGAGAGGAATGCTCACTTACTCATCAGTTGCACTAGTTCTCATGGGTTCTCGTGAGAACTCATGCTACGGTACGCGTGAATGCAATGCATTAACCCATGAAACCCCCTAGGCCTAACTTTTACCCTAATACAAAATTTTGGTGGGTCATGGCAGAAGGCCCAAAGAGAGGCAAATCAAGGGAGAAAATTGTTTCCTTTTTCCATAGCCCACCGAAGTTTTAGATAAGTTAAAAGTTGGGCCCCAGAGGTTCCATGAGGTGCTGCATCATGTAGACCATTTAGATTTTGGGTTCATTTCACATGAGACGAATTCTCAAAATGTTCTCAGGAGTTCTTATGAGAATTGGTGGGCAAGTGAGCATTTCATTGTATGAGTCATGCTTCATAGGGTACTGCATCATGTGGACCATTCACATTTTGGGCTCATATCACACGAGAAGAGTTCTCAAAAAGTTCTCCCAAGAACTGGTGCATAGGTGAGCATTATATATATATATATATATATATATATATATCCAAGTTGGGTGGCTAGGATCTTTTAATCTTAGAGATTTTTGGGTCATGTTCATGCGAAATAGGTATCTACAGACCAATAAGCCCGATTGCTAAAACACCAGTTCACTCAACCAAAATAAAATCGCATACGAAACATACATAGCCCACTAGGTTGTTCCAATCAGTAACACAGGAGCCACTATCTAATCATCACACCCAAAGTGAGAAGAAAATGATGCCAGCAAAATAGAAATCCATTCCATTCAAAAAGAACTAAAAAATCAAAATCAAAATCAAGAGCAAGAAAAAGAAAAAGCCCAAGAAAAGAAGAAAAGTGTTTTCCAAAAAAAAAGAGTGAACAATGGAGAGAAATTATAGAGCAACAAGGAGGTGGGCTAAAGTTGTTGTAGCCCAATGTTGCAGCCATGGCGCCTGGTTCCAACCTGGTAATGTTAGAAAAACTTGTAGGCCTAAACTTCAAGAAATCAGAAATATTGTACTTTGTTGGAACCCTCCTTGCCGTATAAACTATTTCTACAACCCTCTTTGATATAAAAACTCTCTTCTTTCTTGTGTTCTTATTGATAGAATAATAAGTCATTCTCTTTCTGGCCTCAATGAAAATTAAAATATATGAAAGGTAAAGTTACTAAATTGTCACAGAGACAGCAGCCCACCTTTCTCGCCTAAGTAATGACCCTCTATGTTGGCCTATGATGGGCCTCAAAAAGGTTCCTATGGTGGGCCTCAAAGAGGTTCCGAAGGGAACCATAACAGAAAATGTATATAGCACATAAAACATGTGTCTCAACCTACATCTTTTCTTATTTGATGTAGGACGATTAACCACTTGCTTTAAAAGCTTGAATTGTTAGAGCATGGCGAATTAATCCCGCCACCCACACTGAGTGTGCCCCTGCATCCCACAGGTAACCCCACTCAAGCCCGGTGTGAAAATGCGGATGCATTAATCACCTCCGGTGAGGAGTCTTGAACACAAGACCTCCCACTCTGATACCAATTTGATGCATGACAATTGACCACCTACTCTAAAAATTCGAGCTTTTAGAGCAAGTAGTTAATTGTCATGCTTCAGGTCATAAGAAATGCCAATGACCTTTCAGTAGGACATGATCATGTGGCTTAAGAAAACTCACAGGCTGACGACAATCATGGTCTCTCACAGCATCAATCAAATACAGACTTGTGGGATGGTTCTATCCAATGCAAAAACATTGCATGTCGAGCGATCTTGAATGTCTATCTAGTGGGACCTATTGTAAATGGGCCTGTGACAAAAGGTGTATGGGTCCAATAATTGGGACAATGTTATTTTTCTTTGTAAAGCATTGTTTATCTATTGTGTATAATTATTTTTAACACATGCACGCATACCCACACACTCACACAGTAGTGGAATTTAATTTCACCACCAATAGGTACTCGTACCCTTGACCCGGTGTTGAAGCTCCTGAGAGTCTACCACCGGAGCAAGAGTAGGGACCTGTTTATCTATATATATATTTATTTATTTATTTGAATTTAGGAATTTTCAATCTTGTATTGAAAGAGTTCACTTATAGAAAGAAAAAATAATAATAATAATAATAAAGAGTATTTTGGATAAGGTTCTCGCTGTATAATTATTGCTAAGTATAGAGTGTATGATCTAATCACAAGTAATTAACATGTGTGTACAAATTTAAATTTAATATATGGTAATAATTATAAATAAGATTGACAATCTAGTAGAGTTGAGTAGCTGTTCTACGCTGTCTAAACTTAATTAGTTGAATCTCAATTAAGAAATGATCATGACTTTTAAACTCAAGTTAGGCTCTCATGCCTAAATCCAAATACTTCAGCCCATGCTCGGCCAAGGCAGGCTAGACCCAGAAGCGCGTTATGAATGGATAATGTATTTGTGGTGTATAGATCGTTACTCATTGCAACCCATCAAAATACCTTCATCCCACCTTCCCAAAGTCTCTCTATAAACTATTTACTCTTTCACAATTATGAGAGATTCTTTGCACACTATCATTACCATTGTGAGAGATACCATCATTACCATTGTATGGGGATGAAGAAAAAGATCTTGTATTGGATAGTTTTCAAAGAGATATAAAAGAATAAGGTCTCATGTTGTATAGTTTTTCTTTTCATTTTATCTCTTCTATTTAAATCTTTTTTATTTTCATGAACTTATCTCGAATTGCATGAAATGTTAAAAATAAAAATAAAAATAAATACAAATTAAGTATATATATGATAATTTTTTTAGTTTCTTCCAATATCTGAAGTATTTCAAATACTGATGGACAAATAAAAAATAGAAATTAAAGAATGATAATAATTTAATAATCTTTGTTTTGGATAAAAACCTTATAAAATATTCTAAAACAAATACAGATGCAAATATTTAAGTTAAATAAAAATATTGAAAATTAAATAATTACCAAATTCATATATATTTCATGATAATCAATTCAATTTTTAATTTGCAGTCATCACCCCAACTTTTAGAGTTTTATAGGCATCTTTAAAACTTTGGTAACTCATGAAACTTTAGTTGAAGATATTACAATCATGCAATTCGAAAGATCATGAAAATTTAGTCACGCTTTTCGAATTCCCTTAAATAAATATTACGCCTAGCTAGGGCCAAGACAAGTTCTTGCCCAAGTCCAGCCCACAACCTAGAACCTAGGTCAAACCCGGCACAGACCTGGGCCAAAAAAAAAAGAAGCCCGAGCTAGGCCAAGGTTTTTATTCTAAACCCATGTCCAAACCCTACACTATACGATGGGTAGGTCATTTAAAGGACATGTTTCTGCATGGTGGATCCACAAGATTAACAGCTCGGATTACAGATAAACAAAAGAAGGAAAAGAAATTATTGTTGTATATAAGATCACAGATCAAGAGGTGAATAGATATCATGTATGAGATATGTGATTCGAATTCATTGTTTAAGCTTTTTTTATCAGACCAGCGAGCATTTCAGAATAAAAAAGTCACGAGGGGCCCTCGCACATGAATAGATTGAACATGTGTTAGATATCTAAATGAATGGCATGTGTATGTGAGATTGAAGCCATGCATCAGGTGGGGTACACCTTCAACATGCCATGACCTGAAAATCGTAATGTTGGTAAGATTATTAGGTAGTTGAAACTAGTAAGAAAAATGTTCAGCTAGTAAACAAATTCTAATATATAGTTCAAATTAAATTACAACCTTACATGCACTCCTCATCACCTCTTCATTCAATCACAATACTTTCATGTAAAGGGCTATGTTTCTATCTTAGTTTTAGTTCTGGGCCACAAGCAAATGGTGGTGACCTATCTCTACATTCCTCAGATGTCACACTGATGTACAACTAATCAGGTGGTTGATATTATCTTTTCAATGAAAACCTTATGTTAGGATCAGTTCACAATGGGGTCAGAAATTTGGACGGTCTGGATATCCTTGATGACATGTATATGTTTAAGGAGTCACCATCTTATTTTGATGCTGCAAAACACAACTTACCTAAATAGTGGTGGAGTATTGGAATTGCTTGATCTGAATTCTCTATGACAGTTGTAATAAGAGCGTGTAACATGCGAGCTCTGTGAGGCCCACTTTGATTTTTATTGGACAATCACTCCATCCATCAATTGAGCCACCTCATTTTAACCATATATCACATAAATAAGCTTATTGAAAACTGAGGTAGGCCTCACCAAAGGAACAATGTTAAATCATAACTAAATTCTAAATTAAGGTAGTGTGACTCACTTAAGTTTTGGATCAGGCTAAGTTTTTGGATGCCCAGTGGAGCTCACCTTATGAATGATTTATATAAAAACAAAAACAATGGAGTAGGCCTAGAAGAGGTTACGATGTAGGCAACCCATTCTCACTATTATCTCTAGTGTGCCCAACCTAAGTTTTGGATCGATCCTACTGTTGGCCTAAGGTCCGAGCAAGAGTTACCATAACTAATTCACGGAGTGGATCTAGAAAAAACATCAAATTATGGCCACATAACTTAGAGTTGTATGCAATTTATGTTGAAAATGATGCCTTTAATCTATGCTGAAACAGGGGTTTACGGTTGAATTGAATTTTAGCTCTATCCTATCGAGAAAATCTTGATTTTTTTAGTTTGCTCACCGTACAGTTTTTGACGTTCTTCGATTCTATTGTGGGTGGCTTTGATTCTATCAACTGGCCGTTGATGCCACTCGTTCCTATCCAAGATTCCATTGGCAGAATTGTGCGATTATACACAAGTAAAGGTTTTGTTTCTAATTTTGTGATGGGGCTATATAAGTGGCTTGTAATCACAAATTAGGGTAGCATAAGGAGGGCCAAAATGTGTTTAGGGTTTTTTACTCTAGAGATTCGCCTTGAGAGATGAAGCATTGAATGTAAGTTGATTCCATATCTTGTACTTTCATTTTTTTATAGTGGATATTATCACTTAGTGTCATAGATTTTTCCCGAAAGGGTTTTTCCACGTAAATTATTGTGTTCTTTGTGATTACTCATCCTTTTCGTTTCTCCATTGGCTTGTTTGATTCGCTCTAAGGTTGCTTCTATGCCTAGCATGAAGGCAGCTATGCACAACAAGTGGTATCAGAGCATGGGCTATTACATTGAGATTTTAAATCGAATCTGAGACATGACTTCTAAATGATCGAATGTTAAATATAAGATAAAATTTTACAAGAAATAATAACTTTGAATTATGGAGGTTGAAGATGAAAGTCCTCCTAATTCAACAAGGGATGCGGCAGGCACTCCTTGGCAAAGCGAGATATCTTAAAACTATGAAGGATGAGGATTGGGAAGACTTAGATCAAAAGGCGATGAGTGCAATACAATTGTGTTTAGCCGATAATGTCCTATATAATGTGATTAATGAGACAATTGCCTCGGGCTTATGGGCAAATTGGAGAGCATTTATATGACAAAATCGCTCTCCAATGGCAAATATCTGAAAAAACTTTTGTAACACCATAAGATGATACAAATATCCATGAGAATAACCTTTGTGATGGTAACAATTGCAAGACTTGTAACTATGACCCGGCCAAGCACCTAGCGTTGGATTCTGATCGGGTCACCTCTTATCTTGACTTGGTCTCGACTTCTTATCATAATATGAAACCATCCCAGCATGGATATCATATAAATTAGGAGAGGAATTAGCATATAAGCCATCAATCAGCTAAAAATATTAAAATAAAATAAAATATGTACGTTTGCAATGTACTCAAATATTCATTTTTTATTTTTCAAACATATAAATAATTCATAAGTGATTTTGGAATTATGGGCCGAAATAGCGGTGAAGACCGCTTAAGTTGAAGTAGAGATATGTCAATATATCCTAAAAGGGGGGTGAATAGGACTTTTTAAAGTTTTTATGAATTATTAAAAATCTTTATCACACTAATCCTATTATAGAGTACAGATTAGGATTACTCAAAATTAACTCTACTAGCTTCCAAGCCTTGTAGAGGATCCAATCACAAACTATTTAAAAGATAAACAGTTTATAGATGAGATTGTGATGGATATGACTGTGTGTGCATAAGATGTGATCATATATAAGGACTTGTAAGGCAATCACATAAATGTAAGACAACATCAATCTCAAACACAGTCATTTTATAGTGGTTCGAGGACTTGTCTACTCCACTCCCGGCTTCCACACTCAACCCTTAAGTGACCGGATTTCACTAATGAGGTTTTCCATGGTTCACTTCAAACCTAAGGTTTTAAATCATGTTCACCTTCAACCTTTACAGAGGTTTCTACTCGGTTCACCTCAAACCCTGGAGTTTTGCTGGCGTACTCCTAACCAGATGTTTATGCCCACACAGGACAAGGGTCCACACAACACACCCGGAGGTTTCTACTCGGTTCACCTCTAACCCTGGAGTTTTGCTGGCGTACTCCTAACCAGATGTTTATGCTCTCCACAGAGAAAGGGTCCACATAACGCACCCCGCACGTACACTCCCGTCGAATGCCTCCTTCGAGGACTTCAAATGGTGAGCAACACTTAAAACTCAATTCTAAAAAGGAATGATCACAAGTGTCCTCTGGACTCTTAGTACTTACAAATAAGTTGATGAGTCCCTTTCAGCACAGTGATGAAGACCTTCTACTTATTGATGAAGAGTCTTCAGCTTCCTTGATCCGCAACACAAAGATGTATCTATACTGGGCTTACGTTGGGTCAAGGTTATGATGGAATACCATTCTAAAGATTTTCCTATAAGGAAGATAGAGTGGTTCCCATCATCTATGCATTTAAGGTATCCCAGCTTAATGATATGTCATTAAAATAGTAGCTGAAGGATCCTTGAATGCGGAAGTTCATTCCCCAATCTACTCTATGAAATATCAATGATGAGGGTGGATTGGAGGATGAACTTCCTGAGAGAAAGGGCTTAAGGTAAATGATAGGAAGGTTAAAACTCACAAAAGCACTCTCTACTTTCTCTACCAGCAATGAAGACAACTCTCTCTATTTATAAGCAAAAGGTTCCAACGGATATAAACGGTCATATTTATGATAGAGTTTGATATCATCGAGAAGTCATCGATATGATCGAGCGTATACTCTCGATTGTATCGGCAGACTTTTCAATGATAAAAACTCAATTGTCATTTCGCTTTTGGAAACCTTCCGCCAACTGGTCGATGGGATCAAGACACACATCAATGTTATCAGATTTCGAACTCCGATTCAATCGAGTGATGGTTCGATCTATCGACAGATGAAAAACAAGAGAGAAGCCTTGAAGAATTTCAGGTTCTACAGATTTGATCGGGGAAGCAGTCGATGTCATCGAAATTTGTACATCAATCATATCGGAGACCTTGTCGATGAGATCGATAAATCGTATAGATTTACCTATAAGCTTGCTGGACGATTTATGTCCTGACTCGATCCAATCGATTAGGTCTCGATATAATCGATATATGAATATCGATTTATCGACTGACACCCCGATCATCATAAAACAACAACTTAAAATTCATGCCGGTGAGAATATGCGCCCACAATCGATATGATCGACTGACTTCCGATATGATCGATATTTGAGTTCAGATTGTACCGGACAGTCATCGATATATCGAAGCATATGTTAGTTTTCTTTAGAAAAATAAGAAAAACAGGGGCGCCGGAAAGCAGTCTGTCGATTATATCGATCCTCTTCAGATATGATCGATATTCGAATATCAATGATATCGACTCTCAAGTTGATATATCGATAAATTGTCCAAATGATTGTTTTGATTGTTAGACGCTTTCTGTCATCACTCGATTGTATCGATTGAGATGTTGAGGACATCGACAGAACTGGTCGATCATATCGAAGGGTAATCGATATAATCGACAGTGTAAGAAAAACTTTACTGATTTTTCTTTTTGATAAAAAGCTTTCTTACACTGAAACCCTAAGATGTTCTAATTCTTTTTAAGGATTTAATCACCTGGTGTTTTGGGACATGGGATGTGAGGCTATGATTTACCTTTTGGTGAGCTTCCACACATCTAGTTAAGGCAGACGCTTGACTTGATCTTCTTGTTAGGTGTTGTTGTCCGACTGACTCAACTTACAACGTAATTAACAAACAAGGGCACGTAGTAGGTGCACTTTCATGGGCCACACATGGCATAGTTCCATCTGGCAATGCAATGATCGAATTGGATCAATCGCGTAACCATCAGGGTGGGACCCACGCAATTGTTGGGTGTACACAAGTTTTATGAGTGTGAAGTACAATAGACAACTCTCAATAGAGTTGTGTTGCGATATGGCTTCTCTCCAATGGTTGGATTGAGTAGACGTGGGCTTGTAAGAATCATACGATGTGTGGGATTTCCTCACTGCCTAGTTTATATAAAGATGTGTTCAGTCCCCTAATCCACATAGCTTTTACATTCCATAATCTCTTCCCATAAGAGCATGCTACCAAACATAGGCGTGGCAGAGGTGGAAGACTAACAAACATCATCTCATCTGGCAATATCAAACAGATCTGTTAATGGCAGATCAAGGTATATATGTACTCAAAACAGCTGAATTTCCTAAATTAGATGCTAGTAAAGATCATGGATCCACTGCGATTATCCTATAAACGATTGATGATTTGCTCACCTACATTGCATTGCTTAATAGTCATGTGTACACCATCTTTGGAGAACATGCAATTAATCCACAAACATATGCGGGCGATACATAGTGATTTTGGACACTATTTGAAACCTTTGTTTCAAGCAATAAAATTTTGAGTATTTCATCGAAACGTGCATGTGTACATTGCTACCATTTTAAGGTGAAATTTTTTATTATTTCTTAGTCCAAGTTGGATAGTTATGATTTAGACTACATGCTCATAGTAGTAAATAGTTCCCAAAATAATGTTCATGACCATGTTGAATTTTGGACACAATGGGATACTTTGAGCTGAACTATAATGAGATAGGATGTCTTCAGCTTCACTATTGCGATGGAGGAGAATAGAAGGTAGGATAACCTTAAGTATGATTAGATTCTTGGAGTGATTGAATGACCTATAGTGAGTTTTTTTTAATGGAAGCTGAAAATATTATTATAAAAAAGAAATGAAAATAGTAACAAGAGAAATAAAGAGATAACGGGAAATAATTTCAAATACAAAGAGGCATGAAGAAAAAGAAAGGACAAAGCGACACTCTTATTATAGATGCTCCATCCAAAATCACAGATAATACTTCACAGAATTGTGGTAAATTTTTGAAATTGGCACGTGATCGGTCCAGAGGAGTATCTTCAACGAAAACAAACCATACCCAAAAGATATTCATATTCACCTGGAGCCAGCCAATTGTTTAGATTGGCCAAAAGCAACCATCAGGAAATGGATTCCTACTAGTGACGTGACACCTCCTAGATTTGTTAGGTGGGCCTCATGGCAGCTGAGGTGACAAGTCACAAGACTACCTCAAAAAATATGAAAAGTACCAATGGAAATCTAATTCCCACCAGTCCAAAAAATCCAATTATCTCCCAATGCAACTCTTATCACCCAAATAGTGTTGAAAAATAATCCAAAATAACAATTTGGATACCAAAAAATAAAATTAAAATTGATTGAACCAAGCTTATATACGTATTGGATACACTGTCCTTAAAGAGCAATTTGCCCCCTCTTATCTAAAATCATTGGCAGGCTACGTGAAAAACCTCTTCCAAAATATGACAAGCCTAATGGGTTCTGCATGTAGCAATCACGGAGAAACCCCAGTAAGAACTTGTTCAACACAATCTATCTAACATATTCTGATTGCTGAGAAAAAATCAAGAAAACAAATCACTAATTTTCTAAACTTATTGAGTCAGGGTTCTGATTTGACTCACTAAGTTAGATGTTAAGTTAACTTAATGAGTCATTGTAGACGTTGGATCTTTACTTTTGCTCCGGTGGTAGACTCTCAGGAGTTTCAACACCTGGTCAAGGGTTCGAGTATCCATAGGTGGTGAAATCCCACTACTGTGTGAGTGTGTGGGGAGTGTGTGTGCGTGTGTTTAAAAAAAAAAAGTCATTGTGGACGTTGGAGGGAGGATTTCCTAGGGGACAGGAGATCGACCCTCCTTTTTTCACTTGTTGCCTTGTGTGAGGGCTTTCGTTTGGGATAAGGGAATGTAATATTTGACGAGAGTCGTCACTAACCAGTTATTACGATCATACAATCGGTTAGACCCTGTAAAAACGCTTAGGATTGAGAATCCAATGATTATTAGCCCTAAGATAACTCATGAGTTTATGTTTTAGAGATTCTGAGTAAGGGACTACAGTTACAAAGAGGAAAAGTGTTAAGTACCCAATCTACCCGTACGAATGTACAGTCTTTACTTCACAAGATCTAATTAATTTCTGAGGAATAAAATTGGTTTCATGTTCAGAAAATGTAATGCGATGTAATAACAATGGTGATTGATCTATTAAAATTTCTGATGGGCAGGATCCGATTATATCGACAAGTCGTAGAGCATACGTTCGAAACGATCTAATGATGTGCAAAGTATATATGGGATGCTTAATGCTATGTTGATGTTTATGATAAAACGATGACCAACTAGCTAATGTTTTTGGTGGGGCCAGTTCTGATTATATCAACAAGCCGCAGAGCATACGCACACCAGTTAGATGCGAGAAAACAATGAGATGTAATGTGATGATGATGTATATGAGGAGCAAGGAGGTTGAGAATGGAATAAATGTTGCATGATGCTAATGTATTGATTTGATGAAACTAATTAGGGCTTGAACGGTTGGATAAACGGTAGTGTAGCAAAGCTAGATTGAGTGACTCATATTTGAACTTAGGTATATTAGGAGGCTCAGACTCTGGCTAGGCTAGGCTAGACCAGGGCTAGACTCTCTCACTCTTACTCTCCTTGGTGGAGAGATGGGTAGATTGTTATGGATAAAGCTAAGAGATGGGAGTGGATGCTTTCTGATGAAAAGAAATGCTTCCAAGTGCTTAAAATGAGAAGGGGAGGGGACTATTTATAGTCTCCAAACCCATTTTTCTAGTAATTTCTGGTAATCCTAGGGGCAAAAGGTGGTTGAAGGGTTAGGATTAAATATTACCACATAGCATTATCTCATGGCTTGGATGAGGTGTTAAAAGGGTAATTTTCAGTAAGAAGATGGGTATCGGAGTAAATACACCCCAATTGCACACTTAAGGCATGAAAAATGAGAGTTTCATATTCTTGAGAGACGTTGCCCTAAAGAGGGGGAGTGTCATATGGTCGGTGGCAACTTGGCTGCAGCCAGTCCCCACTTGGTATCCCTGCTTTGGCAGGCAACATCCTCTAAGCGTGTGAAGGCTCTGTTGTGAAGGTTTCTGTTTTGATGTTTCAACCATTTCTCCGATTAAGTTTGCTTTTGGGCTTAACTAGGTGAGTTGATTGGGTTGCTACTGGGTAGGCTGACTAGGTGAGCTGGCTTGCCGAGCTAAGTCAATGTTCTAGGGTTTTAGGTTCCTAGATTTAGGGTTAAGCTAATTGGGTTGAGTGGGTTGAATGGGTTGAGTTTAGGGTTTAGGACTAGGATTCATAGGGTTTAGGCTTCTAGGGTTAGAGTTTAGGATTCGGGTTTGGTTGATCATCCATCCGTTCAAACTCAATCAGCTCATCAACCTAGAGTGGGGTGTCTACAGTTGTATGCCGAGCCACTAAGAATATGTTTTAGAAATTGAGAGAAGAAGAGATGTGTTAGCTTCTGTTATTGTGGAAATGATCCTAGGAAGCATTGCTTATATAGCACATGGGGTTGGGAGTTATGGTTCAAGTCATAAATAATATGACTTTTTTTGTTGTTGAAAACTAGTCATTTATGGTTGTTTATGATCATTGAAAATTAGCCGTTTATGACCCTTTTTTTTACTGTTGTTGGCTGCATGGTCATAATTGTTGTATGCTTGTTGTTTAATGCAACACTTTCTACATGGTTATGACCGTTGCAAGACCATTACATAAACAAAGGTTATCTCTACAATGGGAAAAAAAAAAAAAAAACCAACTTTATATGAGGCTCTTAGTCATACTCGGCATTCTCTTCCTACCTTTACACCGGGACTCGCATAGTCTCATGACACTTCGCTTAAAGAATGCAAAGTGCACCAACTAGCGTCACTACAGCCACACTGCATCATTGCCCACGCTCTCACCAACGTCCACAGTCACAACTTCGCTCATGCGTGTATGTGCATGTGTGCGTGTGCTCCTGTGCGCTACACTAGAGCACGCAAGTCTCCATGCTTCCTCAAGTTTACCCAACCGGTAAGGTACACCACACCCTACTAATATTCTCTTTTCTTTTCCCTTTCCCAAGCAATGTGAGACAAAAACGAAAATGGGTTTTCCTAATCATTTTGAAAATTTTATTTTATTTTATATTTTTTATTAAAACGAACTGCAACAAATATCCTCGAAAAAATGGGGTCCTTGCTCTTGCTCCGGTGGTAGACTCTTAGGAGTTTCAAAACCTGATCAAGGGTTCAAGTACCCATAGGTGGTGAAATCCCACTATGGTGTGAGTGTGTGGCGGTGTCTGTGCGTGTGTTAAAAAAAAATATCCTCAAAAAATACAAAATTCTGACACATCATTACTAGCGAGAATTTGATTTCCATTGGTCTTGTCTATAAAAGTGCAACTCATTACCCTTATTTCTCATGGCTCCTTATGCCCAAGAGAGGTTAAAGTGAGTGTGAGAAAGAAAGAGAAGTGATTTCAAGAGAAAGAGATCTCTCTTTGGGGGAGGAATGTGCTTAAAGAAGCTTGATGAGAAAGGTCTCCACTACGTCAAAAGGCTTCTAGTTTCAAGAAAGTTCGTTGATCTGCAGAGTAGAGTTAAAATCAAGAACACCTAATTAATTCTTTCATATAAAAGTGCTTGGCCTCTCTCTCTCTCTCTCTCTCTCTCTCTCTCTCTCTCTCTCTCTCTCTCTCTCTCTCTCTCACACACACACACACACACACACACACATCTCCACAAGTTCGTACTTACACCCCACACAAAGCATTCAAGCATCTTGGTTCTACCTCCTTTCTCTTTCTCATTTTCACTCCAGTATTTATGCACTTGAACCTCAAATATAATTACTTCTAGAACTTTTCATTTCTCAAAAAATCCAAAACTCCATAAAGTAAAGACCACACTTTGTGTAGGCTAAAAAGGGTGCCTAATTCCTTCCTTTTTTGTCACCAAAATGCTTACTTAAAATCTTCAACAATAGATTAACTATAGGAGTCACTTTAGTCAAAGAATCATCCTAGATGATCCCTTGACTTGTAAACTATTTTAGGATTTCTAGCCAATCGTAGATCCTAAGCTTTACTGGCAACTCTAAATAAATAGATTATTGTACTTGAATCAATACCTCCCATTTGCACATCCAAAAGGAATAAAGCAACTCTTTTTGTGCATGCTCGGTAGGGTAGCATTCATACTTACGGAACCAAATCCCCAAAGGATAGATCTAACTAGAAGCTATCTCTTTTGATCATAGGAGTGACTTGATCCTTCCAAGTGGGGACAAAGTAGCGATTTATGTTTAAAAATCCACATATTTCTCTCATTTCAAACCCCCCAAAAAATAGTATAAGGAAGCATTTTCAAAAGAATCTTCCCTCTTAGAAGAAAATGACATTTTCCCCACTCACTAGCAATTTCGAAATGGAATCATTGAACACCCAAGCAATGCTAAAGAGGTTAAAATAGTAATGTCAAATTTATACCATGATGTAGTTCTAATTGCATGTCATTTGATAAAGAAGATGTCCTTATCAATTTTCAGTAGTTAAACATTGTTCTCAATATTATTTCCTGATTAGTGACGCAGGGGAGGATGTGTAGAGGTCAAGTGTCGTCGTCCTCAGAGGGATAACTATTCCGAATCTACATAACTTCTCTAGACTCCTCACAAAGATACCTCGAATCCACGAGGAGAGATAGAAAATAGAAAATAATTCTAATAAAATTCGTAATAATTTGATTGATGATTCCCAAAAAAAAAAAAAAATAGAACTTACAACCTCTTAAATAATAACATAAACCCTAGGAAGAAGTTTTGGAATTAAACTATAACTAAAACTCCTAGAAATCGTGACTTACTATAAATAGTAAACTTACTATTTATAGTCAGTTGTTATTCCTACTAGTGCGCATGGTTTTCAGCCAAAAATAGTAAGTGTCCTATTTGGGTCAACGGTGTGATTCTCCTAATTATTATAAGCACTTCTCATGTTGGGCGCAACTCCTAAAACCCAATAGATGAAGAGTTATACTCAAACTAAAACTTACTATGAATAGTAAAAACAAAATTAAAATAGGAATTCAAACATCGATCTAATGGTATTTCATAAATTCAGCATGCGCAACCCAACATAGCAGAGTTGGTTGGCTAAAGTAACTCTTCCTACCCTAAAATCATATATAGCATGTTGGATAACTCATTCCAATTTGCGAGATACGTCCGTCTTAGGTTCTAACGATCCAGATCACCTCCGTATCCGATCAGGCCTTTTCTACCCCATCTTGGCCATGAAATTATAATCATGGCAATCACAAATTTAGATTCCAAGCACATACAAACATTTCAACAAACACATGAAATACTCTATTCACAACATAGTTCATATATAACTAAAACGTGAAATAAACATTGCATTTGGCATGTGAAATAGCACCCGCGTCAGTAATAAATCATTAACCGACATCGAAAGCCTTGAAAACCATAACCTATACACATATAGTCTGCACCTTACGCCGATAAACTCGCATCGAACTCAGTTCGTATGTCAAGTCACTGCCTACAATGCGAGGGCCACCTATAGCACGCAATAGGTTAGTTATTTCAGCACTTAGACTATTTGAAACCCTAAAATTGATTAGTTATACATCAATTAGCTAGCTTCTCTCTTTTAAAGTGTTTAGTTATACATATTTTGTCCATCTACTTGAGTCCAATCAAGATAAACTTGTACCTCATTTTGTGAAATGCATATTTCTAAGAGATTATAATACTCAACAAAGCTATTGATTTTATTGTCCTTCTCTTAAAAAACATTTTGTATCAGATGATATCATTTTCTTTGAAGAATGTCTCATTCTATGGTAAAGCCAAACATATCACAGAAGAGGTGCCTATGGAGGGTTTTATACCAAATATTTTTCCCCTAGATTTTGATGATGGGGAACTACCATCCAAGAAGAATTTCATGAAGACATTACAGAAAAAGAATAACATATATATTCTAATGTAAATCTTGTGTATTGGCCGCAGAGGGGTGTTTGAATGGAGGAAAACTAAAACATGGAGAGAAGTGCTATTTAAAATCCTCCAAAACTGAAAAAGTTGGGAGGAAAACTAAAACATGGGGAGATGTGTTATTTAAAATCCCCCAAAACTGAAAAAGTTGGGAAAATCCTGTTTGGATACACTTCCATAAATAGTTTTTTTACTCATGACAACAAATAAGCTCCTTTTTTTAATAAAAGTTAGTTTGGTAACTACAGGAGACATGATTGTTTGCGGGTTTTTTTTTTTTTTTTTTTTTTAAGGAAAAGATAGGAAATGGAAATAGGTTTCCAAAGCTGTTTCTTTTGCGTCTCATGAAAATAAAATTTGTCTGTGGATCAGAAATCCACCAATGCTAATCAATCATTACTGGAGTGCAGATTTTATTGTTGTGTATAGTCAATGGATCTTAGATCTGATTGCCATTGGATTGTTCTGAGCTGATTGTCGTCGGATAAAAAACAATCTTCATCAGATTGATAGTTCAAACTAACCAGACCTGAGAACTTCCCAGGGAAAATGGAGCTCCATTGAATAGTTATTTTACCTTTGCATGTAGTTCTCAGTTTGTATAGATGGGGCCTATACTCGATCATCCTGGCCATTGAATGTTCTGCCTTTTCCTTTCGACAGTCAGGGCCCATGATATCAACTGTTCCAACACGGCCTTTTTTCCTTCAACCATTTAATCGATAGTCAAGATTTTTCCAATCTAGGGGACTAAATGATTCATAGACCATCCGCACTCGGGCCCTCTTCGAATCACTCCACTATGCCAATGAAGCGATTGATGCAAATGATGTTTTGCTCCAACAGCTATTTTTGGAAGAAAGAACGTGCAGCTTGGCACCTTTTAGAATGATCACATACACTCGTGCATGCCAGATGTTCCAGCTATGTGGGGCCCACCTATTACTTTTACGTGGAATCCAAACCATGCATCTTGTGCGCATTTGATGTTCAGCTTAAAACAATCCTGACCCATAACCACAAGGAGCAAGGCATAATGCCAAAAAATGCTAAAACATACATTTTCATACCCACTAGGGGGAGCAGATTGGCCCACCTTGCATGTATTGTATAACCACGCCGGATTCTAATCTCAAGCAGACCATCACCTTGATGTATGTATTGCATATCTACGCCAGATTCAAATCATTCAAATCTCAAGCAGACCATCACCTTGATATATGTATTGCACGTCCACACCATATTCAAATTTCAACTAGACCACATCACAGGAAACAGTAGCGATTGACCATTAAAAATTTATACTGAACCACAAGTTTTGGATGACCTTATTAACAGGTTGGATGGCAAATAAAGCAAATAAACATTATGCTGGGCCCTCGGACGTTTTTTGAATGGGCGTTTAATCACCATTGTTTCCCATGGTATGGTATGCCAGGGCTGCACCTAATCCACTCCCCACAGCAGCCACTCCATCTGCAAGTTTCAACGGTGAGCATCACCACCTTCATGGAGTGAGACGTGTAAACGGTACTCCCACAAGATACATCTTCAATGAAAAAACATGTTTTGGGGAACCATAGAAACATGTTTTGTTGGTAGTTTCAATGTCTTCACAGCTGCTGGTGGCGGAATCAAAAGATACATCTTCAGTTCTAATACTGGTGGTGGTGGAATTTATAATAATTTTTAAAAAAAAAAAAAAAAACACACGTCTTCACTTTCAAGAAGACTTCAGCATTAGAAAAAATGCTACTTTGAATATAAGGAACTAAAAAACCTGTACCCAAATTAAGACCACACCATTCGAGATTACATTCAATAAGGCTCACATACATATACATGTGCCAACATGCCACATAGACACAATATCCAATCCATCCACCAGATTGGTCCGGCCTTCTACATGTCTTCCAAAAATAAACCAGTGTACAAGTCTCAAGTTGGAAACAGGCCTAAATGGTTAGAAAACTTCAGCCAGGTTTTTCAGGACCTGTACAATTGTTTCCAGCAAACTATGGCCTCCTGACCAGTTGGATCAACCTGATTCTTAGGCTATGGCATTGATATAGAGGTGTCATTCTGATGGATGGATTGGATCTCGGGCCTATCATGCCATGATGGCACATGAGCAGCATGTGCATTAGGTTAATTATACAGGTCTGCGGGCTTAGTAAAGCTACATGTTATATAACATGTCAAAACAAGGTACATTGAAAATAAACATATCAAGTTTCCAACAGCTAAGCAGTTGCCATATCACCCCAAAAAGGAAAACAATCACACCCACACAATTCGGTATGAAGGGTGATGAGCAGTTCCTCAAGAAGGAGATAACATACCACTCACCATAACCATACATAACTTCTTTAAAAAAGAAAAAAGGCAACCGCAACTTCAGTATTTTATATATCCAAGTCTTCAGCAAATCCTTCTATACAGAGGCAAGTCCTAGGAAAACAGAAAGTGTAGACTAATTAGGGCAAAGTTTCTCCTCCTCTTCTCTACAGTTTCTTCTTTTGCATGCGCAATCCATCTCAGCCTACTACACTTCCATGGCCGCCACCGGTTTGATGCAGCATGGCATCAATCTCATCCCCATCCTCCATTTCAAGCTGTGCCCATGCAACACAAAAATTAAAATTACAAAAAAGCACACGAGGGGAAAAACCAGAGAATGGGAGTAAAACCTACTGGTATTTCAGGTTAGGAGGCACAATCTAGTAAATGGTACCAACCTACCAACCAATGATTCGTGCACTTTTGCAATGGATCTGGACCATCCAGTTAGCAGACATCCCACACTAGATGAGACATTATCTATATGTTGCCATAATTGGAACGCCAATAGAGACTAAAGCAGCAGTCAAGGGAGGAAAAGAAAACAGCTGATCAAATGGTTTGAAAAAGGACATGCTGCATATCTATGGTTGGCTCATCCATGAGGTGGCCTACCAATCAGTTGGTATGGATTTGGTTGCCGCATTCATCAATCTGTGTTATAATGATGGCACCGTTTAATGCCCACTAGACCTGCACCATATCCATGCTATTATTGATGAAGTTATCTGTACAACACCAGATAATACTCTTGAAGAGGAGAAGATTTACTTCATCTGGGGTCTGCTCTCCACGCAGGCGACGCCCATCAAATAAGAATGCAATGGAGTTGAAGTCCACTGACTGTCGGTCACAGTAAGCATTCATGAGCTTCCGCAGCTGGGTGCTGCGCTTGATCCTGAAAAACACCTCATTCCCATCCTACATCTCAAACATATAAGAAAAAATAACAAAATTAGTGCCCAAATTACAAACCATGCAGTAGGTTCGAGGTAAGTTAAAATGCCTCCACGTGTCATTTTCTTTCTTGAACCTAAGGCTCATATGAACGAGGCCCTCCAGCAACCATAACTGAGGTGATAGACCTAAGCCCCTAGTTGAACCACCTGACTAGACACTGAGAGTTTAGCAGTAATAGACAATGTGCACCAACCAATGTTTTATAGTGATGAGCTCTAATGGATCCACGTTCCACATGGTATCCTAGTCGACTTTGGCACAATTTAAAGCATTGTACCGACTCTTTTCAAAGAAACTAAGAACAAAGAACCACCAACCACTTTGAACAAAAGGCTCTTCCTTTGTCAGGGATATCCTGACGATTTTAAGTTAAAATGCATGACCCCCTCCCCTTTTACAATCTACCTGAACAGCTGAACCCTTCTTGACACAACATCACTGCTAGCATACAATCAGCAACAGACCAAGAATTCATGGATGTGCACAAAACATAGCCCACAGTGCTTAGAGTGCTCAGTTTCAACTAGAATGCATAGATTTGATCTATGACAGAGTGCAAAGTATGCTGGTCTGTCTAAGAATGATGAAATATTTCTTCTTTAAAGACCATGTGAGTGCATTTGAAATCTTGTTTCTTTGAAGAACATGTGAGTGCATCACTTCTGCGAAAGAAAACATAGCCCAACATCCTCCATCATCAGCCAATCATTGTGTATGGGAACCTCATTCAAGAGTAGACAAATTAAAAATATTATGATCAAGTGTACCTTCTATGTAGCGTATTTTCTTTTTCCTTAGCAACTAAATAACCCAACACCATACACAATGACCAACCATGTAGGAATCATGTATCAAATGCTTCCAACCAACAACATGAACCATGTACGATCTACTAAATGGAATCCCTTATCCTTTTTTTTATATATATAAGCAAGCAAACCTGCTTGGATTTCCTCCAATTGAACCATTTTTAGAATTTCATGAGCATACTTTCCCTGACATAAAAAAATCTTATAATCAATCTAGTTTATCTTGATCCCAGGATTATATGTCATCATACCCATATCTAAAATTGCAAATTCACAAACCATCACTTATCTCTATTATATATAGCACAAGTAGCCGGGGCATTTCCTTTTCCCCGCAATTAGTTTTCAAATAGTTGTGAACTTTAGGTTTTGAAAGGACATATGAAGGGATTTTGAAGAGACGTATGGGTATTTAGGTAATTTGGATGTCTCTTCATGCTTAGCAACCGGCGATTCAAATTTTACTCGCTCTATCTAATGAGTAGTGCTGATTTTACCTACTCTAGAGGCTTTTCTACCATTTTAAATTTTTAATGCAACACATGAAGCCCATAACCTCACTCCTCTCTCTATGTATAGCCCACACCCTCTCCTCTCTGCATGTAGCATGCACCCACTATTTATGCAACCAACACCATGTCTATCTTGATGTGTTGCACATGCCATACCCACCGCTCTCCAGTTCTTGCAAATTGCTTCCCCTCTATGTGCATTACATGTGTGCCATACCCACTAGTCAATCACAACATCGTTGCTCTCTACGAAGATTAAATCATCAACGTACAAGGAAATCAATAGCATATCACTATGGCTATTGTATTCAATATAAATTGCTTGCTCAATGAGACCCTTGTGAATTCCACTATCATAAAATATAAGGACTTTTCCATATACCCGCATACCTTTTGGTCTATCAACCAAAAAGAGCCTACTTCTATCTCGAATGGTATTTTCCAAATGCCAAAAATGTGCATGGGTTAAACCCCCAAACTATACACCCCACCTACCCAAAGTCACTCCCAAGTCACATGTCTCTTCCTTTCTCTCCCTCGCTCTATCTTGTCATTAGGGGGCGTTTGGCGCATGGTATTAGATGGGATTAGGTGGGATGGAATTGCATTTGATCTCGTGCCATTTCTGCTCAATGTTTGGGAAGACTGGAAAATCTTGGAATTAGATTAGATGGAATTGCATTGGGTCCCGTGCCAATTCCACTCAATGTTAGCAAGTTGTGTAGGTCCCACCATGATGTGTGGGCTATATCCACACCGTCCACCCATTTTTCAAGATCATTTTAGAGCATGGGCCAAAAAATCAGGTAGATCTAAAGCTCAAGTGGACCCCACCATAGAAAGCAGCGGGGATTGAATACCTACCGTTGAAAACTTCTTTGGGGCCACATAAGTTTTGGATCTGCCTCATTTTTAGGCCCATGCCATAAAATGAGGTTACAAAATAGATGAACGGTTTGGATATAACACATATGTGTTATGTGTTATTCTCAATAGTTTCAAATGATGGTGGGTATATCCATTCAATGTACCACCGTATTATAAACATAGCATGGAATTAAGCTTATCTCATGGCAACAGGGGACAATCCCTGCCATATGTAATAATTATATTTTTTGAATCCCATCCCACCTAATCCTTCCCAATACCATGCGCCAAACACCCCTTTATGGTGGTTGGACGACTGCCAACAGCAGTAAGCTGCCCTTGATCCAGGCCCCATCTTTTCTCTATTTCATTTTCAACTCATTGCCGCCACCCGCAAGCAGTAGCTGCCATGGCTGCCGCAAGCAATGACAGCAGTCACTAACAATGCCCAGCATCATCAAACCCCCCCCCCCAAAACGCATGCAAAAGCAACACCCATGGTCGTTGCCGCCACCGGCATTAGTTTGGAGGAATAAGGGTATCACTTCTCGAAGAGTTACAAATGAGGGTACTTGAAATTTGCTTCTTGAATTTGGATCAGAACCATTCTCCTAACCTTTCATTACTGGAAATTTGCTTCTAGAAGTTGTATCAAAACTATTTTTATTTTAAGCATCCATTGGTTTTCCAACTCCTTCAAAAGGTCAATGAATAATGAGGTCATCACTTAAGTGTAACTTCTGACCTATTGCCTACATAAAGTGGGGTCCACCTCGAGGATGATTTACTCTTGAGTTATGTATAAGCCAAGTGTAGAATCTCAAAATGCATGAGTATCAACCACCGAACTTTACTAGAGTACCAATCCTTTTCTTCCTTGGGTATGCCTTAAAAAAAGACAATCGATATTCTCTTACAGGTTGGATGGCCAGCCACTCTTACTCGAACCTTTTTTTTACTTCATATTTTTCTTTTACTGTAGCTTCAACTGTTGTGTTTCGTTGTACTACAGGATTTATAAGGTCCTCCCTCATTCACAGAAAGAAAATCAATCCTGATGCTTGTATGATCCAAGCCATTGACACCACGGATGGAGTGTTATGCAAAAGTATTCAGATTGGATGTTTATATCCACCCCTCTTATGACTATTACTCCAAACAACTAATGTGTTATCTCAATAAACAGTTGTTTCTAGGCCACTGATCCAAAGGTTCTAATAGCCTGATTTTTAAGAGTCACCTGCACATTGTAGATTTCTTCATATCGGTGGTCAGAATTGTTGATCATGTTTTATTCATGGTGAGACGTTTGGCCACAAGAAGTGGGTGTTCAATTCTAACAATGGGGGTCAAGGTTCATTAATCGAGACCATAGATGAACCATGGCCCAATCGTTTCCTTGATTGGAAGATCTCAGCCACTAATCCTTACACCTTTGGGTGTTGCGTCCACACTACATGACATGGGTGCTTCTTTTGCCAACTCAAGTGACATCCACTACATCCATCAATTTTGCAAGCTCGCAATAGGGCATGAGCCTAAAAACTAGGCGGAACCAAAACTAAGGTGGGCCACCCCACAGGAATTAGTGGGGGATGGAAATGCCCACCACTAATACCTTCATGGAGCCCCATGCGATGTCTCTGTGACATCCACTCCATCAATCAATTTCACCAACTCACGGTAGGGCATGAGCCCCAAAACTGGGCAAAACACAAACTCATGTGTGGGCCACCCTATAAGGAAACCATGGTGGATGGAAACGCACAACGTCGATACCTTCATGGAGCCCACCATCATCTCTACGTTCCATCCAAACCGTTCATAAGGTGATGCCCACAAGGATGGAGCAAAAACTCAAATATCAACCTCATCCAAAACATCTACAAATCCTGCTAAAGTTTCAATTGTATACATTCAATCTCACAGTTTCCTGCTGTGTGACGCACCTGAATTTTAGATCTTTCTAGTTTTTCGGTCCACATCGTGCATGGACTAGCAAAACTGATCGATGAGGTGGAAATCATAAGGATTAAGCACGTACCGATGGGCCCTGCCGAACTTTACCATACCCAGTTTAGTGCCTATCAAGTGCAATGGGGTAAAACTATGTAAAAAGTGGGGCAAATTTGTCTTTTTAGTTGCTAACGCCGTTCTTCATTGACAATCTATGAGTCAAGGTCAAAACTAGCGGATTTTGCACATGTCTAAAAGAAAAGCAGTTTTTATAAATATTTTTAAAGTAGACTTTGTTTGGCCAATAAACCAGATAGCAGGTGAGTATAAAGAAAAATCCCTAAAAAAAATGAGCCAATGCAAGTATACCAAGCTCTCGGAGCTTATTTCAAGCCATAAAGGCTCTTTCAAGTCAGTACGCCAAGTGATCATGCCCCTTTTATACTTAACTAGCAGGCTGCTCAATATAAACCTTCTCTTCAAGAATGCCATTTAAGAAAGCCAATTGCACATCCACTTTATTGATTTCCCCATCAATGTGCCACTAAAGCAACCAGCATTCTAACTAATTTATTTCTCACAACAGGAGCAAAAACATCATGATAATCAATATTAGGTTCCTATTAGTAGCCTTTCACCATAGGCATTGCTCCGTCTCGATCCATCTACATTGCACTTGTTCTCGTAAACCCACATTATGCTAATTGCTCTATGCCCCTTTAGAAGTCAACTCCCACTAGTGGGTATGGCACATGCAATGCAAATGGAGATACAAAGGGAGAGAGGGAATGGGAAGAAAGATTAGATAGCTATCATGAGATTGGGCAGGAATGGGAGTGAGTGTGTGGTAGAGAGAGTGAGGGCAACGGCAATATGTGCGGCTATTCGCATCAAAATTTTAAAATGCAAAATTACCCATCTAGTGGGTAAAATCAGCCATGCTCAAGGTGCAGTGTGGATAAAATCTGAATCGTAGGTTGCAAAGCATGCTAAGACATCCAAAATACCCCTCGTTATATTCAAAATCCCTTCCAATGTCCCTTTAAAATCCAAAGTTCACGAATTTTAAAAGATCTAATTGTGGGAGTAAAATTGTCCTTGACTACTTGTGTTATACATTGTGTTACTTGTATTATACATAGTAGAGACATGTAATTTTCTGAATTACTTTGATTCTAAACTCCCACACCGATTTCTTTGTCCATGGCTTTTATCCACTTTCAGCTCTTAACTACTACTACAAATTAGCCATACCTTATCACCCCGTTCCCCTACCTATCAAAGATTAGGATCTTTTATTTCCATCTCCTTCATTGCTAAGTGACACTTACTCTGCCATGATCATGGCCACAACCACAACCAATCTATTGATCTCCCCCCTTTCATGATTGGAATTACATACTATTGACAATTGAGCAACGGAGACACTGATTTATTCAGCGTCCATGGGCTTCCAACAAATCCATCAGATCTCTAAAACACCTTTTGTGTCCTCAATGTTCATGGGCTTCTAACAAACCCAGGAGATCTTTGATGGGTAGAAACATCCTTGACTTCCTCAATATCACATATTACGTGCTTACATCACTAACGTATTTTTATTTTATTTTTTTAAGAGAGAGGGAGATAACTGAAGTTTATTAAAAAAGCCGCACAAGGCGGAGAGAATACAACAAAGCTAAAATAAGAACCAGGAGAATAAATCAGCATCAATCGCTGATTTTAACATCACTGATGTCTTTTCCATTTGCACATAACTAATTCATAAAATAAACAATTTTGCCAAAAAAAATGGCACTTGTTCCAGTATCATCCATCTTTAAACCACTGAATTCTATATTTGAGTGTCTAGATTCTTACTTTTTCAATTCATCTCGGCATCTATAACTCCTCCAAGAGATCTCGTGCTACATCCGCCATTGTAGCTCTTGATATTCTATTGAACATCAATCTAGCCATTGTTCACCAAACCCATGACTCTTAAGATTTGTAGAGGACCTTCATTTGGATGGTCTTATGATCATAATTCTTCTCATAAAACCTTGGGAATTCCAGTTGAACCATTTCATTGATGACCAAGATTCGCATCGACAAAACAAACTTGAATCAATCAAACAATAAGCAGAGCTTTCCACCACAGCTCTAATATCACTTGCTGGCTCATTTTCATGAACCCACAACACGAAGAAATGGAGAAGACTCAAAACCTTGCACAAATCAAGGTGATAAAACATGGAGACAATTTAGAAGAGCAAAATCCAACTTCACATTTCAATAGCAATATTCATCGCCAAACAACAATTTTATACATGTATGTGTGTATGCATATGCATGGAATCTCTATTCAAGCCCAAGATAAGGTCATTGATTCTTTTCTCTACTAGAGATGCAAGTATAAATCTGGCACGTTGAATTTCATTGTTAGCGCATTGCATTAGCAATGTTCAATCACTATTCAAGCCATCATAAGGTACAGTATCGGGGTTGGCAACATAGTTACCTTTCGGAAAGACATGGATAGGTAGAGAAATTTGCGTGTGGTATTTACTTCCTCATTCACAGAAGCATCCAATAAAAAATCTTTTCCATGAAGATGCATATGGTAGGATCAAAGGGGAAATGGTGCTATGTCCAACCTTCCATGGAAATCAAAAAGAGGATGATATATACTCTTACGGCTTATCAATGTCCTTGACAATATACTGGATTGTGCTGTATGACAGAGAGTTTGGTGTGGAAATTATTAGAAGCTTCTTGTCCAATCTATTTTACATGACCTTAAAGGATGAGGAAGATCCTAAATCTAGGACTAAAGATCCATTCAGGTTTTGGGTTGATTGTTTCCACCCATAGTTTTTGATGGATTGGTGCCCAATCAGATCCCCTCAGAAAATATAATGCAGAATAAAAGCCATCAATTTTCCAATAGATGCATAATCACTTACATGTAGAAATAGTAAATCACTTAATCCTCCAACCATGTTGACATGAAGATTGGAGTACGAATCGCTATGTTGGTGGAGCATGTTTTCCAGAAGAAGCATCTTGCTATAGCAGGCATTTATTTAAAAGAACAACAGATATTGAATGATGAGGAAGAGCCTAAATCTAGGACTAGGATTGGTGCCCAATAAATCCTCTCAAAAGATAAAATGCAAAATGAAGGCCATCCATTTTCCAATAAATGCATGATCATTTACATGTAGACATAGTAAATCACTTAATTATATACTATCCTCTCCTTCCAGTTCGGGGAATCCTCCAACCATTTTGCCATAAGATTGTGGTACCAATCGCACTGTTGGCGGAGCATCTTTCCTAAAGTTAGAAGCATCTTGTCGCAATGGGCATTTATTTAAAGGAACATCAGAAAATTGAATGAAAAAGCAGCAATGTACAAATTGCGGCTAACCAAACGAAGGGGTAATCATCAAAGTAGAGAAACCCCACCAAGGAATGAATGGTATCATAAATGAGTTGCTTCATCTCAGATTCTCAATTGGCTGGCAATCTTGAGGTGGGGAACTAAGAATGAAGGAATTATTAAAAGATAGATTACACCAATAAGTGGTGTCTTAAAATAGACCTTTGGAAACTATTTCAGCAATCCAGTAAGGGAAGGGTCTAATAAGAAACTATGAGGGAAACATAATCAAGGCTTGCTAATACAGGGGCATTTTCACACCATGCTCGAGTGGGGTTTCTTGTAAGATACAGGGGCACACTCGGGGTGGGCGGCCCGCGTAAGGCGGACGGCTCGTGTGTGTCAGGTGACTCGTGTAAGGCGGCACCCATGTGATTTGGGGGCCACGAGGGAGGTTCGGCCGAGGTCCTAACCCATGAAATGTAGCGCCTGGGCTATGAGATAAGGGGATTAATTTGTAATGTTCTATCAATTCGAGCTTTTAGAGCAAGTGGTTAATTGCCCTGCATCAAAGTGGTATCAGAGCGGGAGGTCTCCTGTTCGAGACTCCTCACCGGGAGCGATTAATGCAGGGGCATTTTCACACCGGGTTCGAGTGGGGTTGCCTGTGGGATGCAAGGGCACACTCGGGGCAGGTGGCTCGTGTGAGGCGGGCCCCACCCGTGCAAGGCGGGTGGCTCGTGTGAAGCGGTACCCATATAACTTGGGGCCCACAAGGGTGGTTCGGCCAAGGTCCTAACCCATGAGATATGGGGCCTAGGCTATGAGATAAGGGAATTAATTTGTAATGCTCTATCAGTTCGAGCTTTTAGAGAAAGTGGTTAATTGTCCCGCATCACTTGCTAGATCCAAATGGTTCCAAATATTTAGCTTCTTCAAGGACTCTGAATTTTCAATTCTCTTTGCTTGGGGCTCTACTAATCTAACTGCACTTCATGAATGGGATTCCACAAGTAAAGCAAACAGAACAATAACCTTGGTGGTTGGCTGACATTAGGAAGGAGATACGTGGCCAATGCAATAGTTTGGAGTACTCCATATTCAACATCCATATTGGGGAAGTCGCATGTAGTCCAGTTGAGGAAGACAGTTTCAAAAGCAAGCTGGCACTTGGTTTTTTATGAATAGAAGCTAGCGGTTTCTTTCCAATAGTTTAGGCTAAGCTGAGATTCTTCAATATTCTACTATCCTTAGAAGCTAGCAGCCTGTATGTGTCTTAGCCAGCCAATGTGTCCCATTTCTCCCTTTGGTTTCTTTCCTCTTCTAAAAAAATTTCAGTTACTGCTTCAAAAACAAAAGGAGAGAGAGACAGGGGGAGAGAGAGAGAGAGAGAGGTCCATAACTAACACATTAGTGCCTAGTATCACTATCATAGCTCATTCTGATGGGAGCATCCAACACTAAAAATACAAATGAACCAGCCAATATACCTTTTTCCACGTATGATTCAAACAAATCTCAATGAAAAGTTGACAAAATTACAATCTAAACAGAACTCAAATCTCTGATATCCGAAAGCAACAGTAGTCAAAAGCATCAATCAGCTAATACCACCACCAAGCCATAGAAACAATGGCAGGGTACAACCATCTTATGATGAATCAAAGCATAAAAAGTGGGAAATATGTAAGGCTGACCATACCAAAGGGTATTTTTGTTCAGCCAGCTATCTTATAGGTTGGGCCATATTGCATTCTAGTGGGATCCACCATGATCTTGTCATGACCCCAAAAATCTACCTCACCAGAAAATCCAACCCATACAGCCAGTGGATACAGGTATAGATAACCAAAACGCCAGCCCCGTCTCACAGTTTACAGGCTTAGCAAAAATGCCATTATTTATGGTTAGTCAGGATATGCGTTTTTTCTTCTATCTTGGTCAACCCAACAATGGTACATGTGGGGCCCACCCTTAGGAACTTCAGCCATTCATCAGGTGGGCCATTCAAAGGAAGGAACATGTCCCAGTACCTCCCCTATCAGACGATCCTATCTCCTGCAAATGGATAGAAACCCAATGATGGAGATTTTTTGGGGTAATCCCATATCAACAACAGCGCTCAACATATAAACAGTGAAACAAAAGGCGGACCGCTTCGTTGTGCCAAGCATGACTCTCGGTGGAAGATTTGCGTGCTTCCACCAAATAAATCAAATACAGCAAAGAAAAAAATCGCATTGCAGGTAAACTATCGGACTCAATAAAGATCAGAACACCAGATTTTTGAAAAAATTCAAAATATACAAAGAGAGAGGAAGAGAGAGTGACTGAGAGAGAATTTTTTTCAAAAAAAAAAAAAATCTAACCTGTCCTTTAACCTTGAGATTGATATGAGCGGACTGATCCGCTGGCTTCTTATCTTCTTCCTGAGTACCAGCAGCTCCCGACATTCTCAGATCTTCAATTCAATCCCCCTACCTTCCTTCTTCTGGCCTTCTTTCTAGGGTTTTTAGGGTTTATTTCTACCTGAAATAGTTCCGAATACGAGGAAGAGACAGGGAGGGAGGAGCAGACAGGGGAAAACGTAGGATCGAAAGTACTTAAATAGCCCTTGCTTTCCAAGGGACTTGTTATAGCTACTCGCGCGAGTAGCGCTTTCGTGATACATGAGGTTTGGTGGACATCCCGACGTACACATATGTGGGGACCCGGTTTGGCTGCTGAACCCTACGCTCTGTGGGCCACACCTTAACGTATGTATCATCCACGCCGTCCATCGATTTTTCCAAATCATTTTAGTTCAATATGCCAAGTATGAGGCAGATCCAAACCTAAATTGGACCACACCACAGGAAACAGGGGCGATTGAAAGCATACCGTTGAAACCTTCTTGGGCCCACGAGGTTTTGGATGTATGTGTTTTCCTTTCGTCCAGAGAGATGTGACTCCATGAACACGTTGGATGCAGATAAACATTGCGATGGGCGTTAAAGAAGATTTCAACGATAATCGTTCAAATTCCATTGTGTGGTCCACTTGAGCTTTTGATCTGCATAATTTTTGGCATAATACCCTAAAATAAGCTGGAAAATGGATAAACGGTGGGATTAAACAAATAAATCACCGTGGGACCACAGAGCTTTTCCACCATCTGGCTGGTGTAGGGTCACCCGCCAATTCGCGTCCCATACGTTGAGACTTTAGCCATTTCATCTGGGTCCTGTTCAGTGATCCAAACCGTTTATATGATGGGATTCATCTGAAATATTTCAAATCAAGACCGTCCGTATTCAAAGAAAAAAGAGACGAAGTATCGTATGGTTGAAAATCTATAATCTACCAAAGCTTTAATTTTTTTCCTATCCCAAATCTAAGGTGATGTCCATCACATAAACGGTTTGGATCAGTGAATGATGACCATAGAGCCAAAGCCCAAAGTCCCAGGTACGATCCAGCAATACCTCTGGATTCCTTAACTGACCGTGATGAAGAAAGTAATTAACGGTCGTTAATTCAATAAAAAATATCATACTGATCAAAGGCTATTATCATGTAATCAGTCTAGATTTTTGCATATAATCAATCTATAGTGGGTCCCACTATTCGACCTGTTTGTATTTGAGTTAAATGCCACGTATGCATAGAGTAGCCTTGTGTGCATCGTAGCCACAGAGCACTCGCGTGTACGAAGGCAGGGAGGGCATTGTGTAGCGCGGTCGTATGCGCGGTAGCTAGGTCACGGGTGGGGCTTGTTGTAATTATGACATTCAAATGGCATTTATCTCAAATCCAAACCGAAGAAATAGTGGGGCCCACTTTATATAGATTGCAAAGTAAATTTTAACCGGAAATAACTATGATAACGGCTTGATCGGAAGATATCTGATGCATTTAACGGTCCAGATTAGACAAACCAATGATGCCCTGTAATCATACTTCAGGATTGTCCAATAAGATCTTATTTTGATCATATGACTAATATCTAGTGGTTCCAACCATTTGGACGGTTCTGATTTTTATTACATTTCACGTGTACGGTGGAGATTTGGACATATATATAAGTACGCTCTATTTTGACTCGCTTCCGAAGATTGGACGGCAGAGCCAGTGGGACCTGAAGATGGTAGAGCCATCTCTCCATAGCATGCCTTTCTACATGATTCATCAATCGGGACCGTTCATCTAGTGTGCCCTACCATGGATGACGTGTATTTCAAAATTTACATCGATTGGACAAACTTAATGTCGGTTTCCTATAGTTTCCTGCACTGCATATCAACCCATTATTCTTTTCTGTTTTCTACCGTTGCTTTGAAGCCCAATCATCAGACGGCTATGATCATCAGAGATTCACATATTTTGAACCATTTTCGATCCATAGTACAATTTATTAGATGGACGGTCTGAATGACAAATCACCCTGCATCATGTCTACCCTGGAGTGGTGGCTCTGCCATTTTCGTGTTTTACCCGTTCTGAAGTATCATCTACATTGTGTTTCCTGTGTTGAAGATCCTGATCGTTCATCAGGTGCGCCCCGGTTGAGATCTCTAGCGGCCCACCGAATTAACGGTCAGTGAACCGCGCGTGGGAGAGTGACTACGATAGATACTCTCGGTTCAGCCGCTGAACACCTCGCTTTCCAAGGACCTACTTCTAGAAAATTCTATTTGATAGAATTTGGAATCCGGCTTAAAGGGGAAAAGTCGCTGATTCGATATAGTGACGTAGGGAATCGGATGAACGGCTCGCAGTAGACGTTGGTTGATCTGACGGTGTAAGATTCTGATGGTGGGGATCATGTGGCAGGAATGCGGCGAGATGGCTTTTTCTGGCTTTTGGAGTCGGACAGGGACTTCCAAAGCGCATCAAACGTGAAAATAAAATAAAATAAGCTCATTTTTTATGCGAATAATTATATGATACTCGGTTGCGTATGGCGCTCGATACACATGCACTCAGAAATTGTCCACGTCCCATATATTTGATAAAGTTAAACCGACTAAATTGTAGAACCCACTGTATCTGAGTCATGTTAACAAAATCAATATGGTTGAACAATCCTAACTTCTGATTCGTAAATACTTGTTCGTGGAAGTTGGGCTATTGGATATGTTTCATTTCTAGCCGTCTATTAATGTTTACCATCTAATAGTTCGATAATAAAAAAAATGAGTGCAATTTATCGCTCATGCTATATCTAAACTGAGAGTTTTAATTTGGATAGTTTAATTTTATTTAATTGTATGCGACGTGTTTAATTTCTAAGTGCCTGCGCATGGACCCTCACACTGCCAGAGTATCAAAGTTTTCTCATTTGTTATTGATTTGTTGGATTCTTCCTTATCCGTTGGATGGTGGGCCAGGCTAGAAAGTGGGCCATAGTACTTTATAGCCACACCACTTGCACGTGTATTGCAGCCATCATGCGGGGATTCTGGTTAAAAGGGTACGCGGATTGTGTAGTGAGGAGCTCATCAGGACATAGAGGTGTGGATAATCCGTGGGGTCCACCGTGATGTATGTATTTTATCCATGCCGTCCATCCGCTTTTTCAGATCATTTTATGGCACTACCCCAAAATTAAAGTATATTCAAAGCTCATGTGGACCACACTACAGAAAACAGTAGGGACGATGACATCCACCGTTAAAACCTTGCTGGAGCTTACAGCAGTGTTTATTTATCATCCAACATGTTCATGAGATAATACAGACCTGGATAAAAGAAAAAACAAATATTAGGTTGATCAAAAACTTCTCTGGCCCTCAAGAAGCTTTCAACAGTAGGTGTTTAATTTTCACTTTTTCCTGTGGTGTGGTCCACTTGACCTTTGGATATGTTTCGATTTTAGGTTCATGCCATAAATTGAGATGAAAAAACAGATGGTCGGATCGGGTCATAAAATAACATCACGGTGGGCCCCACAGAGTACCTACACCAGTCTTTTGTGTGGTTAGCTCCTCGCTACACAATCCCCGTCTACTGCAAGGAATGCTGTGCTAAAGAGAAATTTACCACTGCATACGCCACCTTTTATCCAGCCTGTTTTAGAAAAGATTAAAAACTTGTCTTCCTAACTTAAGACCTAGCACGTACGGACAGAGCATTAGAGGACATAAATACCCACACGTGCAGAGTCAAAGTTGGGGCTACTTTGCAGGTCTATATGTGTAAAGTCTAAGTTAGAGTATACCCGTAAGCAGGGGTATTTTCATCCAGAAATGCTCTATCTTCCCAAACTCTAAGTTGGGAAGGTAAGTTTTGAATCAAACATCATGTACACATACCTTTCACACATATAGCATGTATGCATCAAATACATTACATGCACAAATGTGGCACACATATGGCACACCTGTAGTGCATAATATGTGCATTAAATGAAAACAACGTGGAATAAGTGCTTTGAATGGCAAAACAAAAGTAAAACTAAAAAAACAAATGTTAAGAAATTAAAGTCTCTCTTTCACACATGCCACATGTGTGAAAGTAGCTTATAAAAACGGAGGCATGAGAGAGATCATGCATTGTAAAATTTTGAAACGTGGAAGTGGAATGTGTTATGAGGTGAGGTGAGGTGAGGTGAGGAGAGAGGGATGAGAGAGAGATGAGAGAGAAAGATTAAAAATAAAAATAAAAAACAAAAAGGAGAGGTTGCTTGTTGGTCATTCACGTTGGAAAGTGAGGAGAGAGAGAAGAGAGAAAAAGGAGGAGAGAGAAAGAAAAAGAAAAAAAAAAGAGGAAAGAGATAAAGGAAGAAAAAAAAAGTTTTTTATTTTTTCAAAGGTGAGTATCTCTTACTTGATATTTAATATATATATATATATATATATATATATATATATATATATATATATATATATATGTTTGTTCATTTGTACTTATAATTAATCTTTGCCATTTTAAAAATTTTTTTATCTATTGTAATTACTTACCATGCTTCCTAAAAATGTTATTTAAAATTTTTTATTACATCGATTGTTATTATTTTAATACGTCTTAAGTCGAGTTTTATATAGTCTTATTATTAATCCTACATTAAAAAATTATTTTTTGCATTTTGACTTTGTTGTTAGAATTATAATCTTGAGTTTATATATTCTTATATATAATAAAGCACGTTGCATGTTTATTATTATTATTATTATTTGTAGAACTTTAATCAAGACCTAATATATTATGTTACATGTTTATTCTTTTCGTATAACTTTTATCATGTATGGACAATTTACATTGATTGAAAATTTTATTTTTAGTTTGATAAATTATGTACATCGAGTATTATGGATTGATCGAAAAAAAGCGATCATTGAAGATTTTTAGAAATATTAAAATCATGCATCATTCAAACAGTAATGAAACACTAGAAAATAGGTGGGCCTATCAAGTCCTCTGTGTTGAAAATCCTTAAAATGTAAGTAGGTGGGGCGATCAAGACCCTTGTGTTGAAAGTCTCAGAATCTCAACTGGTGTCTCTTAGAACCTCTATCGTACCCTTTGAGTGGGTGAGCATGTCAGGATTACAAAAGATTCCTACAATCAGGTTCAGTCGGGTAGTAGTCTGACCAGCTAACGTACAAATGGGTCTCTCACCAAGTGTCATTTGGATGCGTGAGCATGTCATGTAAGAGGTTTCCATTCCCAGGCCATGTGTTGTATTGGTGTAAGTGCTGGCCAATCGGCGTAAACTGGCCCTGGTGTTAAAAAGAATAAACCACACTTATTATTGTGGATTTTAGCATAGTTGATTTAATTCATTCATTTTTCTTTGAATTTACATTAAAAAAATCTTGTTTATTAAAATTCTCATATGGTGCTTTACTTAAATAGGTATTGTATATTTTAGTACATTTTATTCAGATTATATAATGTTATTTTTGAAAATTATGTTGAGATTTCTCACTAAGCTTCGCAGCTTACCCTGTTGAAATTTTAAAAATTCAGGATCAAGATCTCGTAGAGGTGCTTAAATAAATTTTCTTTTATTTTTTTTTGTTTCTTTAACATTTTCTAAATAAGTGTAATGAACATTAAATATAGTATAATAGTATGGAGATGACATAATTTTGGAGATAACCTTAAATAATCGGAACATGGATATTTTATTCTTCTTTAAATAAATGTTTAATTATTTAATGTTTATACTGTTATATTTTATGAATGAGATCATTTTGTCAATATACATGTAGATTATGAAATGTAAACTTACAAAACATAAGTCATACCTCCGGGTACGGAATCGGGGTCAGATATATAACCAGGTGCTGGATTTTGGGGCGTGACAGATTGGTATCAAAGCTTGAGTTTATAATTATTGAGGACCTAGGGTTTTACTTGAAAACTTAGTTACTTTGAAAATTAGGATATATCTACTGTGAGTATTGTTGTGATCAAAACTCAACTTGTATTATTGTCTTTTAGTGATCCACGCTTGTATGATATCCAAAGCTTATTGTTTGATTTAAAACATGTCTGGGAGCCGGCGTAGAGATAAAGCCAGTCCTGTGACCACATCGGGGTCCACCGAAAGTACCCAGTCATTTGATGGGGTCTTCCATGCTTTATGAGACATGGCAGTCATTCTTAGATAGCACATTTGTCGCGATAATAGAGGAACTGCCCAAGTTGTGCAGAATGGAGTTGAGGGTTTAATAGAGATATATAAGAGATTGAAGCCGCCTGCTTTCGAGGGTTTGTCGGACCCTATAAAGGTAGAAAAGTGCAAAAAGTAAATAGACAAGATATTCATCATTTTAAGATGTGATGAGAAGAAGAAGGTCACACTTGCGGTTTTCATGTTAAAGGGAGAAGTCGACCACTAGTGGGAGACAATTGCTAGAACAATTGAAAAAAAGACGTGTTGCGAGATGTCTTAAATCTAAGTCCTTTCGCAACCGAGATGCGAAGTGGTCTTTTCGCAACTGGGATGCGAAAGGTGTTGCGCAGCACGCCAACAACGCAGTGGGCCGAGATCCAATCTCAGGCCTCACCCACAAATGATAAACGAATGAAAAATATAAACTAGAAATAGATCAAAGCAATCCAAACAAACCACAAGACAAGATATATGTGGAAAAACCCCAAACTAGGGTAAAAAATCACGGATGCAAACTTTCACTATGAAGAAACAAAGATTACAAGGTAAAATACTAACCTCTCCCTTGGAAGAACAGAGAAATCCCTTAGCCCACACCTTAGAATTACTTTTTTCTCTTTCTCATCTGCCTAGAAAAGCCCTAGGAACCCCTATTTATAGTTTAGGTAACTTCCCTTCCGCACCCTTGCGAAAGGCAACACCAAAATCCGCAATCCGTATCAGTTTCGGAAACAATTTGCGTAACCTACGACTGGTCCTAGCTCCCCTACGACCGATCCTAGACCCCTACGACCGGTCTTAACCCTCCTACGACCGGTCGTAGGAGGGCTAAGACCGGTCCTAGGGCGCAAAACAGCAAAAACAGCATTGCTAGACTTTGAGTCGAGCCGGTCCACGACCGGTCGAATAGGCCCCTACGATCGGTCGTAGCCGTCCTACGACAGGTCGAAGGCGGCCCAATGTGGCTCCACATTCTCAACAAAAGGGTCCTTTCACAACTGGGATGCGAAAGTGAAGTTTCCTAAACTAAAAATAGGTGTTCCTAGGGCTTTTCTAGGGTATAAGAAATAATTCTAAGGCTTTCTAAAGGGTTACTAGGGAAATTAAAGGGAGTAGCAAGGGTGAGATTCGAGGTTGTTCGAATCGGGTAAGTCCTTTCTCTTTGTAATTTCTGTTTTCATAGTGGAGATCTGTCGCTTTATGCCATAGTTTTTTCCAGCAAGGATTTTCCATGTTAAATCTGCGTGTTCTCTGTGTTCTCTTGTGTGCTTGGTGTCATTGGATTGTTATCCTAGATCTAGATCTGTGTGATTCAGCAGGGCAAAATCCCCAACAAGTGGTATCAGAGAGAAGTTGCGGCACAGATCTGAATCTGAGGGATTAGTAATAATGGCGAGTGCCAGGTATGAGTTTGAGAAGTACTTGGGGAAAAATAATTTTGAGTTATGGAAGGTTAAGATGATTAGCCTGTTAACCAAGTAAGGCGAGGATGATGTTCTTGAGGAGCGGAAGTCTACTATGAATGATGCTGATTGGAATGCTCTTGATAAGAAAGCTTTATGATCGATCCATTTATATCTTATGAATGAGGTTCTCTACAATGTCATGAGGGAGAAAACTGTGGCTAGTTTATGGGTGAAGTTAGAGGATGTCTATACGAAGAAATCCTTGAAAAATCGCTTACACTTGAAGCGGCAGTGGTATAACTTCAAGATGACAGAGGGTGGAGATCCGGAGGCTCACATCAGCAACTTTAATAAATTGGTTTGTAAATTGTTAGATATGGAGGAAGTGATAAAAGATGAAGAACAAGCATGTATGTTGTTGAATTCTCTCTCAACGTCCTATGAGGCATTCAAGGATACTATGTGCAGCATGAATAAAATCCTGAGTGTCGACACAGTTATCTCGGCCCTTCAAGGGAAGGCTATGAGACAACTGAACAGCAACATGGGGACATCTTCTGATGCACTGTTTACAGTGGATAAGAATTTTGGACAAGGTACAGGTTCTTCTGGTTCTAGATCCAAATCTAAGGCAAGGGTAAAGGAAAGGTAAAGTGCTGAAATTGTGGGAAGGAAGGACATGTGAAGAGGGATTGTGAAAATTCTAAATCGAAGAAGGAAAATTCTGAGGCTTCATGCAGGGAGGCTAATGTTGCCACGTCAGATGGATCGAGTGGATGTGATGGTGATGTTTTATCTGTGTTTTCACTCAGAGGGTCATACGATGATCGTAAGGATGAGTGGATGCTAGACACAGGGGCATCTTTTCACATGACTCCTCATTGGAATTGGTTCACCAGCTACAGGAAGTGCGATGGTGGACAGGTATTTATGGGCAATGACATTGCCTGTAATGTTGTGGCTGTTGGTTCTGTGCGCATCAGGATGTTTGATGGGGTGAAGTGTACCTTGACAGATATGAGGCACGTTCCTGATTTGAAGCGGAATCTTATTTCTCTTAGTGTGCTTGAGGAAAAAGGATGTAAGTACACAGGTATTGATGGTGCTCTTAAAGTATCCAAGGGGGCACGGGTATTCATGAAAGCGCAACGACTCGGTAATTTGTACAATTAATAGGGAGCACTTCAAAAGGTGGAGCTACGGTGGATGTAGCGGATTCCACCTTTGCACGTGTGTGGCATGTTGGGCATGGCCACATGAGCGGGCAGGGTAGGAAGGCTGAGACGCGTGGACAGGGATACAGAGCAGGTGGAGCAGCCACCTGTGAAAACAAACACACGATATGATCGCGGGATATCGGCGAGGTACATGGACGACTCCAATATCGCAGGAGTTCATCTTTTATTCAGATGGCTCTAGGTGAGCCTGGTGCTGAGAAATGAAAGGTAACTATGAGCGATGTGATGGATTCATTGTACCAGACCGACATATAGGAGCGGGTGGAGCTTCTAGTGAGTTGGAAAGCGGTTGGATGCAGGTGGATCTTCAGGAGGATACAACATATATATAGAGCGAGGTTGGTGACGATGGGTTATGCTCATGGAGAAGGTATCAGCTTCTCAGAGATATTCGCACCGATGGTATAGTAGGTGTCTATTAGATCAGTGTTGGCGCTGGTTGGCCTATGTGATCTTGAGCTGGAAGGAAGGATGTGGAGTCTGCACTTCTGCAAGGAAAAGTAAAGAGCAGATCTACATGAAGCAACCAAGGCGGTTCGAAGTGAAAGGGGCTGAGAAAAGACTTTACAGGAGGTCGTTGTTTAGCCTGTCACCTAGGCAATGGTTTGATTCCTTCATGGTGGGTCAGGTATTGTATGTTGATGACATGTGGATCGCCAATTGTGACATGTCTGAAATTAATGTACTGAAGACTCGGTCGATTGGAACATTGAGAATGAAGGATCGGGGGGTTGTAAAGATGGTTCTCGGTGTTAAGACTGAAGGAGGAGTAGGCTTTAGTAATCATAGGAGGAATACTTTGTATGTAGGTATTGATCCAGGATGTGATGGGCCAGGTAAACCTGGAGAGCGTTCCCTACGTTTCTCTCCTCAAGTTTTCCTCTGGATTTGTCCCAAAACAGATGAGGAAAAGCAGGATATCTCATGAGCCTTATTCGAATGCGCTGGGCAGTGTATGTCATGGTCTGAATTAGACCGATTATTTTACAGGCTATCAGTGTTGTGAGCAAGTACCCCGGTAAGCAATATTGGATAGCGGTGAGATGGTAAGAAGACTACGTCTTTCCTTTTGAGAAGACAGGAGCAAAGGTGGTTGAGCATGTGGATTTAGATCCGGCAGACATGATCAATAAGAATGTTCCTGCAGAGAAGTTCAAGTTCTGTGCAACTTCTTTGGGCTTGACGATGGCGTAAAAGGAAGACGGAGTGTGCAAGAGAAGCTATGATGTGATGTAGAAATAAGAGAAGAGGTCAAGAAGCTACACGGTTGAAGATTGAAGACATGGTGGAGATTGTTGCGAGATGTCTTAAATCTGAGTCCTTTCGCAATCGAGATGTGAAAGGGTCCTTTCGCAACTGGGATGCGAAAGGGTCATTTCACATCCTTTCGCAACTGGGATGCGAAAGGGTCCTTTCGCAACTGGGATGCGAAAGTGAAGTTTTCTAAACTATAAATAGGTGTTCCTAGGGCTTTTCTAGGGTATAAGAAATAATTCTAAGGCTTTCTAAATGGGTTCTAGGGAAATTAAAGGGTGTAGCAAGGGTGAGATTCGAGGTTGTTCGAATTGGGTTAGTCCTCTCTCTTTGTAATTTCTGCTTTCATACTGGAGATCTGTCGCTTTGTGCCGTGGTTTTTTTCACAAGGGTTTTTCACGTTAAATCTGCGTGTTCTCGATGTTCTCTTGTGTGCTTGGTGCCATTGGATTGATATCCTAGATCTAGATCTGTGTGATTCCGTAGGGCAAAATCCCCAACACGACAGCATGGACATAAGATATGTTTTATGAGAAGTTCAATGAGAAATACTTTCTGAGTGTGTACGGGAAAAAAAAGCAGAAGATTTCATAAGCTTAGAACAGGGGGAGATGACCGTAGGCCAATATGAATCCAAATTTATTGAACTATCTCATTTTGCCCCATATATGATTCAGTTTGAAGCTCGCAAAGCTAAAAATTTTAAGCGGGGCCTGAGAGGGTCAATTCGTAACAAGTTAACTCTACTTAAGCTTAGATTGTATGCCGATGTAGTAAAACGAGTTCTAATGATAGAGCGAGATAACGAAGATTTCTGAAAAAGTCGTAACCAGAAGAGAGAAGTAAAGAACAATGTTGGGGCTGCACCGAATTAGCTGAAGCACGGGGCGATGCTTCCAAGAAGCTAAAGATGATGGTAACAAACACCTTAACTCCTACTCAGCTAACGAACAGATTTACAGGTAAATGTTATAAATGTGGAATGGAGAGTCACTCCGCTCATTTTTGTAAACGACTGCCTCAGCAGCCATATTATTAGGCACCCCAACAGATGCACTCAGGATCTCAGCCATAGTATCAAGCACCGCAACCACGGTACTGAAGACCTCCATATCAGCAAGCATCGAAACAATATCAGAGACCTCTACAACAAATACCCTCTCACTAGCAACAACGCCCACAATAGCAACACCACCAGCCGATGCAGGAAGGCCAAGCTTCTCGACAGTCGACCTAAGGTCGTGTGTTCGCCATAGTACCACCAGACATAAATGTTAATGGAGGAGTGGTGGAAGGTACTGTAATTATCTATTCCTCACCCGCTCAAATTTTATTTGATTCAAGAGCTACACATTCTTTTATTTCAACTCTTTTCATGCTTACATTAGGTCTATCTCCTGAACTCCTGGATAAGAATTTAGTAGTTGCTACACCAATAAGAAGCTTCGTAGTGATAAATCAACTATGTAGATCTTGCCCTGTCATGGTTGGAGACTCCGTATTATTAGTCAACCTTATCGTGCTAGAGATGCGAGAGTTCAATGTTATTCTGAGAACGGATTGATTAACTTCGTTCCATGCAAAGTTGGATTGTTTTGAGAAGATAGTGACATTCTCTATTCCTGGGCGACCGAAACTCCAATTTCTTAAAAAGCAAAAGGACGGACCATTATGCGATTTTATAGCACTTTTGGAGGACGAACCACACGAAGCGGGTATCGAACAAATTCCAGTCGTATGTGAGTTTTTCGACGTATTTCAAAACATACCAGGGTTGCCTCCAAGAAGAGAGATCGATTTCGTTATAGATCTTATGCACGGGATCTCACTGATCTCTATGACACCGTACCGTATTGCACCAGTAGAGCTAAAGGAACTGAATGAGCATATTCAAAAGTTATTGGAGCAGGATTTCATTCAGCTGAGTACATCACCATGGGGTGCGCTAGTCTTATTTGTGAAAAAGAAGGATGACTCAATGAGATTACGTATTGATTATCGTCAGCTAAACAAGGTCATCATTAAAAATAAATACCCATTGCCTAGGATAGATGACCTTTTCGACCAATTGAAAGAAGGTAAGTTTTTCTCTAAAATAGATTTGCAGTCATGATACCACCAGCTTATAATTAAAGAAATGGACATACCAAAGACGGCCTTTACAACTCGTTATGGCCACTACGAGTTTCTCGTGATGCCGTTTAGGCTAACAAATGCACCAGCGGTATTTATGGACCTGATGAACATGGTATTTAAGCCACACCTAGATTGGTTTGTCATAGTATTCATAGATGATATTCTTATATATTCTAAGACCCAGGAAGAGCATGAGTAACATCTTAGAGTTACTCTTCAAACTCTGCAGGACAACAATTATACGCTAAATTTAAAAAGTGTGAATTCTGGAATGAGGAAGTGAAATTTTTGGGCCATATAGTTTTAAAGAAAGGCGTGTCGGTAGACCCATCAAAAGTAAAAGTAGTATTGAAGTGGGAACAACCCATGAGTGTGACCGAAATACGTAGTTTTCTTTGCGTAGCGGGGTATTATCGAAGATTTATCAAAGACTTCTCTCGAAATGCAGTACTGTTAACTTGATTAACCAGGGTGTAAAGTTTATTTAGGATGATACTTGCGATCAAGCATTTTTAGAGTTAGAGATCAGGTTGACGACAGTGTCTGTCCTCACCATTCCTCTAAGTGGTGAAAAGTTTATAATCTTCACTGATGCTTCGTATTAAGGCTGAAAGTCGGGCGGGTTCAACCCAACTGACCCGTGACCGATCCGACATCGGGTTGGGCTCGGGCAGGATGTACTGGGTTGGGCTCGGGCAGGATGTACTGGGTTGGTCTCGAGCTTGGGCTATATAAACACCAACCCGATAAAGGTTAGGTCAGGCTTGGGTTGAGGTCTCGGGTTGATCAATATGTAAGTTATAAATTATAATTAAGTGTGGATTATCTATGTTGAAGGCATAGGAATTTCTAGTGTTGTTGGATCTCATTGGTCCACGCCATTTCCAATGACTCAAGCTAACAAGATATGTTAGATTTCTTTCTCTTGAATAGATTACGTACCATATAACATGACCTTTAAAGGATTAGTCCTATATTTTAGCTTGTTTGTTTACAAAAAATAAAGTTCTTTACCATAAATAACTGCATATATAGTTAATAAAATCATAAATACAAAAAATAAGAAGCATATTGAAATATAATAGACTAATGTAATGACGAAAATATTAGCATTTATCCGCCCGACCAACCCGCCTAACCTGATCGAGCCTGCTTGGGTTGGGCTTGGGTTGAGAATTTCCAACCCGAGGTTAGGTCGGGCTAGGTTAGGGTTGAGGTATAGGAACCTTGTGTTGGGCTAGGGTTGAGCACCAACCCGCTCGACTTTCAGCCCTACCTCGTATAGAGGTTTAGGTTGTGTCCTTATGCAGCAAGGTAAGGTTGTAGCTTACGCCTTTAGGCAGCTGAAAGTGCATGAACATAATTATCCTACTCATGATTTGGAATTAGTAGTTATGGTTTTCACTCTCAAAGTATGAAAGCATTATCTATATGCGGAGAAGTTCGAACTATTTTCAGACCATAAGAGTTTGAAGTATCTTTTCTCAGAGAAAAAATTGAATATGAGGCAGCGTCGATGGATGAAATTCTTGAAGGACTATGACTTCACCCTCTAATATCATCCAGGTAAAGCTAATGTAGTAACAAATGCCTTAATTCGTAAGCCGCACGAAGTAATCTCTCACCTCATGATTCAATGATGGAAGATGTTAAATACAGTGAAGGATTTTGACGTCCAATTAAATCCGCAAACATTTGTAGCTCATCTCTTTAACCTAGGCATTCAATCTTCCTTAATTAGTAAGGTTATAAAAGCTCAACAACAAGATGCATGACTGCAAGCTAAGGTAATAAAAGCTAAAAAAGGTAGTAAGTCGGAATGGAAAGTTGGCACCGATGGTGGCTTAAGGTTCCAAGGAAGATTATGTATACCAAACTTGGCTGAATTAAAGAAGAAAATTATGGACAAGGCACACCGCACTAAGTTCACAATCCACCTTAGAGGTACGAAGATATATCGTTAGGCGTGCACACAGGTCGGTTCGGTTCGATTCTAGGGTGAAACCTGAATCGAACCGTTCCTAACGGTTCTAAGATTTTTGGAACCGATTCGATTCCGGATCAGTTCCACGGTTCTGGGCTTTTTAAAATCTAGCCCAATTGTGACTTTGATTGAATTAGTAGCATCAATATATTATACTTGTACACTTAAAGCTCATGTGAGTTGACAACTGGTCATTTCAAACACTGTATCATCTGATACATGTGCTCTTAACATCTCATGTATATGAAAAGCATATATTTTATAAAAAAAATGATTGAAATATTGGCTTTCTCAGTTGGTACTTGGCTCATAATGATTAGGCATTTGACTGGTATAACTTGATATAACAGGAGTTGAAATCTTGATTTGGATATTTTTATTCAGTGTGAGGGCCGTAACCGAAAAGAAAGGAAAAAGATGATTGATGGTTTAGATCAATGGTGAGAACATTTTTGTAAAATGATCAATACAATCCATGATTTCGGATCAACGGTTTAGTTCACGGTTCAGTTCAGTTCTACATGCCCCTAAATCAAAACTGAACCGTATCCAACGGTTCTTGGATTATTGGATCCGAAACTAGTGTAGTCTAGAACCGAACCAAACCGGACCGTTTGATCGGTTCCAGTCCGGTTCCACAGTTCTACTGGTTCGATGTGCACCCCTATGTATCATGATATGCGTAGGCAATATTGGAGGAATAATATGAAGAGGGAGATGGCTGATTTTGTGGCCAAATGTCTCACGTGTCAATAGGTAAAAAGATAACATCAGAAGCCGTTAGGGATGTTACAGCAATTGCCAATTGCTGAGTGGAAGTGGAAGCACATATCTATGGATTTCATTATGGAATTTCCACGGATACGTAATAATCATGATGCAGTTTGGGTCATCATCAACCGATTAACTAAGTCCACACATTTTCTTCCTATACATGATACTTATTGATGGGATTTTTCTCCTCGGTTCAGAGGAGATACGGTGCAGTGGTTGAAATTTTGGAGGGTTTCATCGCATTGCTTGACCGGTCGTAAGTGGTCTTCAACAGGTCATTGGAGGCGCTCGACCAGTCGTAGGTTCGAGCCCTGGCACGACTCAAAGTACAGCGACATTGGGTTATTTTTTTCCACGGTATACGACCAGTCGTAGGAGGCTAGGACCAGTCCTGAAATTTTCAGGACCAGTCCTAGGTTACGCAGTTTTTGCGTGAAATTGTGGATTTGAGTCCTTTCGCAACAGGGATGCGGAAAGGAGTTTCCTAAAACTATAAAAAGGAATTCCTAGGATTTTTTAGGGTATTATGTTGTGTGAAGAAAAGAACAAGAGGGTTTCCTAAAGGGCTTAGGGTATGAGAAAGAAAGAAATAAGAGAGAAAGGAAGCTTGTGGAAGGGAGTCGTCGTCTCAGCACTTTTACGTCCTCGTGATCGATGAGATCTCTCATTTTTCTTTATTCTCTTATTGTTCATCCACTCCTGCGTGAGCGACGAAGATTGTAACATTGTACTTCATAGTGGATTGTTGATCTGGACGAGGTCCTGTGGTTTTTACCTCTTTGAGGGTTTTCTACGTAAAAATCTCTTGTGTGGTGTGTGATTGTTGCTTTGATTTATTTCATTGCATTATTATTCCATAATTCTGGTTTATTCTGGAGGGTTAGATCTTAAGGTTTTGTGCAAGGCCCCCAACAAAGTGGTATCAGAGTGCTAAGTTCATTGAACGGGTAGGATCGGTTTGAAATTATGAAAGGTGGCTCATCAAGGATGATCAACTTCAATGGTTCTAACTAGACCATATGGAAGGTTAAGATGGAGGACTTGCTTTATTGCAAGGATCTATATTCTCCAATTTTAGACATATCAGCAAAATTCAAGAATATGTCTGATGATGATTGGAAGAAGTTGGATCGGAAGACGGTGTGATTTATTAGACAATGGCTGGATGATTCTGTGTTCCACCATGTGTCTATGGAAACCTCAACCGCTAGCCTATGGCTGAAACTACAAGGGATGTATGAGAGAAAGACAGTCGGTAATAAGATTTTTCTGATAAGGCGACTTGTAAATCTCAAGTTCAAGGATGGTGGTTCTGTGACCAAGCACATGAATGAGGTTAGCAATATAGTGAACCAACTCTCTTCTATGAAGATGGTATTGGATGATGAATTGCAGGCTTTGCTTTTACTTAGTTCATTGCCTGACAGTTGGGAGATATTGGTGGTGTCTCTAAGTAACTCCGCGCTAGACGGAAAGATATCCATGGAACAGGTTACTAGTTGTCTCTTCGATGAAGAGACAATGAGAAAGTCTCAGGGGTTTACTCAGTAAGAGACACTTGTGACACAGGAACGAAGGAAAGGAAAGAACATGAAGGGCAGAAAGGCCCGAGATAAATCAAGAAGCAAGTTGACTAACAGAAAAGATGTTGAATGCTGAAATTGTGACAAGAAGGGCCACTATAAGCATGAATGTCGTAAGGCTAAAAACGACAAGAAAGGAAAAGGAAAGGAGAAGGAAGATTAATCTGATTCTACTGCGGTCGCCTCAGATGGTGACATTGTTATTATTCTTTCAGCAGATCACGATGTATGTCTCACGGCTACGAGTCAGGACACTGACTGGGTGATTGACTTAGGAGCTTCTTTTCATGCGACTCCACGTAGAGATTTCTTCACAAGCTACAAGTCAGGTGACTTTGGGACCGTGAAGATGGAAAATTCTGGCATATCGAAGATCATAGGGGTCGGTGATATTTGTCTGAAGACCGATGTGGGCTGCACATTGGTTCTCAGGGATGTGAGGCATATCCCAGACCTTCGCCTCAACTTGATGTCGACGGAAAGGTTGGATGATGATGGCTATGAAAGCCGGTTTACTGGTGGGCACTGAAAGCTCATCAAGGGTTCATTAATCACAGTTACAGGAAAGAAGTATTTCACCTTGTACAAGGCAAGTGTTAGTGTATGCAAGGGTGGGTTGAACGCAGCGAAAGATTCAACTATTGACATGCGGCACAGGCGTCTAGGCCACATGAGTGAAAAAGGGCTTCAACTACTAGCGAGGAAGCGGCTCCTTATAGACGTGACAGGTACACCTCTCAAAACTTGATTGTTTATCAGGGAAACATCATAGAGTTTCATTTGTTAAAACTGCTTCTCATGTTAATAAAGTGCATGCATTAGATTTAGTTTATTTTGATATGTGTGGTCCTATGAGGATAAAAACCTTTGGTGGAGCATTGTATTTTGTTACTTTTATAGATGATGCATCTAGGAAGGTTTGGGTTTATACTTTGAAATCTAAGGACGAGGTCTTTGGTGTGTTTAAGTTGTTTCATGCTATGATCGAGAGAGAGACAGGTAGATCATTGAAGTGCATCTGCACTGATAATGGTGGTGAATACATCGGTGACTTTCATGAGTACTGCAAGTCTCTGGGTATATGGCATGAACAGACGGTTCCCAAGACCCCCCAGCATAATGGTATAGTTGAGCGAATGAATCACACAATTGTTGAGAGAATCAGATGCATGATATCCCATGAGAAGTTGTCCAAGACATTTTGGGGAGAAGCAATGCACACGGTGGTGTATCTGATAAACAGTTCTCCATCAGCCCCATTGAATGGAGTACCTGAGAAGGTGTAGACTGGACATGATTCATCGTACAATCATCTTAGGGTGTTTGGATGCAGGGCATCCATTCACGTACAAAGGGACGAGAGGTCCAAGCTCGACATGAAGATCAGGCAGTGTGTGTTCCTAGGGTACGATGATGAAAAGTTCGGTTACAGATTGTGAGAACCGACTGAGAAGAAGCTCGTCAGGAGTAGAGATGTGGTTTTCTTTGAAGATCAGTGTATTGAAGACACTGGTAAGCTAGAGAAGAATCAGCCTAGTTCAGGTGAGCTAGAGGACATGGATCCGGTTATTCCTCCCGTGGTGCCTGATAACGGGGGAATACAACAACGTGCAGAGGATGAGACGGTTTCTTTAGAAGATGGATCGGGGGAGCAGCCCCCACTTGATCCACCTGTTGAGCCACAGGTGAGGAGGTCATCTAGGGATAGACAGTCGTCCAAGAGGTACTCGCCGAATGAGTACATTGTGCTAACTGATGGGGGAGAGCCAGAAGATTATTCTGAGGCTCTAGCTAATAAGCATAAGGAGGAGTGGTTGAAAGCTATACAAGAGGAGATGAAATCCTTGTATAAGAACTACACCTATGATATAGTGAAACTGTCTAAGGGCAAGAAAGCTTTGAGCAATAAATGGGTGTTTAGAAAGAAGGTTGAGCAGAAGAATTCACAAATGATGTTTAAGGCCAGACTTATGGTAAAAGGGTTCGGTCAGAGGAAAGGCATAGACTTCGAGGAGATATTCTCAGCAGTGGTGAAGATGACATCCATATGGATGTTGCTTGGGTTGACAGCTAGCATGGATCTGGAGATAGAGTAGTTGGACGTTAAAACTGTCTTTCTCCATGGTGACCTGGAAGAAGAGATCTACATGCACCAACCAGAGGGGTTCGAAGTCAAGGGCAAGGAACATATGGTGTGTAGGCTGAGGAAGAGCTTGTATGGGCTGAAACAAGCTCCACGACAATGGTACAAGAAGTTCGATTCGTTCATGTTATAGCATGGGTATGATAGAACGGAGTCAGAACACTGTATGTTCACGTGCAAGTTCTCAGATAGTGATTTCATAATTCTGCTCTTATACGTTGATGACATGCTCATCATGAGAAAGGATATCAAGAAAATCGACAAGCTGAAACAGGAGTTGGACAAGTCTTTTGTAATGAAAGACTTAGGCCTAGCTAAACAGATCATAAGAATGGAGATAACCTGTGACAGAAGCAGCAGGAAGCTTTAGTTATCACAAGAGCGGTATATTGAGAAAGTCCTAGAGCAGTTCAATATGAATGCAGCGAAGTCGGTCAGTACTCCACTGGATGGTCACTTCAGATTGAGCGACAGGCAGTGTCCCATGACGTAGGCGGAGGTGGAAGAGATGTAGAAGATACCTTACGCGTCAGCTGTAGGAAGTTTGATGTATGCTATGGTGTGTACACGCCCAGACATAGCATATGCGGTTGGTGTTGTCAGCTGGTATCTTGTCAATCCTGGCAAAGAACATTGGGCAGCGCTGAAGTGGATACTTCGGTATCTAAGAGGCTCATCCAGGTTGAGCCTATGTTATGGTGACAGTAAACCTGTGTTAGAGGGCTACACAGATGCAGATATGGTAGGTGACATAGACTCCGGGGAAGTCTACATCAGGGTTCATGTTCACTTTTGCAGGGGGAGCGGTTTCTTAGCAGAGCAAGCTACAGAAGGTCATAGCATTGTCGACGATAGAGGCTGAATACATTGCAGTCACAGAGGCATGTAAGGAGATGCTTTAGATGAAGAGGTTTCTACAGGAACTTAGCCTGAAGCAGGAGGAGCACGTGGTCTATTGCGATAGTCAGAGTGTTATACACTTGAGCAAGAATCCAAGTCAGCATTCCAAGTCGAAGCACATAGAGATTCGGTATCACTAGATCAGGGATACTTTGGAACAGAAAGTGTTACAGCTTAAGAAAGTCCACACGGACGATAATGGGTCAGACATGATGACCAAGGCTTTGCTCAAGGGCAAGTTTGAGGTTTGTAGAAACCTGACTGGCTTGAAGAAGGTGAATTCCTCCTGAGTCGGAAAGAGGGAGATTTGATGGAGTTTTTCTCCTCATTTCAGAGGAGAGACGATATAGTAATTGAAATTTTGAAGGGTTTCATCGCACTGTTCGACCGATCGTAGGTGATCTTCGACCGGTCGTGGGAGGTGCTCGACCAATCGTAGGTTCGAGCCCTAACACGACTCAAAGTACAATGACATTGGATTATTTTTTTCTGCAGTCTACAACCAGTCGTAGGTGGTCTACGACCAGTTACATGAGGCTAGGACCAGTCCTAGGTTACACAGTTTTTGCATGAAATTATGAATTTGAGTCTTTTTGCAAAAGGGATGCTAAAGGAGTTTCCTAAAACTATAAAAAGGGGTTCCTAGGGTTTTATAGGGTATTATGTTATATGAAGAAAAGCACAAGAGAGTTTTCTAAAGAGCTTAGGGTGTGAGAAAGAAAGAAATAAGAGAGAGGAAGCTTGTGGAAGGGAGCCGTTGTCTCAGCGCTTTTACGCCTTCGTGATCAGTGAGATCTCTCATTTTTCTTTATTCTCTTATTGTTCATCCACTCCTGCGTAAGTGACGAAGATTGTAATGTTCTACTTCATAGTGGATTGTTGATCTGGATGAGGTCCCGTAGTTTTTACCTCTTTGAGGATTTTCCACGTAAAAATCTCTTGTGTGGTGTGTGATTGTTACTTTGATTTATTTCATTGCATTATTTTCCATAATTCTAGTTTGTTCAGGTGGGCTAGATCCTAAGGTTTTGTGCAAGGTCCCCAACACTTATCCCCTATAGAAATTATGTAAGCTCTATATTAAATAAATAATTAGATTACATGGAGTGTCTGTATCTATCGTATCCAATTGGGATTCTAGGTTCACATCTCATTTTTTGGAAAAGTTTACAGAAGGCATTGGGAACCACTCTTGATTTTCGCACCGCTTTCCACCCTCAGACTGACGGGCAGACAAAATGAGTGAATCATATCCTTGAGGACATGCTTCGAGCTTGTGTACTTGATTTCAAAGGGAGTTTGGATCACCATTTACCATTGATCGAGTTCGCTTATAATAATAACTATTATACGAGTATCGGTATGACACCATAAGAGGCTTTGTACGGAAGGCCTTATGGCTCTTTAAATTGTTGGGCAGAAGTTGGAGAAGGTAGTTTACTTGGACTAGAGGTTGTGCAAGAGACTACATAGAAGATTTTTATCATTAAAAACTGTTTGCGCATAACCCAAAGTCATCAGAAGATTTATGTGGACAATCGTAGAAGATATTTAGAGTTTGCAGTTGGAGATCACGTCTTCTTAAAGATTTCTCCTATGAAGGGCGTCATGAGGTTTGGTAAAAAGGAAAAGTTGGCTCCAATGTATATAGGTCAGTTTGAAGTTCTAAAGAGGGTTGGTGTTGCCGTATATAGGCTTGCTTTATCGCCTCAATTGTCCAGTATTCATGATGTTTTACATGTGTCGATGTTAAGAAAATATAAGCGGGACATTTCTCATGTTATCGGCTGACAACCATTAGAGATTTGGGAAGACGCTTCATATATCGAACAACCAATACGTATTCTTGACCGGAAAAACCAAGTGCTTCAATCCAGAGTTATATCGTTAGGAAAGGTTCAGTGGAATCACTATGCCAAGGAAGAGGCTTCTTGGGAACGAGAGGCTGAGATCAAAGAAAAATACCCTCACCTGTTAGCATTATAGGTATGAAAATTTCGAGGATGAAATTTCTTTTAAGGATGGTGGAATATAATAACACAAATAAATCTTAACCGTCTAATTTTAACCTTTGATCGACGTACCCAATTAGTCCGATATGACCGTTGATCTACAAGATCAACTAGTTCAATCTCAACCATTGAATTGAACAATATTCGATCCAACTGTTCATTTACTAATAAATCCAACTATACATTTAACCATCAAACCGTCCATATGCTGAAATCATCGGAATACTTGTCCATCCATCTAAAATGACTGTCCATCTTACCACTAATCCATAGGTACACCACGAAGTCTCTTCCTCGATCACACATAAACTCATCTAACCGTACATTTATCCATCTATCTATCCATACATCCATCTGTCCATCTATTGTACATTGATTCACCCATCCATCTACATCATCTATTTGTACCATTGAATACATTGCAACCATAGGTTAATTCATGTATCAAATACTAGGCACTGTGTACAACCTTTTCATTCATGCACACTTATCACACATACCTTTCACACATGTGGCATGCATGCATCAAATACATCACAACCACACACATGTATCAAACAAATCATGCACACATACCTTTCACACATGGCATGCATGCATCAAATACATTACAATCACACACATGCACCAAACACATCATGCACACATACCTTTCACACGTGGCATGCATGCATAAATACATCACATACACACATGTGGCACACATATGGCACACGATGTAGTGCATAACATGCGCATTGAATGAAAGTAATGTGGAACACGTGCTTTGAATGGAAAAATAAGAGCAAAACTTTAAAAAACATCAAGAGATTAAAGGCTCCCTTTCACACATGCCACATGTGTGGAATGAGCTTATAAAAAAGAAGGTATGAGAGAGATCATGCATTGTGAATTTGTGAAACACGGAAGTGAAAAGTGTTGTGAGGTGAGGTGAGGAAGTGAGAAGAGAGAGAGATGAGAGAAAGAGATTTAAAATAAAAAATAAAAAGGAAAGGTTGCTTGTTGGTCATTCATGTTGGAAAGTGAGGAGAGAGAGAGAGAGAGGAGAGAGAAAAGGAAGAAAGAAAAGGAGGAGAGAAAAAAAAAGAGGAAATAAAATAAGGAAGAAAAAAATGGAGAGTTTTTTATTTTTTTAAAGGTGAGTATCTCTCACTTGATATTAAATAAAAAATAAAAAATTGTGTATATATACATATATTTGTTTGTTCATCTGTACTTATTTTGCTTCTTAAAAATGTTATTAAAATTTTTTTATTATATCTGTTGTCATTATTTTAAAATGCCTTAAGTCAAGTTTTATATTCTCTTATTGTTAATCCTACATTAAAATTTTATTTTTTTGCATTTTGACTTTTTTGTTAGAATTATAATATTGAGTTTATATTTTTTTAGATGTAATAAAGCACGTTGCATGTTTATTATTATTATTATTATTACTTTCTGTGGAACTTTAATAAAGATTTAATATATTACGTCACATGTTTATTTTTTTCGTAGAACTTTTATCATGTATGGACAATTTACATTGATTGAAAATTTTATTTTTAGTTCGATAAATTATGTACATCAAATATTATGGATTGATCGAAGAATAATGGTCATTGAAGATTTTTAGAAATATTTAATTAATAAAATATTAAAATCATGCATCATTAAAATAGTTATGAAACACCAGAAAATAGGTGGGGCGATCAAGTCATCTGTGTTGAAAATTCTTAAATTGTAAATAGGTGGGGCAATCAAGACCCTTAGGTTGAAAGTCTCAAAATCTCAACTGGTGCCTCTTGGAACCTCTATCGTACCCTTTGAGTGGGTGAGCATGTCAGGATTGTAAAAAGTTTATGCTGTCAGGTTCGGTATGGTAGTAATCTGACCAGCTAGCATACAAATGAGTCCCTCACCAAGTGCTCTTTGGATGGGTAAGCATATCATGCATCCCATTGCCATGTTATCTGTAGTATTGGTGCGGGTGCTGGCCAACTGACGTAAACTGACCCTGGTGTTTTAAAAAAATAAACCGCACCTGTTATTGTAGATTTTAGCATATATTGATTTCATTCATTCATTTTTCTTTGAATTAACATTAAAAAAAATCTTATTTATTAATCTCCTCATTTGTTGCTTTGCCTAAATACATATTGTATCTTTTAGTATATTTTATTCAAATTATATGATATTATTTTTGAGATCTGTGTTGAGATTTCTCACTAAGCTTCGCAACTTACACAGTTTGGATTTTAAAATTTCAGGATCAGGATCTTATGGAGGCACTTAAAGAGATTTTCTTTTATTTATTTTGTTTCTTTAGCATTTTCCAAATAAGTGTAATGAACATTAAATATAGTATGATAGTATGGAGATGACATAAGTTTGAAGATAACCTTGAATAATCAAAACATGGATATTTTATTCCTTTTAAAATAAATATTTAATTATTTAATTTTTGAATTGTTAGATTTTATGAATGAGATCATTTTGTCAATATACGTGTAAATTTTGAAATGTAAACATACAAAACATGAGTCATGCCTTCGAGTAAGGAATCGGGGTCGGATATACCCAGGTGTCGAATTTTGGAGCGTGACGGATGAACTTTTAGGATAAGAGCAATGTAATAGATTAAATAGCTTATTTATGTGTTAAATCAATTATTTGGTGGGTTACAATAGTGGGCCTACTGATTCAAATTTCATTCTGTGGTGAAAACTATTAATTATTAATTTACATGTACACGAAGAAAATTAGCGACGTATATAATATGTATTGGCCCCACATATGTTGGTCTTGTGTACATGACATACATTTACAACTAGCCATATAAGCCATCGATCATCCTTAATGCCGCCTTCCTCATTGAAGCCGTTGGGCTGACTCCAAATGTTGAATTCTATAATAAAGAACGCTTTAATAATAATTGATTCATGTGTAAGTGAGTCATACATGATATAAAGAGAAGTGCATAATACAAAGATATTACAAAGCGGGACATAATTACTTGCACAGCAGAACCACAAATGAATGACCCTATATATATAGTAGGCTAGATTGTGACCATTACTTCCTTGAACATAGATAGATAATATGCATAGAGAATATTGTAGTAGGCCTCATGTGCACAATCAATGCCATGTCAAATAAGTCATAAATCATACTACCCTATATCAACCAACCACAGGCCAACCATTAGAAGAAGAAGAGAGCGAGAATGCTAAAGTCACAATCCTCCTTACATTATTATTATTATTTTAAAATAAATTCATTCATTATAATTTGTTCACCTATATTCTAAAACATGCCCTTTTACTATGTTTCATATTAACCCAAAAATTTATAATTCAGTTACAACCTATAATCTGATTACTACTTAAGCCCTATTTGGTTTCTTGAAATACCATAGTAATGTGGAGTAAAACTCTCATCGTTACTCCTTATAGTTAATTGGGTATAACTAGCTGTCAAATCATGGTAATACGTTGGAATTACCATGGACTTAACTAGGCATAAGTGCGTTAGGGTAGCATAGGTTTATGGGCCCCACCATCATGTATGTGTTATATCCACACCATTCATCCATCTTACGAGATAAAATAGACAAAAAATGAGAGAAGAATTTGACCACCCCAAAGAAAGTTGTGAAATTGAAAGCCTGTTATTAAAAACTTCCTACAACCCATATAAGTGTTAGATGAAGCTGATGTTTGAGGCCATGTCTTAAAATGATATACCAAAATTGATGGACGAAGTGGATATAACAAATATTCAGTAAGTTATATGAACATATATCTAGTCACAGTGAGTACTTTACACGCATATAAAAAACTAAGGTTGTCATAGTAGTATTGATATTCATACAGTTTTACTTCTTATTATGGTAGTGCAGATCATTACCTATTTGCATTACATTTAACGATGTTATTGTAGTAATGGTTAAAACAAATACGACCTTAAGGATTTTACAGTCATCCAAATGTCCCAATTAAATATCGGATGTCATGTAAAGATAGGATGGGATACAAAAAAATCGTAATCCAACTAGTTGTGTGAGAATTCCTCATTAACTAGAGTTGCTAGCATGTGTTTGTGGAATACATTGGCTAAAGGTACGAGACCCACCATTTTCAACTGGGACTTAGATATGCCACTTCTTTTAATAGGAGAAAGTGGACCATTGTTATATATGCACATTTTTTTAATTGGATGAATATCGCTATTGTATTTCTCTTCGTTATTGTCTAACCATAAGCCACAACTCACTGGTTGAGATTCTTCTAATTAATGATATTTTTTAGTTATAATCCACGGGAAGTGGCAAAACGAACCAAAAGTCTGGATTTATTGATATAATGTGTTAGGATGTTGACATAATAATGTGTTAGGATTTATTGATGTGGACATAATAATGTGTTAGGACATTATTATTGATATAATGTGTTAGGATGTGGACATAATAATGTGGACATAATAATGTGTTCGGACATTATTATTTCATAATAATCCCTCGTACGAAATATTCTACCAAATATATAAGTTAAGACACTTCATTGTTAGCTATATCATACTTTGTTGGGGTACCCAATGGGTACTTGAGACCTGATCCAACTTAACCCAATTTTTAAGGGTCTGTCTCATTGGACTTGAACCTGACTCATGTTTTAATTGAGGTTTGGAAAAATGGAATCAAGCCGATTTTTCTAAGTCAAGTTTGTCAAGTGTCTGTCTGTCGAGTACCTGTTGACAACTCTATAGGTCATAATCAGTTTGAAAAAACCCTAAACCTAACCCTAGTTTCAAAGGTTTAATCCCCCACTAATAATAAATTATATATACAAGTATTTTGGATTATTGAAGTTATGAATCTAACCACTAGCATTAAATTACACATGTACGTTGAATGATGACCATTAATTGTTGTATTTAAATTGTTGCAATAGTATCTTAATTTTCAATTGTACCAGAGTAATGGATAATTTCGGGTCATTTACTTTTGACCTAGTCTTGGGCATTGGATTTAACTTTTATGCAGGGTCCAACCCTCGTGACAAATTTATGAGTGCAAGCCTTAATCCTACAAGGTCGAGCGGCATGGTCCATTTCCATCAATAATTATGTGTTTAAGCATGTGGTCTTAGTGTTGTTGTAATGGGATGGTAAGACCTTTAAAGTTATTTTAGCAAGTTTAGGACATAGGTATATTACATTTATAGTAATTCAAGATGTTGAATTCTAGTTAATCAGGATATTTTGATAAAATTTAAGTTCGTGTATATAAGAAAACTTTCATGTGTAAAACCACTCAACCTTTAAAATCAAATTCTACTATTTTTTTAGTTCACTTCCATAACCTTATATTATGTGTCAACATTGAGGTCATGGTATCGAGTGCCCATGTGGTGTGGGTGAGTGTGTAAAAAAAAAAAAAAAAGACGTATGAAAATTATATGTGGATACAAGGATTTTTTTTTTTTAAATAGCATGGTCATTATAATGATAAATGGTAATTTGACTTTTTTCCGTTTGTATTGCTAAAGAATTATAATAGCAATCGACCATAAATGAAGGTATTTAATTCCTTCTTGAAGATGTTATAAATGTGGTAGCATTTCATTTTTATAACATACCCAGTTAATCGCATTAGCTTGATAAACCATCATTATAAGATATACCCAACAAATATATGCCCCTGTAATTGATTTCTATTGCTTTATATATCATATCATTTTATATTGATTAAAAGAAATAAATTATATTGGTGTGAGAATGTGTGTAAGAGAGAAAAAAATCTATCGAGGGTTAATATTTGTGCTTTTGGAGCCTATTTAGTTGATTGTAAATATATGTAAACAATGGTAAACAAATAATGAATATTTGCTTTAGTATTTGTTAATACTAATAGGTACCCTTTATGGAAAAATGATAAATTTGATATGTAAATTCTCTAACCCTCACTATGATTTATGTATTTTATTAATGTCATGCCCTAAAAATTGGTACCTAAGTGTGGAGACTCTAATTCTAAGTTTTGGGACGTGAACCTAGTAAAAAATTCACATCAGTAAGCTTCCACATACTCGCACAGTTTAATTAACATTCACTGTCATCAATAATCAGAGTAGTTTTAATTTAGCGGCATCAAAAGTTAAACAGAGATAACTAAATCCATAAATATATGGTTAATATTCAATATGTATAATTCCAAAAGTGGTGTCCACCCAAATGGAAGTTATACTAGTAAGTAAATATTCAACTATACTAAGCCATGAAGTCCATTAAGTTGAGGATTCCAATATATACATGTATAAAAATAAATAAAGTTTAAAGTAATATGTTTTCACCTAACATCTAAAAAATATTGGCGATGAAGTGAGCCAATCTATACCTGCACATTTGAGATTTCGATGGTACCTATATCAATAATATCATTTGATTGTTGTTTTAAAACATCATCCTAAGTGGAAGTGAGTGATCAACTAAATGTTACTATTATCCGGTGTTTCATATCTTATCAAATGCTTTCAAGCATATGTAATGATAGCATTATAAAACAGACGTTCCTTAATAATAGTCAATTTAAATGCATAAATGACATGAAATGCATATGCCTGACTCAAAAGATAACAACAGTTGTAAACTTTCCACATCAACGATATTGTTAGAGAAGATGTCAATATATACACGATGGCTTAGCCTACAACACAACCCAACAATGTAATTATATGCAATATTCGCCAAGTAGTTATTATTTATAGTTCAAACAATAGGTTCGCGAAGTTCTGATACCGTCGTTGTATCGTGAGTTTCTAATTGGATCATGTGGCTTATTGCGACAATACGAAGCTCCTCATCAATGTCCCTTGATCCAAATTTGAGTCCATCACCCAATAATATATATAACTTAATCAGATTGATAATAGGATTGTCGCCCAATGACATCCACAATTAGGACAAAGGTTGTCACCTAAGCCATAAATGTGGTGAAAGCACACCGTCAAATCCACTAACAACATTGTAGGATCATGACATTCATCAGCACTGAATGCTCACTATGGACAGTCTCGTCACCTAATGTTTTACCAATATGGCGGACTCATCACTCAATATTTTACTAATGTGGTAGGCATGTCACTCTTGCGTGGGCCAACAACTCAGATACAGTATCCCATACCACTATGTCCAACCCTCAGTTCTTGTCGGATTGTAATGCACTAACAGTTATGAGTGAACCTCATTCATTGGTGACAAGGTGTCTCGAATTCTTTAATATGTCATATAATCACTAAATATAAAGCCGATCGAGTTAGGCACTAGACTGAAGTGATTGACCAAGGGAAAACCCTAGATAAACCAGCATTGGGTGCAGAGCATTCAATGTAGTTCCTATTATTATCGATTGCCCATATTCCACTTATGTCAATAACATCAGTCGGGAATGACCAACTATGTCGGCCATCCCTTGCTTTAGCGGCTGACAAGGCTCAATCTCATTTTAACAAAGTTTAATCTATAAAATGTACATAACAATGATATAATAATATATTAACATTAATAGGTGCATGAAGCTTAAATCAATGTGAAACAATACATTTTAGGGTACCTCAACTCGATTCTGTAAGTTACTATAGTCATGCCTAAAACACAAGTGCATAAAACATGCTCAAAATAAGGTACAAACTAAACACTATTTACCATAAACAATCATCGTCACTAACTGTAATAAAACTCCGATGAGGTAAACACCATATTGAGTAAGCATTTTATCATATATGTCAACTACTAATACTACCAATATCAGGGTTATTAAAATAAAGCATTAAAGACATGATTAACATATGAATTTTTACTTAATTAATAAAAATTCATAGTATATCACCCTCGAGGGTTGATAAGAGGAAACATAGGAGAATGGTCCGCACCTTAAGAGAAATTTTCTGAACTTATGACATTTATAGGGTTGGGATTTTGACAAACCATAATCATAAAAAGACTTGTATTTGTGAGATTTAATCATAAGAAGACTTGGATTATAAGAGATTTAATCATAAGAAGACTTGGATTATAAGGTATGCCTCAAACCCTACCTCTAATCGTCGGTGAAAGGGTTACGACGTAGGATACAAAAGCAGTTAGAGCTTCAATTGAAGGGGAGAATATAATAAAGTGTATAAATCCTCTCAATCCACCCACCTTGATTCTCACCCTCTCTCTTTCTTTTTCTCTTCTCTTATCTCTCTCCTTACGGCAAAATTTGTATGAGAGCAAAGGACCACCCCCATTAGCCTTTTTATAGCACTGAAATGGTGCAAAAAGTCCTAGTGGACACTTAACCTTATGGGTGGTTAATTTTCATTATTGGAGCCCACATGGAGGTGTATGAGGCGATCTAAGCTATGGAATGGGTGACCCTAGCGAGGATCTATGTAAGGATGCAATCACTCTGACCTCCAGATGCGTTAATTAATTGATAGGGTCCTAATTCAGTTCGATGGTCATTGATGGTTAATCGGGGTCGTGACTATATGGATATGTGCAAGGTATTATCCTGAGTTGGTGTATTAAGTTTGATCAGAGTCTAACGGTCCGAAAGCCATAACTTTGGTAAAGACCATATACAAATAATTAACTTAAGTTTTTATTTAATTTCAAAAATATTTACACATCTTATGTACTGGCCTTGCAAGTTTAAGTGATTCGAAATGCGATCTCGGCTCTATGTTCCACTATAGGCGTCAAACCCGCTAAGAAGAACATATTTCTATAGCGTCGGGTTTAGTGACCCACTAACAAGCAGTTTAGAGCTTGTTCGCATAATCAGGGCATTTTTAGAATGAACTGGATAGCCATATTTCTTTTATGTGATGATTAGGGTTTTTATTATTTAAGTTCTTAATGTGGCCCATTTGTAATTAACATAAATGAGGATTTAATCATAATCATCATAAACCGTTGGTTTTTATGCTAACAAAGTAACTAGTTCAGTTTAGTTTGTTAATTAGCTAGGATCCGACTTTAGTTGTCCTGACTTTAGGTAGGTTTTTATTTAGTTACGACTGTCGTGACTATTTGGTGAATGGTCGATTAAATTTGGGCCCTAGATGAATAAGTCACAAGGTAGTCACAAGGTTAAGCCCAATATTTTGGTGATTAGGAGTATTAGTTGGCTTTATTAATTAATTGAATTTGTGCCGTTATTTATTGGTAATACTTATATATAGGATAACATCGAGTATTAAAGGTCATTGAGTGATTAAATAAGTTACTTTTAACAATTTTTAAAATCTAAAATAGCAAAAAATTCGGGACGTTACAATTAATGTTATCCATTCATTTTGTCATATCATTTTAGGGCATGAGCAAAAAATAAAAAAATTAAAACAAAATGAGTTAGACTAAAACTTTTATAGCACCTGAGAACTTTTTAAATGGTAGGCATTCCATAGTCATTGTTTTATATGGTGTTGTCCACTAGAGCTTTGGATATGTGTCATTTTGAATTTATGCCGTAAAATATTCTTAAAAAGTGAATAGACGACATTGACATGACATACACATTATGGTAAGGTCCACCTTGTAATTTTAAGATAAAATTTCCACGACAAACACTTGTGTTACTTATTCATTGCATTATGGGCTCTCCTTGCACAAATTGAAAAAACCCTAACCATGTGAGTATTAGACAATGACATAAGTATCCAAATATAATGCTAATATCTCACTAAATTATCAACCAGTTACCTTTTTTTGTGACTCAAACATAAAACATGATGTTGGCTTTGATACCAGTTGTTAAGAACTTAACCAATGCACCTAAAACCCCATGACTAACGAAATGTGTAAAGGTGCACTATTAAACCCCTGGGATCATAACATTTAACCCCAACTATACCATAAACCTAAAATATATGTTCAAACTGTACCAGACTGCCCAGAAGCCCATGTGGGTTTAGCCTATTGGCAACCTTGGTTTTATCCACTGCATGTGGAGTAGTGTCTATCCACAAGGACCTGTGTCAACAAGGTACTAGGCCAGCCCAATATTGCAACGGATAAATAGATGTCTAAAAAAAAGTGTTTTTGCTACTTAGTTTACTTTTATATAAATGTCCACCTGAGGAAAGTAAAATTTTTTGTAACCGTGCAATTGTATGACGACCCTTCCACCATCGACCTTTGTGGTGATTGGAGTTTATGGAGCAGACCATGATGCATGTGTCTTATATAAGTTTTTTTTTTTTTTTGGTGGGCTTGTTAGTACACCCCGCTATCAATTCACACTTCACTGTTAGCCACCCCCACTAGGGATCGATACTAAGACCTCCATGTTGAAACAAGGTATCTTTCACTCAGTCTACCATTTGAGTTATGGATCAAGGTGTGTCTTATAGAAGCTGTTTATTGGCTTTGTTAGCTCATTTTAAGGCAAGAGCTCCGAATCGTAGCATATCCAAAACTCAAGTTGACCACACCGCATAAATAATTGGCCATTGTCTACTATTAAAACCTTTATAGGGTCACCGTTATATTTAGTTGTCATCCAACCAATTCATAAGGTGTAACGCATCGGTTTTCGAGACCTGAGTATACCGCTCGTTTCTTAAAAACCCAGGTGTTAACTGGTAAGCAAAAGAATAATCAAACCCAAATCAAAGTATGATTATCGGAGCCAAGCGTAGTATAGATAAAACCCAAACAGTAATAATATCTTATGCCACTCAGCTGGGGCCCATATACAAAACCTTAATTCTCAAAATGAATTGAAATGTTATTAAGCAAGTAGACTACTAATTTAATCCAAAATAAGCAGCTGCCTCCTGGTATGACTCCTCATTGTAAGCTTCTTTCTCGACTTCAGTCACCTCCAGCTCCTCCGTAAGTCCCTCTATCCCTGTGTCCTCTGTACGGTTGAATATTAATGAATAAGTGGCCAACCCAGTGTGATCTCCCACTAAGATTATATTGGGAATTTTTGAACCTGCGGAATCACACAGATCTAGATCTAGGATAGCAATCTAATGGCACCAAGCACACAAGAGAACACGGAGAACACCCAGATTTAACGTGAAAAATCCTTTCGAAAAAAAACCACGGCACAAAGCGACAGATCTCCATTATGAAAGCATCAAATACAAAGAGAAAGGACTTACCTGATTCAAACAACCTCGAATCTCACCCTTGCTACACCCTTTAGAAATCCTAGAACCCCTTTAGAAAGCTTTTGTCATACCTAGAAAAGCCCTAGGAACACCTATTTATAGTTTAGGTAACTAGCCTTCTGCATCCCAGTTGCGAAAGGACTCAAATCCGTAGTTTCGCACAAAATCAAGGAACAAACTGCGTAACCTATAACCGGTCCTAGGAGAGCTATGACCGATCGTACTACGACTGGTCTTACAATCCCTACGACCGGTCATAGGCCCCGAAAAAAACAGCACAACTCGCTGGACTTCGAGTCGTACCAGGGCTCGAACCTACGACCGGTCGAGCACCTCCCACGACCAGTCGAGCAACATGAAAACTTGAAGATTAAAGGCTTCTCCTCAACAGATTACACATCGCTGCCCTAATAAGGAATAATATAAAAGCATACAGATAATTCAAAACACAATAGATACAATCTTATTAAGTGCATGTATGAGTGAATGCGAATGTTGTCTGGGTAAAACATCGAGACGTTCTGTATCTCGGGTAAAACATCCAGACAGACGAATCTGTATGTTACGTATATCAACAATAGATGCTGGTCTGTGCCATGCATGTATGGTTATCCATCCTGTTATTAATCTAATTTACAACCAGCAGGTTTAATATGCTCACAGTCACTACGGGGAGCGCAAGGCCCAGTGTAGGCCGACGGCTCGGGCATAATGTCTCATTCCACCATCCCTGGCCCATGAGTCTACCATCTCAGGATGTGTGTAGCACCCACTAACATGTGGTTAATCAATTTAACATAAAGGGGCTACCACCAATGCCCATTAAGGGTGAAGTGTTGAAATTACCAGAAGTGGCGATTTAAACATGTCGGTATGAATGATTCAAAAATGAGTAAACAACGGTATTTTAAAGGGTTATGAAGTCCATCCCAAGTCAATTAGGTGAAACCACACATGTATGGTAAACCTTATTGTCAAGCACCGCAATTAAAACCTTCATGTCAGGGGCCTACTTATGTCACAACCAATCCAGTTACACCCCAAGCACACTCTCTTTTGCTGAGACTTCCCATGGAGAGATTTTAGTAATATGTGTATCATAACAACATATATTATAAAAGGGGAATAAAGAATGACACATGTATTCCTATCAATATACAACAACTGAATTTACATGGCATAAATGACTAGATTAGCAGTTTAGAGAGATCAAGAATCTCAACAATAGTAAGCATGAGAATTATTAAGTTAAACAGATAAATCAAGTGAATACAGTTTATTTCTACACTCAATTATCATTAGTTTAGCTAACCTTTTACACTAATAAAGCTGTTATTTCTGGTCTAGTTAAGGGTGGAAAGCTTAAGGGGAAAGAATCATTACCAATCAAGGTGTAGAATGCTCCCAGAGGCAAGTTTCCTTAAGAAGACGGTGAATTTCTACCACTCACGTAACTCCCTGCACAAGTTTATTTATATTAAACAGCGAGTCACCAAGTTAACTATATGAGGATAGGTGGAGAGTCGGAAGGCCCTCAACTGAGGTCGTTTGGGTTGCAACCAAAGGCAACCAAGCCTGTCAAACATGTGCCACCTATTTCAGGGCCCGATCAACACCTACCCTTGTTACTTACAATCGCCCAAAAAATCGGGTCCTGGTGTAAATAAAACATTTACACCAAGTTGGGACTAATGGTGCAGAAAAACACCCGCACTATGGTGGGGTCCTCTACACAGGTCGTGTAGCTAAGATACTTATATTCTGGTGGGGTCCAAGTACGTGGCCCACCACCAGATGTATAAGCTAGCACACTATATCTATTATTTATACATCAGATAGCGTATGTATGTATACATTATGTATACGGTGTTTATGTATATGCTATATACACTGTGGGTGTATCTCCCAGCATTTCCAACTTATACAGCATGTATACTATAACATATATATACAGCATGTCCATATATACACATGTATATACACTCTAGTGTCCAGGTGTATCACGTCCATCCCCTGGACAGTGTATATCTATGAGTACAAGGTGGTCTTGCAAGTATGTGGGTCCTATGTGAGCATGGGTGTCGAATCTGAACGGTCCATAAGATGTGGAATCCCAAAAAACCTTAGGGGGTGAATTTTCACCCTAATTTAAGATTCCGGTGGGCTATAGCAAAGATAAATGTAGTTCAAGGGAAGAAACTATTTGCATTGATCATGGCCCACCTAGGTTTTGGATCAAAGTAAAAATTTGGGCCAGGGGGTTTCATGAGGCTCTGCTCCATGTGGACCATTCAGATTGTCCAGACTCATCTGACATGATGAGATCTCAAAATTTTACAGTAGCTTACGTGAACTGATATATTCTGTTTTCACTCCCTAATGCATGCAGGCACAATCAATTTACTTCACATGTGGGTCCTATGTGGGGCCCACCACGTTTACATCTGCCCATGCATCATATATACGCATACCCTACGTAGTATAACACCACGTATGTTGTATATTTTATATAATATACACACTTATTTATGGACCGTTAAATCGTCCAACAACCACTGTCCAGACCTTCTGGACGGTGCAGATGGGTTTCTCTCAACCCGGCAAGACAGTGGACGATGTGGATATGCAATAGGGTGGCCCACAACATTTGTACCGCCCACCATTTTTCAATGTGTGGCCCAACGTAGTGAAGCCCACCTGTATAAATGTAGGGCCCAGGTTGGCAAACAACCCACCAACTTTGAGATGTGAACAGTCTCTCATGAAACACCATGCAGCATCTCATCCTGCAATCTGACGTGAAAACTGCCTCAGATGCAGGCCGTTTTTGGGTCGGTTGAGACGTCCCTGGGGACCCATCTCAGTACCCGACATAGCTGATCGTAACCCTTGGTTAAAGGTCTGATCAGCGGCCAACTGCATCGTGTTGTTTCTCACGTTGGACGCATCACGACCCCATGATTCCTCATTTTCATCCATCTGCTGTAACTAGAAGTGTGACAATGTGAAGGGCCGTAGTTCCAATATCTCAAAACTTGAATTTGATTATCACAATCCTAGCCGTCCAACTTGTGGGTTTTCCTGAGGGACTTCCATACTCCTAACCGATCCCAACAACACTATTATTGCTGGACTGAGACTCCCTGATCGCAAGGCCATTACTTGGCCAACCTTCTAGCTCCAAAATAGAGCTCTGTTTGGCCAAACGCACAACCATTATTTGGTCATGGTTTCGGTCCCTACAGAGTCTGAGTAAACAGCCCATACCACAACCATTAATAAGGCCGGTTGGAGGTCAAAATTTCGAGTACTGATAGTCTGATGGCAGCCTGAAAACATGGCCATTGTCCGGCCTAGTTTGAACACCGAAACAGAGTCATGGACTGGCTCAGCTCTAGTGCAAAACAGGGACTCATGTAAATACTCATTTCAGGTGTGAACGTAGCCATCATTTGGCTGGTTTCCAGCCCATCTATGGGTAACCTTTAGGCTTGATGTTTGCCCGAGACACGTCCATCGTTTGATCGGTCCTAGTTTTAAAACAGAGGCTCAGAAGTTTTAACACTATAGTAGTTTTAATCATCCATTTTCTATCCGAAAGCATGGCCATTGATTGACCATCCTTCCTCCTATTACAATCATCACCATGGCCTCATCCTAACTGAAATAGAAAGAAGGAAATGGAAGGAGAAATGGTCACTTGTGGAGGAGAGAACGATTTTCTGTTTTTCTTTCTCTTACACACTCTCTTCTTTTCTCTGACGAATTCTAGGGCTACAATGCCCTCTCTTATAGCCATCGAGAGAGAGGGATAGACGGTTGTGATCGTCTCTACCGCGGACGACTGAGATCCATCTTTCCTAAAGAGGAAGGTCGGTTCTTTCTCCCTCCTCCCACAAGCCTTGTTTGACCATTTTTGGCAAAAAGAGGCGGATGAGTATACCTTTACCCGGAAAATGGACAGGCGAGACGGCCGAATTGGAGCAACCGCTGGCTGTTCCCACGGTCCCAGATGGGTCCCCCATAATGAATTTCCGCCATGTGTAATACAATGGGCAGTTGTTACCCATCTTCTCGTCTGTTTACAAATGGTTACATGGCTATACGGTTTTGGTTATATGGGCCCCATAATTAGTCTGAACGGTTTAGATGGCTTGAAAAGTGGGCGTGGTGGCCTACTTAGAGCATTGAATGTTGTCGGTTTAAACAGGGAGAAAGGCGGGAGAACCGCCATTCTCAAATTTTCGAGAGATGCTCGGTCAAAGCCAGTTTGACCTAGCCATTAGTTTCAGTGCACATCGTGCACAAACACCCTCAGTGTACATGCATCGAGTAGGGGTCCGCTGTGACGTTATTACCATATCTATTTCGTTTATTTTCATTAGGGAGCACTACTCGGGGACCCTGGCCCATTTTGGGTTGACGGTGGGCCCTAGGTGGGTTGTTACACACTCCTTTGGGCCATTATCGGCCCATGAGATGCGATCAGTTGGTTGGGTGAGCTTGATACTTGTTTTTAATGGTTAATATATGGCATTGATTACGATGAAGGTGTGGTTTGTCACTAACTAGTTCTTATGTGTTGGTGACAAGTGTGTTGCAGCAGTCTTAACTAATATAATGGCTTTAATTTAGAGTGTTCGAGTAGTCTCACCTTCCTGATTATCATAAGGCGTGATCTGGCTCTTAGAGGCCCTGTTGGGTGGCTTTAACATTGACCGAAATCCCCATCCTGTGCATGTCGAGTTCAAGTTTTTGGTTAACCCAAATTTGTTTCAGTTTAGTATGAGTTTAAAAGGTAACACCCGTGTACCGAAGGTATGGGGTGTTACATAAGGTCATGCAATTATTATTATTATTTTATTTTATTTTTTAAAATTTAACACCCTACATTAACTTATAAGAATGAAAAACACAAATATCAGCTTGTTATAAAACTTTCTGTTGACCTTATTAAATTTTTAGTACTGGGCTTTTAATCCACATGACAGAAACATTTTTTTTTTACATTGTGGTCCCCACGAGGAAAGAAACTGTTGTTCGTAGGCCAAACGTCTACAAGAAATTTTGGTTACACACGTGTTTGATGCTGGCTCTTGTGCGTGGATGGGCATATGCACACGTGCCAATATAGCATAAGCACAAGAAATCCAATATTTTTCATCTGGTGGGACACAATGGTTGGATCCTAGTTCTAAAATATGAGCCTGTTTGGCTCGTCGATGGCTGAAAGCTTGACAAAATAAAATGCCCCTTAAAACAAATGAAACAATCAGAGCTATAAGGTAGAAATCTAAAAGTGTACCCCACTTTATGGAAAGATATAATCACCTACACGCGTGCCATATAAACGATATAATTGGCACGTTTGGATGGGCAGGGCGAAAATCTTCTCTACCAAGACGTGCGCAGGTTAAGCCATTTAACGCGCCGACTTTTCAGGACTCAAGTATACGACTCATTTACCAAAAATCTGAGTGTTAACCTTAAAGGATGGTTAAATTTGAGTATACGTTTTTTTTTCTTTTATCAGAGTAAGCAAATGAGCGTAGTGTGAAAAAATCGACATAAAGAAAAATTTCATTATCATTCAAATATACAAAAAGCTACCCATAATGACTTATACAAACCAATATCTCCAAAATTAACAAATACAAGATTAACATGATTCAATGCATGAAGAATAACAGAAAGCATATAAATATAAGCCGCAAGATCACGCAACTCCTCCAGGCAAATACAGTCATGCATCCTTGGCGATCGTACCATACTCCTCATCAAGTCCGAGCATACATATTACTTAAGCTGCCTATACTACCTGTACGGTCATATATTTGATTGATGAGTGGCCAACTCAGTGTGAATTCTCCTCAAGATTACACACCGCCACATTAGGTAAGCATAGTTATAAAACAAAGCATACAAACCAATACATGATACAGGTCTTGTTAGATGCATGAATGCGTAAATGCAATCATCGCCTCGGGGATGCTCATCTGTGTGGATAGTGGGTCGTCACCCATGCAATTAACTAACCTAGGAAATATCATCCAGTTGGAATCATCGAACTTGAGAAACATCATCCAGTCAGAACAATACGTGCCATGTATGCATGATTAGCCAAGTCATTATTAGTCCATTTACAACTAGCCAATTTAGATAAGCTCAAAGGTCACTATGGGGAGCACATGGCCCAGTGTAGGTTGACGGTTCGGGCATAGTGTCCCATTACCACCATCCCCAACCCATGAGACTACCACCTTAGGATGTTTAATGGAAACCCATCGACTAGTGGCCAATCATATTACAATATATGGGGCTTACCATTGTATGGTTACACAATATAAAACATCGAATCCATATAAGAAAAATATCAAAATGAAATCATATAGGACAAGTATCAAAATATGCCACATAGGGCCGATATCAAAACCATATGATAACGACCATCCTTAAAGAACTATTGGACACAACAACCCTATATGGTGGGCCCACATCAATGATCCATCTGGACCATCATTCAATAACCACTAGATCGAAGGTCCATAGCAATCACCGTCAATTGAGTTATATCTCAAGTATGAGTGTACATTTATAAGTGAGAGTTTTCCACTAATGTACCGGTTTAAAGTCCATAAGCAATCTACGAATAATCCACAAGCATGAACAAATATACAGGATGAACATTAAGCATGTAACATAGCAAATTCAATTTTTACCAGCTAACACATGTGATTGTAAAGAGATATATCAATTATGAATTTAAATAAAAACTATAACTTAAGATAATGAGAAGATGAAAAACTCAAGGGGAAGAATCATCACCTCATAGTTCACATCGCCTACCAGCATCGCTAAGGAATGTGTAATCCCTTAAAATTGAATCCTACTATAAATCAAGAATTTGTACAATTATATCCAAGTTCTACACACTACCTAGAGTTTAAAATCATAGCCTAGGGTTTGAATTATTTATCTTAGGGTTTAGTCTTAAATTTAGTTTATAGGATTCGAACTCTAGTTGGTGTATTAGTTACCATTTATCGTTAATGATATAACTATTATTTGTGACCATGGTATTAATCAGTATTACAATTGAAGTAAATAGTACAGCCTATTATTAGAGACAATATTTTCAAGTGATGGATACCATGCTAATATCACTAAAGGTAGTTTCATTTATAATAACTAATATTAGCGTAACATGATAATAGTAATCATTATGATGATAGTTAATATTATGAACTGCTATCATGATAATATTTAAGAGTAATGGAAATAAATTCTAATAATTGTAAGTTTGTTTAATATAGCTAGTATTAGCGTAAGTAGTCCATTAATGGTTAATCATGGTTAAGGTCTTATCTTAGGGTTTGGATTGCCTAAGTTTAGGGTTCCATACCAGAGTCTGGTCCTAAACTTAGATCTAGGATTTGGATGCTAATTTATGTAAAATCAATTATCATGTTAATTTATAACTATAACAAGATCATTAATATTACTGATAGATTTAATATTAGCTAATCATGACAATAATAATCATTATGATCATTACAATCTACTATCTAAAATAAATATCTAGGATGATAAATAAAATATTATCATTTATTAATTGTAATTTGTTTATAACAACTAGTCTTAGCATAATGATCTACTAATGGCTAACCATGGCTAATATTAGCAATCTTAATAATAACAATGGTAACAAATGATAACAGTGCATCGAAACAAGGCTAGAATGAGGAGGAAAGGTTGACTCGCCTTGATGACTCGATTTGAGCCGAGTTGGCTCGGTTCAACACAATCAACTCAGAAACCCAACTCTCTTTTATTTTTATTTTCTTCTTCTCTATTTTCGTTTCTCCTTGCTGGAACTCCAGCAACATCTGGATCGGTCTAAACCTGACTCGACCCAACTGGACTCAGTTCCAGCCGAGTCGACTCGGTCTGCACTTGTTTCTCTTCCTCTCCTTCTTTTCTTTCTTTCCTTCCTTCATTCTCTTTTTCCTCTCACCTTCTTCTTCACTCAACCGTACACACCAGCAGGCTTGCTGGACCAAAACAGGCCCAACTCGGATTGTGACTCGGTTAAGTGAGACATGAGTGACATGAGCTCATGCCCGAGCTTGGCAACAACCCATCTCTCTCCTTCATTCGTTTTTCTTCTTCTCTTTGCTACCACCACTAGGAATGCCCAACAATAGCCTAGACTGGAACTATATGATTTGGTCTAGCCAAACCGATGCAACGACAGCCCTTGCTCGGCTGACGGCTTTGGGTGGGCCGAGATTGGTGCAACATGCACCACCTCTCCTCTCTTGTGTCACCTTTCTCTAACCCTTTTCCTTTTCCTTTACTCGTTTTTTTTTTTTTCCTTTTTCCTTTCAACTCTGGTCAGCAAGAACACTAACCCAACCTGAACTCGGTTCGGTGACTCGGCTCGGTTTGAGCTCAATCCAGCAGCCCCTCTCTCACTTTTCCACTATTTCTTCTCTTCTACCCCTCTTCTTTTCCTTTCTCACTTTCCTTCCCAGTCAAAAACATCCCACTGAGGACGCTAGTCTGGACAGATTCGACCTGGTTTGAGTTGCCAGGTGCGATGGATCGGCGAGGAAGAAGATGATGCCATTAATGGCGGATTTCAAATGGAGGCTCCCTCCTCCAATCTGACAGCATTGGATGGTTCATATGGACTCTAGAAAGCTTATGGATAGACTTTTTCAAAGCTCTAGGATCGTTTGGGTGGTGGGTTCGGAAGGAGGAAGGAAATGGCTGGTTTTTTGTTGTGGCTGCGAAAATGGAGGGTGAGTTACTGTTCCTCGATCCGTACACCTTATATGCTTTCCCTAATCCCTCCCAAACCGTCGGATCAATAGCAAGTAGTCAGGATCTCCTCTGACTGAAATCGCCTTCAAAACAATGGGCGAAATAGAGGCCGGTCGTGGTTTTGAAACCCTAAACCACAACTAAACTGGACGGCTGAGATTTTCCCAGACAAATGGTCGGGATATGCTAAAATAAAGGGTTGGGATTAGAGGACTTCTTCTTACGCGGATCATGCCAGCTGATAGTTTCCGTTTTTAGAAACGTGATTTTGAAGGGCCTGTTTACAGCAAGGGTTGTGCGCACGTGGGTGCATTTCAACGTGTGAGTTGAGCTGGGTTTTGGTGGGACCCAAGCCCCGGACACGATGGACGGTCTGGATCGAGTGAGGAATCCTTCTTGGTGGGCCGCTGATTAAAGAAAACGGGCATCTCATTTCACTGGCAAGAAAACGAAAATGAAGAAGAGAATTTCTTCTTCGGGGTTGTCGGGTCAGTGCCCGGTTTGAGTGCGCTGACTGACCAGTGCACTGTGGGAGCACACCTGTTGGTGTACCTAGTGGCCTAATAGTGGGGCCCACATGATATTTTAATGAAATCCACACCTGTCATCTAGTTTAAGGGCCTAATTAAAGTCATTTGACCATATATGAGGTGGATCCAGAGCTTATGTGGGTCATATTAATTGAACAAGGATTTATAAGTGTCTCTAGTGACGATCCGATGGTCGGATTTTTCCGAGATCGAGCGTTAACGGTTAAAAGGTCTTAGTGGATTGTTTATAAGAATCTTATAATATATTGCTACCCATATACTAGTATTAATATTAATTTTATTATTAGTACTACTTATTACTATCATTATTCATTTCTTTATTATTATTATTATTTTCCCATTGTGCGTGCATCATGTTATGGGTCTCGCTCTGTAGGTCATTAGCACTATTTATCTCATGATTTTACATTAATATTATTATTATCATTATTATTACTCACACATACTATTACTTATTTATCTTTTTATTTATTTACTTACTTATTCATTGTTATTATTATTATGCTTATATGCAAGACATTAGACTATTTGTTGTGCGTCATTTAGCTACATGCCCTAACATTAGAGTTACTTACCTTAAGGTGGGTTACAAGTTATGAACCTCTAATTACTAAATCATGATTTGTTGAGTGTTCCAACACTCCAATGATTGGATTAACTATTATTTGATTATATACAACCTTTGAGATCCTAAGGAATCTCTAGGCATGATCGAGGAGTTGGATGTGAAACTAGACAACTTGATCTGTGCTTTTAAAAGATGGATTGTCTTATGAGACGTTGTAAACAGGGTGAATGGTGGATTTCATGATTCAAGGTTGTATATACGTAATTCGGTTAGATTTGTCCATCAGTGGAGTTGGGTTTAGATTAAAATGAACGTGAATGTTTACTTAAGCTTGACTTGTATTTATGTTAGGTTTGGTTATACGGTAACACCCGAGTATAGAAACTACAGGGTGTTACAAGCCACCCGCCCCATGGCGCAGGTGAGAAAATATCTCCTCTCTTCCTCCATCTACTACGAGGAAGCGTACTATCTTGGCTATTGTTAGCTGGGTACAAGTAGGGCTTCGAGGGGCCACCGTGACATATATGGGTTTTATTTACAAAGTTCATTTATTTTTCCATATTATTTTAGGGTATAAGTGAAAAAAATAGACAAATTCAAGGTTAAACTACACCTTAGAAAGCCACAACAACTACGATTCAAACCTTCTTAAAGCCCACTGAGATGTTTATTTGTCATCTATCTTGTTTATAAGGTCAGATGGACTTAGTTGAAAAGAAAAAACAAATTTCAACTTAATTCGGAACTTTTGTGGTGCTTAATCTTGGGTGGTTTACTTGAACTTTGGACGTACCTCATTTTTGAGCTTACATCTTAAAATAATACAAAAAAATAAAAATAAATGACCTAGATAACACCCAATGCATCATGGTGGCCCTTGAAAGTCCCCACTTATGCCTTGAAAAGCTGGGCATTACCCAATCCATGTCCCCTCTCCCTAGTGGGAGTGAATTAGGTATGGCCCAACTGAGCGGCTTTGACCTTGATATATGTGTATTATATTCACACTGTTTATCAGTTTTTTTTTTTTTTTCCGATCATCTTAAGGCATGAAGAAAAAACTAAATTTAAATCTAAAGCGGACCACACCATGAGAAAGAATTATGATTGACCATTAAAAATTTCTTGTTGGCGAAGGAAGATTCATTTATTTTTCCATCCAAGTCTACATGACCTTATCAAGTTGATCAATAGCAAATAAATGTTAAGGTGTGGCACATGCAGTTTTTAATGGCGGGCATCCAATCACCTTGTTTTTGCAACGTGGTTCACGTGATATTCCTATTTGCTTCGTATTTGGATTCATGCTCTAAAATGAGCTTACAGAAGGGATAGACAACCTAGATACATTACGCATACATCAAGGTGGCCTCATTTAGGGTTGCATTGTGCCCGAGAAAGCTCGAGCACAACTAATTTGCTCCCCTTTCATGTTGCGAAGCTTCATACAATCCATGCCGTCCATTAGTTACATTGCCTCAAGTTACCCATTTAAGCCAAAAGTCACGATAATCCAAATCTTAAATAGTCCACACAAACAACTGGGATGAAACACCCACTACTAGGCTTTTTAGGTCAACTATACTGTTTATATGCCATCTAGTCCTTTCATTTGATTCCATCATCAGCATGGGAGAATCACTTGAAACATTGCATTATTCCAAAATAAGAGTAGGCCATATCATGTGAATTTAGAGATTATTTTATATATTCTTTTAGCAGGTAGATTTAGTACTGCCCCACTTGTAGAGAGGGGTTTTAAGGGGCCACCTTGATGTATGGGTCCCACTCTATTTAAGCTAAAAAAGAGGCAGTTGCAAAGCTCAAGTGAATCAAATGGTGGGGATTAAGCGAATGGGTTACAAAAGTTTTGTAGCAAACTAACATTTGTATTTTTTATTCATCCATGTCTATGTGGCCTCATGAACCACTTGGGAACTTTTCAACGGTGAGTGTCATTCTCACCTCTGCTTCTTGTGGTGTGGTCCACTTGAGCTTTGAATCTGCTTGATTTTTGGGTTAACATCCTAAAATGATATGGGAAAGTTGATGGACGGTGTGGATATAACCCATGCATTACAGTGGCTCCTTGAACCCCTATTTTGGACGGAGGAACACAGGCATTGTCGTTTTATAAAGGTGTGCGTAGGTTTAGCGCGGGGCACACCAAGCGCAAGCCCAAACAAATCCCTTCATTTAGGTTACCCTCTCTCTCTCCCACCAGCAGCACTAAGAGAGAACAGCTAAAGCTCCGTCGACAGGTCTCAGCAGCACTAAGAGAGAACAGCTAAAGCTCCGTCGACAGGTCTCAGCAGCAGCAGATGGAGGGATCAGATCTAACCCCAGAAGAAGAACGGCTTGTCATCAGAGACATCACGATCGCTGCTCAAGCTCAATCCAAAGAAGGAGATCTCTTCTATCTCATCAGTCTCAGGCAATAGAATCGCTCTCTCTTCATCTTATGATTTCTCTCATTTCATTCAAAATCTTACAAAATCCGTTCAGACATTTCTAGGGTTTTCGTTTTGCTTTTGCTCCATCATTTCTAGAAAAATGGCGAGAATAATCCTAGATGCAGCTGCATTTCATCATTCATCGGACGGTTCGGACTCTCGAGAAATCTAGGGTTCTAAAAATGTGATATTTTCCCGTTTCGTTCGAAGTTTTAAAGCGTAGATTGTAGAAAATAGATATTTACTGTCGCCGAATAGGAGAGATTCAGTACCGGTTTGGTAATCGCCAAGAGGCTTGGCGCATTTCCCCCATAAGCATGCGGGGCTGGATGGGCCACAAAGTTGCAAACAAGGCCGATATTGTCATCAGGTGGGCCACACAGACTGCCTAATGAACGGACTGCACTCACATGCATGACCTGTGGATATGAGTCTCTTGGCAGATGTAGCTGCACATTTTCCATTTGCATTTCGTTAGCAGAAAATAGAACATCTTACGGGAGGATTTTTTGCTTCAACAGTAGTTGCCAGAGCGAGAAACAAAATTAGAAACTGTTCTGAGAAGTACCTTAAGTCGTTTGTTATGGTGGATATGCAAATGTGTGAATCGACGTGGAAATGAGAAGCGAGAGACATGCTTCTGCTAGGTGAACCTGGTTTCCTAGTGACTATGGCTTCAACAGTGCTTGAGGTCCAGCATCAGGCCCGTTAATGATGAGGTCCACTTGGCTGCATAGCTGGATGATGCCAACTATCCACGGTCTGTCCGCCACGAAATCGGCGGTCGGGATCTCCAACTTCCCGTGCGCCGATCCCAGGTTGCTCCAGCTACCTTGCCATGCACTAGACTTGGCGAACAGGCTCACCAAATTTCTGACAATTGTGGATGGAAGAGATGCATCATTAATTACATTGGCTTGGTAATCTTAGCTGCTCCATTTCCAGTCTTCGTGGACAGCTAAGAAAATGGTCATTGGTCCATGAACAATGGGGGAAATCTATGGTCACGGCTCATGACTGTCTCATCATGTCTTTTTGTACAATCATTCATCCACTAATGTTAACCAGATTCATGGTTCAGACAACCCAACCATTCAACTGAAGAGTTGCACCTCCACTCTACTTCATGTTTGCCATCTGCATCCCCCTTGTGCAATGGTCCTCCAACTGATTCATCATCAACCATCTGAGCCCATCATGGATGTACCAGCTGCCAAGGGAGAACCCCCCTGTGGGCCACTGACTGTCATTTAGTTTGGCAAAGCTAATTTTGTAGTTTGATCCGCTTTAATGGTTTCATTCTCTTCTGCTTCTTCTTCTTCTTCTTCTTCTTTCTTTTTCGTAATGAAATCTCAATTCACAAAAAAGGAGTCCCACTTGTGTAGGCCTTCAAGATCTGTAGAAGCAGTTGTTTTCACTAATGTCTTAGTGAAATTGTTTGTAATAAGACATTTGAATGTGAGGAATGCACTTTCATTTGAGCCAACTCCAAATAGCTGGGGCAAGGCTATGATGATGATGATATTTTACGAACTTCAAAAGCATTTCATGGATATCTTGGCATTTTTGAATTTTTCTCTGATTTTGAGGGTTTTTTTTTTTAAATAATTTTTAAAATTTTTTTGTTATGCCCCTGGGAATGATCTTTGTGCCAGTGGAGTTGATTCCTTGATTCAACAAATCATCCAGAGCATCATTTTTTTTTTTTCCTGGATTTGTTTGAAGTTTGAACTACACTTCAAAAAAAAGTTTTGTTTCAACTTGACTTGCTTGATCATCATAGATGACTTCTCTTTGATTTCTTTTCCAACAATGGCAAGTAGATCTCTTATATTTCGTCTTTCAACTGGTTGTGAACAGATGGTGGCAACATTGGGTTGAATATGTGAACCAAGATATGTCAACTACCACAAATGGTGGACCATTTTATGGCTCCGATTATCATGAATCAGTTCGTTCGAGTCCTCCTAAGAGGCCTTCTGCTATTGATAATTCTGATTTAATTTATGATGCGGCATCTGAGGATTCCAATGCTGTGATAGAGCTTCATGATGCTCTAACAGAAGGGCGTGACTATATATTGCTACCTCAAGAAGTTTGGAAGCAACTGTATGCTTGGTGAGTGCAAATGGAGAAATGCAAATCAGATGGCTTACAGCTGTTCTTACCATTGTTTAATAGAGCGGTATTTTTTTTTTGTCCAATGAATTTGTTGTCTGCTTGGTAATTTTATACGTTTTCTCATGATATGTGAACTTGCTGCCTTTGATGCCATTTGGATGCCTATTATCTTCTGGCTTTGATTGATTCCAGTCAGGTTTCGGATAGTTATCAATATGCATAATGAAGTGCATATATGATTTCTTTCCTGAATTTGGTAAAGATTCTACTTGTTCTTTTCCCTTACATATTATATATTTTTATTGTACAATGAGAAATTTCAAATTTGAATCTTATCACAACAAGATTACTTGATACATGCTATATCTCCTGTTCATGCACTCGATCTCTTCTCAACAGTAGGCAACTTACCCATCCAGGAACCCCACTACTGAATCAGTTACAGGTTTTCTTGCTTTCGTAGTCTAGGAATGCCGATTATAGCATTTTATTCTCCATTAGTCAGTGGGCATATTTTCTGCTAGGCGGGGGCAGCATGGGATGAAAACAAAAATGAAGTGTTGTCAAACTGTTAGAGGAGAAATTCAAGATGAGTTATGGGGGAATTGATCCTTCTATCTGTTATAAGCGATTCATTGAAGTAGTAATTTGGTATCCTACTATATATCAAAGGCGTTTTCTTTAAAGCCATGTCATATGTTCCTTCCTGATTATCTATATTCCACAGTAGCAAATGATTTCAGATGATCTTTATGTTAATCGTGCATTCTGATGCAATAATATGCATAAGGATTCTGTACTGAATGATGCAATGTGGCATAGAGAGATGCTATTATGTTGTGCTTCATGAAGTTCTATTAGGTGTTGTTCCACCACCACACCCATCGCAAACGTGTATGCTGATTGGGACCGTTGATCTGGTCGGATGCCTTGCTGATGGGGCACTCGTGAGCTAATCTGAATCTCTCTGTCTTTAGGTATGGAGGAGGTCCAACAGTGACTAGGAAAACGATCAGTTCGGGTTTGTCACAGGCGGAGTTGTCTGTAGAGGTCTACCCTCTACGCCTTCAGCTACTTGTGATGCCCAAAGGAGACCGGGAGGTTGTCAGAATAAGCAAAAAGGTGTGGTTTCACAGTTGATTCTGACCTTGTTTTATTCCTTGACAATCAACTTTTTTGAACTGTTTTTATCCTGTTGGTTCTTCTCCTCACGGCGGCTCAAAATCTTGAACTCCTGAATTTTGGTTGTTCAATCTTTCTCAAGTCTCTCATTGCAAGATTGTATTGTTTATGTTATAAATGCAATTGTTATAATTTGACAAGTAGATGATTTCTATCTTTGAAAAGCTGTTGTGCCTTTTTGTTGTCATCTAACAAAAGCTTTTTAGATTTGGACCATCTTACGTTAGGCTGTTCTCGACTCAAATAGATATTTTCATTGTACACAAAAATAGTTCTTTCTCTGAAGCCTTCAAACTGTTTTTTGCAGGAAACAGTTGGAGAGCTTCATAGGAAGGCTTGCGAGGTTTTCAATCTCATCTTGGAGCAAGTATGATCTCATTTTCCTAGCGGTCTTTCATTACTAAATGTTTTATATTGGATTTTTAATGTGTAAGCTTTTTTACTGTTTTTCCTTTTCCAGGTTTGCATTTGGGACTACTATGGTCATCAAAAATATGCTTTGATGAACAACATGGCTAAAACACTTGAGGATGCAAATATACAAATGGACCAGGATGTGAGTCTTTAACTTCATTTTCTATGTCCTTTAGTCATATTTGGATATTTATTCTACCAGTGCAAATAATTGATGCTAATTAAAAATCAGGCCCTCATATGATATGATATTTTGATATTAATTAGTTTTTGGTGTAGAGAAAGGTGCGCATTTAATCCACCCATCATCATCTTATATTTTTTTCCAGCAATTTGGGTTCTGCCTTTAAATGATAGATTGGCAAAAGTTGTATGACCAGCTGCCCACAGGATGTCAGCCTTCCTCTTTTACGTGGGCTCTTGGAACTGGCCATGTTGGAGACTCACATTTAATCTTATTATCTCAGAAATTGCTTTTTGCGTTCTCTCTTGAAATATAAAAGTATGGATACTTCATATCAAATTTTAGTCAAAGAAGTATGAAGTTCTCTTTTGAAATATAGAAGTATGGATACTTCATAACAATTTTTTTCTATATTATTTATCATATTTTTCCTATTTTAAAATTAAAAAAATAGAAGTATCATGTAGCTTATGCGACATGCTAGCTACTTATGCTACATGCTATTAGAAGGTTGAGCGCTATGCAACATGCTGCAGCTATTTAAAACGCCGCTGTCAAGAAGCAATTGTGAGAAGACTATCTCATTGAGTTCCACTTGAGTTGAAGATCCACCCTCTCTTTAATGTGGATGATTTAACCACACATTTCATACACCTTGAAGACAAGAATGAGGAAGAACAAGTGATTTGGATATCTGAAGTGCCACGACAATGTGATGAAGTGATTGATGATGTGCTTGGCGATTAGATCATTATATACATGCTAAGGCGAGTATAAGAAGTTTTTGGTAAATTGAAAGGGTTGTCGAAAGTTTGATTATATGTGGATTTCTAATGAAGAATTTTAGTGCACCAACCCGGAACAAAGGTATTAGGTAATGATAGCAGTGGCTGTAACAACTGTAACAGTTGTTACAGCCGTTTCTTTTTTTCTTTTTTTTTTCCCTGAAAAAAAGTATTGGCCTCATAACGTCCATTATGATTCAAATTTTCCGCAACAGCTGTCATGACCCCATAATGCATACTGGACATTGTTATCAAATTTGTATGATTCACGATATGAAGTGTACGGTTCATATCATGTTGTATGGGTGTATGATTTGAATCGTACACCCCAAATTGCAAATCCCAAATAATTGTACGATAATTGCATTGAATCGTACAATAATCTTAGATTACTTAAATGGGCCCAAAAATTACTTAAAAGTTATTAAAATTGTTTTTTTTAATTCAATTATTCTTTCTTTGTATCCTTTTGCTCTTAAAATATGAAAAACGCCTCCCCTACTAAATATATCTTCATTTTTTTCTTTAGAGAGAGAGAGAGAGAGAGAGAGAGAGGAGATTTGTGGATTTTGATATTCAAAAACCCAAAAGAAAATAAATCAAGATACTATTCACAATGGAATCGAATACCATTTTTTCTAACATGATTCTACACTTTAGGAAGTTACAAAAGAACAAAATTATTGGACTCTTGTATGTTTTTTAAGGTATTTTTTTTCTTCGAAAGAAGACAAAAGAAAACAAAGGAAAAATACAAGAATCCTTGATACGCATACTATATACATTTTCTCAATTTATAATATCATGAAATGTATTAATTTTTTGGTACATGTTGATGGGAAATGGATGATTAATGAGTTTTTAATCTTTTCTGATTTACTTATATTATTTTATTTGTTTTTTATATGTATATTTTTGAAAGTAGAAAAAATCTTACGATTTGCGATTCGATATGATTCAACCCCGTTTACGATTTGCGATATGATAATGATTTTGACAACATTGGTACTGGATGCCACCATTACTGTTACATAAAGGCCATTACGGCACACCATGCCTGGAACTCTTAAAGCTGTACATGAAATTCAACTTGACAGAGCTGAGTTTGTCGATGCTAGTGGAGTTAGTATAATCAAGCCCTTCTCACGTGTTGAATTGAAGAGGTCAAGAGTAGTAAACCCCACCTAATTACAGGTGCCCACATTATAACATGCGTGATAAGATGGGTTGCTTTCATTACAGTTTTGCTTTCTGTTTTTTTAGTCTCTTTATGTATTGAAATTACTGAAATACCCCTTAAAAACTAGCGAAATAACTAAAATAGGGTTTGTCTTAGTCCTTCATTTAGTAGTAGGTTACTTGTTCTTGTAAGGCCTACATTAGGCTTCACATTGGACATGTGAATTCCCTTTTGCTAGAATAAAAAGAATCAATTTTAATGTTTGTGTTAGTGCTTGGAAGAAGAGGAGAGTGTGTTTCAAAGTGATCTCTAGTAATCAAGTAGAGGCCTAGAGGGGTGGTAGGTTCATTCGATACCCATTGGAGCAATCCGATCCATTCATTACTTACTGCATAATCATTACTTACTGCATAACCGAATGATGCTGGGGGTTGTTTTTAGATGTATTTTTAGAAGTTGATATATGGGCTGTTGCCATTTGTGCTGTTGTATCTTTAATTTTTTTACATTAATAAATGATAATTAACCATAAAACGTTTTGAGAAAGCACCTGATTCATGAACTTGGCAATTGCTTGATTCTGATGACATTACTGAACCTGCCAGATATGCTTATTTTTGCAGATCCTCACCTGATTATTGCAACGACAATATTTGCCAGTTGGTTATCCTTTATTTTAAAAATACATGATGAATGATGTTCCAGGAAGTTTTACGCATACACCTTTTATAGTTGAATATGGGAATATTTGTGTGGTGTCTTGTACTCAATTGATTTTGTGTGTGTGTGAAATGCTCACACACAACTAGTTGTACGTCCAACTAGTTCGTGTGTGGGGGCCACTATGATGTTTGTATGACATTTTGTCTGTCCAAGAAGGTTGTCTCGCAATAAAAAAAGGATGCGCCAGAAATCAGGACGATCCAACCATGAAAATGGGATTCTCCATGTGAATGTGGAGTTTTTAGATGTTGTTTCATGGTTTTCTATGGTGTATCTCACCTAATAGTTGGATCAACCTGATTTTTGGGGCATCTCATTTCCATGATGGGATAATCTTAATGGACGGGCAAGATGTTGTACAAACACCGTGGCGGGCCCACACACCAACTAGTTGAATGTACAACTAGTTGCGCGTGAGCATTACTCTCTCTCTCTCTCTCTCTCTCCCTCTCTCTACACACACATACTTTGGGGACATTTAAGGGGCGGACTGGTGATCCATCTCCTCGGAGAGGAATCATTATGTGTGAAGATGATCTCGTTTGCCATTTTTGCGGACAATTTGGAAAGAGAGGAAGGGAAGGGGCTTTGGCGGGGGCCAAGTTTAGGATGCCTTGGAGGGGGGATTTTTTCAGGCATTGTTGAGGTGTGATGGAGGATGATAGAGAGATTCTTGATCCTTGAAGAGGTCCCAGTCCTTGTAGCCTTAGTGGTGCACGGTTCCAAGGATATTTTTCTGTTTTCATCCTCTTTATTCTTGATCTCTTCGAGTCCGTATTTCTTTTTAAAAAATTGTTTCTTGTTGTTCTTATGGGGCGACAAAAGGGTCACTTGGTTTTGGCTATACTTAATGTACATTTTACATTCTTTTAATGAAATTCTGTTTTGCCATTTTAAAAAGGCAAAAAGAAAGAAAAGAAAGTAAAAAGAGAAAAAGAGTCTATGGGTGTCCTTAAAAAGAAAGTCCTTGGCTGCTATGATTCCCGGTAGTGGTTATTCTAAATGCGATTCAGAGGCCTGAAGGTAACAGTGAAACTCAGCCATGTTGTGGAACAACAAAGTGGTGCTGAAATAAAAGTACAGTGACGCGGGGCAACTAACCACTTGCTTTAAAGCTCAAACTTATAGAGAATGGCGAATCAATACCTTTATCTCATAGCCCAGGTCAGGCTCTTGGCCAATACCCCCCTCATGGGCCCCACTTCACATGGGTCTCGCCTCACATGAGCCACCTGCTTCACACGGGTTGCCCACCCCGAGTGTGTCCTCGCTTCACACAGGCCACCCCATTCGAGCCTGGTGTGAAAATGGGCCTGCATTATACAGGGGCCTTGTAACAGGCTATGGGACCTCCGAACGAAATAATACAGGCTGAGATGCTAGATTTTTTTTAAAAATAATTCTTTTCATATTTTTCTGTTCTTTGCTATTTGTCATCCATTTTTGGTAGCCAGGGATGTAGTTTAGTTCCTGATATGTCACATTATTTTGTGACCTCAAATAGATAGTCAGGGCTCTACTGTTTCTGTTGACGATGATGGTAGCTGCTAGATATTAAATGGCATGTAGTTATTCTTGTTAATTACTTCTCTTAGCATGCGAGTCAATTCTCTGGAAAGAAAAGGGAAATCATAATGGGCCTGGTACTGTTTAAGCTATTGATAGAAGGGCTAAATTTAATATCTGTCCCTTTTCTGTAATTTCATTTTGAGCCACATGGACACTATCGTTTGACCTTCTACTTCACCAAATAAATCATGACATTGAATTGATTACTAGCTTTTTTCTTTTTATGCTTTCACCCTATTTAATGATGGTAAAGTTGATGCTTGTTTATGCTTATTTATTCCTAATCGCTACTAACTACACTTGAATATTAGAAAGTTTAGTCATTTAGCTAGTTTGCTTAGGAAAATCCCACAAAGTATTTGCATTATTTATGAATCATGCACATCGATGCCGATTACCCTTATAATCTCCTTCTGAAACAGATTCTGGTGGAGGTGATCAGTGATAGTAATGGTACTGCATTTGGCGCTTGTGTGAGCTCTGTTCAAGACAATGGATCTACAGAGAAAGATTCAACTTCTGTTGTTGTAGAACCTTGTAGGTCAAGTATATCTACTGCAGGGGGTTTGTCCATCACCAAAGGTGTTACTCGGAGCTGCAGTTCGGAGTTATCACAGAGCCAGATCCTGACTTCCCCAATTAGAGATGTGGATACATCATATGGAACCAGTACAATGGGTATGAGGGGGGCTTCTGGAGGTCTAACTGGGTTGTTGAACCTTGGAAACACTTGTTTTATGAATAGTGCAATTCAATGCCTTGTACATACACCAGAGTTTGCTAGATACTTTCGGGAGGATTACCATCAAGAGATAAACTGGCAGAATCCCTTGGGAATGGTTGTAAGTTACTAACTCAGACAATTTACACGAACTTGATCTCGTTTTTCTCCTTATTCTGATGTTATAATAGGATCAGGAAAACCAACATTGAAGATACAACCTATTATTTATAGATTCATCTTGATGCATATACTTGACCATGAAGAGGATGATTCATTTAGCATGCATATACCATCTTTTATGCATTTAAAGTTGTAGATTTTCCATCCTGACTTGAGAAGATGCAGAACCATAAACAAGATGGGCTGTCGTACTCTTGATCATGCCATTATTGCGGTCATCATCATATAACATAAACATGAACAAAATGGGCTGTTCTGACTCATGGCAGGGTTATATTGATCCTTTGCAGGTTCATGTAGAATCAGATACGTCATATGCATAGCTCCTGGCTTTCTACTATCATTTCCTGTATACAGTTATCAAAATTTGAAGGATAACCCAAACACCTGAAGTCATAAACATTCATGCACAAACATGTTCTCTCTGTCTTTCTCTCTCTCTTGGTCTTTTCTTTCTTTCTTTCTTTTTCTTTTTTGAACGGTATGCAAAAAATTCCATCAAACTATTCAATCAAAAGAATATTGGTGGCTAAATGTGAATAGAACATGTACCGTAACAAAGAGTTTGGTTTTTCAGTGCATGTGTAAATATTTCATATTTAATTCATTCAACTTCAGAACTATATCATAGCAACTAGCTGTACCTCATAGAGGTAATTCAGTTTTTTCAGCATTATACTATTTTAGGTGTAGTTTGTCATATTCTTGTTAGCAATTTTGTATATATTTCTTCCATATCAAATGGAACTTTACCCTCAATGGATTTTTAATGTGGTACCTGTACAGGTTCTGATCCACATTTCTCCTTCTTGATATGGAAGAAGAATCAAGCACAATATGCTATGTAATTTCAATAGTGGACCTTTTAGTTTTTTTCCTTTATAGTCCCATAAATGAATCCATATACAGTGGAGGGACTAGGTGCTAGTTCAAAAACAGAAAATCTCCTATTCTTCTTGATGGACCATACATCGAGGGCATTATGTGTTACCAACCTTTGGACTTAGTACATTCTTGTGGTTGTTTTCTTCCTCAAATTTCTGGTTTGAGTTTTTGAGATGTTGTTTTTCCATTTGTGTATGATTGCACTGGATTTAGTTGGATTTTTGTTTTGAAAAGAAAATCTGAACTACTGGAAGTGTTTAGGAATTTTTTTTTTTTTTTTTAGGGGGGGGGGGGGGGGGGGGGAGTTCTTAAGAATAAAAACTAATCGTTTTAGTAGTAATAGAGAGGTTGTTGAGAATACGATGATGGCAGATCAACCCTGAGGCCATTAAAAGTCGCCCTGAAGTTTACACAGCTGAAATTGCTGACCCCACAGCTAAGATTTGCAATCAAAGACCCACGACAGCTCCTGGATGTCCCAGAAATCCCAAGGCACTTCCGCACCTTAAAAAGAGCCCAAAAACCTAAAATTTGCATTTGTCATGCGATCCCTGAATCGGGCAACCAAGCCCAAGTCATGCGAGCTAGCAAGGTTGTGTGATCCATGCTAGTCACATGAGCTGCCTGCTAGTCACATGAGCTGCCTTGGTTGCGTGACTGGGAAGTTATGGTGGTTTCCCCCCACATCCTCTTTGTGAGAAACACCATTTCCCATATTTTATCTTTGTTGGAAACTGCACAACTTTATTTTCTCACCTCCACCCCTAAGAAAAGGTGTTTCCCACAATGGAAGGAAAATGGATTTCGTAAGGGCGAAGCCCAAATGCGCCACCTTCCATCATCAATCACCTCACGTGCCAAATGAGCGATTGTCCATTTTCGGTTATGCCCCACATGTGCCACATCTGCCGATGCACCATGTGTCATCATCCATCTTCTCTTGCGCCCCACGTCTAAAGCGTCCTACATGTGATAATGTGCTATATGTGACACTAACCATCTTCTCTTGCACCCCATGTGTTAATGTGCCACATGTACCACCATTCATCTTCACTTGTGCCCCGCACATGCAAGGCACTCTACATGCTCCAATGTGCCACATGTGCGATTGTTTATCTTCAACCGCTCTAAATATGCCACTTGTGGATCTTTACTCATGGCTCAGTGGTAGACACTTTGTGTTTCCACTTTGAGGTCATGGGTTCGAGATCCATGTGGTGTAAGAGTGTGGGTGTGTATTCACCTTTTAAAAAAAAATGCCACTTGTGCCAATGTGCATAAATGCTGCCATTTAGCTTCAAGCACCCATGTGTCAATGCGTCTTGTGCCACATGTGCTACCGGTTAACTTCAAGCACCTCACATGTATCACGTGTGCTACAATTCAGCTTCAAGCATCCATATATGCTGCATATGCCACATGCCACTATCCATTTTCAAGCATCTAACATGTTCCACATGCTAGTGACTACCTAGAGTAGTTTTTTTTTTTTTTTTTTTTTTTTTTTTTTTTTTTTTCTCTCAAGAAAATTAGTTGTTTTTCCAAACAACAAATAGATTCTAAATTTCTAGGAAAATCTTGTTGAAAAACAAACAAGGAAAACAAAGTTTCCTTTCCATTAGTTTCTTGGAAATAAGAAACACTACTTCCTTTCCTATGCTTTCCATGAATCCAAACAGGCCTTAAAGAACCAACACTGCCAGATTGGGGATTCAAGACACTCAAACATTTTGCTACAACTTGATTTTAATAAAAAATTCACATGGCCGGATCTCTATGCATTTGGATCTTTGTATTAGATTTTTGTGAGGAGCTTATGAAGGAGAAGTTGAATCTAGAGACCCAATATTAGTGGAAGGCGGTTTTGTTTCTTTCTTTGCTACAATTTCCGTGAACATAGGAAAGTAGGAAACAACAGATTTCCCACATAACCAAGGTGAATCCAACTCACAAGAATTTTGGAAATATCTTAAATGAATGCGGGGCATCAATATGCCCTAAAATCTTGTGTCTCTGCTATGGGGCTCAGAATTAAGTTGTGGAAAGGAAGCACAAACGTAGAGCTGGAATAACACTTTTATTGATGTTTACTGTTCATGTTCTTCAAATGCTTCCAGACTTAACTGTTAAAAAAAAAGATCCAAGCATCCAATCTGCATTGTGTAACAGAATACCACTGTGCTACTTCAGGATATGTTTCTACCATAAAAACGTGACATTACAATTTTATCCCTGTATTTGCCAAACCTTTAAGTTATTAGTATTATATTTTTTGAATGGTGTACCATACCTTGAGTTACAAATGCATTTTATGAAAACTAGACGTACATGCACATAAGCAAACTAAACAGCATACCGCACACAAATTTCATTTGAGCTTGTTTTGAGGTCCTGGAAATATCTTTGAGATTACTTTGGTTTGCTGTTGTCTGATATTTTTGGCTCACATACCATCATTATTCTTGAGTGGCCCCACAATCTTCTTTTGTAGAGAAATGGCATGCCAAGTATATTACCTGTGCATTGCCATTCTATTGAATCAATTGGTAATTGTGCAGGGAGAGCTTGCTTTAGCTTTTGGGGAACTGCTCAGAAAATTATGGGCTCCTGGACGAACACCCGTTGCTCCTCGACCCTTTAAAGCAAAACTTGCTCGTTTTGCTCCCCAATTCAGTGGGTACAATCAACATGACTCGCAGGTTTACAAATACTTCTTAACATCCTTTCTTGAAACAATTCAGCTTTTAAATTAAAGTTGTATGGTTCCTTTACTCATTGATATAATATATGAACTTGTCTACTTTAGGAACTTTTGGCATTTCTGTTAGATGGACTTCATGAAGACCTGAACCGTGTAAAAGATAAACCTTACATCAAGTCTAGAGATGCAGATGGTCGATCTGATGAAGAAGTTGCAGATGAATACTGGGCGAATCACATTGCTCGAAATGATTCAATAATTGTTGATGTGTGCCAAGTGAGTATACAGTACATCAATGATCAAGAGAACTTTACTGATATGCAGTCATCTGGAAATAAAGTTACCATTTGGATATATGCTCTGTTCTCATTGCTAGTAGAAAATCTGCAAATATGTTTTGCTATTACAACCTGCTATCTGTTTGTTTTCCATTCATTGGTATGAGTCCTTAAAAGTTCATGCATATGGTTCCAAACTCCATCTAAATAGTTAAAGACACTCATTAATAGATCATTCGTGACCTCTAACTATATTTCTTGGATGTGTTTTTCTCTGCGACTAATAATCATCATCTAAGCCTTATCCCAATTCCCAACTAATTGGAGTCGCCTATATTACAGGTGGTGTACAGATAATGGTATCCTCTTAATAAAGAACTGCCACAGACATAATAAACAAATCCTAAAAAGTCAAAAATACTACTTAAAAGGTTAAAACTTCAAAGTGAAGTGAAGGCCGTATGCACGATAAAATAGCTTCTTGATTCATTAGCCAAGGAATGCATAATATCAGCCACCTCCCATTGGATGTACTGGAAAGAAATCCATTGGAGTTGGCAGATGTCAGTAGGCTCATCCTACTCAAAGTGACTGCTTTTCGTTCTTGCTTGAATGAGTCATCTGTCTAGTACCATGAAACCCTGCCCAAAGGAGAGCCTAAGATATCATATATCTTTTATTTCTCTCTTCGACTTCAGACCATTCTCTCCTTTCCCTCTAAATTGGAAGATTCATAATGTTCTACAAATCCCAAAAAATGGTCAAGGTGTTTCTGAAAAAAAATGACTCTCCCAATTTAGAAGGAAAAGAACCAAACCTCTCCATGAAATCAACAGTCAAGTCCGAGTATACATGCCAAATACATGGGAAGCATATACCCATCAAAAGGAGTTGCAAGATGAAGTGCCCTTTAGGTTTCATTTTGTTTAATGCACATGAGACGTTGGAATTCAATGTTTGTTCAAGTGTCTATTGGTTTTCAGGATAAGTTGTGTAATCAAAGTTAGCTATATTCAAATTGATTGATGATTAATCAAACCTCGGGAATGCGATCAAACTCTGCAACATTGACAAAATGTGTCATGCGTCACTATAGAAATACCGGCATAGGTATGAATATAGTAAACCTATGCGGATCAATACAAATCCACTAAACGGCAGAAAAATTAATGGAAATGTTAACAAAGTTTTGGTTCTGATAAGGCCTTCTACATATATATTCCACACTTTTTCAACACAGATCTTGTTTTGAGGGTCCATGTCCATGTTACATGGCTTTTGTTCTGGTCTGTAACACAAGTGTTTATAATTACTTTTATCCGAAAAGTTCCATTCGTCAGGTAGCTATGGTGTGGGGTGCTTGTAGAAGTTCCATAATGTCATATATGATGGCTGTAAAAATTGAAGGACACAAACTTTGGCTTGTTCTATTTCCAGGTTTGAACCTTAAAACTGAATTTTGATTTGTGGAGTGATAGGCCTGTGAACACCGTGGACCCAGGTGAAGAAAATCAAAATTTTGAATAGGGCTGGCCTGACAAGCCTCACCCGACATGTGATCCCAGACCAATTCAGTCTGGCATGTTGACCTGTTGACAGCCTAAGGTCAGTGGGTGATTCTTTTGAAAGAAACACACTTGTTTCCTCCTGTGTTAAGGCTCTCGCACTCTAATTATATGGGAAATTTTGTTACTATTCACTTTAGGCTCTTGCACGGTCTCTTTTGTCTTTGTAGAAATGCTTCTTTTTTCTTTTTCTTTTTTAAAGATGTATTGCTTTTCAGTTTTCTGACAGCTGCTAGAGAGGGGAACTTGAGCTTTTCTTTGTGCATCATGATGTGAATCATAAGTTTGCCATTGATGTTCTTCTATTCTCTCTTTTGCTGCCTACTAGATATTGGATGACCACTCCTGATGACACAACCGCTCGTCCGTGATTTATGTATCTGAGTGATGCAAATTTGACAGGGTCAATACAAGTCGACTCTGGTTTGTCCTGTGTGCGGGAAAGTCTCCGTGACTTTTGATCCATTCATGTACCTCTCATTGCCACTACAACCAGCCACTACTCGTGCAATGACTGTTATGGTCTTCAGTAGCGACGGGAGTGCATTGCCAACGCCATGCACTGTATCAGTACCCAAAAATGGTCGGTGCAAGGACTTGATTCAAGCACTGAGCACTGCGTGTTCCTTGAAACATGGGGAGAAGCTCTCACTTGCAGAGGTTTGTCGTAATGAAGTAGTTGATAATGATCTGGTGGATGAGATCAAACAATTGAAAATACTCAATTGATCATGAGTTGAACTTTTCTTGTGCAGATACGCAACCACTTGATTCATCGGTTCTTGGAGGACCCATTAATCTCGTTATCCACTATAAAGGACGACGATCACCTTGCTGCATATAGGCTCCCAAAGTTTGTGAAGAATACAATATTCCTTCAGTTGATACATCGCCGAGAAGAATTGTACGTTCTGTGTAAAGCTACTCAATTGCATCCAATTTGTTATCTTCAAATTTAGGGAGTTGATTTTGGCATACTTTTGTTGATTATATCCAAAGAAAAGAAAACAGCTGGATTTTTCTGGATTCCATATACCCAAGTAGCAGCTGAGGCATCATGGAATATGTGGCCCCAAGAATATGTACAACATTCTGCGGTTTTCAGCTTTACAATTTCAGCCCATGGTTCAGTTGTCCAAATAGTTGATATAATTGGCTCAACTGTCGATGAAAATCCCACAGAGGAAAACCCTTCATTCAGTGCTATTAAACAGATGGTTAAGAAAGAAATACGGAAAAGCTCCACATTCAGTGAAAGAAGGGAACGGAAGATTTGGAAGCTTGGGATCTTCTGATTTGGGAACATATTAGTGCATGGGCACTCATGGTGTTGCCATGATATTGACGTTTTGGATCCCTGAGCCATGGCCCCCCTCGTACCAAGTAAAATCACAAGTTAACTGTCCAAACATAATTGGGTTGAGCATTTTATTGTACCTCATGACAGAAATCCTCTGTGAATGTGTATGTTTCAACTTATCCAGAACTGCTGATATGTACCCCATATATCCTCTTACTCTTTGCTGCTAATCAGACTTAGTGCAAGGGGGATGAAGGGAAAATACTCCACAAGAACACACTGATGAAATGAAGGGCTGCTCTACGTGCCCTGTTAAACATAATAATGGGTCTTCTTTAGATCAGAAGAGGTTGATCATACCATTCTCCAAGAATGCTTGGGCCGCATGGTGGTTTTTTCCCCACTACCATTATTTGTTTCTTGCTAGTTTCCCTGAGGGCCTGCTTGGATTTGTGGAATCCAGAAAGTAGATTTGGAAAGGAAAAAAACTCGTACCTGAGAAAAACCATGGATAATGAAATTTGTGGAAGCAAATGCTAAAAAGGTTGTTTTTCTGTGATTTCCATGGATTTGTGGAATGGCTGACGCTCAAAAAAGGAAATCTGTCTTGCAAAGTGTGGAAATGAGGATTATCAAGTTTTTATTTATTTATTTAGAATTTTTTCCAAAGAAATGGAAAACACACATTTTTGAGGAAAACAAGTTTCTACGAGTTACTTTATTGTTACAATTGGCACAGAATGTCACATCGGCAGAGAATGTTTTTCTTTTCCATGGTTACCTTTTGGATTCCACCAGTTGAAACAGACCATGACAGAAAAGCAAAAACATTTGCACCTGTTGGTGAGCATACATTTATATGCAAAAACATTTGGAGGTGTGAACATATGCATGTGGACATATCTTTGTATGCATCGGTTTATATGTATGCTTAATGTGTTTGTGTTAAATCTTTTTCCAGCAATCATGCGTTCCTGTCACTCTAACGCATTGTACAAGTTTATTGCAGGGAATCTAGTAATGCCCACAGCGCAATGATCTGGAAACCATATGGGACGCCCCTTGTTGCTTCAATCTCACGTGATGAAGTTGTCACAAGAGCTGATATACATTCAATTGTTCGCACGATGCTCTCCCCCATGCTACAAGGTGAAACACTCCGGCCTTCTCATCTCCCTGAAACTAGCATGACAGCTGCACAAACCTCTCGAACGATCAATTCCAATGAAACACGTGAAGGCAGTTCTAAAGTAGCAGTGGCTTCCAAACTGCCTCTACAGTTGGTTGATGAAAACAATGCCTGCATTGATCTGTTGACCGGAGAAGAGAAGATAGTTAGGCTACCAACATCGTCGGCTGCATCAATTCTCGTTTTTATTGACTGGTCAAAGAAGGTATTGGAGAAGTATGATACCCATTATCTTGAGAATCTGCCTGAGGTGTTCAAGTATGGGCCTGCAACCAAAAAAGCACGAACGGAGCCTCTCTCATTGTACACATGCTTGGAAGCATTCTTACGGGAGGAGCCACTGGTGCCAGAAGATATGTGGTTAGTTTCTTTCAGTTTCACCTTCTCTATATGCTATAAAATCTGTGAAATATGTAGGGGTTCGTTTGGCAGCATGGATTTTGGGCAGTCAGGGATTGGAATCCAGGATTTCAATCCAAATCATGTTTGGCACCCCCCAAAATCCTGGACTTACAAATCCAAATGGGATTGAAAATCCTTAGAAGTGCCTCTTTTAAATCCAAGAGAAAAGGTGGGGCACAAAGTCCTGGAATTTCAATCCTCTCCAACTGTTATAACTGCTTTCCTCTCTTTTATCGCCCCCTTAAGTCCAAATCCAGGATGCCAAACATAATTTCTGCAATCCACAAGATTGAAAAGCCAGGCTTCGAAACACAACTGAAACATGCAAAATCGAGTTTTTACAATCCTGGATTCGGATTCTTTATCCAGAACTCAGAATCTTAATGCATGCTGCCCAGTGACCCCTAACCTTGACACAGATGTGTTGGATGTCATTACGGGTGTTGACCAGTGTCTTTTAAAGGTCATATTCCAATTGATCAAGAAAAAAAGAAAAAGAAAAAAGAAAATGCCAGACATGCAGTGTTGATGTGAAGAGAAGTTAAGAGTTACTTGTGGAAGCATGATTATGGTTGTGCCCTTGTGAATATTAAGAAGCAAAAATCTAAGATGTATTTGTTTTGAAGGTACTGCCCAAAATGCAAAGAGCGACGGCAAGCGAGCAAGAAGCTGGATCTATGGAGGCTTCCTGAAGTGCTGGTCATTCACCTAAAGAGGTTCTCCTACAGCAGGTCAATGAAGCATAAACTGGAAACCTTTGTCAACTTCCCCATTCATGACTTTGACTTAACGAACTACGTGGCCCACAAGAATGGATCGCGACGGCAGCTTTATGAACTCTATGCCTTGAGCAACCACTATGGCGGCATGGGAAGTGGGCACTACACTGCACATATCAAGGTGAATGGGCATCATTCCATAAACATATCTTGGCATTTGTTTTTCCGTTCCTTTTTCTTTCTTGCTGGGTCTAGGTAGTTGTCTCGTACTGCATGCTTTCTGGGTGAGAAGATCGCACTGAATCCTTGAATTTCTTTTAGTTAGTGCGTCAGACTGAAATAGTGTTCTACCAATGGGGTCTATACTCCATGGTTGTGTGATCCCAACCATGATCTGATTTGTTGCCCCAAAAACCTCCCATATTGCAAGATCCTAATTGTTGGATGGTTGGGATATCCTTATCTAGAAGATATTTGGGACATCCCCCATCCAATGGGGTCCATGGTTTTTTATCATGAGATTCACAACCATTGATCCAATGGGTTGCCCCAAAAAAGAGTCTGCCTAGATTGCAAGAACCTAACTGTTGGATGGCTTAGATATCCTCAACTGGAAGATATTTGGGGCATGCCCCTTGCACTGTGGGGACAATCCAATAATGGTTTGGTTTGGATCAATAAACCAAGGGCCCCACTTGCATGGGCATTTTGAATGCAATGCATCGGATGTCCATAAGGGGCTGGTATCTCACAGTTTCTCTCAATGTGCAGCTTCTGGATGAAAACAGATGGTATAATTTCGACGACAGTCATATCTCCCCCATAAACGAGGAAGATGTGAAGTCATCCGCTGCTTATGTGCTCTTCTACAGGAGAGTTAAGGGTGCTGATGTGTCCGTGAGTAACGGAGTTCAGTCACGTGCGGATCATGGCAACATCCTGGGCCGAAAGTAGAAAGTTTTTTTCTCTGGCATGCGTGCCTTCTGGAAAGAGAAGGGCAGGTGAGGAGGGGCATGGCTGTGCAGCAGTTTGCATGTAACATGTATGGGCTATTGAATGGTTTAAGGGGTATTTTCAGATGTTATCTCCCAAAAAATATAAAAAGAAAAAAGAAAGGAAATAAAAAGAAGAAAAATCCCTTGGAGATCCCAGATGTCCCCATGTTTTAGAACATTTGAAAGTCCTACATTGGATATGAGAGAGAGAGAGAGAGAGAGAGAGAGAGAGAGAGAGAGAGAGAGCCCACCAATCCAATCTATGTAGCTTTTATTGTGTCTAGATGTATAATGTTAGCTACACAATGCAAGATTAGTCCTTGATTACGATGAAAATTCTCCTTGATTGCGTGTTAATGGATCAGAAGCATCCGCATCATCGTGTGTCATGTTAACCTTTCAGAATGATAATTGAACTGTTTTTGTAAAGGGCCTGTTTGGATTGGAGGAAAACAAGATTAACCCTGGAAAATGAAACTGATTTCCTGTGATGTGAATTAGTTTTTGCGGTTTTCCTCAGCCATTTCCTTTTACTCTCTAAAACCCGGAAAAAAAAAAATTTGGGATTTTTAAAATGGGATTGCCATCCTTTTTGTGAGAGAACTCTCACATTTGAGACTATACATTTTTGGGCTCATGACCTAAAATGAGCTGGCAAAACAGATGGACAGCTTGGATCTACAATACATTCATGAAGGTAGGCCCATCCGTGTTGGGTGAAGCTGGGGTGCACCTAATCCTAAGGTGAGCTCCCATCCAAACCGCTAGAGTGCCGCTTGTGTAGGACATCAATGCCATGAAAAAGGTCACCTATCTTGAGAAGTAGGCTGATACACATATTAAATGGTGGACCACATCCTCTTGGATGGTCTTGGCATGTTTGGGTCTCGTCCTAATTAAATAAGGGCATTTACATGGGTGGTCCTAAATCAACACATGTCACTTTTGACACATGCGTAGAATATAAATGTCATCTATCTCCTGCATATGGCTTATGAAACCTTATTGGATCACCAAAATGTATAATATGTATTTGTTATATATAACGATGCTAGTAAAATTAATTCAATGTCACTTGGTCTGATTTTAACCATCTTGAAGATGGTGGACCACACCCGATCATGTAACTGGATCCAAATAGTAGATCGGAACAAAACAATATCTCTAAATGTGTTTAAAACAGTACCTGTCCACGTTAAAATTGGGTTGGGTCCATCAGCCTGACAGTCTTATTCTTGGAGCTCATTTGATTTAAATGCAAAAATTAACATATTAATGTTATTATTTGTGAAAAACCAATAAACTTTATATGCCTGACCCGGGCCCTACCCGGACCCGAGTCAGCTCAAGCCCGGGTTGAAGCAGGCTATTCATGAAAGCCCATCGGCCGGGCTAGCCCATTGACAGCCCTGTTTAAATGTCAGATGGAACCCAATTCTCATTGGAATTTTTACAACAATATTCTTCAGGAATTTGGATTTTATTGAATAATGCCTTTAAGAACCGGAATGCAACTAAAGTACTTTTTGAGCGATGAAACTGCCATAAAACTCATTGCATGCTTTTTTTCCTTTTAAAAAGTTGTGAAATGGAGAATTGTGGGGTTTACATGATACTTGTATGATACCTATACTATTCACTAAATATATTCTGTTGTTATAGCCTGAAGAATAAAAGATTTGGTCACTCTAAAATTGATATGAGGTACATTGTAAAAAATAACATGCACCAGATAAGGGGCATTTGGATAATAAGTTACGTAATATAAGCTACTTATGCCTTAAGTAGCTTAACTTGATTTTTACTTATTAAACTAAAGTGATTAAGTAACTTTAAATAAAAAGAGCTACTTATTATTGATCATAAATCAAACTTACTTATTTCAAGTTACTTATCTACTATTGTATGTAGAAAAAATAATTTATTTGGTGGCATCCAAATGGACCCTTAGAAACATGAAAATGCACATGCAACATCATTTGGTGATGTAATTGGAAAGATTTTCTGTCATGTGATTATCATGGTTGGGTGCACATTTTTGACAAGTTGGATGTCATACATGTCATTTGGAATTTTTTTTTTTTTTTTTTTTTTTTAAACTTATTTCTTTTAAAGAAAAACAATATATAATGGTACATTTTTAACTTCAGTTCTCAAAAAGCATTACTCATATATTTGATTTGTTGGAAATTTTTGGGTCACTTTGAAATTTATGAGGATTTTTTCATTAAAAAAATCTATTATTATATTGGTTGGCCTAAGAAGATTTCATTTTAAGTAGATTGGAAATGATTCTTAAATTTGACATATTTACTCATATGGCTGCAACCTTGTTGCGACTAAGATGGCTGCTTTACTGGCCTTCGAAACTGAAATATTTTGCTATAAAATTTGCTTCAATGACTCCTAAAATGACCCAAGCACTATTTGTCCACAATATTGAAGAAAATGCAAAAAACAATAACACAAACCCCAACACAAGATATTTACATAGTTAACTACTTTGGCTACTGTGCAGGCAATCTGGCAAGGAAATAATTCATTATAGCAAAGAGAGATTATAAAGAATAAGAAATAGAGTACCTTCCTTAATCTTTCTACAGAACCCTTTGAACCCAATCTCAAATAAAGAGAAATACCTTCACCATTGCAATTATAGCAATAACCCTTCTTATTGAGAACAACTTGAGAGGAAGAAAAGGAGTACCTTGTGAGCGACCTTGGGAAATCTTAAATCATTCATTGTAGAAAAAATCCCTCTTGGTCCCTTTTCATTCTTGTGAGAGAAAACTCTCGCTCACCCTCAAATTCAGAATTCTAACTCAACTCTAACATAACTCACTTCATAAGTTATCTTTTTAGGAGTGGAACACCAAAATTACTGCTCCAAGTGTTTACAATCAATTTGGGCTTTGTTTGCTCAAGTCCAATATGAATTGCGTAGGTTGAGATGGAGAAAAGCCTAAGTGAGTGCTCGAAGGACTCCTAGTTGAACTTCCTCCTATGAGGAACATTCAACACCATATTTACTGTTGGGTTCGAGTCTTTTGAACCTTGTGTACTACATGACGAGCTCCAATGACATGTTGTTAAGAGCTTAATTAAGGCAAATATGTCACCATATATTTTTTTAACATAATTTTCTTCTAAGAAGAATTTTGTTGGGGATCTTGGCCTGTAGAATCATACAGATCTAGATCTAGGATAACAATCCAATGACAACAAATACACACAAGAGAACACAGATTTAACGTGGAAAATCCTTGTGGAAAAAAACCATGGCACAAAGCGACAGATCTCCACTATGAAAATAGAAATTACAAAGAGAGAGGAGTTACCTGATTCGAACAACCTCGAATCTCACCCTTGCTACCCTTTAGAAACCGTAAAATCTTTTTAGGAACCCTTGGAACCTCTTTAGTAAGCCTTGACATACCATTTCCTACACCCAATTCTGGATACACCCCTTTATATAAGAATAAAAAGAGGTAGAAACAAAATATGAAACAAAATCCTTAAAATCTGCGTTTCCACAATTGCATCTGCGGAACTCCTCAATGATATCGAAGGTCTCTCGATAAAAGTGTCGATATCATTTGAAAGTACCTTGATGATATTGACAGGACCTAAAAAACTGTCCAGCAACCAGTGGTGAAAAATCTGTGAATTATCGATATCATCCAGCCACTCTCGATGACAGCCTCGATATCATCTAAAACCCTGTTGATATCATTGACAGACCACCAGACGGATTTAAGACATCCGTTCGTAACAATCTCACCATGTCTTCAATCTTCATTCGTGTAGCTTCTTGTCCTTTTCTCTTATCTCTACATCATATCATAGCTTCTCTTGCATACTCCGTCTTCCTTTTACGCCATCGCCAAGCCCAGAGAAGTTACACAGAACTTGAACTTCTCTGCAGGAATGATCTAGGTGAGCATGTTCGCCGGATCAACTAACTACCTTTGCTCCTGTCTTCTCAAAAGAAAAGACGTAGTATTCTTACCATCTCACCGCTATCTAATATTGTTTGCCGGGATACTTGCTCACAACATTGATAGCCTGTGAAATAATCGGTCTAATCTAGACCATGACATACACTGTCAACCGCATTCGAATAAGGCTCATGAGATATTCTGCTTTTCCTCATCTGTTTTGGAACATGTCCTGAGGAAAACTTGAGGAGAGACTTGTAGGGAACGCTTTCTGGCTTTACTCGGCCTATCACATCCTTGATCAATACCTACACACAAAGTATTCCTCCTGTGATTACCAAAGCCTACTCCTCCTTCAGTCTCGACGCCGAGAACCATCTTTGCAGCCCCCCGATCCTTCATCCATGAAGGAATCAAATCACTGCCTAAGCGATAGATAGAACCACGACCTCCTGCAAAGTCTTTTCTCAGCCCCTTTAACTTTGAACCGCTCTGGTTGCTTCATGTAGATCTGCTCTTCACTTTTCCTTACAGAAGTGCAGACTCCACATCCATCTTTCCAGTTTAAGATCACATTGGCCAACCGGTGTCAATCACGGATCTAATAGACACTTATTATACCGTCGGTGCAAATATCTCTGAGAAGTCGATCCCTTCTCTCTAAGCATAACCCTTCACTACCAACCCCGCCTTGTATCTATGCTATATCCTCCTGGAGATCCACCTGCATCCAACCGCTCTCCGGCCCACTGGAAGCTCCACCGGCTCCCATATGTCGGTCTGGTACAACGAATCCATTATATCGCCCATAGTCACCTTTCACTTCTCAACTCCAGGCTTACCTAGAGCCATCTGAATAAAAGATGAATCCCCTACGATATTGGAGTCGTTCATGTATCGCGCCGATATCCTGCGATCATGCCATGTGATTCTTCTCACAAGTTACTGCTTCACCTGCTCTGTATCCCTGTCCGTGCGTTTTAGCCTTCCTGCCCTGCTCGCTCATGTGGTCATGCCCAACATGCCACACACGTGCAGAGATAGAATCTGCTACATCCACTGTAGCTCCACCTTTCGAAGTGCTCCTGATCAACCTGTACATGTTACCGAGTCGTTGTGCTTTCATAATTACCCGTGCCCCCTTAGATACTTTAAGAACACCATCAATACCTGTGTACTTGCATCCTTTTGCCTCAAGCACACCAAGAGAAATCAGATTCTGCTTCAAATAAGGAACATGCCTCACATTTGTTAAGGCACTCTCCACCTCATCAAACATTCTGATGCGCACAGAACCAACAGTCATAACATTACAGGCAATGTCATTGCCTATAAATACCTATCCACTATCGCACTCCCTGTAGCTGGTGAACCAACTCTGATGAGGAGTCATGTGAAAAGATGCCCCTGTGTATAGCATCCACTCGTCTTTACGATCATCATATGACCTTCTAAGCGAAGACAGATAAAACATCACCATCATATCCATCGGACGTGGTAGCGTTGACCTCCCTGCATGAAGCCTCAGAATCTTTCCTATTCGATTTACGATTTTCACAATCTTTCTTCACATGTCCTTCCTTCCCACAGTTCCAACACTTTACCTTTCCTTCGCCCTTGCCCTTGGATTTGGATCTAGAACCCGAAGAACCTGTACCTTGTCCAAAATTCTTACCCACTGTAAACAGTGCATCAGAAGATGTCCCCATGTCGCTGTTTAACTGTCTCATAGCCTTCCCTTGAAGGGCTGAGATAATGGTGTCGACACTTAGGATTTTATTCATGCTGCACATAGTGTCCTTGAATGACTCATATGATGCCGGAAGAGAATTCAGCAACATACATGCTTGTTCTTCATCTTTCATTACTTCCTCCATATCTAGAAATTTGCACACTAATTTATTAAAGTTGCTGATGTGAGCCTCTAGATCTCCACCCTCTGCCATCTTGAAGTTATACCACTGCCGCTTCAAGTGCAAGTGATTTTTAGAGAATTTTTGTACATAGACATCCTCTAACTTCATCCATAACTTAGCCACAGTTTTCTCTCTCATGACGTTGTAGAGAACCTCATCCGTGAGACATAAACGGATCGATGATAAAGCCTTCTTATCAAGAGTATTCCACTTAGCATCAGTCATAGTAGACTTCTGCTCCTTAAGAGCACCATCTTCGCCTTGCTTGATTAAGGAACTCATCATCTTGATTTTTCATAATTCAAAATTATTTTTCCCTGAGTACTTCTCAATCTCATACCTGGTGCTTGCCATTATTACTAATCCCTCAGATTCAGATCTGTGCCTCAACGATAGCTTTGATACTACTTGTTATCGAGACACCTTCGATATCATCTAAAACCCTGTCGATATCATTGACAGACCACCAGACAGATTTAAGACATCCGTCCATAACAAATCTTTGAGGATGTGTGTGAATAGTTATTTGATTAGCCGAATTACTAAAGTACCGATATTCAATTCCCCACTTGGATGACATGTAGGACATGTTGCATGGAGCAAAGGTCTTTTCAAAGATTGACTTAAGGAGCGGATATCATTAGAGATTCATATCGGGTCTAAGGACGAGTAGAAGTGAATTTTATTCTTTTTTTAATATAATAGTTTATGCAATTATATTACATCTCGCTTTTAAGGGAAAAAAGGACTTTTAGTCATTTATCATCACCAAAAATTACAACATGAAAAACAACTGGAAGAACATAAAGTTACTCTATTGTTGGCAAAATAAAACATGAGATTATTATTTAGAAGCCACAATACGGCTGCCAAGCCAATATGTTATGAACAATTTGCAAGTGTACCTTTAATGTCACGCCCCAAATCCAAAAATCGGATTCACATGAATTCCGATTGCCGAATCCGGTGCCGACAGCCTCCGTAGTGCCCCATTCTCGGCTCCTGACAATCAAATGCCAGATTCTGATCCTTGGATCCTGCAAGGAGGATTTTCAGAATGAATTTTTTTTTTTTTTTGTAATGGAGCATAACCACAAGCATAACCAAGTCACAAAACAACATCACCACATATCCACTATATCAAAAACTTTTAAGTACAATGCGGAAAGAGAAATACAAGGTGATCAAAAGCTCCAAAAGGTCCTGATATGCACTCCTGTCTCAGCGCTGCTGCCGTCCAACGCTACCTGCATGCAACTATCGTGCATAAGCTTACAAAAGCTTAGAGGGTGGTGTAAGTGTGTGCGAAAGGCAAACACCAAGTGTACAGTATCAGAACAATGCGGAAGTATGTGGTAAGTCCATAGAAATAACCATGCCAAAGCTATGCGATGAGATATGAATGTCATCGGCCACACCGATACAATGCAAGGCCTACATAGCCGAATGTCATATGCGAAATGTAATCCAAGCAAATCGGTACTCCTCAAGTAAGTATATCAGTACAGTTCCTCTCTGGATATCACCGGGGTCTAATACACTTCGCACAGACTGCCACCTCCCTGGCTGCACAGTCAAGCAAGCGGATAAGACCTCACTATCCGCCTGACCAGTAGTATGCCAATACCTACCCGGCTCGTCGATAGCGGACTCATTTGCGAGCTAGTCAAACTCAGCCTAGCTTATAGCCCTCTCACTTAGGCGGATAAGGCCACACCCTCTTCCAACCGACCACGACACAGTGGGAGACGCTGCCTACTGGTATTCGGCACTCGGGCGCTCGTGTATCCACTCGGTCTAGACGCTGGAGCATCTCCTGGTACCAAAAAGGTTCTGGGACTTTCACCCAAGGACATCGTAAGTGCCCACAGTGCTAGAATAAGTATTTTCGGTATCCAATACGACCATCCACGATGTACCTGTGGAGCCATGGCCCTGATGTTGCTAGGGCGTGCAGTGATCAAGTCATACGTATGCGAGATGCATGAATCACGCTGTCAAAACATGCAGCAATCCAGCGCGTACTGCGCGATCATGTGGGGCACTCAGTCACATAACGAGCCCCGTAAATGGTCTGCCCAATGGCGTATGCTATGGTCAGTCATTACTCATATCAAGCATACATATGATGCGTATGGTCATGAGTCATGAGATTATTCTAAGCATGTTATAAAGCGATGAATAGTAACGAGTATGAGCCTATTAATGGGCCTTAAGGAGAGTTACAATGCGGACATTTAACCAATCGCTGTACATACAATGTGGACGTCAAACCAACATTGTTCCTTAGGCACGACCCGCCATAAATGTCATTACATGAACAATGAGAAATCACACATTGCAATGGACCATAAGGTCATTCCGTTGGGCCTCGGTCCATAGGCCATAGATACATCAAATGAGCCGAATCACATGAGCCTTACATTCATCAAATGACTGCATTAATGGGCCTCACCAATGAGCCTTATGTACATTGCAATGGTCCATGATCCATGGGCCTTGAAACACATCAAAGTGGCCTCACAACTTGAGCCTTAAATATGTCAGATGGGCCCATACACATGAGCTTTAAATATATATCAACTAGGCCACTCCATTTGTGCCCCATGCACATCAAGTAGCTTAATCTCATGGGCTTTAATATGTATCAAATGGGCTTGAATCCCGTGGGCCTTATATAGAATAAGTGGGCCGGATTCTATGGGCATTGTATATGCCAAATGGGCCGAAACCCATGGGCATTACATATGCCAAATGGGCTTAATCCCGTGGCCTTAGGTGTGCACCAAGGTGGGCCTAGATGAATGGCCATAAATGAATCAATATGGGCCCTATATACATACCAAAGTGGGCCCATTTGATCCATAGATCTGACTCATTTTTTTTTTTTTTTAGCTCAAGAAATGAGTTTTTGAACTGAATAGACGGTGAGATGCAACGCATGCATCATGGTGGGGGGTCACATGAAGGCCCACCATCATAATCATATTTTAATATAATATATAATTTATATACAGTATATGTATATATAATATAATATTATATATACATATATATATATATATATATATATATATATATATATATATATATATATATATATATATATATATGCACATACACACACACGCACACACACATGTGCACTCACACATGCATACCTACACACACACGCACACACACACGTGCACTCACACACACGCGTACACACACACGTGTACAACATACATGCAGGGGGGGGCTCCACCGTCCGTGCGGACGGTGGAGTTAGGCATTGACATCGCTGTGGGTCCCATGTGGGGCCCACTATAATGTGTATAATCCATCCAATCCATTTATAAGGTCACAGGGTCCTGGGTGAATAGAAAAAATAAATTTCGGCTTGATCAAAAACTTCTGTGGACCCCCTAAGGGATTTAAATGGTAGAATTTAATCACCACTGTTTCTTGTGGTGTGGGCCGCCTGAGTCTTGGATGGGCCTCATTTTTGGGGAGGGCCCACCTCAGCATGTGGGCCACCCATTGGACGACATGGATACAAAACATACATCATGTGGGGCCCACGGCAGGGGGCCGTGGGCTGCTGTCGCCCGCCCGCTGCAAGGCCGCAGGCAGCAGCAAAGCTGCTGCTTTGCCTATTTTTTTTTTTGAAAAAAAATATTTTCTGAAGTTTTTCATATGCGGGGCCAGCTTGAAGTGCATCCACTCCGTCTATTGTATTCCCAAGCACAAAATACACCCATCAAGACCAATATCGGCCATTTTTCAGCGTGTAGGAAGAGTTTTGGTAGAGTTCAATGGTGATGGTACCATTTTTAAAACTGTGGCCCACCAAATGCTCCGATCAATCCCATCTTTCATTTCAACGCTTAAAATGGAGCTCTAAATGGGATGGACGGCATGGATTGAATACATACATCAAGATGGGGCCCATACAAGTGGTCTTTCCCAAAGGCTTAGAAATAAGCCAATATTTGTGTTTTCTTTTCTTTCCACGTCCAGCGTCCAGAGACGCTGGACGCTCTGTCCATGAGAGGTGGGCCTGCTTAGGTGGGCCACCATATGGATGTACGGTGTGGTACAACACACACTAGGCGGGCCCCATTCATAGATAAAAATGTGACTCCATGGTGGGGTCCATTCAAGTGGGTCACACAACAACATCAATACATAAGGAAAGAAAATAATAAAAAGGAGAAGGAGAAAGAGATAGAAGGAGAGTGGGACACGCGTGATGGAGGGATCCCGGCACTATGGACCCTCCGTTTCAACCATCCAATCATACATTAACGGGTCCCATTGCGTATGGGCTTTCCAAATGAAAGATCAACGGTGGAGATCCATCTCCACTCAAAATGAACGGTCTATATGACCTCTTAATGCAAGAAAGTAAACATCATGATGGGGTCCATGGAGAATGGCCCCATCATGGAATAGTTGTGATGATCAAGATGGGCCATTGGCCACATCTTAGGGTCCCAAGTGAGATCCAAACCATTGATCGGTTGACCTCACTTGGCCCATCTTAAAAACATAAAAAGTAGTTTAAAGAAACACCTACCACTTGATCTTCTTGGTCCGTTGAGATGCCGGTCTCCTAAAGCTTCACTTTGATGGTGGAGATGGGAAATGGATGGCTAAGATGATGGGATTTGGAGATGAGAAGTGGGCCACCAAAATGCACATTTTCTCTCCATGGAAGGCTTGGACGTGGGAGAGCTTCCTTGCTTGAGATTTGGAATGTTGAGAAATGAGAGGTAGAGAGAGAGTTGTAAGAGTGATGGAGTGATGTGAGGTGAGTGATGGGTGAGGTGAGTGATGGGTGAAGTGAGTGATGGGTGAAGTGAGAGGTTAGTTGACTTAGGTGGTTGCTTGACTTGTGGAGAAAGGAAGCATGGGTGGGTGTACTTGACATGAGAGGTGATTGATGGGATTGATGGGACATATTGTAGAGATTCCTTGGGATTTGCAACGCGCGGTGTTTTTGCTCGAACTGAACGTGGGTCCGTATCTCATCGTCTAGGTATCGGATCGGTGCGTGAGTTGCGGCGTTGGAACTGCGGCGACGATGCGGTCGCAACGATACAAGTCTCGGATTAAGCCGGCTCAAATGAATAGGATACGACTTACGGTCGTGCGCAACGTCAACTATAAGTCGCGGATTGCCGAAATTTGACGAGAAGGATCTCGGGAAACAACGGAACAGTGCGGATTAGGATACGGGTCTTACATTTAAAATCTATTAAATGCCACAAAATAGACATGTGAAAATGCAAAAGCTTATGAGATATGATACTGAGAGGTACACCACAAATGTAAAGCTATTAAAAAAGAAATTTTAACATACATAAAGTTGAAATCGATAAATGGCAAGAAAAAAAAAATGAGAGCATTATAAGTAATTTTATGAAGAAATCTTAACAGATCACCACATTGGAGTTGAAAACATCGTGAAACAAATAATGCAATTACATGAACATTATGTCTTAGTTAGACTCCATGATGACTCTCAAATCCAACACTATAAACAATGTGAAGGATGTCGTGATGAAACATCAGCTACAAGTATAACGTGTTCAAAAGATGCGATAATGACCAAAGTTAGTAACTAGAGAATACAGGGGCATTTTCATATTAGGCTTGAGTGGGGTCGCTTGTGAGATGCAAGGGTACACTTGGGGTAGGTGAGGCTCACGGGGGAGGTCTTGTGTTTAAGACTCTTCACTGGAGGTGATTAATGCGCATTTCACACTGGGCTCAAGTGAGGTATCTTTTGGGATGCGGAGACACAATCAGGGTGGGCGGTCCATGTGAGGCGGTACCCATGTGATTTGGCTATGCGGACAGCATAATAACTTTCATATGGATGACATCAAACCCACCCCAACTGATAAGCTTGTCATCTTTAGCTAGGCTAACTATCATGACTATCTTTTGAAATAGTATAATCTCCTACTTCCAATGGTTGCCATGTTAATTTGGTCATGTTCTATGTTAACAGCATAATTAACATAGCATAATTATTTTAAATTAATATAGCATAATTAACATAACATCATTTTTGAAATAATTAACATAGTATAATTATTCCAAATTAATATAACATAATTAAAATAACATCATTTTAAAAATAATTAACATAACATGATTATTCTAAAAATTATTAACATAATTAATACAACATAATTAACATAGCATAATTAACATAACATGATTTTTTAAATAATTAACATAAAATGATTAACATAATATAATTAACATAGCATCATTAATTAACATAGAATAATTAATATAGAATAATTAACATAACATAATTAATTAACATAGTATGATTAACATAACATCATTAACATAAAATAATTAACATAACATGATTAACATAAAATAATTAATATAACATAATTAACATAGCATGATTAACATAATATAATTAATATATCATAATTAGTATATCATCATTTTTGGAATAATGAACATAACAACCAAATTAAAAATAACATGAATATATATGATGCCTGATATAATTTATGGTAGATTAGTTATATCCCAATCTCAAGTGGACCACATTACAGGAAACGTATGTTTAATGAATGCCTAATCAACATATTGGATGTCAAATAATAGTATAGTGAGCTTTAAGACGCTTTTAATGATGGATATCTAATCGCTATTATTTTCCAGTGGTGTGGTCAACCTGTGATTTATATCCCTCTAATTTTTGGGATCCAGTCATAATATGATGTTTAAAAATGGATGAATGTTGTGAATGAAACACATAAATCATGATGGGGCCCATAGCGCACCGATCAACTACCGGACTACGTCACAAAGTAGAAATCCGTTTACACCTCACTATATTAACTCATTTTTTTACTTCACTATATAAGCCCATCTGTTCGCTTCAACATGTATTCTTTTTTTTTTCAAAGTTTTATAACTGCTACCCGAATCCCTTTTCTTTTCAAAATCTCATTCCTTCCTTTCTTTTTTTTACTAAAATCTCTCTTTTTGTAATGGATAATGTCGATATTAATATTGAAGAAGAACTCTTACCAGTAGTTCATGTAGTACTTGCGGCAAGTGGTAATGTTATTTTATTTGTATTATAGTTTTGTAGAATCGTCATTTTTGCTAATATAATAAATTTTTTAAATACAGTTTTGAAGTTTAGTATGTATCTTGTATAGAAGAGTGTTTTAGTATTTGGCTACGTGGGTAGCATAATAACTATCATATGGATGACACCAAACTCACTCCAACTGATAGGCTTGTCATCTTTAACTGAGCTAACCATATGACCATCATTTGGAATAGTATAATTCCTCGCTTCCAACAGTTGTTATGTTAATTTGGTTGCTATGTTAATTTCGTTATGTTAAATGTTAACGGCATAATTAACATAAGATAATTATGCCAAATTAATATAGCATAATTAACATAACATAATTAATTAACATAACATTATTTTTAGAATAATTAACATATCATAATTATTATAAATTAATATATCATAATTAACATAACATCATTTTTGGAATAATTAACATATCATGATTATTAAAAAAATGATTAACATAATTAATATAAAATAACTAACATAGCATGATTAATATAGTATCATTTTTAGAATAATTAACATAACATAATTACCATAAAATGATTAGCATAGTATAATTAATTAACATAACATTATTAACATAGCATAATTAGCATAGGATAATTAACATATCATAATTAATATAACATCATTTTTGAAATAATTAACATAGCAACCAAATTAAAAATAACATGAATATATATTATGCCTGATATAACATTTATGCCTCAATAAGGACATAAGAATATCCAAAAGTTGCATTGATAAAATTTTTACCAACTGACTGATTGATTAACATTCGATTCATATGCAGTTTCTATCAAAATAGTGAGTGCTCCAACCTCAACGAGTGAACACGCAATGGTCTAGATGTTGAGGTTATCTTTCATTATGAAATTTAGGTTGTGCTCATCACATGAAGGTAATTTTATCGATGGTCATATACTTTTTGTCATGTGTTCCAACTCAATCATGAATTTTATGTATGGAATCTTGTTGTCATTTTGATGCATATTGTTTCACTGTCATTATTTTCTGTTCTTTTTTTTTACACTTTAAGCTGGCAAGACGTTATATATTTTGGGGCTGAAACTGCTAATGGTCACTGAATGTCTTTTTTCACCTGAGTATTTTCGTAACAATTCGAGATGCAATGACCATATTGAGTATTTTGAAAAGAGACAGAGCTTGCTTCACTGTTTACTTTGTATTTCAGATCTTAACAATCTATTTACTGTCTTGTGGTTTTTTTTTTTTTTGGATATGACTGTTAATTGACATAGTAGCTCCTTCATTCATCTAACCACCATATACATTTGCTCCATGTATGAGCCTTGCAACACTCTTTGCAGCTTGTGTGAATTGTTACTGCTATAGCGACTTTTTTCTTACTATCTTCTATTGCCACATTCTACTGACTTAAAATTTATTATCATATCATCTGCTGCTTTCCTTAAACAATGTGTTTGAATGTCCTATTCGATGGAATCGCAATTAAGATATTTTTGTATTACTCTCAAAATGACTATTTATGCAATCTTAAGGCCATTTTATAGTAATTATATTAAGGAATTAGAATTTGATCATCTGCTACTTTAATTAAATAAGGTGTTTAAATACCACTTACATTCTTATTTAACACACAAGCTCACACATCACAATAGGTAGCAGAACCTATGACCCTGGTGCTGAAATTCTTGTGAGTCTACCACTAAGTCATGAGTAGGAACCCAATTCCATCAAATTACCTTCATTTAAACTGAATTAATTCCCTATATTTACCTACAATTATTTCCATCCAAATAGCTTTGGATACATTACAACTCTTCAATATATAGAAATGTATTACAGTATACCTCTAGATTAAGACACTTATTATACATCTAATTTCCAGTTGTATAATTTGTAGTTTGAAAACTAGATTGGTGAGCTTACTCCAAGTCAAGCAATTCAGGTGTAATTTTCCACAACTCGACCATTTGGATGAGAATAAATGGAGGTGAATAGGAGAAATGGTAGTAAGTGGAGGTAGATGACATTTGAAGTGTTTTTGGATGGGTGTAAATGCATGTAGAAAAAATAAATTGGGAGTAAATGGACTTGTAAATTAACTATAAATATGATTTAAAAGTAAATGGGGTGAAATCACGAGTAAAAAAAGTGTTATTATGTACATATCCATCATATACTTGACATGTTAATGATACTAAAAAATGATATACTTATTGGCTACGTCACTAAAATTACACCAATAAAATGATCCAAATTGTACAAAGACTGATCATCTAAATGGATAGCTAAAAATTATTAGCAAGTTTTTTATTTGTAATCCTCATGGTTGTGGCCCACCCAAGGCTCAAAATTTCATCTTTTTTGGTTAAGGTAATTCCTTCAATGAGCTTATTATAATAATTCTACTGCATATCACATATATACATTGATTTGTTATATTAAAGATGATTTGAGATTATCATAAAAGTTGCTGCTACAGTGGCATTTTTCTGATACAGGGGTTTCTTCCCACACTTACTCACTTAAAATTTATCATAATGACATCTGCTGCTTTACTTAAACAATGTATAAGGATGTCCTATTAGATTGAATCACAATTAAGATACTTTTGTATTACTCCCAAACTGCTAATGGTTTGCTATTTCTTCTCAACTGAAGCGATTTGCTGCACAAATCAGCTTTCTATGTGGACTCGTTTCAAATATTAATTATTACTCACTATGCAGATTGTGCATGGACATTTGTTACCCGTATTTACAGTATTCATATAACTGCCTCACTTAGGCTCAGGTATGTTCTAAACATGTCAAACTTGTACTTCATTTAATTGTATATGAGCCTTGCAAATCCATTATGCTGCCAGTTCAGTAAATGTACAAAACTGTTATGCGATGTGGTTTTACTCAGCTAAGTGCTTGATTCAACTGAATTTGTCAGATTGAGTAACAACCCGAGAATCAAGTAGTATATGCGTTTTAGTAATATGAAAGAATGTATCCACTGAATTATAGGAACTTTATTTTGAGTTTTCTGCTATAATAGGTAATTTTGTAGCTGGTAGCACATGTACTAGAAGGTACCAACTCTATCCATTACTTATATCGACAATGTGATGGATGTGAGCAAGAGACCTCGCAAGTAGGTCGATCCTACTATATTTTGTACACATAGACCATGTACAATAACATTTCTATGGAAGCACATTGCCATCGTAAATGAAATTGCATGATCAGGCCATCAGTCTTTATGTTTCTTTCTAGAATGTGTCAATGAGATGTCAGCTAGGCAACAAATTATTATAGTCAGGGAGGTGTCCATGGACCAACCCTTTATAGCAGGACCTGTCATCCATTGTTGTTCTTTGGATAATAGGTCACATATTTTAAACTTTTTTTATATGAATTTTCTGTTATCAACTAGGGACAAGAAACACTTGATAAGCATTCCAAGCTATGGGCAATGAATAGTCAAGCCATAGTTCAACAAGTAAATGGTCACTCCTTCTAAGATTTAGAAAATATCACAGTTAATCTGCTAGCAATTGAAATGGAATGCGTATGTAATTATTGATTTACTAAGATCGCAAGCTGGAAAGGCATGTTGGTGTATAATCAACAGAAATCCATACAGAACATTTCTCACTTATTGTGAAGAATACGTGGTTCAAACTGTGATGTCAACTTTCTCACATATTGTGAGTAAAAAAAAGGAATGAAGAACATGGTAGAAACATGCTATTAGTGAGGAAACGACTAAAAATGGCCTCTTAAAACAAAGATTTGTCCACTGGCCCACTACTGAAATTTATTTTTGTTTGCTCGTGAGTTAAACGATTTTATCTCCAAGTCGTGTGGATAGTCAATATTCATACCCAAAAAAGAGATAGCATTTCCTCGTTATATTGTTGACTTTTTAAGGTCGGTTAGACAACGCTAATGTTAAAGTCATCTAATTCGACTTGTATACATAGGTGATGGATGGATGATGGAAGATGAAAATGAGGAAGAGATGGTCGATTCCATTGTTGTTCTTGTAATGGTTGCTTTGTTGCAGTTGTAAGGGAATACTGTCGACATTACATGTTGAGAGAGTCGCCTTAAATAGGTGATGATGCGCGGGCCAAATTTATCAACTCCATTATCTGCACAGGTAATAGGGACTGCATTACTCAACTTAGGATGAAACATGATGTATTTTTCTCTCTATGTGAAGTACTGTGTGAGAAGACAACCCTACGCGACATACGTAATGTTAGTTTAGAGGAACAACTAGTCGTGTTCCTCCATACAATTGGACATAATGTGCGTAATCGCATGATATGACACAAATTTTGTCGTTTAGGTGAAACTATAAGCCGTCACTTTCAACAAGTTCTAGATGTGGTTGTCTCTCTTTACGATGATTATATTAAGCAAGCTGGCGCAGAAACTCCGAATGAGATTCAATCAAATACATATTGGGCTAGCTATTTTCAGGTACCATTATCGACCAACGGTTCATTCGTGAATCTAGGGCGTGTTTGGCTGGCCGGATTGAATGAGATTAGGTGGGATGGGATATCCTCATATTTTACCATCCCATTCCTTTTAGTCCCATTCAATTCGGCCGGTCAGACAGGCTTGGATCTCATATTTTGCATCATTCATACTAATCTTATGGGCTTGACAAATCCTCTACTATAGGATTGTGTAGGTGTAATTGATGGGACACATATTCCTACACATATACCAACTTCAAAACATGCAAGCTTCTGCAATTGAAAGGGCGTATTGTCTTAGAATGTATTTGCTGCTTATTCATTTGATATGAAAATATTATACGTGGTAGCCGGATGGGAAGGCTCAGCGTTGGATGCAAGGGTCCTACATGATGCCTTAACGCGAAATGATGATCCTCTGATTATGCCGCATGGTAAATAATCTTCACCATTATTCGCTCATCAATTGCTTCGTATTATCGTGTTGGTCCAAGATTGAAAGAAGCATTTCTGCAATTATGTAGGAAAATACTTCTTCATCGATGTAGGTTACGCTCATTCACCAGGGTTTATGGCCCCCTATCGTGGAGTTCGATACCATTTGCAAGAGTATCATACCGGGAGAGCTCCCATGAATATTAAAGAATTATTTAACTATCGACATGCATAATTGCGAAATGCAATTGAGCGATATTTTGGTGTGATGAAAGGGAGATTTTCAATTTTGAAGACGGCTATGCAATATCCTTTCGAAACACAGGTCAAAATTGTTATTGCTTGTTGTATGCTACATAATTTCATACGAAAAGAAGATGAATCCGACCAAGATTTGCATGACATTAGTGTATCTGTGGGTGACGATGAGGCTAATATTACCTCAAATGAGGTATTATCAGTTGATGAAAGGCGATGGCTAGTCTAAGTGTGTTGAGAGTCAAATATTGCATATTAGACCCCAGTTATTTCCTGAATTTACACATAAGATACTGTTTAAAGGCCAATTTAATCGTGTTTATGCTGCAGGTTGAATTAAGGAGCTTAAGTTGAAAAAGGATGCTAAAAGCTTGAATTTAACGCTCTGATGATCACCAAGGCAAGGGACGGACCCAAGGGGAGCAAGATCGACAGATTTACACGTCAGAAACCCGAGAAAATCGAGAAACTGAAGTTCAAATGACCCGAAATTGGTCTAGAACACAAGATCACAGGGTTCCCACCATCAGTTCGGCTCAAAACTTCATACGTAGCCTGAGGACCATAAATTAATCGTTCACATCAAATTTCGGCTATTGGATCATGGTGGAAGTAGCCCAACAGCCACATCAGCCCATAGATCTGTAAACTGGGGCCCGCCTGATATTTGGATATGCTTCAATTTTTGTCTCAACGTCTTAAATTAAATGAAGAAGCGGATGGACGGAGCAGATTTCACTTTTGCATCAAGGTGGGACCCACCTTACGAGAGTACAAGTACACAGAAGTTGTGCACTCACGGTACGCCGAACGAAGTAAGTCGGTCAGCAATTGCGCTGACCGACCTTTTTTCCCAAACCGAGAACAAAACAGCGTTCGCACCGTGCGGACGCTGATTTGAGTTGTGGGGTTCACCTATTACTCAGTTGAGAAATCCAAGCCGTCCATTCGATTCCCAAAGGTCGTATTACCCTCACCTAGGTGATATTTTGAAACCATGCAATCTATTGAAAAATCCTAGCCGTTGAACGTGAAATGGATGGTGGAAGAAGAGATTCAAGGGACCACATCAAAATTCAAGAAAAATCAATCTATCCTGAACAGTCTTCTGGGCATTGGTTCTGGGCCCCACCAACATCCCAACAACGATCTGCGGAAGCTTTGTTTCGTACAGAACTTGCGGGTGAGCGTTGTGGGCCCCATCCATCATCCGGATTGGTGATCCAGACCGTCCATCATGTAGACGGCTTCATTCTGGACTGAACCATGTTGTCCATTATCATCCATGCATGCACATGTGCCGATCACAGCAAGCAGAAGAAACTCCTTCGCAGCTGTTGGAAAATGATCAATCAGGTGGGCCACGTCAGCAGCAATCCAAAATCGGCCCTCTCCAGCTGAAATTTCTCCACGAGTTGAATGAACGGAGTGGATTTCTTAAAATAATAAAGAAGTGGGCCCCACCAACGTCACAGCGTAAAAGCTTTTATGCAGGACCCTGTTTTCGCACGTGCGCGAAGTCCGGACGTTCCGGGATTCTGTGGGCCACCATCTTTGGTCGGTTGGTAGATCCAAACCGTCCATCTAATTCCTTGTCCAAGAACGTCTCAGGGGACATTAATTTTTTAGAAAGAAAGTGAGGGAAAGGAAAGGAAAACGACACCATTTTCTGGGTGCGTGAAGGAGTTTCGCACTCTGCTGCGTAAGAAATTTTCACAGAAAATTCCACCGCCTCTGTCAGCCCGAACCGGCCTTCTGATGCTATAAAAAGGAGGAAAACAAGACGGGAACGACATCATTCACGGCTGGAGCTTGGGGGACGTTGAAGGCAGCCACACGAGAGAGAGAGAGAGGGAGTTTAGAGATTCTTTTATTTTTTTACTTTGTTTTATTTTTTTTTCTTCTTTAAGATGATTAGTCTAGCCATGGCAGGCTAAACCTCTTAGCTAGGGCTAAGAGGTGAAGCTTGTGGCGTGACGGGAATGATCTTATCGCCTGGATACATATTATGAACTGATTTTGACGATAGTTGATCAGTAGGAATATTTTTAGTCGTTAATGGTCTGTTGTGACTGAAATTACAGTGGGTCTGCAATGGCTTTGAATGTTTCTTTTTCCTTTTGATGTTTATGATGTCAGGAAGCCCTGTTGTTCACCATAGTCTCCTGGGCATGGTCGGATGACGGTACTCTTCCTAACCTTCATACATGTGATTGGTTGGTAATTAGTTTAATTCTGTTGTTTGCCATAGTCTCCTGGGCATGGTTTGGTGATGGAATCCATTCTAATTCATATACCTTTCATCTCTTTGAAAACTAGATCAATGACAGTTCAGTAAATTCTATGATTCTTGAAGCAGGCATAAGATCTCCCTGATCTTTACAAGTGGATCCTCTGAATCCCTAGTTTCCTTTCCTCTAAAGTTCTTAAGTTTTAGATTCAGTATTTCACAATTATTCCTCAAATTATATTTGATTTAGATTCCATCTTATTCTAGTTCTAGTTAATTTTAGATTACGTACAAGTTTCAGTCCCTTGGGATTCGACCTCGGTCTTACCGAGTTATTACTACATCACAATCCTGCACTTGGGGAGTGAACAAGTTTTTGGTGCCGTTGCCGGGGACTGTCGGCTACGTTTTTCTGAAATTAATTAGTTTTGGAATTAGTTTAAGATTATGATTTTACTAATTTTAGTTTCAAGTTTTTCTTTCTATTTTTAGAACTAACCTTTCTTTTGTAGGCTTTAAGACGGGAACTTCTAATTTGGTAAGATCTTTCTAATTCCTACTTTCTATTTTTCACATCTCTTTTATTACTTTCTAGTTAAGACTTTCCTAATTCGTTTTAGAAACTTTCTACCTTCTTTGGAATTTCTTCTTTTCTTTAGAAATTAGTTCACTTTTAAGTAGGAATTTTATAATTTTAGACTTTCTATTCTTAGAAACTAATTTGTTTTGGTTTGTTTTGCAGGTTTTTAACTTAGGAACTCTGATCTAGTAACTTCTTTCCAAATCCTCTTTTTCTTTCTAGATTTTTATTTTATTTATCTTTTTTAGGTCTAAGTTTAGAATCGAAATTGAGGTTATGGCTGAAAATCAACCTCAAGCACTACCACAACCCAGGGTTGAGGAAGTACAAGCTGAAAATGAGCTGCATCAAGCACCCCCGCCTCGTACTTTATGAGATTATTTACAACCGGCGGGGGTGAGTACGCGCTCATGTATGATTTTTCCTGAGAATATAGGATAGATGGACATCAAGCCAAGGGTTATCCAACTCCTTCCTAAGTTCCATGGGCTCGAGTCTGAAGAACCGTATCTACATCTGAAAGAGTTCGACGAGATTATAACCACCTTATACTTTCCTAATGTATCTGAGGATACTATTAGGCTGAAACTCTTTCCATTTTCCTTGAAAGAGAAGGCCAAGACGTGGTTTCACTCACTGCGTCCTAGATTCATTGGCACATGGAATGATATGCAGAGGGAATTTATGAAGAAAATTTTCCCACATAATAAAACAATTACTCTCAGAAAAGCAATCATGAACTTTGCCCAAAAGGAAGATGAAACATTCTTCCAATGTTAGGAAAGTTTCAAGGATTTGGTCAGTTCAAGCCCACAATATGGCTTTGAAATGTGGCGCATTACAAATTTTTTCTACGATGGACTGACATCTTCCATGCGCCAAATGGTCAAGACAATGTGTAATGGAGAATTCATTAATAAAAATGTTGACGAGGTATGGGATTATCTCGATAGTCTTGCTGAAAAAACACAATCATGGGACTATTACCCAAATCCAAACACTACGTCTAGGCCGACTCATTTAAAGGAAAATGGCAGAATATATCTCCTGAAAGAGGATGATGATCTTAACACTAAGGTGGCTAATCTCACCAAAAAATTTGAGGCCATGGAAGGAAAGAAGGAAAAGATTAATGAAAGTGTTTGTGACATCTGTGATTACAACATTCATACTATTGAAAATTGTCCTACAATACCTGCCTTTCGAGAAGTATTGAATGAACAATCCAATGCCGTAAATAACTATCAAAGACCTTTCAATGGACCACCTTATAACACGTATAATCCTAGTTGAAAAAATCATCCAAATTTCAGTTGGAGGAATGGACCAACGGCTACACCTCAAGATTTCCTAAAGTAAAATCCAACTCAAGAGAAACCTCAAGAGGATTTGGTTCTAAAATATTTTCAAAAGCAAGAGCTTTTCAATCAGGGTATGATACAAGCCTTTCAAGACCTTACAAAAGTAATACATGAACTTAAGGCTGAAAATACGATTGGAAACAAGGGGAGCTTCCCAGCTCAACCTCTTCCCAATCCTAAACCGCAATATGAAGTTAGTGACCCAAGCTCTTCAAATCAAATGGGGCACGCTAAATCCATCACCACTCTTAGGAGTGGGAAGGTTATTGATAAAATCCTTCCGCTTAGGCCCGAAAAGCCGTAAGAACCAGAAGAGGACAACAATGATGAATATAGTGATGCCCCACAAAAATTTGAACCAAAACCTCTGGAGAAGCCAGTTGCTCCGTTCCCCCAACGGTTGGTTGCACTAAAACATCTCTTTCACTCTCAGGATATCCTAGAGGTGTTGAAACAAGTGAAAGTCAATATTCCTCTACTTGATGTCATAAAACAGGTACCTTTATATGCCAAATTCCTAAAGGACTTATGCACGACCAAACGACGGCAAGGTGTTCAAAAGAAGATTTCCTTAACCGAGAAAGTGAGTGCCATCATAAAACAAGACGTGCCACAAAAATTCAAAGATCCCGGTTGCCTAACCATATCATGTGTAATCGGGAACTATTGAATTGATCACGCACTTCTTGACTTAGGAGCGAGCGTCAATCTGATTCCCTACTCGGTTTACCAACAGTTAGGTTTGGGTGAATTAAAACTCACCCGGACCATTCTACAACTTGCTGACTGCTCTGTTCATGTACCAAGAGGGATAATCGAGGATGTGTTGGTCCAGGTTGATAGATTTTACTACCCTGTAGATTTTATCATCTTGGACACCGAACCCATCAATGACACGAGCACTCAAATTTTCGTCATGCATGGTCGTCCATTCCTGTCTACTTCAAATGTAATTATCAATTGCAGGAATGGTGTCATGACTATGTCTTTTGAAAATTTGATATTGGAATCGAATATCTTTTTCAATAACGGCAGCAACTCAGAGGATGATGACGATTTTCACGATTTTAACATGATTGATTCTTTTGTGGAAGATAGAACGCCTCTCACCTTATCCTCTGACCCTCTAGAGACGTGTCTGGCTCACTCCCATGATCTTGATAATGATATAATTAGAGAGATGTGTGCCATGCTTGATATTGCACCGGTACTTGAAGTTAACCGGTGGAGGCCACAAATTGAAGAGTTACCCCAAACTGATGTAGTGCGTCTACCGTCTAACCTCAAGCCACTGAAGCTTGACCTAAAACCTTTGCCCTATGATTTAAAATATGTCTATTTAGGTCAAGATGAGACATACCCGGTGGTGATCTCTGCCCACCTGGAGAAAAAACAGAAGAGTATGCTCATATCTACTCTCATTGAGCATAAGGGAGCTCTGGGATGGACCATAGCGGACCTCAAAGGAATTAACCCATCGATTTGTACTCACCGCATATATCTTGAAGATAATGCAAAGGTTGTTCGGTAATCACAACGTAGACTAAATCCAAACATGAAGGAAGTGGTTAATGCCGAGGTTCTTAAACTATTGGATGTGGGTATCATATACCCCATATCCGATAGTCAATGGGTGAGTCCAACTCAGGTGGTTCCTAAGAAGTCCGGGATCACCATCGTAGCCAATGCCAATAATGAACTTGTGCCGACCAGAGTTACTACTGGTTGGAGAATGTGCGTTGACTACAGAAAGCTGAATACTGTCATGAGGAAATACAACTTTCCTTTGCCCTTTAAGATCAGATCTTGGAAAGGTTAGCTGGTCATTCCTATTACTGTTTCCTTGACGGGTATTCGGGCTATAATCAAATTGAAATCGCCCCTGAGAACCAGGAAAAGACTACTTTTACATGTCCTTATGGCACCTTTGCTTACAGAAGGATGCCATTCGGGCTATGTAATACCCCTGCCACCTTTCAGCGATGCATGATGAGTATCTTCTCTGACATGGTGGGAAAATATCTAGAGGTCTTCATGGACGATTTCTCTATTTTCCGTTCATCTTTCAGCGAGTACTTAGAGAGGCTTAAATGTGTGCTGAAAAGATGTGAAGAAAAGAAATTGATACTTAATTGGGAGAAGTGCCATTTCATGGTTCAAAAGGGAATTGTCCTTGGGCATATCATCTCGTCCAAGGAAATCGAGGTAGATAAGGCAAAAATCGATCTTATCTCTAACCTACCTCCACCCAAGAACATCAGAGACGTGCGATCTTTTTTAGGACACGCAGGATTTTACAGGCAATTCATAAAGGACTTTAGTCTCCTCTCTTGTCCTTTATGTAATCTTCTTCAAAAGGATGCACCATACGAGTGGACTGAGCATTGCCAAGAAGCTTTCACTAAGCTTAAGGACATGTTAACCACTACACCTATCATGCAGCCACTCGACTGGAGTCTTCCTTTTGAACTTATGTGCGACGCCTCTGATTATGCTCTTGGAGCGGTTCTAGGTCAGAGAAAAGATAAGCGGCCTTACGTCATTCATTACGCAAGTAGGGCTCTAAATCCTGCCCAAATGAACTACTCGACTACGGAAAAGGAACTCTTAGCCGTAGTGTTTGCTTTGGATAAATTTAGATCCTACCTGATCGGATTCAAAATCATTATCTACACAGACCACGCGGCACTTAAGTATCTTCTTTCTAAGAATGATTCTAAGCCCCGCTTGATACGATGAATCCTTCTACTCCAAGAATTTGATTTAAAAATTAAAGATAAAAAGAGAGTAGAGAACGTAGTGGCCGATCATCTCTCTCGCCTTAATACCTCTGATTCCCTTGAGGCGACCTATATCAATAACATGTTCCCTGATGAACAACTGTTCAGAGTCTCCCATTCACCTTGGTTCGTTGATATTGCTAATTATCTTGCTACAGGTTCCATACCGACACATTGGACGTCACAAGAGAAGAAGAAATTCTTTACCAAGGTGCGTAACTTTTTCTGGGATGATCCATATTTGTTTAAATATTGTCCAGACCAAATCTTAAGGAGATGTGTGCCAGACGATGAACATCAGAGTGTCATCTCCTTCTGTCACTCACAGGCCTGTGGTGGTCACTTTTCTACTAAAAAGACCACGACCAAGATTCTACAGTATGGCTTTTACTGGCCCACTATGTTCAGGGACACTCATGAGTTTTGTAAGGCTTGTGAGTGTTGTCAGAAATTGAGAGCATTGTCCCGTCGAAATATGATGCCCTTGAATCCCATCCTTATTATATAAGCATTTGATTGTTGGGGCATTGATTTCATGGGACCTTTCCCCCAATCCTTTGAAAATTTATATATTTTGCTCGCCGTAGATTATGTCACTAAATGGATCGAAACATTTCCATGCCGCAACAATGACCATCGTACGGTCATTAAATTCTTAAAAGAAAATATCCTGTTGCGGTTCGGAATGCCTCGAGCCATCATTAGTGACGGGGGCTCACACTTTTGCAATAGACTATTTGAGAGCTTAATGAAGAAATACGGTATCTCTCATAAGGTGAGCACCCCATACCATCCACAGACAAGTGGGCAAGCTGAGATTTTCAATAGGGAGATCAAACATATCTTGGAGAAAACGGTTAACCCTAACTGTAAGGATTGGTCAATCCGATTGACCGATGCCTTATGGGCATACCGTACTGCTTTTAAAACCCCTATTGGAACATCTCCCTTTAGACTTGTATATGGGAAGGCTTGTCACTTGCCGGTGGAGTTGGAACATAAAGCATACTGGGCGATCAAAAATCTGAATTTCAATCTGGACAACGCCGGTTCGCTACGCAAACTTCAATTAAATGAACTTGAAGAAATTCGGAACGATGCGTACGAAAACTCGAGAATTTACAAGGACAAGATGAAGGCATTTCATGATCAACATATTCTACGGAAATTATTCACGTCAGGTCAGAAAGTCCTTTTGTACGACTCTCGATTACATCTCTTTCCGGGTAAGCTTCGATCTCGTTGGACTGGCCCTTACATTGTTGTCACTGTTTATCCTCATGGGGCCGTCGAGATAAGAGATCCTGACAATGGCAAGGAGTTTAAAGTAAATGAACATCGATTAAAACCATTTGTCTAGAAATTTGATTCAGAGAACATGTCCATGCCTCTGATTGCTCATGTTTACCAGGACTGATCTCCTAGTCTGATGGAGGTATAGGTAGGTTTATTGCTTTCATAGGACTAGGATAGTTTGCTTTATTTGTCTGGCTGAAGACGGTAAATTTAGCGCTCCTGGGAAGCAACCCAGCTTTTTATTCCACTTCAGTTTTTTAGTTAGTTCGTTCAATATTTGTGGGTAACATTACTGCAAACCCTCACGAGACTACAACTCGTCCACTAGGGGTAACTTAGGGGTTTAAAGGCTTGTTGCATACGCTAAATGCAATCGAGAGCACCTAAAAGTGGTATAGGTAGGATTTTATTTTTATTATTTTTTATTGGTTTCACTCTCGTACTAACCTGCTTTCTCCCAGCGATCCCTTGAAAACTCTCTCTCGATTCGTTATCCAAGTATTATCTTTCCATCACTTCATATTTACTTTCATTGTTTCATGAACATTGCATGCTTATATCCTTTACATTGAGGACAATGTAGATTTTAAGTTGGGGGTGGGAGATTAGGTTTCATTCCTAATCAGTGTTTTCTTGGTCTTGAGCAAAAAATTGTGAAAAATTTTAAATTTTTCTGGAAATTCTTGTGAATTCAAAGTGATTTTGACGGAAACATCCTTGATTTAGAATCATAAGATACGTAATATTAGTAATTTATGACTTTTAGATTCAGCATCTGTTAGATTTCACAGTTAAGATTGAAGTGTTAATCCAGAATTATAAGTTATAAACATTGATTGAGTCATGATTTCACATGGTACATCTCGCTTTCACATTAAGGTTTCAGTTTGATATTGAAGCGTTACTTGGTAACTACTAAGCATGTAAGGAACCAGTCTGAAAATTTGCTTGTCATGATTAATTCAAGAAAAAGATACCTTTGGAAAGGGTTGGGCAAATAATTTTCACCATAGGTTTGCTCCCTATAGGTGTAGATTTATTTCCCCATGGATGATATGTGAAAAGGGTTGGGTATACAGTCTTCACCATAGGTTTGCTCCCTATAGGTGAGGCCTTGATTTTCCTTCTTGGCATCACTCTTAATGGAAAAATCAAAAGTTGGTAGGTTGATCTATGAGGCAGGTTTTGGTTCAGGTTTTTGTCATGAATCCTTCTATTGGTTATCAATGATACCTTAAAACAGAGAAGTGAATTTTAATGTTGATAAGCCGAGATTACACTATATACCTATGAAACTCAATGTTTAGAATTTTTCTGATTGTTGGATTAATACCATGAACTTGATTATGAAGCTTACTGTGCGCTTGAGTCCAGGAGAGAGTAATAGCCAACATTCATGTATCTTAAAATTCTAGCATCTAGTTTAATTTTCAAAAAAATCACTTGATTTCATAAACATTATCATATAATTCTCAACTTATTTTTCGCATATTTTGCTCGGGACTAGCAAAATGCTGGTTGGGGGTTGTGTTGAGGGTCAAATATTGCATATTAGACCCCGATTATTTTCTAGATTTACGCATAAGATACTGTTTAAAGGCCAATTTAATCGTGTTTATACTGCAGGTTGAATTTAGGAGTTTAAGTTGAAAAAGGATGCTAAAAGCTTGAATTTAACGCTCTGATGATCACCAAGGCAAGGGACGGACCCAAAGGGAGCAAGATCGACAGATTGTGTCCAATTCTTCATTGGTTGTAGTTAAGTAACACACCTATATTTATCACTTGACACCATTGTGTCCAATTTAATGACCAAATTCTTCATTGGTTGTAGTCTCATCCAAGAGCTAAAAGGTTGCGTGGCAAGCAAATTGAACGGATGGATGATTTAGTGGTCATTGTAGGTTTTGACCGGGCTACGGGACGGTATGTACAAGGGAGTAGGAACATGGTGGCATCATCGTCTCGCGTTACTAGAGACTTGAACGAAGTGTGGACAGAGCTGGACGAGGATCCTAATGATATCGTGGACCTATTTGATGAAAATCTCCATGATTCACCTAGATTTTATAGCCATTCAACTTCAAGTCAATCAAGGGAAAATAGGCCTTTTCAAAACACTCCCAGCTGTAGAACCGAATCCGATAGCACTTGTGGTAGGAGTGTGACAACGAAAAGGATGTGACCTGCTCGTCCCTGCGATGTCCTGGGCATGTCTCTCACAAGTATAGTAAAGGCTATGCGTAACTTTGGACTTGGAAAAGAGGTCAACTAAACAATTAGGATCTTGGACATACTTGAAGAAGTTAAGGGGCTAACCAACGCAAAGTTTATTGAGGTTGGTCAAGTCCTAAGTAGGGATGACAAGCTTGCATCCTTTTTTGTTGCTCTACAACCAGAATGTCGTGTTGATTGGATAAAAAAAACTCTCTCTGATTTGAAGGGTAGTGATGGTGATGCTTCTAGTTGATGGAAGCAGATTCTAATGGTTTGGTTAGTTTGATACTTTTGTTCTTCTTTGGATAATATTTGGGGTGACGTTAGGATTTGGATGATAAACTTTATTTCTTTTGATGAATTATTCTGTGGACATGTAATAGACATTTTTCTATCTTTATGGTTTTAAAATTTTGGATTACTCATATGTGATATATATAAAGTGTTATCCACTGGCCCTAGATTGCTCCTATAAAGACTTTTGGTTATGTACTATCTTAATTTCATGTCGATCAAATGTTTTTTGTATGCACGTTTTGACAAATACTACCACACACATCGAGTGGAGAAACAGTACGTATTCAGAACTTTTTCACTACGTTTCTTGGAAAACAAGTTCAATTTTTTGTCGTTTAGATATGCCACATGATTTTTAAATCCATTTTGCACCAAATATAATAGTTTACATTCTAATGATGGACATTTCTTTGTAGATGGCCAAAGAAAAATACTAGTTGTATTGGTAGGGTGTCGCCCAGGCATTTATCTTTCATGGGATGAAGCGCGATTAGAAGTCGAGGGATATAGTGGTAGCTGACATCGAGCATTCAAAAATTTGAAGGAAGCTACAGCTTGTTGGGACAGTTATTTCGGTCTTACCAGTGCCCTGACAGGATATGGCCAGGCGTCTCATTTGGGATATGTGGCAACATCAGTGGACGAGGTTGATATCCATCATGCATCAACTTCATCTATCCAACAGACAACCCGGACCATGGTTTCTCATGCCACGTGCACTGATGATCCCGCCCCATTTAGGAGAGAGATTGTTGGCACTAATAATTATCATTCTGGTTGTTTTTTCTTTATATATTATTTTTAAATTCTAGATATTATTGGTTCTGTATGGGGGAATACTTACTATAAAATGCTTGATGGTCTTGCAATGATTTCACGACATGGGTATCATTGATAGGAGGTGCTACACTATTACGTTTGCCTCACCTTGACTGGTGCATTGAGCTGATGATAAGTCAATTGATGTGGTCTAGCCATCCACTTGATAAGTCGGTGTGGTCCACTGCTTCACCCCAAGCACTATTTTGAATATATGTAGCTGGATTTACATAGGCTTGCATGTGAATACGATTCATGTATCGTGGACTTAAATCCATCTGAATCGTTTAGTTCATAGGATAGATCATGTGATTGAATAATAATACTCTACAATGGTTTGAAAAGATGTACGTGTTCCAAAATCGTTGATGCACCGTTCATTTGCATTACATGTGTGGGTAATCCAATAGATCTGATACTGGTTATGATGTTAATATAGAGAGGTCTATAGATATTGCACGGTGGGATTTGCAATGTAAGCTACCCACACGTGTAATCACCATGTGTGCAGCATTCAGACTTGACCATCCATGCGAACCATAGATAGGATAACAAGGTATCTTGCGAGCGGCTTCTAATCCCTGGTTACTTGATCTCGGGCGCCAAATGGGCAGCGTATCATAATCCAGTGGATTGAGTTAATCCCATGACACATCCAAACACTATACCGGGTGAAATTCTGGGATTTCTTTTTCCATCCAAACAGCCTAAGGATAATGTCCTGTGATATAGCAAAACCCAGGAACCCCACTCCATCCACTGACATCATCATCATTACCTTAAAAGCAATCCCATCCCTTCTGACTCCATGGGATTGGTCCGACCAAACAGGCCCTGAAAGACACTAACACTGAAACCAAACACTAGTAAAAGAGAATGATATTCAAGCAACCAATTATCATTGTGTTATAATTTTCTCAAGTTCTGAACCTTTAACTTCTCGCTTTTTCGGTGCTGATTTCTATCCAGATGTCGCGCTAGAAGCATTTTCATTCGGCCTTGGAACCTGTTCCGTACCAGAAGGTACCACAGTCAGATCTCTATCCCACTTTACAGCGACACCTGCTTCTTCATTATCAAGACGGTCGCCACCAGCCAGCACCGGGTTAACAGGATGGTTTGGATTACCACCAACCGGTGCACCAGCCAGCGTCGAATTATCAGGATGGTCTACATTGCCACTAGCCGGTGCACCAGCCAGCGCCAGATTATCAGAATGGTCTGGATTGCCACTAGTAGGGTGATTTTTTGTATAAAAATAGAATAACATAAAAATTGTCATGATTGTTGTGATGATAAACGAAATAATTCATTTCCATTTGTATTTCTTAGCTATCAAAAAACTATCTACGATTAAAGCAAAGGTGAATGTAACACTGACTTTGCTGGTAACATCAATTATTCTTGCATTTTTAAAAAGAAAAATATGATTATTACATTAAAAAGATAATGACATTTATATTTCTTACATTTTGTAAAAGTGATGGCTCTGTCGGTGAATGGGTGGGGGCAACTTCTACCATTTATGGAGCAAGCCCCAGCAGGAGAAGCTGCTTAGAGCTTTCTCATAAGGGTTTTTTGCTTAGATCTTTCTCCGGACACTAGTAAAAGAGAACGACATTCAAGCAGCCAGTTATCAATGTATTACAACTTTCTCAAGTTTTAAACTTTTAACTTCCTGCTTTTTCGGTGCTGATTTCTGTCCAGACGTTGAGCCAGAAGCATTTTCATTCGGCCTCAGAGCCTGTTTCATACCAGAAGGTACCACAGTCAGATCTTTATCCCGCTCTACAGCGACACCTGCTTCTTTATTATCAAGACGGTTGCCACCAGATAACGCCAGATTAATAGGATGGTTTGAATTGTAATTTGCTAACGTACCAGCCAGCGCCGGATTATCAAGATGGTTTGAATTGCCACCAGTCGGTGCACCAACCGGCGTCGGATTATCAGGATGGTCTGGATTGTCACCGATAGGGCGATTTTTTACATAAAAATCGAATAACAACAAGAAAATTGCCATGATTGCTGCAATGATAAACGAAACAATTCCTTCCCATTTATATTTCTTAGCTATCAAAAAATTATCTACATCCGACACAATGGTAAATGTAACACTGACATTCCTGTTAACATTAATCATCCCTGCATTTTTTTTTAAAAAATAATTATTAAATAAAAATAAGATAATAGCATTTACATTTCTTACATTTTGCAAAAGTGATGGCTCCGTTGGCGAATGGGGAGAGCGACTTTTGCCATTTCTAGAGCAGGCCCCAGAAGGAGAAGCCGCTTAGAGCTTTCTCATAAGAGTTTTTTTGCTCAAAACTTTCTCTGGATACTAGTAAAAGAGAATGACATTCAAGCAGACAATTATCTTTGTATTAGAATTTCTTCAAGTTTTGAACCTTTAATTTACCGCATTTTCAATGCTGATTTCTATCAAAATGTAAAGCCAGAAGCATTTTCATTTGGCCTTCGAACCTGTTCTGTACCAGAAGGTACCACAGTCAAATCTCTATTCCACTGTACAGCGTCACCTGCTTCATCATTATGAAGACGGTCGCTACCGGTCAACGCCAGATTATTAGGATGGTCTGCATTGCCACCAGCTGGCGCATCAGCCAGCATCGAGTTATCATGATGGTCTGCATTGCCACCAACCAGTGCACCGGCTAGCACTGGATTATCAAGATGGTTTAGATTGCCAACAACAGGACAATTTTTTTCATAAAAATTGAATAACAACTAGAAAATTATCATGATTGCTGTGATGATAAACGAAAGAATTCCTTCCCATTTGTATTTCTTAGCTATCAAAAAATTATCTGCGTCTTAAGCAATGGTGAATGTAACGCCAACCTTGCTGGAAATATCAATCATCCCTGTATTTTAAAAAAGAAAAATATGATTATTAAATTAAAAAAGATAATGAGGGGGGGTGACTTATACCATTTCTGGAGCAGGCCCCAGCAGGAAAAGCCGCTTAGAGCTTTCTCATAAAAGTTTTTTCGCTCGAAACTTTCTCCGGACACTAGTAAAAGAGAATGACACTCAAGCAGCCAGTTATCACTGTATTACAATTTCCTCGAGTTTTGAACCTTTAACTTCTTGCTTTTTCGGTGCCTATTTCTATCAAAATGTCTAGCCGAAAGCATTTTCATTCGGCCTTGGAACCTATTCCGTACCAGAAGGTACCACAGTCATATCTCTATCCCGCTCTGCAGGCACCTGCTTCTTCATTATCAGGACGGTCGCCTTCAGCTAGCGCCGGATTAACATGATAGTCTGGATTGTCACCAGCTGGCGGCGGATTATCAGGATAGTTTGCAATACCACCAACCAGGGCACCGGCCGGCGCCTGATTACTACCAATCGCCACACCAGGCGGTGTCAGATTATCAGGATGGTTTGGATTGCCACCAACAGTGTAATTTTTTGCATAAAAATAAAATAATAAGTAGAAAATTTTCATGATTTCTGTGATGATAAATGAAACAATTTATTCCCATTTGTATTTCTTAGTTATTAAAAAACTATTTATGCCTCAAGCAATAGTGAATGTAACACTGACCTTACTGACAACATCAATCATCCTTGCATTTTCAAAAAGAAAAATATAATTTTTAAATAAAAAAGATAATAACATTTACATTTCTTACATTTTGCAAAAGTGATGGGTCCGTCGGTGATTGATGAGGGGCAACTTCTCTCATTTCTAGATCAGGCCTCATTAAGAGAAGCCGCTCAGAGCTTTCTCCGGACACTAGTAAAAGAGAATGACATTCAAGTAGTCAGTTATCACTATATTACAATTTTCTCAAGGTATGAACCTTTAACTTCCTACTTTTTCGGTACCGATTTCTTTCCATATGTCGAGCTAGAAACATTTTTATTTGGCCTTTGAGCCTGTTCCATACCAGAAGGTATCATAATTAGGTCTCTATCCTGCTCTGCAACGGTACCTACTTCTTCATTATCAGAATGGTCGCCACTAGCCGACGTCAGATTAACAGGATGGTTTAGATTGCTACCAATCGGTGCATTGGCCGGCGCCGGATTATCAAGATAGTCTAGATTGCCACCAGCAGGGTAATTTTTTGCATAAAAATCAAATAACAAGCAAAAAATTGTCATGATTCCTGTAATGATAAATGAAACAATTCATTCTCATTTGTATTTCTTCGCTATAAAAAACTATCTACACCTGAAGCAATGGTGAATGTAATACTGACCTTGTTGGCAACATCAATCATCCCTAAATTTTTAAAAAGAAAAATATAGTTATTAAATTAAAAAAGATAATGACATTTATATTTCTTACATTTTGGAAAAGTGATGGCTCCGTCGGTGAATAAGGGACGACTTCTGCCATTTCTGGAGCAGGCCCCAGCAGGAGAAGCCACTCAGAGCTTTCTTATAAGGATTTTTCTCTTAAAGCTTTCTCCAGTCACTAGTAAAAGGTAATGACATTCAAGCAGCCAGTTATCATTGTATTACAATTTTCTTAAGTTCTGAACCTTTAACTTGTCACTTTTTTATTGTCGATTTATGACAAGATATCGAGTCAGAAGCATTTTCATTTGGCCTTGGAACATGTTTCGTACTAGAAGGTACCACAGTCAGAGCTCTATCCTGATCTGTAGTGGCACCTACTTCTTCATTATCAGGACAGTCACCACCAGCCAGCGCCGGATTAACAGGATGGTTTGGATTGCCCCCAGCCGGCGCATCAGTTGACATCGAATTATCATGATGGTCTGCATTACCACCAGTCGGCACCTGATTGCCATTAGCCGGTGCACCAGTTGGCGCTGGATTATCAGGATGGTTTAGATTGCCACCAGTAGGGCGATTTTTTACATAAAAATCGAATAACAATAAGAAAATTATTATGATTACTGCGACGATAAACGAAACAATTCCTTCCCATTTGTATTTCTTACCTATTAAAAAATTATATACGCATGAAGCAATGGTGAATATAACACTGACCTTACTGGCAACATCAATCATCCCTGCATTTTGAAAAAAAAAATATGATTATTAAATTAAAAAAAGATCATGATATTTAAATTTTTTACATTTTGTAAAAGTGACGGCTCTGTCGACGAATGAGGGGGGCGACTTCTACCATTTCTGGAGCAGGCCCCAGTAGGAGAAGCCGCTCAGAGCTTTCTCATAGGGGTTTTTCGCTCAGAGCTTTCTCCAGACATTAGTAAAAGAGAATGACATTCAAGCAGCCAGTTATACTATATTATAATTTCATCAAGTTTTGAACCTTTAACTTACCACTTTTTTGGTACCAATTTCTGTCAAGATGTAGAGATAGGAGCATTTTCAATTGGCCTTGGATCATATTTGATACTAGAAGGTACCATAGTCAGATCTCTATCCCACTTTACATTGACACCTACTTCTTCATTATCAGGATGGTTACCACCAGCCGGCGTTTGATTAACAGGATGGTTTGGATTGTCACTAACTAGTGCACCAGTCGGCGTCGAATTTCAGGATGGTTTGCATTCTTACCAGTCGGCACACCAGCCAGTGCCGGATTGTCACCAACCGACGTCGAATTATCTGGATGGTCTAGATTGCTACCATCAAGACGATTTTTGCATAAAAATTGAATAAGAATTAGAAAATTGTCATGATTACTGCGACGATAAACAAAACAATTCTTTTCCATTTATATTTCTTATCTATCAAAAAACTATTTACATCTGAAGTAATGGTGAATATAACATTGACCTTGCTGACAACATTAATCATCCCTACATTTTCAAAAAGAAAAGGATGATTATAACATTTCTTACATTTTGCTAAAGTGATGGCTCTGTTGATGAATGAGGGGAGGCTACTTCTGACATTTTTGGAGTAGGCTCCAATAGGAGAAGCCGCTCAGATCTTTCTCATAAGGGTTTTTTGCTCAAATCTTTCTCTGAACACTAGTAAAAGACAATATCATTCAAGCAACAAGTTATCATTGTATTACAATTTTCTCAAGTTTTAAACCTTTAACTTTTCACTTTTTCGGTGCCGATTTCTGTTAAGATGTTGGGACAGAAGCATTTTCATTCACCCTTGGAGCCTGTTCCGTACCAAAAGGTACCACAGTCAGATCTTTATCCCACTCTACAGCGGCACCTGCTTCTTCATTATTAGGATGGTCGCCACCAGCCGGCGCCGAATTATCAGGATGGTCTACATTGCTACCAGCCGGCGCCGGATTATTAGGATGGTTTGCATTGCCACCATCCGGCGCACCAGCCGACCCCGAATTATCAAGATGGTCTGGATTGCCACCAGTAGGGTGATTTTTTGCATAAAAATTGAATAACAACTAGAAAATTGTCATGATTACTGCGATGACAAACGAAACAATTCCTTCCCATTTGTATTTCTTAGCTATCAAAAAACTATCTGCACCTCAAGAAATGATGAATGTAACACTGACCTTACTGGCAACATTAATTATTCCTGCATTTTTAAAAATAAAAATATGATTATTAAATAAAAAACATAATGACATTTACATTTCTTACATTTTACAAAAGTGATGGCTTTGTCGGGAAATGAGGGAGGCGACTTCTACCATTTCTGGAGCAGGCCGCAGCAGGAGAAGCCGCTTAGAGCTTTTTTATAAGAATTTTTCGCCCAGAGCTTTCTCTAGACACTAGTAAAAGTGATGACATTCAAGCAGCCAGTTATCACTGTATTACAATTTTCTCAAGTTTCGAACCTTTAATTTCGCGCTTCTTCGGTGCCAATTTCTGTCAAAATGTTGAGACAAGCATTTTCATTCGGCCTTGGAGCCTGTTTCGTACTAGAAGGTACCACAGTCAGATCTATATCCTGCTTTGCAGCGGCACTTGCTTCTTCATTATCAGGACGGTTGTCACCGGCCAACACTGGATTAATAGGATGGATTGGATTGCCACCAGTCAGCACCGGATTATCAGGATGATTTGGATTACCACCAGAAGGGCGATTTCTTGAGTAAAAATAGAATAACAAAAAGAAAATTGTTGTGATTGCTGCGATGATAAACGAAATAATTCCTTCCCACTTATATTTCTTAACTATCAAAAAACTATTTATGCCTGAAGCAATAGTGAATGTAAAACTGACCTTATTGGCAACATCAATCACCCATGCATTTTTAAAAAGAAAAATATGATTATTAAATTAAAAAAATAATGACATTTACAGTTATTACATTTTGCAAAAGTGATAACTCAGTCGGTGAATGAGAGGGGGTCTTCCCTCATTTCTAAAGCATTCCCCAGTAGGAGAAGCCGCTCAGAGCTTTCTCATAAAGGTTTTTCACTCATAGCTTTCTTCGGACACTAGAAAAAGAGAATGACATTCAAGCAGCCAGTTATCACTGTATTATGATTTTCTCAAGGTCTGAACCTTTAACTTTCTGCTTTTTCGGTACCGATTTGTCCAGTTGTCAAGATAGAAGATTTTCATTTGGCCTTGGAGCATGTTCCATACTAGAAGGTACCATAGTCAGATCTCTATCCCGCTCTGCAGCGATACATGCTTCTTCATTATCAGGATGGTCGCCACCAACCGGCGCCAGATTAACAGGATGATTTAAATTGCCACCAGCTGACGGCGAATTATTAGGATGGTCTGGATTGCCACTAGCAGGGTAATTTTTTGCATAAAAATTGAATAACAATCAGAAAATTGTCATGATTGTTGTGATGATAAACGAAACAATTTCTTTCCATTTGAATTTCTTAGCTATCGAAAAACTATCTACACTTAAAGGAATGGTGAATGTAACACTGACCTTACTGGTAACATCAATCATCCTTACATTTTCAAAAAGAAAAATATAATTATTAATAAAAAAGATAATGAAATTTATATTTTTTACATTTTATAGAAGTGATGGCTCTATCGGCGAATCAAGAGGGTGACTTCTACCATTTATGGAGCAGGCCCCAGCAGGAGAAGCCGTTCAGAGCTTTCTCATAAGGGTTTTTCGCTTAGAGCTTTCTCTGGACACTAATAAAATAGAATGACATTTAAGCAGCCAGTTATCTCTGTATTATAAAATTTTCAAGTTATGAACCTTTAACTTCTCACTTTTTCGGTGCCAATTTTTGTATAAATGTCGAGCCAGAAGCTACCACAGTCAGATCTGTATTCCGCTCTGCAATGACACCTGCTTCTTCATTATCAGGATGGTCGCCACTAGTCAGCGCCGGATTAACCGGATGTTTTAGATTGCCACCAGCCAGCGCCGGATTATCTGGATGGTTTGCATTAACACCAGCCCGAATTATCAGGATGGTTTGGATTGCCACTGGTAGAGCAATTTTTTGAATAAAATTCGAATAACAACTAGAAAATTATTATAATTGTTGTGATGATAAACAAAATAATTCCTTCCCATTTATATTTCTTAGTTATCAAAAAGCTATTTACGCCTAAAGCAATGGTGAATGTAACATTGACCTTGCTAGCAACATCAATCATCCCTGAATAAAAAAGATAATGACATTTATATTTCTTACATTTTGTAAAAGTAATGGCTCCGTCGGTGAATGAGGGAGGGCGACTTCTGTCATTTCTTGAGCAGGCCCCAGCAGGAGAAGCCGCTTAGAGCTTTCTCATTAGGATTTTTCAATCAGAGCTTTCTCCTAACCCAGTAAAAGTGAATGACATTCAATCAACCGGTTATCACTGTATTACAATTTTCTCAAGTTTTAAACCTTTAAGTTCCTACTTTTTCGGTGCCGATTTCTTTTCAGATGTCGAGTTAGAAACATTTTTCATTCGGCCTTAGAGCCTGTTCGGTAATAGAAGGCACCACAGTCAGATCTTTATCCCGCTCTACAGCAGCACCTACTCTTCATTATCAGGATGGTCGCCACCAGGCAGCGCCGGATTAACAGGATGATTTGGATTGCTACCAACCGACACCGAATTATCAGGATGGTCTGTATTGCCACCAGTTAGCGCACTAGCCTACGCCTAATTGCCACCAGCAGGCGCACCAACCGTCGCCGGATTATCAAGGTGGCCTGAATTGCCACCAGCAGGGCAATTTTTTCATAAAAATTGAATAATAACCTAAATATTGTCATGTTTATTGCGATGATAAACGAAACAGTTCATTTTCATTTGTATTTCTTAGCTATTAAAAAACTATCTACGCTTGAAGTAATGGTGATTCTAACACTGACCTTACTTGCAACATAAATCATCCTTAAATTTTTAAAAAGAAAAATATGATTATTAAATATAAAAAGATAATGACATTTGCATTTCTTACATTTTGTAAAAGTGATGTCTCCATCGGTGAATGAAGGGGGCGACTTTTGCGATTTCTGGAGCAGGCCCCAGAAAGAGAAGCCGCTTAGAGCTTTCTCATAAGAGTTTTTTGCTCAGAGCTTTCTCTAGACACTAGTAAAAGAGAATGACATTCAAGCAGCTAGTTATCACTGTATTACAATTTTCTCAAGTTCTGAACATTTAACTTCCTGCTTTTTCAATGCCGATTTCTGTTCAAATGTCGCGTGAGAAGCATTTTCATTTTTCCTTGAAGTATGTTCCATTCCAAAAGGTACCACGGTCAGATCTCTATCCCACTCTACAGCGGCACCTGCTTCTTTATTATCAGGACGATCGCCACCACCCGACACCGTATTAACAGGATGGTTTGGATTGCCACCAGCCGATGTTGGATTATCAGGATGGTCTGGATTGCCACCGGTAGGTCGATTTTTTACATAAAAATTGAATAACAGTAAGAAAATTATCATGATTGCTGCGATGATAAATGAAATAATTCATTCCCATTTATTTTTCTTGGTTATAAAAAATTATTTATGCCTGAAGCAATGGTGAATGTAACAATGATCTTGCTGGCTACATCAATCATGCCTGCATTTTCGAAAAGAAAAATGTGATTATTATATAAAAAAGATAATGACATTTATATTTTTTACATTTTGGTAAAGTGACGGCTCCGTCGACGAATGAGGGGGGGCAACTTCTGTCATTTCTGAAGCAGGCCCTAATATGAAAATTCGATCAGAGCTTTCTCATAAGAGTTTTTCGCTTAAATCTTTTTTCGAAAATGAGTAAAAGAGAATGATATTCAAGCACCCAGTTATTATTGTATTACAATTTTCTTAAGTTCTAAACCTTTAACTTCCCACTTTTTCGGTACCGATTTCTATATAGACGTCGAGCCAGAAGCATTTTCATTTGGCCTTGAAGCCTGTTCCGTACTAGAAGGTACCACGGTCAGATCTGTATCCCACTCTCCAGCGGCACCTGCTTCTTCATTATTAGGACAGTCGCCACCAGCCGACGCTGGATTAATAGGATGGTTTAAGTTGCCACCAGCTGGCGCTGAATTATCAGGATTGTTTGTAATACCACCAGCTAGCGCCGGATTGCCATCAGTTGGCGCACCAGCCAGCGTCGGATTATTAGGATGGCCTGGATTGCCACGAGCAGGGCGATTTTTTACATAAAAATCGAATAACAAGTAGAAATTTATCATGATTGCTCTGATGATAAATAAAATAATTCTTTTCCATTTGAATTTCTTAACTATAAAAAACTATCTACGCCTGAAGCAATGGTGAATGTAACACTGACTTTGCTGGCAACATTAATCATCCCTGCATTTTTAAAAAAATATATATAATTACTAAATAAAAAAGATAATGACATTTACATTTCTTACATTTTGCAAAAGTGATGGCTTCGTCGACGAATAAGGGGTGCGACTTCTGCCATTTCTGAAGTAGGTCCCATTAGGAGAAGCCGCTCAGAGCTTTCTCATAAGAGTTTTTTATTCAAAGCTTTCTCCAAACAATAGTAAAAGAGAATGACATTCAAGCAGCCAGTTATCACTGTATTAAAATTTTCACAAGTTCTGAACCTTTAATTTTCCACTTTTTCGGTGCCTATTTCTATCAAGATGTCAAGACAGAATCATTTTCATTCGACTTTGGAGCCTGTTCCGTACTAAAAGATACCACAGTCAGATCTTTATCTCGCTCTGCAGTGACACCTGCTTCTTCATTATAAGGACGGTTACCACTAGCCAACGGCGTATTATCAGAATTGTCTACATTGCCACTAGCCGTCACCGGATTATCAGGATGGTCTGGATTACCACCAGTAGAGTAATTTTTTCATAAAAATTGAATAACAAATAGAAAATTGTCATGATTTCTGCGATGATAAACGAAACAATTCATTCCCATTTGTATTTTTTAGCTATCAAAAAACTATCTACGCCTGAAGCAATGATGAATGTAACACTGGCCTTACTGACAACATCAATCATCCCTTCATTTTCAAAAAGAAAAATATGATTATTAAATAAAAATGATAATGACATTTATATTTCTTACATTTTGCAAAAGTGATGGCTCCATCGACGAATGAGGGGGGACGACTTCTGCCACTTCCGAAGCAGGCCCTAGAAAGAGAAGCCGCTCAGAGCTTTCTCATAGGGATTTTTCACTCACAGCTTTCTCCGGACACCACCAGTAAAAGGTAATGACATTCAAGCAGTCAGTCATCATTGTATTACAATTTTTTCAAGTTCTAAAATTTTAACTTTGTGCTTTTTTGGTGTCGATTTTTATCCAGATCTCGAGCCAGAAGCATTTTCATTCGGCCTTGGAGCCTGTTCCGTACCAGAAGGTACAATAGTCAGAGCTCTACCCACTCTACAGCGGCACCTGCTTCTTTATTATCAGGACAGTTACCACCAATTGGCGCCGGATTAGTTGGATGGTTTGGATTACCACTAGCAGGCGCACCAGCCGGTGCTGGATTATCAGGATAGTTTGTGTTGCCACCAACCGGCGCCGGATTATCAGGATGGTCTGGATTGCCACCAGCAGGGCGACTTTTTACATAAAAATTGAATAACAATCAGAAAATTGTCATGATTGCTGCAATGATAAATGAAACAATTCCTTTCCTTTTGTATTTCGTAGCTTTCAAAAAAGTATCTACACCTGAAGTAATGGTGAATGTAACACTGACCTTGCTCGCAACATAAATCATCCTTGTATTTTTAAAAAGAAAAATATAATTATTAATTAAAAAAGATAATGACATTTACATTTCTTATATTTTTAAAAAGTGATGGCTCTTTAGGCGAATGAGTGGGGGGCGACTTCTGCCATTTCTAGAGCAGGCCCTAGCAGGAGAAGCCGCTCGGATCTTTCTCACAAGGATTTTTTGCTCAGAACTTTCTCTAGACATTAGTAATAGAAAATGACATTCAAACATCCAGTTATCACTGAATTATAATTTTATCAAGTTTTGAACTTTTAATTCTCCACTTTTTTGTTACCAATTTCTGTTCAGATGTCAAGCTAGAAGCATTTTCATTCGGCCTTAGAGCCTGTTCCGTACCAGAAGGTACCACAGTTAGAGCTCTATCCCGCTTTGCAGCGACACCTGATTCTTCATTATAAGGATGGTCCCAAGCAGCCAGTGCTGGATTAACAGGATGGTTTGGATTGTCACCAGCTGGCGCCGGATTATCAGGATGGTCTGGATTGCCACCAGCAGAGTGATTTTTTACATAAAATTAAATAATAACCAGAAAATTGTCATGATTGTTACGATGATAAACAAAATAATTTCTTCCCATTTGTATTTCTTAGCGATAAAAAAACTATCTACGACTGCAGTAATGGTGAATACAACACTAACCATGCTGGCAACATCAATCATCCCTACATTTAAAAATATATATAATTATTAAATTAATAAAAGATAATGACATTTACATTTCTTACATTTTACAAAAGTGATGGCTCCATCGCCGAATGAGGGAGGGCAACTTTTGCCATTTCTAGAGCAAGTCCCAGCAGGAGAAGCCGCTTAGAGCTTACTCATTAGGATTTTTCGCTCAGAGCTTTCTCCGGACACTAGTAAAAGAGAAAAACATTCAAGCAGCCAGTTATCACTATATTATAATTTCCTCAAGTTTTGAACCTTTTACTTCGAGCTTTTTCGATGCCGATTTCTATCCAGATGTCAAGCCAGAAGCATTTTCATTCGGTCTTGGAGCCAGTTCCGTACCGGAAGGTACCATAGTCAGATCTCTATCCTGCTCTACATAGATACCTGCTTCTTCATTATCAGGACGGTCGCCACCAGCCAATGCCGAATTAACAGGATGGTTTGGATTGCCACTAGTTGACGCACTAGCCGACGTCGAATTATCAGGATGGTCTGCATTGCCACCAGTCAGCGCCTGATTGCCACCAGACGGTGCACCAGCCGACGACGGATTATCAGGATGATCTGGATTGCCACCTACAGGGTGATTTTTTGCATAAAAATTGAATAATAACCAGAAAATTATCATGATTGTTGCGATTATAAACGAAACAATTCATTCCCATTTGTATTTCTTAGCTATCAAAAAACTATTTACGTCTAAAGCAATGGTGAACGTAACACCGAAATTGCTAGCGACATCAATCATCCCTTCATTTTCAAAAAGAAAAATATGATTATTAAATAAATAAATAAAGATAATGACATTTACATTTCTTACATTTTGTAAAAGTGATGGCTCCATCGGCGAATGAGGGAAGGCGACTTTTACCATTTCTGAAGTATGCCCTAGCAGGAGAAGCCGCTAAGAGCTTCCTCATAAGGGTTTTTTGCTCAGAGCTTTCTCCAGATACTCGTAAAAGAGAATGACATTCAAGCAACCAATTATCACTGTATTAAAATTTTCTTAAGTTCTGAACCTTTAACTTCCCGCCTTTTCGGTGTCGATTTCTATCCAGATGTCGAGCCAGAAGCATTTTTATTCAGTCTGGAGCATGTTCCGTACCAAAAGGTACCACAGTAAGATCCTTATCCCGCTCTGCAACGACACCTTCTTCTTCATTATCAAGACGGTCGCCACCAGTTAGCGTCGGATTAACAGGATGGTTTGGATTGCCACCAGCCGGCGCATCAACCAGCGTTGGATTATCAGGATGGTCTGTATTGTCACCAGCTGATGCCTGATTGCCATTAGTCGGCGCACCAGCTAGCACCAGAATATCAGGATGGTCTGAATTACCACCAGCAGGGTGATTTTTTATATAAAAATCGAATAACAACCAGAAAATTGTCCTGATTGCTGCGAAGATAAATGAAACAGTTCTTTCCCATTTGTATTTCTTATATATCAAAAAGTTATATACGCCTGAAGCAATGGTGAATGTAACACTGACCTTCCTGGCAACATCAATCATCCCTGCATTTTCAAAAAGAAAAATATGATTATTAACTAAAATAAAAAAATGTCATTTACATTTCTTACATTTTCTAAAAGTGATGCCTCCGTCGGCGAATGAGGGAGGGGTGACTTCTGCCATTTCTAGAACAGGCCCTAGCAGGAGAAGACGCTCATAACTTTCTCATAAGGATTTTTTGCTCACAGCTTTCTCTGGATACTAGTAAAAGAGAATGATATTCAGGCAGCCAGTTATCACTTTATTACAATTTCCTTAAGTTCTGAACCTTTACTTTGCGCATTTTCGGTGCCGATTTTTGTCCAGATGTCGAGCCAGAAGCATTTTCATTCGGCCTTAGAGCCTGTTCTGTACCAGAAGGCACCACAGTCAGTTCTTTATCCCGCTCTACAACGTCACCTGCTTCTTCATTATAAGGATGGTTGATGTTTTATTTAAACCAATCTGATTTAAATGATTTTCAACTCGCAAGTATACGAATCAGATGTAGATTTGGTACGTATTAAAAGATCATTCCCACGAGGACTGGTTGTCACAATTCGAAATTTAAGACTCTTCTTAACTAATCCAACAAATAGTGTAGTGAATTATTAAGTAAACTAACACAAATCTATGGAAAATAACTAAGAGAAATAAGGAAAATTCAATCAAGGAGAAGACTAGGACTTTCGAATCCACCCCTAATTATCCTAACCCTTGTTTTACCTATTGATTTACCCTATTCAGATTGATATAAATTAAATAAATTATAAACTATGTCCTTAGTCTGACACACAAAATGTATAATCCCTTAAAGCATATGGATCACATCTTTCCACCCATGGTGAGGCATGAAGAGATGTAGATTTCTATTTTTTTCTCTATAAGAAACCCGTTCATGGTCAGACACAAGCACCTAGAATAATATTCCAAACAACATCCACATCTAGACTTTGGTTAAGATCATAGAATGGAGAAGTACGAAAATCTCAGGAAAGCACACTAGAGAAAGAAACAAATTAATCAGATTAAGATAAAAGCAACACATATAAGAGTTAATCAAATTAGGGGCTTCATCTCAGCCCTAGATGAGAATATTAGCTATCCGTAAAGTTAATTAAGAAAAAGGAAATATAAGATAAAAATATTAAAAACATCTCCCTTATCTCTCTTCTTCCTTCCTCTCTCTCTCTTCTCTTTCTTGTCTTTGGCTCTGGATCTCCTCTTCAAGCTCTGGATTTGCTCTCCTCAGTTTCCCCCTAGCCCCACAAGTCCTTTTATAACTGCTGGAGTCGGTGGTGTAGCTGTCGCAACAACGTTTGTGCAACGAAAGATTTTTCACAACAAACTTTGGGGCTTCATAACTCGCCAGTTTCCTCGCTCAATTTTCAAAGAAACAACGTCCCTTAGGACATTTTTGAGCCCTCTACATGATGGACGGTTCAGATCTACCATATGATCAAAGATGGTGGGCCACAACCGCTTGAAAAATTAGATTTTTACAGATGTGCGAAACCTTTCACACTCCTCCGTTGTCGTGATCGGTGGGCCCCACAGAAGTATTTTTGGGAAAATCCACCCCGTTCATTGCATTTAGGATAAAATTTTAGTTAAAAATGGATGAATTTGAACGTCCATTGACTTGGCCCAGAGAAGAAATAACAAAAAGATCATATTTGAACATTGCAGGGAAGTCCTTTTGTGGCCCCTGTATTGCACACATGTACACGCATGGGTACGAATGATAAGCTAAGGTTTGAAGCTCTTAAACCCCTCTACATGGTGGATGGCTCAGATTAGTTGTACGGAGCCTGTGTGGGACCCACGGTCGACCGCAAAACGGCCCTGCCGTCCATTCCCAGACAGCGCGAAATGATAGTTGCCGTTTTGGATTTGAAGTCGGTCAGGCGCTGGCGCTTTGGAAGGCGCTGACACGGTCAACGCTTCTAGTGCACAGCCGACTTTGTATGTACAAGGTGTACATTCACCATGTATGGGACCCACTGTGATGATTTTCAGAAATCTTCACCATCCACATTGTTTCTCATCTTATTTAAACTGTCAAGAACAATTTTGAGGCAATTTCAGATATCAAGTGGGCCCCACTTAATGAATTAAGGGGATGATTTGTCCTTTGGTCCACTTCTCGAGATTTTCAATGGCTAAAATTTAATATGTACAGTTAATTTATAGCCCTCATCCCATGTATAAAGTTTCGAGTCAATCGGATGGTGGAAACCCTGTGATCTTACATTTTGGACCAATTTCGCACCTCTTTAACGTGAACGACTTGATTTCCTCGGATCCTTGGTGTATAAATCTGTCGATCTTAGTTCTTTGGAGTCCGTCCCTTACTCTGGTGACTTTGGAGCGTCAAATCTCTGCTTTTAATATCATTTTTCAATCCATGCTCTTGATTTCATCCTGTAATAAAAAACACAATTAAAATATGGCATTAAGCATTATCATATATATAAAATCTGGTAATAATCGGGGTCTGATATGCAATATTCGACCCTCATCAACGGTCGTCACCAGCTGGCGCCGGATAAGAAGGATGGTTTGGATTGCCGTCGGCTGGCCGGATTATCAGGACAGTCTGCATTGCCACCAACCGGCGCTCTAGCTGACGCCAGATTGCCAACATCCGGCACACCAGCTGGCGCTAGATTATTAAGATGGTCTGAATTGCCACCAGCAGGGCAATTTTTTACATAAAAATCGAATAACAATCAGAAAATTGTCATTATTGCTGAGGTAATAAACGAAAGAATTCCTTCCCATTTGTATTTCGTAACTATCAAAAAGCTATCTATGCTTGAAGCAATGGTGAATTTAACACTGACCTTGCTTGCAACATCAATCATCCCTGCATTTTAAAAAAGAAAAATATGATTATTAAATGAAAAAAGATAATAACATTTATATTTCTTACATTTTGCAAAAGTGATAGCTCTATTGGCGAATGTGAGGGGCGACTTCTGCTATTCTGGAGCAAGCCCCATCCGGAGAAGCTGCTCAAAACTTTCTCATAAGGGTTTTTCACTTAGATCATTCTCTAGACACTAGTAAAAGATAATGGCATTCAAGCAGATGGTTATCACTATATTACAATTTCTTCAAGTTCTAAACCTTTAACTTTCCACTTTTTCGGTGCCGATTTCTATCCAGATGTCAACCCAAAAGCATTTTCATTCGGCCTTCGAGCCTATTCCATACCAGAGGATACCACAGTCAGATCTTTATCCCGTTCTGTTGTGGCACTTGCTTCTTCATTATCAGGACGGTCGCCACCAGCTGGCACTGGATTAATAGGATGGTTTGAATTCCCTCCAACCAGCACCGGATTATCAGGATGGTCTGCATTACCACCAGCCGACGCATCAACCGGCGTTGGATTATCAAGATGGTCTGGATTGCCATCAGCAGGGCAATTTTTTTATACAAATCAAACAACAATTAGAAAATTGTCATGATTGCTGTGATGATAAACGCAACAATTCCGTCCCATTTGTATTTCTTAGCTATAAAAAGCTATTTATGCATAAAGTAATGGTGAATGTAACAATGACCTTGCTAGCAACATCAATCATCCCTACATTTTTAAAAAGAAAAATATGATTATTAAATAAAAAAGATAATGACATTTATATTTCTTACATTTTGCAAAAGTAATTACTCCATCGATGATTGAGGGGGAGCGACTTCTGCCAATTCTAAAGCAGACCCCAGAAGGAGAAGCCGCTTAGAGTTTTCTGATAAGAGTTTTTCACTTAGAGCTTTCTCCGGATACTAGTAAAAGAGAATGACATTTAACCAGCTAATGATCACTATATTACAATCTCATCAAGTTGTGAACCTTTAACTTCCTACTTTTTCTCTGTCGATTTCTGTTAAGATGTCGATCCAGAAGCATTTTCATTCGGTCTTGGAGCCTTTTCCATACTAGAAGGTACTACAGTAAGATCTCTATCTCGCTCTATAGCAGCATCTGCTTCTTCATTATCAGATCGGTCGCCACTAGCCAGCGTCGGATTAACAGGATGGTTTGGATTACCACCAGCCGGCGCCGGATTATTAGGATGGTCTGGATTTCCACCAGCCGGCACACCAACTAGAAAATTGTCATGATTGCTGTGATGATAAACGAAACAATTCCTTTCTATTTGTATTTCTTAGCTATCAAAAAACTATATATGACTGAAGCGATGGTAAATGCAACGCTGACATCGCTAGCAACATCAATTATCCCTTCATTTTCAAAAAGAAAAATATGATTATTAAATATAAAAAAGATAATGATATTTACATTTTTTACATTTTGTAAAAGTGATGGCTCCGTCGGTGAATGAGGGGGGCGACTTTTACCATTTCTAGAGCAGGCCCTAGTAGGAGAAGCGGCTCAGAGCCTTCTCATAAGAGTTTTTCACTCAGAGCTTTCTCCGGATACTAGTAAAAGAGAATGACATTCAACCATCCAGTTATTACTGTAATACAATTTTCTTAAGTTTTGAACCTTTAACTTTGTTGGGGGGTTTTGGCTTGCGAAATCACACAGCTCTAGATCTAGGATAGCAATTCAATGGCACCAAGCACACAAGAGAACACAGAGAACACCCAGATTTAACGTGAAAAATCCTTACGGGAAAAAGCCACGGCATAAAGCGACAGATCTCCACTATGAAAAATAGAAATTTCAAAGAGAGAGGACTTACCCGATTCAAACAACCTCGAATCTCACCCTTGCTACATCCTTTAATTTCCCTTGAACCCCTTTAGAAAACTTTCTCATTCACTAAAAAAGCCATAGGAACACCTATTTATAGTTTAGGCAACTTTTCTTCCGCATCCCAGTTGCGAAAGGACTCAAATCCACAGTTTCGCGCAAAATCGCGGAACAAACTGCGTAACCTACGACTGGTCGTAGCCCCCTACGACTAGTCGTAGACCCCTAAGACTGGTCTTGAAAATTTCAGGACTGGTCCTAAAATGGGAAAAAAATAGCACAACTCGTTGGACTTCGAGTTGTGCCAGGGCTCGAACCTACGACCGGTCGAACGCCTCCCACGACCAGTCGTGGCTCCCCCATGACCAGTCGAGCAACATGAAAACTTGAAGATTGAAGGCTTCTCCTCAACAATTTTCACCAAGTCTTCATTCTTCAACTGTGTAGCTACGTGACCTCTTCTTTTATTTCTGCATCTCATCATAGCTCATTGTGCACACTTCGTCTTTCTTTTACGCCATCGCCAAGCCCAGAGAAGTTACACAGAACTTAAACTTCTCTATAGGAACGATCTAGGAGAGCATATCCGTCGGATCAGAATCCACGTGCCCAACCATCCTTGCTCCTGTCTTCTCAAAAGAAAAGACGTAGTCTTCTTACCATCTGACCACTACCCAATATTGCTTGTCGGGGTACTTGCTCACAACACTAATAGCCTGTGAAATAACTGGTCTAAACCAGACCATGACATACACTGCTCAGCGCATTCGAATAAGGCTCATGAGATATCCTGCTTTTCCTCATCTATTTTGGGACAAATCCTGAGGAAAACTTAAGGAGAGACGCGTAGGGAACGCTCTCCGGCTTTACCTGGCCCATCACATCCTGGATCAATACCTACACACAAGGTATTCTTCCTGTGATTACCAAAGCCTACTCCTCCTTCAGTCTCAACGCCAAGAACCATCTTTGCAGACCTCCCGATCCTTCATCCTGCATGTCTCGAGTCTTCAGTACATTGATTTCAGTCATGTCATAATTGACGATCCACATGTCATCAACATACAATACCTGACCCACCATGAAAGAATCAAACCACTGCCTAGACGACAGGTCGAACAATGACCTCCTGCAAAGTCTTTTCTCAGCCCCTTTCACTTCGAACGACTCCGGTTGCTTCATGTACATCTGCTCTTCACTTTCCCTTACAGAAGTGCAGACTTCACATCCTTCCTTCCAGCTCAAGATCACATTGGCCAACCAGCGCCAATCACTGATCTAATATACACCTGCTATACCGTCGGTGCGAATATCTCTGAGAAGCCGATCCCTTTTCCCTGAGCATAACCCATTACCACCAACCTCGCTCTGTATCTATGTTATTTCTTCCTGAAGATCCACCTGCATCCAACCGCTTTCTGGCCCACTAGAAGCTCCACCCGTTCCCATATGTCGGTCTGGTACAACGAATCCATCACATCACCCACAGTTACCTTTCACTTTTCAGCACCAGGCTCACCTAGAGCCATCTGAATAGAAGATGAATCTCCTGTGATATTGGAGTCATGCATGTACCTCGCCGATGTCATGCAATCATGTCGTGTGATTCTTCACACAGGTGGCTGTTCCACCTGTTCTGTATCCCTGTCCCCGCGTCTCAGCCTTCCTACCCTGCCCACTCATATGGCCATGCCCAACATGCCACACATGTGCAGAGGAGGAATCCGCTACATCCACCGTAGCTCTATCTTTTGAAGTGCTCCCGAGTCATTGCGCTTTCATGATTACCCATGCCCCTTGGATACTTTAAGAGCACCATCAATACCTGTGTACTTGCATCCTTTTGCCTCAAGTACACCAAGAGAAATCAGATTTTGCTTCAAATCAGGAACATGCCTCACATCTGTCAAGGTACGTTCCACCCCATCAAACATCCTGATGCGCATAGAACCAACAGCCACAACATTACAGGCAATGTCATTGCCCATAAATACCTGTCCACCATCGCATTCCCTATAGCTGGTGAACCAACTCCGATGAGGAGTCATGTGAAAAGATGCCCCTGTGTCTAACATCCACTCATCCTTAAGATCATCGTATGACCGTCTGAGCGAAAACACAGATAAAACATCACCATCACATCCACTCGATCCATCTGACATGGCAACATTAGCCTCCCTGCATGAAGCCTCAGAATCTTTCCTCTTTGATTTAGGATTTTCACAATCCCTCTTCACATGTCCTTCCTTCCCACAATTCTAACACTTTACCTTTCCTTTGTCCTTTTCCTTAGATTTGGATCTAGAACCAAAAGAACCTGTACCTTGTTCAAAATTCCTACCCACTGTAAACAGTGCATCAGAAGATGTCCCCATGTCACTGTTCAGTTGTCTCATAGCCTTCCCTTGAAGGGCTGAGATAACTATGTCGACACTTAGGATTTTATTCATGCTGCACATAGTGTCCTTGAATGCCTCATAGGACGCCAAGAGAGAATTCAGCAACATACATGCTTGTTCTTCATCTTTCATCACTTCCTCCATATCCAGCAATTTGCAAATTAATTTATTAAAGTTGCTGATGTAAGCCTTCAGATCTCCACCCTCTGCCATCTTGAAGTTACACCACTGCCGCTTCAAGTGTAGGCGATTTTTCGAGGATTTCTTCACATAGACATCCTCTAACTTCGCCCACAGACCAGCCGCAGTTTTCTCCCTCATGACATTCTAGGGAACCTCATCCGTGAGACATAAACGGATCGATGATAAAGCCTTCTTATCAAGAGCATTCCAATCAGCATCATTCATAGTAGACTTCCGCTCCTCAAGAGCCATCTTCGCCTTGCTTGGTTAACAGGCTAATCATCTTAACCTTCCATAACTCAAAATTATTTTTTTCTGAGTACTTCTCAATCTCATACTTAGTGCTCGCCATTATTACTAATCCCTCAGATTCAGATCTGCACTCCAACGATAGCTCTGATACCACTTGTTGGGGGGTTTTAACCTACGAAATTACACAAATCTAGATCTAGGATAGCAATTCAATGGCACCAAGCACACAAGAGAACATAGAGAACACCCAAATTTAACGTGAAAAATCCTTGCGGGAAAAAACTAGGGCACAAAATGACAGATCTCCACTATAAAAAATAGAAATTACAAAGAGAGAGGACTTACCCGATTCAAACAACCTCGAATCTCACCCTTGCTACACCCTTTAATTTCCCTGGAACCCCTTTAGAAAACTTTTTCATTCACTAAAAAAGCCCTAGGAATACCTATTTATAGTTTAGGAAACTTTCCTTCCGCATCCCAGTTGCGAAAGGACTCAAATCTGCAGTTTCGCACAAAATCGCGGAACAAACTGCGTAACCTACGACTGGTCGTAGACCCCTAAGACTGGTCCTGGAAATTTCAGGAGTGGTCCTAAACTGGGAAAAAAATAGCACAACTCGCTGGACTTCGATTCGTGCCATGGCTCGAACCTACGACCGGTCGAGCGCCTCCCACGACCAGTCATGGGTCCCCCACGACCGGTAGAGCAACATGAAAACTTGAAGATTGAAGGCTTCTCCTCAACAAACTTTTCACTTTTTCGTTACCGATTTCTGTCTAGATGTCGAGCCATACGTATTTTCATTCGGCCTTGGAGCCTATTCCGTACGAGAAGGTACCATAGTTAGATCTCTATATCACTCTGCAATGACACCTACTTCTTCATTATCAGGATGGTCGCCACCAGCCGGCACCAGATTAACATAATGGTTTAGATTGCCACTAAATGGCACCGGATTATCAGGAAGGTCTGCATTGCTACCAGCCGACGCCGGATTATTAGGATGGTCTAGATTGCCACCTACATGGTGATTTTTTCATAAAAATTGAATAACAATCAGAAAATTTTCATGATTGCTGCGATGATAAATGAAACAATTTCTTCTCATTTGTATTTCTTACCTATTAAAAAACTATCCATGCCTGAAGCAATGGTGAATGTAACACTAACCTTTCTGTCAACATCAATCATCCCTGCATTTTTAAAAAGAAAAACATGTTTATTAAATTAAAAAAATATTTACATTTACATTTCTTACATTTTACAAAAGTGATGACTCCGTTGTCGAATGAGGGGGGGCGACGTCTATCATTTCTGAAGTAGACCCCAGCAAGAGAAGCCGCTCAATGCTTTCTCATAAGGGTTTTTTGCTCAAAGCTTTCTCCGGACACTAGTAAAAGAGAATGACATTCAATCAGCTAGTTATCATTGTATTACAATTTTCTCAAGTTTTGAACATTTAGCTTCTCACTTTTTCAGTGCCGATTTCTGCTCGGATGTCGAGCTAGAAGCATTTTCATTCGGCCTTAAAGCATGTTCCATACCAGAAGGTAGTACAGTCAAATCTCTATCCCGCTCTACACCGACATCTGCTTCTTCATTATTAAGATGGTCGCCACCAACCGTTGCCAGATTAATAGGATGGTTTGGATTGTCACCAGCCGGCGCTGGATTATAAGGATGGTCTGCATTGCCACCAGCTGGAGCCTAATTGCCACCAGACGATGCCAGATTATTGGGATGGTCAAGATTGCCACTAATAGGGTGATTTTTTGCATAAAAATTGAATAACAATTATAAAATTGTCATGATTGCTACGATGATAAATGAAACAATTCTTTCCATTTGTATTTCTTAGCTATTAAAAAATTATCTACGCTTAAAGCAATGGTGAATGTAACATTGACCTTGCTGGCAACATCAACCAACCCTACATTTTCAAAAAGAAAAATATAATTATTAAATTAAAAAAATAATGACATGTACATTTCTCATATTTTGCAAAAGTGTTGGCTCCGTTTGCAAATGAGAGGGGGCGACTTCTGCTATTTCTCGAGCAGGCCTCGGCAGGAGAAGCCGTTAAGAGCTTTCTCATAAGGGTTTTTCGCTCAGAGATTTCTCCAGATACTAGTAAAAGAGAATGACATTTAAGAAGGCATTTATCACTATATTATAATTTTTTAAAGTTCTGAACCTTTAACTTTTCTTTTTTTCGGTGCCAATTTCTGTCAAGTTGTCGAGCCAGAAGCATTTTCATTCGGCCTTGGAGCCTGTTTCATACCAGAAGCTACCATAGTTAGATCTCTATCCTGCTCTGCAGCGGCACCTGCTTCTTCATTATCAGGAAAGTCACCACCAGCCGGCGCCGAATTAACAGCATGATTTGGATTACAACAGCCGACGCACCAGCCGGCGCCGAATTATCAAGATGGTCTACATTGCCACCAGCCAGCGCATCAGCCCTCGCTGGATTGCCACCAGTCGGTGCACCAGCTGGCATCGAATTATCAGGAGGGTTTGATTACCACCAGCAGGGCGATTTTTTGAATAAAAATCTAATAATAATTAGAAAATTATCATGATTGCTGTGATGATAAATGGAACAATTCCTTCCCATTTGTATATCTTAGCTATCAAAAAACTATCTACGCCAGAAGCAATGG